>CM066043.1:126035289-127235289 GCA_033557465.1 Ichthyophis bannanicus | reverse complement strand
AGTGCCCCTTTAACCCCTCTATCTCTTTCAAAAGTTAAAAGGTAGTACTGTGGATCTCCTTACTATCCCTCCTCCACTAATTAAATCAAATGCAATCATGCTATGATCACTATTGCAAAGTGGCCCCAACACCCTTATCTCTTGCACTAGATCTGGTATTCCACTAAGGACTAGGTCCAATATGGCTTCCTCTCTGGTCGGTTCATGAACCAGCTGCTCCAAGAAGCAGTCATTTATTTCATCTAGGAACTTTATCTCCCTAGCATGTCCTGCCGTGACACTGACCCAGTCGATACTGGGGTAATTGAAATCACCCATTATTATTACTACGCTGTAACTTTTGTTAGCTTCCTTGATTTCTTTGAGCATTTCATCATCCATTTGTTCATTCTGGCCAGGCGGTCGATAGTACACCCCCACTGCCATCGCATTCCCCTTTTTACATGGAATTTCAATCCATAGAGATTCTACAGCAAATTTTTTTTCCTGCAAAACTTTAATCCTTTCTGACTCAATGCCCTCTCTAACAGAGCGCAACCCCTCCACCAATTTGACCAGCTCTATCATTACGATATAGTTTGTACCCAGGTATCACAGTGTCCCACTGGTTGTCCTCCTTCCACTATGTCTCTGATATTCCAATCATATCTAACCTCTCATTTAGTGCTATATATTCTAACTCTCCCATCTTATTTTTTAGACTTCTAGCATTTGCATACAAGCATTTTAGAGACTGTATTTTATTCATATTAATCTGGCTATTGGTAGAAATGGGTAATTTGGGATCTTTAAGCTCTGTCTTCTCCATACTCAGGGGCATTTGGGCTACTTTACTCTTTTTTGGAACCTCTCTGCTTTTGGTATCTTCTGAACCATGCGCTCTTGGGTGACTATCGGCTTTCCTCTATCTCTTTTTTAAAGGTTAATGCCAGCAGCCTGTTTCCATCCTAGTTAAGGTGAAGCCCATCCCTTCGGGAAGAGCCCCTCCTTTCCCCAGAATGTTCCCCAGTTCCTAACAAATCCAAAACCCTCATCTCTGCACCATTGTCTCATCCACGCATTGATACTCCAGAGCTCTGCCTGCTTTTTGGGTCTTGCGCATGGACCGGGAAGCATTTCGGAGAATGCTACCCTGGAAGTTCTGGATTTCAACTTCCTACCTAAAAGCCTAAATATAGCCTCCAGAACTTCCCTACCACATTTTCCTATGTCATTAGTACCGACATCTACCAAGACAGCAGACTCCTCCCCAGCACTATCTAAGACCTGATCTATATAGAGCGTGAGGTCCGCTACCTTCGCACCAGGCAGGCATGTTACAAGGCGATCCTCATGTCCACCAGCCACCCAGCTATCTACATGCCTAATGATCGAATCACCAACTATAACGGCTGTCCTAACCCTTCCCTCATGGGTATTTAGCCCTGTAGAAACCTCCTCGGTGTGAGAGGGTTTTACATCACCTGGAGGACAGGTCCTAGTTACAGGATCACTTCCTGCCACACCAGGGTGATGCTCTCCTGTCACGTGACCTCTCTCCTCCACAGCAAAAGGGATGCTGCCAGACTGGAGGTGGGACGTCAGGACTACCTCTCTGTCTTTCTTATGTTTTCCAAGTCTGCTACTCTAGCCTCTAGAGAACGGACTCGTTCCCTGAGATCAAAGAGCTCTTTGCACCTAGTGCACACGTAAGACCTCTCACCAACTGGGAGAAAATCATACATGTGACACTCAATGCAAAAGACTGGAAAGCCCCCATCTCGCTGCTGCACTGCTGTCTGCATCTTAGTTTTAAGCTTGTGTTTAGATCTTTAAGTTCTTTACTTACTAAGGGTTGCTATGGAAATTTATACTAATAAAACTGTACCTAATACGTTTAATATACCTTGTTCACCTGAAGCTTAATTAATCTCAGGTCCTTAGTGTATGACTGATTTGGATAACGAGCTTCACCTGAGAGCACCTCCTTGCCTTTAAGATGTGTAAGTACCTATAAAGCTATGATTATCCCAGCGGTGGTTGGGTGTTGGGGAGGGAGGGAGAGAGGGAAATAACACCTATTAAAAGAGGGCTGTTACACAGTACCCTGTCCTGTGCTTCTGAGGTAAGCTGTGACCAACTTCCTGGGTGATTAACAGTCCTTGCTTGGATAGAAAGAGTCTTTCAAAATGGCCTTTTGACCTACCACCTGGTGTTAACACCTACTGAAAAGGTTTCACAGGTCTCTTGCCCCCTAGGTAGAAGGCCTCTTTCTAAAGGTCTCTAGAAGACTTTATTTGTTGCTCACAGAGTACTGACCCTGATTTGCCTTTTATGCTAAGTTATATTCTGATTTGATTCAAATTTAAAGCTCTTTGCTGCTGCTAGGCTCTGATTTATTATGAAATTTAAACTACAAGCTCTCTGCCGAGTTCTAAATTTAACTAGAAAGCTCTCTTCTGTGTTTTAAATTTAAACTAAAAGTACTTTGCTGATAACTAGGCCCTGACTGATTTAACAAAAAACACTGGGTTCACAGATTAATTAGCTTTAATACAAAGAAGTCCTTTCAGAAAATTCCCAGAAGTATATACTCATAATTGCAGATCTCTCTCCAGAAGTAGCAGTCCCTTTATCTAGTCCTTCAAGTGTATTAGAATGTCTGGTGGAATTTAGTTTCTCATCCAGAGTTTTGAATGGGCCATTCCTGAGAAGAGGAATAGGGGCTCGTCTTCACCCTGTAGGGGGAGCACTGGAAATGCATCTAACCATGTAAGCCTCGGGGGTCTTTTACTAAAGGGTGCAACGCATGTTCTGGCACGTGGGGAATGTGCGTTGGGACAGGCGTTGCCAACTAGTGCAGGGCCATGTCAGTTAGTGCAGGATGATTTCCATGCTGTGTATTCCACATGAACATCCTGAATGGGTGGGGTGGGAGCGGAGAGTGGGCATAGAGTGCTCTGTGCAGTTAGTGTGGGATCACCTAATGCCACCTCAATAGAAACAGAAACCTGACGGCAGATAAAGACCATACGGCCTATCACTCTACCCTTCCATACCAACTACTATAGTCCCTTTTTTCCCTTTTAGAGATCTTCTGTGTTGGTCCCATGCTTTCTTGAATTCAACCACAGTCCTCATCTCTACTACTTCCACGCATCTATCACTCTTTCCATAAAAAAATATTTCTGCATATTATTCGCATATTTATCCCCTTTCACCTATTCTAAAGGAAGGTCCTAGGTGGGCCTACATAACCATTAGGCAGATAGGTCAGTCACCTAGGGTGGTACTGCTAGGTGGAGGGTAAGATACAGAGCAGCAGTAGTTGAAGTAAATCAAAAGGTCCTGAGAGTTGCACAAACTCAGTCATCAGTCCATACTTTTACCTGCCTGAAGGCTGGGCAATTCTCAAATAACTCATTTGCCTTCATGTATACATTTAGGAAATGTTCTCTTCAATCCTCCCTGTTGAGGGTAAAGGCCAAGGCAGAGAGGCTCGCATCCTGGAGATGAATGCATGGCTGCGTGGATGGTGTCATCGAGAGCGTTTTGGTTTCCTAGACCATGGGATGCTGTTCCAAGGGTTGCAGAGCAGAGATGGCATCCATCTGTCCAAGAAAGGTCAACGCATCTTCGGTAGTAGACTGGCTAATCTACTGAAGAGGGCTTTAAACTAGATTTGTTGGGGATAGGTGAAGAAAGTCCCCAGGTAAGTGAAAGCCCCCAGGTAGGTGATACATTAAATACCTTTATGGAAATGGGTAACAGGGGTAACATATGGAAAGCAGTATGTATAAATGCCCGTAGCATGGGAAATAAGATCCCTGATGTTGAAGCTTTGGTGGGAGTGGCTGACTTGGATTTAGTGGCAGTTACAGAAACATGGTTCACAGAAAACCATGACTGGGATGTAACTATACCTGGCTATACTTTATTCAGAAAGGACAGGGTAGGAAGAAGGGGAGGAGGAGTGGCACTATATGTAAAAACTACTATTAAAGCTTTGGAATTACAGAGCTTAAAAGGGAGAGAGGAGGCATTGTGGGATAAACTAGAAAAAGGGAAAGAGAAATCTATTTGCATTGGTGTGATATACAGACCTCCCTCACAAGAGGAAGAGGTGGAGAGAGTTAATTGAAGACATACGCAGCATTGCTAGGAAAGGGGAAGTGCTACTGATAGGGCATTTCAATATGCCAGATGTTGATTGGCACATTCCTGCTGCAGTATCATCTAGAAGTAAGGAGATCCTGGATTCTCTACAGGGAGAACTATTCAGGCAATTGGTAACAGACCCCACAAGTGAAGGGACCATACTGGACTTGGTGCTTACCAATGGTGAAAGTATTTCTGATGTTGTAGTGGGAGAACATTTTGCATCCAGTGATCACCAGATGGTGTGGTTCAGTATTAGGACTTCGGCTGTTAGAATCCATTCCAAGGTGAGGATCTTAGACTTTAGGAAGACTAACTTTGCGAAGATGGGCCAATACCTCAGGGAGTCGTTAGTGGGATGGGAACAGCTGGGGGATGTAGATAAACAGTGGGCAAAACTGAAAGGGGATATTTTAAGGACAACCAACCTTTTTGTTAAAATGGTAAGTAAAGGCAAAAGGAAAAGGAGACCACTATGGTTTTCTAAGGAAGTAGCTGAAAAAGTGAAGAAAAAGAGGGAGGCCTTCATGAAATACAAGAGATCACAGAGAGAGGAAGACAGGCATCTGTATTTGGAAAAACTTAGAGAAGCTAGCAAAGTAGTCAAGAAGGCAAAGATTCAAAAGGAGGATTCAAAAGACATTTTTCAGATATATTAGTGAGAAGAGGAAGGGCAAGAGTGGTATTGTCAGACTCAAGGGTGCAGGGGGGGAATATGTAGAAGCTGATAAGGATAAAGCGGAATTGCTTAACAAATATTTTTGTTGTGTGTTCACAGATGAAGAACCAGGAGCGGGACCTCAGAAAACACCCACAAATAGGAACAGAAGCGAGGGACATCTTCAACAATTTTCAGAAGACTGTGTTCGTGAGAAACTAGCTCAACTTAAAGTAGACAAAGAGATGGGACCGGATGGGATACACCCTAGAATACTGAGGGAACTTGGGGACGTTCTAGCAACTCCACTGACTGACCTTTTCAATGCCTTGTTGGAGTTGGGAGTGGTGCCAAAGGACAGGAGAGAGGCTCATGTCTTCAATGTTTGCCTTTACACAAAAGCGGAAGTAAGGAAGTGGTTGAAAACTACAGGCCGGTTAGTTTATTTTTTATTTATTTTATTTTCATTTCTTATATACCGCGCTATTAAAATCAGCGCGGTTCACATTACAACTGAACAGTGCAACAATGCGTTAACATCACAATGTGCTTACATAGAACAGGGAGACAATCTTGAGGGAGAGAACTGGGGAAACTATTTACAACAATATTTACACAATATTTACAGAGAGCTATATACACTAATACTTATGATCTTCGGGGTGAGCATAGCTAGATCAAGTGAGAACCCTGGATACATCTATAGGGAGAGGGGCGACTAACCATTCGGTGGTGAGTAAATTATTGGAAACGCTGCTGAAAGAGAAAATAATGAGGTTTCTGGAGTCCAGCGGATTACAGGATCCAAGGCAGCATGGATTCACCAGAGGCAGGTCTTGTCAGACAAATCTGATTGATTTCTTTGACTGGGTGACCAGGGAGTTGGACCGAGGGAGAGCTCTAGATGTGGTGTATTTAGATTTCAGTAAAGCCTTTGACACTGTTCCTCACAGGCGACTTATAAACAAACTGAGCACCCTAGGGATGGACCCTAAAGTTACTGCCTGGGTTTGAAATTGGTTGGGTGGGAGGCGACAAAGAGTACAAGTAAATGGAGCTCACTCTGAGGAGAAGGATGTTACCAGTGGTGTGCCCCAGGGATCTGTCCTTGGTACGATTCTTTTTAACATCTTTGTTAGTGATATAGCAGAAGGGCTGTCGAGTAAGGTTTGCTCTTTGCGGATGATACCAAAATCTGCAATAGAGTAGACACCCAGGAAGGCGTAGATAACATGAGGAGGGATCTAGCTAAGCTTGAAGAATGGTCTAGAATTTGGCAGCTGGGATTTAATGTTAAAAAATGTAAGGTCATGCATTTGGGCTGCAGCAATCCAAGGGAGCAATACAGTATAGGAGGTGAAGTACTTTTGTCCACTAAAGAAGAGCGGGACCTAGGCGTGGTTGTGTCTGATGATCTTAAAGTAGCTAAACAGGTAGAAAAGGCGACAGCAAAAGCTAGAAGGATGCTTGGGTGCATACAGAGAGGAATGGCTAACAGAAAAAAGGAGGTGATAATGCCTCTGTATAAGTCTTTGGTGCGACCTCATTTGGAGTATAGTGTGCAATTCTGGAGACCGCACCTTCAAAAGGATATAAATAGGATGGAGTCTGTGCAGAGGGTGGCTACTAAAATGATTAGTGGGCTTCATTATAAAGCATATGAGGACAGACTTAAGGATCTTAATGTGTATACCTTAGAGGTAAGGCGGGATAAAGGTGATATGATTGAGATGTTTAAATACCTCCGTGGCATAAATGCACAGGGGGAGAGCCTCTTTCAATTGAAAGCAAGTTCTGCTACGAGGGGACATGGGATGAGGGTGAAGGGAGATAGATTCAGGAGTGATATGCGGAAATATTTCTTTACGGAAAGAGTGGTGGATCCGTGGAATGGTCTCCCAGTGGAGGTGGTGGAGATGAGGACAGTAACTGAATTCAAAAAGGCATGGGACCAACACGGAGGATCTCTAAAGGTAAAAAGTGGACTGTTGTAGTTGTTGATGTGGAAGGTCAGACTAGATAAGCCATGTGGTCTTTTTCTGTCATCATGTTTCTATGTTTCTATGACCCTCTTTATGCACATATATATGTAAAACAAAGTTTAATATCTAAAAGTATGATGTTCAGTTATGCACTTTTACAAGATCAGTCTGGGAGGGGTGATGTAGGGATCATCATGATTGCTGAATTTAATTATCAAAATCTCAGGAAGGGGCAAGATAACCGGGAAGGGCACAATCCTAAAGGTTCACCTAGGACACCTATGATCCTTGCTCTAAGCATATTTACTGTGAATAGTATATTTGAAAAAAATGTATTGAAATGGCTACAAGCAAAAAAATATTAAAATAAATCTCTTATCAGCTAGCTGACGCTTTGACTGTGAAGGTTTCAGCAGGCTCAAATGCAACTATCATGCTGAAAACAGAGCCAATATGCTGATGAATAAAACTGTGGCTTTGAGGGCAAATGAGGCATGAAACATATTGGCCAATAAACTGCATTCACAAGAAGGTCATTCTAAATTTTATTTCACTAGCAGCGGACAGGTTACTGCTAGAGCCAAATCACCACCCAGCAAATGCCTGCTGTGAGCTTCTCTCTTATTACAGTCACTCGGCATTTGCTTCAAACTGCTTTGGGTCTGTAAACAAAGTATTACATATTGTTAACCGCTCTGATGCTGTTGCTAGAGCAGTCTATCTAGCAAATTAAAAAAGATAAAGATCTCTGCCTGTCACCAAAGGTGTGATATGTGCAGAGAGGAGGCACATAACAAAACAAGTTCAAAATGCCCAGTTATTCACATTCCCACTGAGATACTACACACATGGCTATTGTGGCTCTAAATTTTATTTGTAGTTCTTACTCCTGCTGGAATTTTACACACAATAATTCAACATTTTGCATTTTTTGTGATAGCTATTAAATACAATACAGAAATAAAGTATCATTCAAAAACAATATGCTTTATTATTCTGACAAAGCGTGTAGAATTTGTCATAATTCAGCCTTTTAGCACAGAAGTTTGAATTTTGTTTACAGAATTCCAGCAGGAATATTTATTTGCTGGTGATACACCATTCACTAAAATCCTGATGCCAGGTTTGTAAATTCTTGGAAGAATGTCTCTAAATGGGTTAGTTTTGCAAATACCACAACAGCCATGACCCTCACTTCTAAGCCCAGGGTATATGGAGTATGATATCACTTTACTGTAAATGCTCAGCATAGTACTTGCATCATGCAAAGAGCCTCCTTCTGGAGTCTGTAAGATGTTAGGTGTATGGGGTTTATGAAGGTGTGCTTGGAAATTCCTCTTAATTAGGCCTGTGGCACCCAACACAATGGGAAGTAACCCAGGTGATCATAACCTCTTCTTTCTCTGTAGTTCTTTTAGGGTCATGATCCCAGGGCTTTTCAGGCTCAGTGTTGTAGTGTTTACAGAGTTTCCAGTGGATGAGATGTGCTACATTAATGTGCCTTTCTTTATTGAAATTTTCTGCCATTAAAACTTCACAAGATATAAATGTGATCACTTTCCGGAGCTGCACATACTGTTCAGTAACGTTAAAACAAACGCTCCACTCTTCACCATATGAGGTATATACTTTCTTTTGCAACCGGGTCTCAGACTCATATGGAGCTTGTTTCTCGGGTTTTTAAGTGAAACTCAAACCCAAAGCTCCCATTTGCATTAATGACCCGTATATGTTGCTGATGTTAATTTAATGGTGCTTAAAAGTGGTACTTATCTGATTGAGCTATATTTCCCCAACGCCAACCTTCGCGCTGGTGTGTTTCACTCCAAGGTTTTCTCAAGGGAGTTTTGTTCGCACTGTATCGGTTTTTCTACAAATATTATATCAGATTACTTATACAATTTTTCTTAACACCTCCATTCGTTTCTACTGATGTATACGTATCACACTGAGCTGTCATTTGTTCAAATTTTTGTTTTCACTCACCACGCTTTCAAACCGGCTGCTGTCTTCTGCATTGTCAGTTAAACATTTTTTTCCAAAGACGCCGCACATGCTCGCTGTGCGGCGTTTTTCTACTAATCAAAATGTCAATGCCAATGTCGACAATGCCAATAGGACTGAATATGCAGATAGATTGGAAAAAGTGTGCATGTAAGTTGCAGGTAGTTACTAAAAAAAAAAAATTTTTGGATTCCCTTGCTTCTCAACTAAATATCTCTTTATAGAACATTGTATGCCTCCCCCACATTAATGAAAGTCATTAGGCTAGCATTCGTATCACCAGCTGATAATCATCAGCAACATATACGGGTCATTGATGCAAATGGGAGCTTTGGGTTTGAGTTTCACTTAAAAACCCGAGAAACAAGCTCCATATGAGTCTGAGACCCGGTTGCAAAAGAAAATATATACCTCATATGGTGAAGAGTGGAGCGTTTGTTTTAACATTACTGATTAAAACTTCACAGCCAACTATGACGGGAGATACTGTTTCCAGCTCTTTCTTAAAGAACCTACTCGTGTCTGTCTGTTTTGCCAGTTTTTTCAATGCTCACCATAAACTATAATCTTGTCCATAATTGTCCTGGTCTGCAACTATCAGTCTCTCATCCTTCTGTTTCTGTTCACTGCTCCTTAACCATTCATGTGTCTGACCTTAATTGACAAATGGCTTCTATAGTAATGCTTTATATTTCCCACTGTATTTGTGTATTCACCACTTTTTTTTGTTTGCTGATTTAAATTTTTGTAAAGTTTTTTCTCTTGTTTTGCAGATTCCGCTGCTTCCTTCCCTATGTGCTTGTGGATTCTTACTCATTCCTTCTAATTGTCAGAATGCTTGTCCAAGTTTGATGATGGAAACTGATTTTGTATGCGTACTTTCCTATTTCAGCACTTTTTGCATATTTAGTTCTGATGACACTATTAGGTAGGCCTGGAGGCCTATGATAGGAGCTCTGTATGTACAATCGAGTTCTATGAGGCCCAATCCCCTTCAGCTCTAGCAATGTACAGTCTCAGCATACACTGATTTTTGTAAATTACTTCATGGGCATGGGGGAGTTTTCTTGTTTGTACATCCAGTTTTTCAAGATCTTTAAGAGGCCAATTTACAATATCAAAACTGTATGAGAGTACAGGAATTGCCAGCTAATTCATGGCTTGTATCTTATTCTGTGATATTAAAGCACTTTTCAGTAACAATACTAATCTCTGTGCTAGGAGGACTATAATTCAGCAAAAACATTTATTAATATAATTATTCATTAAAAAAAATGAGTCTAAATTCTAATGCTGAGTCTAAATTAGAAATATAGGAGGGAAATATAGTTACTAAGCTCTATTAAAATACCTCATTTTACCGCAGCTTAATTTACTGTGGGAATCACTAATCTACAGTAATTTAGGTTAGTGACTCCTGCAGGTTAGTCAATCCTGCAGTGAAGGAATAACCAAGTTTGCACTGAATACCATAAGCTATGTTATTTTGAAGGAAAAATAATGCCAGCTTAGAGCTGGCATTACTTTCCTGATTGGGAGCATCGGGCTGCTAGCACATGGCGTGATGCTTCTGACCACTTTCTTAAAGGAGCTGGTGACAAGGGAAGTAGGAAGTAGGAAGTGGGATTACACCCCCCCCCCCACCACCACCACCACCACCACCACCACCAAAAGACCTCTCCAAGAAGATCCCCTCTCAAAAATGACCCCATCCAAGACGATAAGGGGAAGGGAAAATGGCCAAACCAGACTCACTTGTAGGAACCACAGGAAGTACTTTAAACATCCCTGGTGGCCTAGGGTATAGAGGACCTCTCTTGTGCTAGGATGAAAAGTATAATACTAAAAGCTAGAAATAAGAGCTCATCAACATAAAACAGTTCTACTGGGCGTTCACGTACACTTAAACCAAATCCTTCGATAGGAAAAAAGGAGTACGTCAATACAAAAAGCGCCGGCTTTTAGCTGCATTAATAGATTTATTGAGAAGGTAAAGAACCTCATTTACCAGGGAGAAGTGTGAAAACATAAATGTACTTCAACACATCTTCACATCCAAATCTTTCCCCTTATATATCATTCATAGGCGCCTAAGCTTGTTTTAACAATTTTCTAAATGCATTTAAAAACTTTAAAGACACTTAGCTTGCAATGAAAATACTATCTCAGAAATCATGAAGATGTTATGGCTGAGGACAATGTAGTCAACTTGAGTTTCGCCCAATACCAATATCCGGGCTGCTTCAAGACTTGTCACACAGCACTCCACTGAGATACTGCCAACCTCACTAATGGTTATTTAAAGGAGGCAAAGAGAACTGCATTCAAAGATAGCTCAAAGTATTTACAAACATTGGCCAATATTAGCTTTACATCAAGTGTTTCATAATGGCCCATGTATTGCATTTTCAAGAGCTGGTAATCTAAGGGATATGTTGGTGCTTTCCGATTACCATTCAACAGCTTTCACGCCAAGAACAAATGGACATCATAGCCCCTGTGGGTATTGCTGCATATGCAGGCAGTCCTTAGATGTATCGTATTAGGTAAATCCATAGTCTGGAAAGAAATACATCCTTAGGAATGTTACTAATTGTTTGAAGTCCTGAGCAAGCTACGTTATCATGCTCTAAAACTTTATGTGGTGAGGACTTGCAGTAAAGTAAGACAGTGTTTAATTGAATATAAGACACGTCTTGCAACCAGGACTATCACTGTCCCCATGGTGCAACATTGTATTGAACACAATCATGTCTGGTCACAGTTACGCTGGTTGATCATTGATTGTGTTACTGATACGTTTGGGGGGGGGTCACATGCAACAGCTGACACATTTGGAGCAAAGATGGATTTTTTCACTTAATTCAGTTCAACCTGGGGGCCTTAATGAATCTCTAGATTGGCCAACAGCCTTCTGAATCCGATTGGTAGGTCTGGTTGAATGCAGTTCTCTTTGTCTCCTTTAAATAACCATTAATGAGGTTGGAAGTATCTCAGTGGAGTTTTTGAGTGCTGTGTGACAAGTCCTGAAGCAGCCCGGATATTGGTATCGGGCGAAACTTGAGTTGACTACAGTGTCCTCAGCTATAACATCTTCATAATTTCTGAGATAGTATTTTCATTGCAAGCTAAGTGTTTTCAAAGTTTTTAAATGCATTTAGAAAATTGTTAAAACAAGCTTAGGAGCCTATGAATGATATATAAGGGGAAAGATTTGTATGTGAAGATGCATTGAAGTATGCTTATGTTTTCAAACGTCTCCCTGGTAAATGAGGCTCTTTACCTTCTCAGTCAATCTATTAGTGCAGCTAAAAGTCAGTGCTTTTTGTATTGACGTACACCTTTTTCCTACTGAAGGGTTTGGTTTAAGTGTATATGAACACCCAGTAGAACTGTTTTATGCTGATGAGCTCTTATTTCTAGCTTTTTTAGTATTATCATTTAAGAGCGTTATTTATTTATTTATTTTATTTATTTAATTATTTCTTTTATACCGCCCCTTCCAGAGATCAAGGGCGGTTTACATATAACAGATTAACAGTCTTGTACACATTTGTATACATTTTACATAGAACAATAGAAATCAACTATTTACATTGAACAATGAATTTAAACTTTGTAGGTATTAATGCAAAACAAAACATCAAACTTTTTACAAATGTATATTTACAGCGTGTGGTGTGTGTGGTGTATGGGGTAGATATTGGTGTAGGTGCTGGAATTTAATTCCTTTTTTATGGAGTGACTACTTTTTGTAATTACTTAGGAATCAAAATGATGCCATTTGAATTCTAGCACTAGTCTTGCATTACTACTGCTAGGGGTCTAGTTTCAATATTAGGATAAAATATGGTAGCTTTTGCCCTTATATGGCAGTTTGACCTCTAGTAGTAGTACCACCAGAAGACTACTGGCTACGGGTCATGGGTGGTTTAACAGGAAGGATTACTTTATTAAAATTCTGAAAACCTGACAGCATTAAGCCCAAAAAGCCCGACACAGGCCGTGTTTCGATTTCACTTCATCAGGGGTTTCGGGCGCGCTAAATTCATAAATACATATACATAAACGTTATAAAAACCATAAATGGAAAAGAATTATAAAACTCCAAGTTATACAATCATATCAGTTTTGTTTACATATACAGATACTAAAATAATCAAAAAATCACATACAAATGATAAAAATAAAAGCATATGAATTATACTAAAAAGCCATTAAAAACATGCACATACCTTAAACATAAAATAAAATGAACCTTCTCAATAAATTAAACATTCTCAATAAATAAACATATGAAAGGGTGTGTAAACATCACCTCTTCTATATCTATACGTTAGTTGTTAGATAGAATCAATTTGGTTGGTCTGTACACTAAAAAAAGAAGAAGAAGAGGAGATTACTACATCATCACACTAGTGATCAATAAACAGGAGCAGGCGTGAGTATCTAAAATGGTCCAGTTGTCTATGAGTGAAACTTAAAACACTTTTAGTACCTTCATCTTAAACTATTAAACCCCTACACTTTCTCATTGTAGGATTAAAAAGCTAAAGTTAATCGTGATATCATCATAACAGGGGGTTCTTTAAAAATTACAATAGCATTTAGACAAACTATATCTAACATTTAGAATTATAAATAATTAAAAACTAATTGTACCAGTATTACTTCATAAAGGTAACTGTCCCTTTCACCGTCTGTTCAAAAATTTTGAACGCCCGAGATAATCATATATCTACTCTCATGTTAGGATTTGCTGATATGAAAAGCGCTTGTTTCATCAGATGTGCAATCAATTGGAATTTTTTGATTTCCTCTATCTTGTTGCCATATAACTGTCTGTCGGTTTGCATATATGGCCTCATTATAAAACCAGGGGTTAAAATATAAAAAACGATCATTGAATAAAAAACTACTAATGTCATATTATTGCAAGGAAAACTACTAAGACAAACTGATATGATTGTATAACTTGGAGTTTTATAATTCTTTTCCATTTATAGTTTTTATAACATTTATGTTTGTGTATTTATGAATTTAGCGCGCCCGAAACCCCTGATGAAGTGAAATCGAAAGACAGCCTGTGTCGGGTTTTTTGGGCTTAATGCTGTCAAGTTTTCAGAATTTTAATAAAGTAATCCTTCCTGTTAAACCACGCATTTGGACTGGGTGTCTTCTAGCAACGTGGTGTAGTTGCTCCTTTGGTGGACCTAGGGGTCATGGGTGCCATTTTGAACCTGTCACTGGCACAGACAAGAGCAAGTGGGGAATAATCTAGGTGGGCTCGGCGTGGCCTTTGGTGGGCTCGGCGTGGCCTTTGGTGAGAGGAGGAGGGGAATTTTCAGTAGACTGCTTGTGATCCAGGCAGGTGGGGGTCTATCCTTGAGGGAGGCACTGATTCTGAGATGAAGGGAAGGGACCCCAGACCATGACTTCGAAAAATCAGAATTGGAAAAGGAATAAAAATCGACCAAAATCATAAAGAGCATGGAAGTATACTCCTATGAGGAAAAGCTTAAAAGATTAGGGCTCTTCAGCTTGGAGAAGAGATGGCTGAGGGGAGATATGATAGAGATGTATAAAATAATGAACGGAGTAGAACAAGTAAACGTGAATTGGTTGTTCACGCCTTCAAAAGTATAAAGACTAGAGAACTGCAAGGAAGCTATAAAACAGTTAAGACTTATCAGAGAAAATATTTTGATGCTCAATGCGTAATTAAGCACTGGAATTCATTGCCGGAGGATGAAGTAAAAGCTGTTACTGTAACTGGGTTTAAAAGAGATTTGGACAAGTTCCTAGAGGAAAAGTCCATAAACCATTATTAATGTGGACCAAGGAAACCATTACTTATTCCTTGGACAACAGCATAGAATCTGTCTACCTTTTCGGAGCCTGACTGGTACTTGCAACCTGAATTGGTCACCTTTGGAAAACAGGATACTGGGCTTGATGGACCATTGGTCTGACCCAGCATGTCAATCCTTATGTTCAGCTGCACCAGCCCCTTTAAAAATGCAGCCAGGTGCATAGGGCTACGCGTTAATGGCCTGATGCTCACAAGAGGGCAAAAAATGCCAAATTTGAAATAATGCAGTTTGTGGTGTTCAAAACAAGCTGCTTTATTCTTTTACTGTAGGGATCACTAGGCTGCAGTAATGAGTGATGGAAATTAAACTAAATTAAGCTAAAGTAAACTTAGATAGTCTACTACAGCTTAGTAACTAGTCCCCTTATTCTTCTATTTATAGGAGCCTACATTTTTGTTTTAATATAAGTACTTAATTTTAAGTTTCAATATCTAAAAGAGACTCCTTACCCGACAGCCCTTCCACAATATCATTAACAAAGATGTTAAAAAGAATCGGACCAAGAACAGATCCCTGCGGCACACCACTGGTAACCTCCCTCTCCTCAGAATCAGCTCCATTTACCTGAACCCTTTGTCGCCTTCCCCTCAACCAATTTCTAACCCAAGCAGTAACTTTAGGGTCCATCCCTAGGGTGCTCAGTTTGTTTATAAGTCACATGTGCAGAACGGTGTCAAAGGCTTTACTGAAATCTAAGTACACCATATCTAGGGCTCTCCCTCGGTCCAACTCCCTGGTCGCCCAGACAAAAAAAATCAATCAATCAGATTTAGGGTTGCCAACCGGCCGGTTTTCAGCCAGCCTGGCCGGTTTTTCCATGGCCAGGCCGGCTGCCGGCGCAGAGGTAAAACCGGCCCTTGAAAAGCCGGTTTTTTGCTCTGGCCGCAAGATCGGAAGCAGCCAGAGCAAAAAAACGGCTTTTCTTCCGATCCAAAGAAGTCCGCGGAATTAAAAAAAAACAGCCCGCACACCGGAAGGCTTCAGAGGGAGCCGGGGAAGCCCGCGCGAGGCCCCGGCTCCCTCTGTACAACTGCCAGCATGAAGATCCTTTTCCTTCACGCTGGCGGCTGTTTCTGTGAAGCCACGAATGCTGGGAAAGGTTAAAGGCAATGCCCTTTAACCTTTCCCAGCATTCGCGGCTTCACAGAAACAACCGCCAGCATGAAGGAAAAGGATCTTCATGCTGGCAGTTGAGGAGGGAGGAGGGAGGAGGGAGGAGGGAGGAGGGAGGAGGGAGGAGGGAGGAGGGAGGAGGGAGGAGGGAGGAGGGAGCCTCGCGCGGGCTTCTCCGGCTCCCTCTGAAGCCCCTCAGACAGTCGCGGTGCTGGTCGGGGGGGGGGGGAGAGGCCAAGGACTGCAAGGGCTGTGATGGGGGGGTCTGACTACAAATGGGCGGGGGGGGGGAGACCTGGACTGGAAAAGGGCTATGGGGGGGGGGAACTTCGACTGGAAAAGGGCTATGGGGGGGGGGGACTTGGACTGGAAACGTTGCTGTGATGGGTGGGGGGGGTGACCTGGTCTGGAAATGGGCTATGAGGGGGGGAACCTGGACTGGAAAAGGGCTATGGGGGGGGGGACTTGGACTGGAAATGTTGATGTGATGGGGGGGGGGGGGTGACAATGTCAGGAAATGGGATATGAGGGGGGGAACCTGGACTGGAAAAGGGCTATGGGGGGGGGGACTTGGACTGGAAATGTTGTTGTGATGGGGGGGGACCTGGACTGGAAATGGCCTGTGATGTGAGGGCTAGCACTGGAAATGGGCTGATGAAGAGCTGGAATAGGACTGGAAATGGGCTGATGGGGGCTACAATAGGACTGGAAATGGGCTGATGTGGGGCATGGGAGAATGGGACTAGAAGGGAGTGGATGCTGGGTGGGTCTAGAACTATAAGGGAATTGATTTTGGGGGAGGACTAGAATGGATGGGGAATGAGAATGGAAGGGGAAAAGATATTTTGTGTGGAAGAAAAGTCTATGATGGGCCGGGTATTGGGAGAGTAAGAGGGGCTTGAGAATGGAAGGGTGAAATTTAAATGGATGATAAAGGAATAAGGAAAGAATTGGGGGAAAGCGCAAAAGGGAAACAATCAGTATGTTAAAGCAGAAATAGAGAGAGAATGGAAAACATCTAAAAGAGAAGAAAGGACAAATGGATAGCTCGCAGAAGACACGAAGAAACCAGAAGAAAGTGACTGGAGCAATTGCAACTGAAAAATAAAATGCCCAAACAGAAGGTAGAAAAATACTTTTTATTTTGAATTTAACTGGAATATGTCTGGTCTGGGAAGTGTGTATTGCTAACATCTTTGCGTTTTTGTTTAGTGCAAGAGGAAATTACTTTATAGTTTTATTTCTCCAGTGTTGTACATTTCATGTTTGGCTTTTGGGGTTCCCAGTTTAATTATTATCTGACCAAGGAAGTTAGCCTACACGTATCCTCGGTAATTTTTGTGGGTGGGGCTGGGGGCGGGGCGGGGGTGGGGTGGGACTAGGGGCAGAGAATGGGTGGAGCATGGCGAGCCACAGGTGTCGGGTTTTTCTCGGTGAAAAAGTTGGCAACCCTAATCAGATTTGTCTGACAAGACCTACCTCTGGTGAATCTATGCTGCCTCCGATCCTGTAATCCATTGAACTCCAGAAACCTCACTATTTTCTCTTTCAGCAGCGCTTCCAACAATTTACTCACCACAGAGATTAGACGAACTGGCCTGTAGTTTTCAACCACATCCTTACTTTCGCTTTTGTGTAAAGGGACCACATGTGCTTCTCTCCAGCCCTTTGGTACCACTTCCTACTCCAAAGAGGCATTTAAAAGGTCAGTCAAAGGAGCCACTAGAACATCCCCAAGTTCCTTTAGTATTCTTGGATGTATCCCATCCAGTCTCATCACTTTGTCTACTTTTAGTTTAGCTAATTTCTCCTGAACATAGTCTTCTGAAAATCTTTGATATCCCCATCACTTCTGTTCCTATTTGTGGGTGTTTTCTGAGGTCCTGCTCCTGTCCCTTCATCTGTGAACACAGGACAGAAATATTTGTTAAGCAATTATTTGTAATTACGGTGTAATCCCCCACTGTAAAACACTCCGATGTTCCATGTAAACCGCACTGATATCGAAGAGCGTGGTATATAAGAGAGAATAAATAAATAAATAAATTAAATAAATAAATTCTACTTTATCCTCATCAGATTCTACATATTCCTCCCCTTCACCCTCGAGTCTGACAATACCACTTTTGACCTTCCTCTTCTCACCAACATATCTGAAAAATGTCTTATCCCCTCCACTTTATTGCATTGGCTATTTCTTGTTCTTTTAATATCTTTGCTTGCCTGACTATTTTGCTAGCTTCTCTAAGTTTTTCCAAATATAGATGCCTGTCTTCCTCTCGCTGTGATCTCTTGTATTTCATGAAGGCCTCCCTCTCTTCTTCACCGTTTCAGCTACTTCTTATGAGAACCATAGTGGCCTCATTTGCCTTTTACCTTTATTTACCTTTCTAACAAAAAGGCTGGTTGCCCTTAAAATATCCCCTTTAGGTTTTGCCCACAGTTTCTCTACATCTCCCAGCTGTTCCCATCTCACTAACGACTTATTGAGGTATTGGCCCATCTTGGCAAAGTTAGTTTTCCTGAAGTCCCTTGCTTTTGAATGGATTTTATCAGCCCTAGTCCTAATACTGAACCACACCATCTGGTAATCACTGGATGCAAAATGATCTCCCACTATAACATCAGAAACACTTTCACCATTGGTAATCACCAAGTCCAGTATGGCCCCTTCACGTGTGGGGTCTGTTACCAATTGCCTGAATAGTTCTCCCTGTAGAGAATCCAGGATCTCCTCACTGCTAGATGACACCTTACTTTTTTGGATGTAGAAGTTCCTTTGGGCCAAGGCCTAATGCCATAACCCTTCATTTGCAGCTACCTAGGGAGGTCAGGGGTTCAAATCCCACAAGAGGACAGCAACCTTGGGCCGGAAGGACTGGGGTTTCTAGTCCCACAGGTGCTCCTTGTGGTCTTAGGCAAGCCACTGTAAAATAGTTATCTCCAAGTTATAATGCCCTGTTCAATGTAATTTCAGTTTGTTCAATGTAAACCGCACTGATGCAGAATAGCGCGGTATATAAGAGACTATAATAAATAAATAATAATAAACTTAACCCTCCATTGCCCATGTTCCCTGTAAAATAGTTATCTCCAAGTTATAATGCCCTGTTCAATGCAATTTCAATTTGTTCAGTGAAAACCACCATGATATCATGAAAGGCAGTATATAAGAAATATTAAATAAATAAATACTGTGTGGAGTTACTGGAAGGGGAAGACCATTACATTTCAAAACATCCCAGACAGTTGGACACCATCCAATATCATGTAATCTAGCAAGGTTCAGTCTATCTCCTTCCTCTGCTGCTATTGTCACATTACCCCACCTTCACCAGAATAACCCAATTAAGAAGGGAAAGCCAGACTTATTTTGCAATAATTTAATTCTTTATGATTTCCAATATGTGGACACACACACCACATAGCTCATCAAATCTGTACTAAGTCAGCCATTATTTCCTGTGTTTTATGTATATAAAAATGGCCAATTTAGCACAGATTTGACACCTAGGTCAAGTGACTCCATTGCCAACTTTCAAATAACCTTAATGGTGTAATTGCTCTTAAATTTCAAGCACATGCAGATTCAAATTTTCTCTTGTGGGCCATCATGAATCCAGTACATGCTCCATATGGGGCTGGATTTAGGCTTAGGCAACAGATGCGTGCATAGTATTCCAAATTCTGAAGGTGCCCAAAGACTGGGGATTGAGGCCTCCGCTCTCTAATTTCTGTGAGACTCCCTTCCTCCCACTCACCAATCCTCTGTCTATGAGCTTAAGTCTGGCCACGACTCCATACATTTCTGTATAAGATCATTTAAAACGGAATAAATCCTTTTATTAAACTATTTTTCAACTAAATATGGAGAAACTAAAGCAATTAAAGATAGCTACATTCCAGTTTGGTTAGGTTTTTCCACATCAGATTAAAATGGGAAATGTATCTGAATACTTGACATGTAAAAAAAAAATTAAATTGAAACAACCTTGTCCTTTTTTTTTTATGGGGGCGGAGGTAAGATCAAAGGAATTTGATGCCAAAAATTAGTTGCAAATCATGAAAAAAGAAAACAGTGACACCATTTAGAACCTAATTTAGTAAGACTTTTCTCCCATTCTTTCTCTATGGGAAGATAGATTAGATTATTTTTATTTATTAATATCTATTCATTATAGTCTGCCTAGGAAATAGTGTGGATGCCACGATTTAAGAATGAAAAGGATGTATGTGTCAGAAGATTGTGCCCAAGCTAGTGAAGATTAATTTTCATCATAGATTATTAACAGCTAAGTACTTTATTTTCGTTCTGAAGCAGAACTATGGGCATTGTTTAGTTCAAAACAGGCAAGGTTAGCGATAAGGATACGATTTGGGCCTGTTGCACTCCATTATTAAATTTTATAGTCTTTTTAATAAGTTTTTCAAAGATTTAAATAAATTAATTAAAATAGACTATTTTTGACGGGTCATGCTTATATTGGCTGATTTTTGTAGTCCAACAAAAAATGTTTTAGAACCTAAGAACATAAGATATGCCATACTGGGTCAGACCAAGGTCCATCAAGCCCAGTATCCTGTTTCCAACCGTGGCCAATCTAGGTCATACGTACCTAGCAGTCTCCCCAAAAGACACAGGTTCCGCAATGCTTGTACTGGGTCAAGCATTGATATCCTGGGTCCCTTCTTAATAATGGTTTATGGACCTTTCCTCCAGGAACTTGTCCAAACTTTTTTTCAACCCAGCTACACTAACAGCCTTTACTACATCCTCCGGTAACAAATTCCAGAGTTTGATTACATGTTGAGTGAAAAAATATTTTCTTTTATTAGTCTTAAATAGTTTACCCTGTAGCTTCATTGCATGTCCCCTAGTCTTTCTATATTCTGATAACATAAACAATCGATCTACATTTACCCATTCCACTCCGTTTATTAATTTTTAGACTTCTATCATATCTCCCCTCAGCCGTCTCTTTTCCAGGTTAAAGAGCCCTAACCTTTTTAGCCTTTCTTCATAGGAGTATCCTTCCATCCCCTTTACCATTTTGGTGGCTCTTTTCTGAACCTTTTCTAATAACGCTATATCCTTTTTAAGATACGGCGACCAGAATTGCACACAATATTCAAGGTGTGGTCTCACCATGGAACGATATAGAGGCATTATATCATCTTTTGTTTTATTTTCCATTCCTTTCCTTATGATACCTAGCATTCTATTTGCTCTCTTGGCCTCCCCTGCACACTGGGCCGAGGGTTTTAATATGTTATCCACAATGACACCTAAATCTTTTTCCTGGGTGGTGGTTCCTAATGTGGAACCTTGCATCGTGTAGCCATTGTTTGGGTTGTTCTTCCCTAGGTGCATAACTTTGCACTTGTCCACATTAAATTTCACCTGCCATTTTGATGCCCAGTCTTCCAATTTATCAAGATCCTCTTGCAATTTTCCACAATCCTCTTGGGTTTTAACAACTTTAAATAGTTTTCTGTCATCTGCAAATTTGATAACCTCACTCGTTATTACCTTTTCCAGGTCATTTATGAATATGTCAAAAAGCAGCGGACCCAGCACAGATCCCTGGGGTACACCACTATTCACCTTTCTCCATTGGGAAAATTGGCCATTTAGCCCTACCCTCTGCTTTCTATCTTTTAACCAGTTCCTGATCCACAATAGTACACTGCCTCCTATCCCATGACTCTTTAGTTTTGCCAAAAGTCTCTGATGAGGAACTTTGTCAAAGGATTTCTGAAAGTCCAGATACACTATATCAACCGACTCACCTTTGTCCACCTGTTTATTCACACCTTCAAAAAAACATAACAGATTAGTAAGACAAGATCTTCCTTGTCTAAAGCCATGTTGGCTGTCTCCCATTAGGCCATGACTATCTACATCCTGAGTAATTATGTTCTTTATGATGGTTTCTACCATTTTTCCTGGTACTGACGTCAGGCTCACCGGTCTGA
Source organism: Ichthyophis bannanicus (assembly GCA_033557465.1). Lineage (NCBI taxonomy): Eukaryota > Metazoa > Chordata > Amphibia > Gymnophiona > Ichthyophiidae > Ichthyophis > Ichthyophis bannanicus. Next base: position 127,213,546 of record CM066043.1, on the reverse strand, counting down.
AGTTTCCCGGATCACACCTGGAACCCTTTTTTTTAAATTGGCATTACATTGGTGATCCTCCAGTCTTCAGGTATTACAGATGATTTAAGAGGGAGGAGTGGCCTAGTGGTTGGGGCAAGGTACTACAGGCCGGAAGGTCGGTGGTTCAAATCCCACTAGAGGACAGCAACCTTGGGCCAGAAGGACTGGGGTTTCTAGTCCCGCAGGTGCTCCTTGTGGTCTTGGGCAAGCCACTTAACCCTCCATTGCCCATGTTCCCTGTAAGTATTAGTGTATGTGTCTCATATCCCCTCGTGTTAAATGTATCCCCCAACCACTTTGACCCGGTGAAAAGCAGGATATAAATGCAGCTAAATAAATAAAATAAATAAATTTTAATGAAAGTGTCACAGATTACTAATAGCAGGTCTGCAATCTCATATTTAAGTTCTTTCAACACCCTTGGATGTATACCATCTGGCCCAGGTGATTTGCTACTCTTCAGTTTATCTAATAGTTGTAATACATCTTCCTGATGTATCGATATTTCCTTCAATTCTTCCGCATCTTTAAATACCACTTCAGTCATAGGTAACAACCCTACATCTTCCTCAGTAAAGACTGAAGCAAAGAATGCATTCAGTCTCTCCGCTATCGCCTTGTCACCTCTTAGTGCCCCTTTAACCCCTCTATCATCTAATGGACCAACTGACTCTCTCACAGGTTTTTTGCTTCAAATGTACTTGAAAAAGTCTTTATTTCACATATTTGCTTCCGCAGGAAGCTTCTTCTCAAATTCTTCCTTTGCCTGACTTATCAATGCCTTGCATTTGACTTGCCAGTGCTTGTGCTGTTTCCAGGATTCGTCGTTTGGCTCTTTTTTCCATTTCCTGAAAGATGCTTTTTTGGCAACAACAGCATCTCTGACCTTACCTTTAAATCATGCTGGCAGTTTTTTGGACTTCCTTCCACTTTTCTAAAAGTGTGGAATACAGCTGGTCTGGGCTTCCAAGATAGTATTTTTCAACAACTCCCAAGCTTGATGTAAGTCTTTAACCTTTCCAACTGCTCCTTTTAGTTTTTTCTTAACTATTTTCCTCATTTTATCATAGTCTCCCTTTCTAAAGTTAAAAGGTAGTACTGTGGATTTCCTTACTATCCCTCCTCCACTAATTAAATCAAACACGATCATGCTATGATCACTATTGCCAAGTGGCCCCAACACCCTTATCTCTTGCACTAGATCTGGTGTTCCACTGAGGACTAGGTCCAATATGGCTTCCTCTCTGGTCTGTTCATGAACAACAAGCTGCTCCAAGAAGCAGTCATTTATTTCATTTATCTCCCTAGCATGTCCTGCCGTGACACTGACCCAGTCGATACCGGGGTAATTGAAATCACCCATTATTATTACTGTGCTGTAACGTTTGTTAGCTTCCTTTATTTCTTTGAGCATTTCATCATCCATTTGTTCATTCTGGCCAGGCGGTCGATAGTACACCCCCCACTGCCATTGCCTTCCCCTTTTTACATGGAATTTCAATCCATAGAGATTCTACAGCAAATTTTTTTTCCTGCAAAACTTTAAACCTTTCTGACTCAATGCCCTCCCTAACATAGAGCGCAACCCCTCCACCAATTTGATCAGCTCTATCATTACGATATAGTTTGTACCCAGGTATCACAGTGTCCCACTGGTTGTCCTCCTTCCACCATGTCTCAGATTCCAATCATATCTAACCTCTCATTTAGTGCTATATATTCTAACTCTCCCATCTTATTTTTTAGACTTCTAGCATTTGCATACACGCATTTTAGAGACTGTATTTTATTCATATTAATCTGGCTATTGGTAGGCATGGGTAATTTATGATCTTTAAGCTCTGTCTGCTCCATACTCAAGGGCATTTGGGCTACTTTACTCTTTTTTGGATCCGCTCTGCTTTTGGTAGTATCCTTCAAGGATACATTCTTCCAAACCATACGCTCTTGGGCGACTGTCGGCTTTCCCCTATTATCTAGTTTAAAAGCTGCTCTATCTCCTTTTTAAAGGTTAATGCCAGCAGCCTGGTTCCATCTTGGTTAAGGTGAAGCCCATCCCTTCGGAAGAGCCCCTCCTTTCCCCAGAATGTTCCCCAGTTCCTAACAAATCCAAAACCCTCATCCTTGCACCATCATCTCATCCACGCATTGAGACTCTGGAGCTCTGCCTGCCTTTTGGGTCTTGCACGTGGAACGGGAAGCATTTTGGAGAACGCTACCTTGGAAGTTCTGGATTTCAACTTCCTACCTAAAAGCCTAAATTTAGCCTCCAGAACCTCCCTACCACATTTTCTTATGTCATTGGTACCAACATGTACCAAGACAGCAGACTCCTCCCCAGCACTATCTAAGACCTTATCTAGGTGGCGCGTGAGGTCCACTACCTTCGCACCAGGCAGGCATGTTACTAGGTGATCCTCACGTCCACCAGCCACCCAGCTATCTACATGCCTAATGATCGAATCACCAACTATAACAGCTGTCCTAACCCTTCCCTCATGGGCACATGGCCCTTGAAAAACTTCCTCGGTGTGAGAGGGTTTTACATCACCTGGAGGACAGTTCCTAGTTACAGGATCACTTCCTGCCACACCAGGGTGATGCTCTCCTGCCATGTGACCTCTCTCCTCCATGGCAACAGGGATGCTGCCAGACTGGAGGTGGGACTTCAGGACTATATCCCTGTCGGTCTCGTCTATGTACCTCTCAGTCTTTTTTATGTCTTCCGTATGTCTTCCATACCTGTATGACCATATGGGATCTTTAAGAGAGTAATTTAATAACCGTCAAATTTGAAATAAAATTTGCATGTAAATAAAGAGATATTTTTCATGACTGCCATGCTGCTGCTGCATGTCTCCAGCTGCAAAATAGCAGACCAGGATATCTGTGTGGCACTGGATACACGCACCCATTCTGAAATACCTTCACAGGTACATTTATACTGTCTAGACCACCGCCATCCATATCATACACATGCAAGTTCAAAAATTGTGCAAAAGCTTGAACATGTCTGTTCCATTATTTGGCATGCCCGTTTCTTTATGTTTTGATGGAGATGTTTATCTTTTAGGGTTGAGGCAGATCGATTTTAGAAGGCACTTCCACGTGCCCACCTTCACTGTTGCCCGTCCCATGGGATTTCAGATATTTTGACTTGGACATACCAGATTTCATTTTCACAGCATTTCCAAAGCGTGCCTTCACATAAATCAGGCCCTAAGTCAATGTTTCTCAGGGTAATTGGGTATGTTAATCCCTGTAGCTATCCTTATGCTTTACAAACATGAAGGAATCAAATTTTCACAAAAATACTAGGAAAGTATAAAAACTCCCCTTTTACTAAAGGGCACTATGGTGTTGCACTTAGCACAGCAAAAACACTGAAATGGTGACGTGTTAGGTACAACACCGCCGTGTTAACTGTCAGGGGTGTAAAAAGCATTTCCTTGGCAGGTAACACAGAGCCTTCTCCTATAGCACATGGGGTGTTAGCGTGGATGCACCTAATGCCATCTATTGAAGTGGCGTTAGGTGATCCCGCGCTAATGTGGTTAGTGCACGGTGTGAACTCCATGCTATTTATGCAGAGCACACCACACCCACTCTCTGCCCCTACCCCACCCACCAATGACCTTAACGTGGGTTAGACAGCACAGAAATCATCCCACGCTGTCTGGGCCCTCCACTATCTGGCAACGCATATCCAAACACGCATTCAGCGCATGCCAGAACACACGTTGTCAGCTAAGAACCTTTAGTAAAAGGGCCCCTTTGAGTGATTCAAGCTTTCAGATGGGATCAATTTTTAAAATCCCTGCAAAGTGTGCAGACTCAAAGTACAAAGTACCTGTGGGCATTGGGCCAAAATGGTTTCAAAAGGATATATTCCATGGAGTTTCCCTGTGAAAATTGTGCCTGCATAGTCTACAGGGAAAAAAGTACCACAGGTTTGCACCATGTATCAAGATTAATAAATAAATAATTGTAACAGTATTTTTTTCCATCAAGACTAAAAGACATCCCTGCTTCCTTAATTTTTCACCACTGGAGTTTACTCATGAAAGTGTATTTGGAGGCAGTGTAGGAACAGAAGCGTGGGGCAAGTGCTTTTGGATGCTTGCCATTAGTTTGAACATTACAATCAGAGAACATTCAGACGGTGTCCTCTGTCCCAAGTCAGATGCTAGTGATATCAGGAGAATAGCACTATTTTTGAGGAAAGGAATATTGTAGTTTAAATATCATCAATGACATTATAGTCCCAATCGGGGCAGAGGGAGGAACAGCAGGAGCAGCACAAAAGCACCGTCTCCGAAGAAGGAACCCTGAGCAAGCAGCAGCCATTGTCCAGCAGCTCCCCCGACTGGAGTAGTGCACCCGAACGGGAGAAGCAGACACATTCTCCTGCTCGGAGGCTCCTGCCCAGTCGGGGCAGTGGAAGGAACAGCAGGAGCAGCACAAAAGCGCTGTCTCCGATGAGGGAAACCTGAGCCAGCAGCAGCCATTGTCCAGCAGCTCCCCCGATCGGGGTAGAGCGCCTGAACGGGAGAAGCGGCCACATTCTCCCGCTCGGAGGCTCCTGCCCAATCGAGGTAGTGGGTGGAGCAGCACAAAAGCACCATCGCCGACGGGTGTGCCCGCGCCTGTTGGGCCTCACCAGAGGGCCCTTTGGCATGGCCCTTAGGCGAGGCGTGACAGGAAAGACACCAGAGACCCACAGTGCAGCACATAGCACCAACCTGAGAGCCACCTGCTGACACCAACACCAGGTGAGCACCTGAGAGCCGCCGGCAACACACCTGGACAAACTCAGCAGCATACCAACTCGACAAAGCCGCCAGGCAGACAAGAGACGTTTTCAGGTGAGCCCCCACCCACAACCCCCCCGGGGCACAATCATGCTCACCAACCACCTACACCCTATGCTCTGCCTTACCTTACTTCTCCTAAACCACCAAAACATGCACATTCCACCACACACCACCACACAATCACTCTATACTGTGGGCTGGCACCCATACTAGGCGGTGGCCTAGTGGGGGCGGCGGGCCATATTAACTTGTGTCTTGCTTCAGCCTAGTAGCTGAGGCCCTTAATTGTGTAGTTGTGGGGCAATAAATCAGTCCAAGTGGAAATAGGCTAACACAGGAAAATGTACTTTTAAATTTTGTTTTAATCATCAAGTTTGCAATTGGACCTTGGCAGAAGGCTCCAAACCATAAACAGAAAGTGAGGATATTTTCTCCAACAAAAAGCTTCTTTATAAAGGTATTTCAGCAGTGCTATGACAAAGAAGTTTCCTTCAGTCTTTGCAACAAAAATAAGTTTCCTTTTTAGCCAAACAAAACACAGTTGAAAGTCACTGTTGTAAGCAAAGTCCAGCTAACCTTGTTAGCTTCTCCCAGCTGTTTCAGGTAAGCTTAAAACATTCTCTGCTTCTCAGTATAGGAACTAAACTGCTGTTTAAAACACTTTCATAGCAGAAATACTATTGCAGCTTTAAAAAATGAGACTTCTGTCTTTCCAGCACTTCTCAGTAGCAATTACTCAGAATAACTACTTCTTGGGCTTTCCTCACACTATCTCTTTAAGGGCTACAGACCTCCTTCCCTTTAGTGAAGCATTTTAAAGGTACTGTCTGCTTTACCTTGTTTTGTAGAAGCATTCTTCCTAGCAGGCTTTTTTAACAGGCACCGTTCCTTACTTAGAACCTGGGCTGCTTGCCTTTGAGTCAGAGTTATAATCCTTTTAACTCCCTCAAGCTTCTTCCTGCTCTTCTCTCTTGCTTCTTGTTCCGTTGTTGACTTCCCCAACAACTATTCTGGCTTTTCCTCTGGCTCTGCCATTCCCTCTGGCTCTGCCACTCCTCCAGCCAGTTCCTTCGGCTTCCCTCTCCACTTGCTGACTGACTGTGTTTAAATGTTTGCCAGCGTGCTTCCCTTTTTGGCCCCACCCTATCTCTCCCTGCTGTTGCCATGGAGTCCAGGCGTGGCTTCAAGCTAGCCTTGCAAGTGTGTGTTTCTCTACAACTTTCATTTTGTAACCTGTGCTTGGGTGAGCCCATCCCCCTCTCAGGGAAGAAGTTTCTTTTTTTTCTCTTTCCCAGGTCTGTGCTGCACCTGCCTTACCACATATCCCCCCCCCCCTTAAGCTATTACAGGCTGGCGCCACAACCCGCGCACAGCTTACCACAATACACACAGGAGTACTGCCACACAATCTTGTCAACACAGCAGACCACAGCCACCAAGCAGGAAAACACAAAGACCAAAGTCAATTCAGGTGCCAAAAACCTCGACCAGTAACCCCATCCTCGCAATTCCTATCAACTGCGCTCTATTCAATGCCAGGTCAATCAGAAATAAGCCAAATACCATTATAGAACACAAGTTGGATATTGTATGCATCACTGAATCATGGCTTACAGACACCGACCAAGTCATTCTAAACCAAGTCACCCTGCCCGACTTCACAGCATTCAGCTGCCCCAGAATACAGAAGAAGGGAGAAGGAGCACTAATATTGGCAAGAAAAGACTACAAATTCAAAGTCGTCTCCACAAGCAACTCTGCCAAATCAAGCACAATAAGCATCTGAAATCACCGCATCAGCTTTTGCCTCACGTACAGACCCCCCCCCCAACGCCAAGGCGGAGCAGCTATCAATGATACTCGAATCCATCTGCACTCTCAGCAACCAAAGCAAACCTCTCATCGCCTTAGGAGACTATAACCTCAGCTCAGCACCCACCAAAGAGACCAGAGCCTTCCTACAAGCCATGGAAGCACTCGAATACAAACAGATGGTCAATACACCCATGCACCAACATGGGACGACACCAGACCTCATCTTCATCCCAATACAACTAGCACACCAGAATCAGTTCACGAACCCGTTGACCACACCAGTCCCCTGGTCAGACCACCACATCCTCACATTCCGCTTACTTTTGAAAACCCCCACTCATCTCACCAAGGTGGAGAGCACAGTGAGAAGGTTCATAGCATACAAGAAGGAAGCCTTCCTAGAGGAAATTATGCCACAGATACTACAAGAAAATGACAGCTTGGATGAAACCATAGACAACTGGAACCGCACCATATCCAAAGCCGCATCAGCCCCTAGCAAAGAGAAAACACATGCATGCAAGAAAACCAATGTCCCATGGTACTCTAGCTCAATCAGAGAAGCAAAGCGTTTACTCAGAAGGCTAGAAATAAGATGGAGGCGAAACAAATCCAAAGACATACTGCACCAATTCAAAACTGAACAACAAGCATACAATAACCTGATCAACGAACACAAGCAACAACACCACACCAACCTCATTATGAGGGCAGCAAACAAACCAAGAGAACTTTTCAGCATTGTAAAAAAGCTCACCAGTGACACTGACAGCCCTCAAAAATGCTACCAACAGCTAGACCCCCAAAAATATGTGGACTATATAATGAGCAAGAACAACAGCCAAACACATCCCACTGCACCATGCTCCCCATTCTGGGCAGAAGCACATGAAGCCTGGGATGACTTTAGTGTGCCAACAACTCAACAAATAGAGGACATCATAGGCACCCTAAATACAACAACTTCACCTTCTGACCCCTGCCCAGTAGAGTGGATTAAGAACACCAAGGACAAGCTAAGCCAACACATTCACAGGATGGTGAAGCAATCCCTCTAACAAGGACACATGCCACAGGCTCTCAAGCATACAATGATCCGACCCATCCTCAAGAACACAAGACTAGATTCCTCTGACCCAAAATCCTACCACCCCATCTCAAGCCTCCCATTCATAGCAAAAATCATTGAAAAAACAGTACAGAGACAACTGCATGATCACATCGACCAACACACCCCGTTAGACCCACACCAACATGGATTCAAGGCTCAGCACAATGTAGAGACCCTGCTTACATCCCTCTTCGACAATCTTCTGAAACGATTGGACAACATGAGGAACGGATTCATTCTAGTCTTCATAGACATCTCAGCAGCCTTTGATACCGTATCCCACTCCATATTGCTAAACCGATTGCGGGAGATCGGTCTGCGCAACAAGACCATAAAATGGTTCACATCATACCTGAACAACAGAACACAGCAAGTCAAATGCGACCAAACAAAATCAACCCAATTTACCATCAACCAGGGAATATCCTAAGGATCAGCACTGTCCTCCATCCTATTCAATATATACATCCAACCCATCTGTAACATTATCCAGCAACACGGACTACATTATTATTTATATGCGGACGACATCATGGTCTACGACCCAATAGACACACAGGCACCTGATATGATCCACATGACCCAATGCCACATGAACAACTGGCTGTCTGACAATAATCTGAAAATTAACTTCGACAAAACAGAGACATTGTTCATTTCCAGGAACTCCACCTTCAGTCCACCCCAAAACATCAACATCCTAAACAAAACGATAGCCACAAGGGACGAGGTGAAATACCTAGGCATCATCCTGGACAAGAACTTGAATTTACAATCACATATAAAGAAAACCACAGCAAAGGCCTACCACCGATTAAAAATTATCAGGAGGCTTCGACCAATCCTCAACCAGAACAACTTCCGCACCATATGTCAGGCAGTAATCACACCCATACTGGACTACGGAAACTCGTATCAAGGACTTCCCAAGCAAACCACCCATCCACTTCAAATGGTGCAAAACACTGCAGCACGCATCATCACGGGCACAGCAAGACATGAACACATCACACCTGTACTGCAGCAACTTCACTGGTTACCCATAACAGCAAGAGCAAGATTCAAGACAACACTAAATATTTTCAAAATCATACATCAACGATCAGCAAATATCCTACAAAACATGCTGATCAGAGAAATCAATACCAGGTCCAGAAGATCCAACGGCATCAACAAACTCCGAACACCCACCGGATACCAAAAGACAAAGCAAACCACCTCCAACAGAGTCTTATCCTTCTCAGCCCCAGCCCTCTGGAACCCCCTCCCAGATGAACCAAGAGCTCTAAGTGACACTAAGGACTTCCGCAAGGCGCTCAAAACACTCCTGTTCACAGAACACTTTCACACCTAACATAGGACACTACTGGCACGCACAGAAGAAAAGAAGTACCAAATGTCTAAAAGTCTGCATGTACGTCATGTTGCTCCTCCCCTCTTGTTCAATGTAGACCCTTTGTGTTGTCGACCACTTTGATTAAAGGATAAAGTGGTATATAAAACTGGTTAAATAAATAAATATATAACGTGATTTCAAATAGAGGCAGTTAGAAAAATACAGAAAGGGGGTTTCTGAAAATTTTCTGAGATACTGAGGGTGCCTTAGAAGCCATTTTTTAAACACAGGCTGAACTTTGTTTTATTCACTTGAGTCAACAAAAGCTGGACATTTTTCAAAGCCATGAAAAGGTATATGAGCTAAATCTAAATTAGATTGTATAAAGCTGTGTACAGATGATAGCATGCTGAAAGTTGCTAACATGTGACCATTTTCCCAGAGGTTGGATTTTTTTTCCCTAACCAGGTGATTTATGGCCTGCTCTGGAATCCCATCTTTACAAAGAATAAATTCACACTTGTACTCTGTCTTCAAAGTAACTCTTATCAACAAAGGTGGCAGAAGGCATCAATCTGCTAAGAGCAAGATCAGTAGATAAATCGGATTTTAATTATTTTTCTTCATAGCTGCTAACAGGACAGAGAAAACCAGAGTACAGCTGCAGTTCGGCAGCTGATCCTTTTAATACAAGGAATGATTTACTGAATATGCATGTTCATCTTGGTGACGGAGAAAAGCTATGTTTTGATTTGCAGTAGTGACAGCCCTTCTCTATTTGAGACCCACTGATGAACCATGATAATGTCAAATCATGGGGTTTTGTTTTGGGGTGTGTGTGGGGGGGGTCATTGTTTTATTTTACAATGTAGCATAATCTATAAGGTTGTAAGTTTGTTTTTCCTCAGCTTTTTAGATAATACCCCATTATCCCTGTTGTTGCAATGATCTTAGTTGAAAGAAATTATAGTGGTCAGATAGCTCACTATGGGGCATGTTTACTAAAGGTTAACACATGTTAACATAAGCCACGGTCCATTTGTTTCTATGGGTGCATTACTGTTTGTTAAAGCATGTTATCCTTTAGTAATCATGCCCTTATTCTAAAAAGGTTCTAATTGCATAAGTAACATAACAGGTCCTTCCTGAGGTATAATGGAGATTTTCAAGGAGTTCACTGTAGATGTAATGCTGAAATCCAGGCTTTTATCTTAATCCGGCTTTTCTAGTCAATACATTTTTCTATATACATCTCCAGACTCTCTCCCTCACTCATCCACCCCCATGGTCTCTCTTCACCCCTCTTTCACTCCATTCAGACTCCAGGGACTCTCTTCCACTCCTTTGTACTCACTCCCCAGGCTTCAGAGCTGCCAGAGGCAACAGCTAAGGGCCACTCAGCACTGAAAGCCGTGCTCCTCCGGGTTTTAGCCAGCACTGTTCTTTACTTTTCAGTTATACAGATATAAATGCGTTACCCACTCTGCAAAGAACCATCCTACTACAAGATGCCTCACAAAATGGACTGATAAAACGTCAGCTCTATCAATGACCTTGGAACTATCATTTCCCCAGTACAGGTTATGCAAATAGGCTTATGGTTAAAAACCGGAGTGATGGTTATTATTTTACTCAACAGTTTTACTCAGAGTTTCAAACTCCCTTCTAGGATGCCCTGCCAGTTAATACACTTTCCTCAAAGCAGTTGCAGGATGTGATGATAAGAAAACTGGAATTGATCAGAGACTGGGCTGGTTGGCGCATCCTTTCCTACCTATGCTAGTGTCCATCACCCCTATCCTGGACATAGTTCCTAAAAAGGAACAGAGCAGTTTTACTTATTTATTTATTAACATTTCTTATATACCGCACTATTTGACATCAGCGCGGTTTACCAAGAACAAAAACCTCCGACAAATTGCATATGTCTGGTCATTACAATTAACAGGATATGGAACTTGGATAACCGGGTAAACTATATACATAATAAGTGTAACGAGAAAAGGATCTTGTTTGATGTTTACATAGCTGGGGGCGCCTGATGCGAGGGCCTGCCTAGTTGACTACTACTATTGCTGAGGTGCTCGCTGTTCAAGTGGGACTGAGGATCGGTGTTGTCAGTGAGGTACTTGATGAAGAGGAAATGTTTAATGGCCTTCCTGAACTGACTCAAGTTGGGGGATTGCCCTGATATGTGCCGGTAAGGTATTCCATAGTCTTGGGGCGCAGAGTCGGAAAGCTCTGTTAGCTGTTGATTTGGTGCAACTTGTCATTACTTTTGGGATCGTTAGCATGTTGGACTCTGCGGTTCTTCTTGGTCTGTTAGGTGCAAGTGGTTGGATGAGTTCAGATAGTGAGGAGGAGGAGAGCCCTTTGCCAGCTTTGAAGGTCATCAGCAAGATCTTAAAACTGATCCTGGCTTGGATGGGGAGCCAGTGTAGCTGTTTCAGGAGGGGTGTAACATGGTCTCTCCTGGACGCCCCAAAGAGTACCTGCGCTGCACTGTTCATAGCAAGTTGCAGGGGGCTCAAGGTGGATTGGATTACTTAACCTCAATTTCTTTCACCTGTTATTGAATCAATGATTTCATCCTAGCAACGCATGTTCTGCACAGTAGTGCTATGGCATTGGAAACGGAGTGTAGACAGAGAGCATTTATTAAGGAGGCAAACCGAGCTTGCTTTCCATCTTTGATCAGTGCATCCCAATAACTTTCTACTGCTCTTCTTTCCAGGGGCAGGATTTCATGGGAGGCTGTATTTCTTCTGATTACATTTCAATACTTAACACACCTCACACTGGATAAAATCACTGGCAGCAGCAAAATAATTCACGTTCATTTAATATCATGTTTATATTCTATTCCATTGATTGGAAGATTTTGAAACAACATATGCTGTTACTTGCATGAGTTCCTGTTTGTTGGCACAACTGGATGCAGGCATGCTTGAGATTACAATGAATTTTTACACAATGACAAATGATTTTGGTATTCCACTGACTGATGACAAGAGAGAAGATCTCAAGCCCATCCTAGTCTTCCTAGCCCGACTCTCAGGGAATAGCTTTCAGGCTTCACACTGAAAAACTGCAGAAACCAAGGGAATTCATCTCATCTTCAACAGCCAAGAAAGTAACCTTGTGTCACGTGGAGTACCTTCTTGGCCATTTAAATTGTATATAGGGTAATCCTAATAGTTTGGTCTTCAGTAGATTATAGCAGCTGCAACTGCTGACTTACAGTTCAGACATCACCTCATCAGGGTTACAAGGCTGATGCATGAAGATTTGGCAGTGAGATGCTCGTTCCTGACAGAATGGGGATGCTTTTTTCAAAGGATTTTGCCAGGTAACTATGATCAGGGCTGAACACTGTCCCCCCCTTCTACAAATAAAAATGCCTGCACTTTTTTGCGGTATGGGTACTTTTATCCATGCTGCAAAGGGTTGGGTCCAGGGCCGGATCTAAGATGTTGGTGCCTAGGCAGGACCGGAGAGCAGTGGGGTGGAAAGGCTTCTCCTGTAGAGAATACAGGATGGTCCTAATGCAAGTAGAACCAGGCTCCTGGTTAACTGAGGTATTTAGTGTTTTCAAAATTTGGCATCCCAGGCAATTGCCTATGCCTATATCCAGGCCTAGGCAGGACCAGTGTGAAGGAAGGCTAACACAGAACATGCAGATTTTATTTCTAAAATCCCATGTGCTTTGTACTTGCAAAGTCCATACATAATGAACTACTCTGTACCATCCGCCCCCTAATTTTGAAAGAAAAATTATGCAGGCAGTTTACCTTGGAAAATTTGTTGTTTGTAAGCTCACAGGCACAAAATACAAGAATACAACTGTTGATTAGTGGGGGCGAAGTGTTAAATGGCAGCCACTGACCCTTGTCTATGACTGAGTATTTGAGCCAGTAATGGAATTGTGGTATTCGATGAGGGTGGGCTAACTGGGTGACTCAACCCTTACAAAGAGCAATTCTCCCCAGTACAGGTGACATACCAATTTACATGCTAAAGGACACACATCATTGGATGGCCAGCAAAGTCCAGGATTTGATTGAATGGGATCTCCAGAGAACTACAGTGGTGGACTTAGTTGGCTAGACCAAAAGACATGATTCAAGGCAGTTTTTCTGGAGTTCATCAGATGGACTTTACGTATGAGTGATGTCACCGATGGAGCCCCACACGGGAGCTCTCCCCAACTTCCAAAGGAAGCTTATGGGAGGCACACTGCACATGTGTGCCTGCCTTCTGGCCTGCCGCAGTGCCATCTTCTCCAGTTTTCTTTTTTTCGTGGTGCCCCTAGCCTAGGACATGTCCCTACAATCCAGAAAAAAAGTTTTCTTCTTGGTTCTCTTGGGCCAGGTTTTTTTTCTGCTTTCCTTACTGCCTGCCATCAGCTTAGTCGGTCTCTACCAACTAAGGTTATTTTCCCTTTTTTCTTGCTTTTTGGTATTTCCCGCCCACAGCAACAATTGAGTTTAACTTGGCTGAGGCAGTATTTTTCAACATGCCTAAGCCAGCAAATCATTTTAAAAAATGCACCAAGTGTGGCAAGACCATCTTGGTCACCAACCACCACAACTGGTGCCTACAGTGTCTTGGATCCAATCATCAGCCTGCGGCTTGCAATCTGAGCATGCAGTTGACACGACGGGGACTGAAGGGTTGGGAGAAACAGAAGGAGTCTCTCTTTGGCTCATTGGATTCAGCATCCTCATCCCTAATCCAGTCATCAACCCCTTCCAAGGCCTCTGCTGAGGCATCCATGGGGAAGGAACTCCATGCCCAGTCAGAGCCAAGGGGCCCGAGCAGCGAAAGGAGACATCGAAGGGCGAGCAGAGGGAGAAAGTCTGGATGCGTCGTCATTGCAGCCCTTCTTGACACAATGTGGAGAGCAATGGCCAGGAGCAGCCAAGCCAAGCTTCCCCAGTGGGAGGAATTGACCCCCAGAATGAAGTCATTGACCCTCACTGCCCAGGAGGGCAGCTAGTTGTCTCCTGATATACTAATCATTGTGGATTCCCCTGCCCAAGGTGTTGACACCGGTGTCTGTGGCATCGGCCCCCTCGCAGGTGAAGGTTCTGGCAGAACACCTTTGAGCCCTCAAATCTCAATTGGCAGCAGTTCTAGCCTTGTGGAATACAGGCTTTGTGGCACTGATGGCATTGTCACCGCACTCTATCCAGTCTTTCCTGGAGATCTATGCCCTGCCCTCTGAGGCAGGCACATCAGGTGGGAGATTGAAATCGACACTGGTTATGATGGCTATCTCCCTGTCCAGTGCATCAGAATCCAATTCCCAGTGGCAGTGATGCTCACACTCTGGGAGCCACCAGTGTCCATCCTCTCCCCCGTCATGCAGTCAGCAGGGGGAGGAAGCCTAGCATTATTTTGACTTTGTCTCAGAATGAGAGACCAAGGAGGAATCAACCATTTCAGACCTCTGGTCCCCTGACCTTCCATCCAACCCAATCACCTACAGAAGACATGTCCTTCCAGGATTTCATCAGGGACATGACCAAGGCCATCACCTTCTCCCTGGAATCAGAAGAGCTGAGGGCAAAGGACCTGGAGCTTCTCCAGTATCCCTCAGCCCCCAGGGAAGCAGTGATGGTACCTGCGCATCATGTCCTGCAAAGACTGCTGTTGAAGCTGTGGGAAGCCCCTCTTATGGTTCCCATCATCAGCCGGAGACTTGATTCCCTGTACCGGGTCCAGAGGGCCCTGGGCTTGAAAAGCCTTAATTGCCACACAACTCCATCGTGGTTGAGTTGGCTTTGAAGTGGATCAGAAGTACCAAGACTCATTCTTTGCGGCTCCCGGACCATGAGGCTTGAACCCTGAACTCCTATGGGAGAAAATGCTAACAGGTCTCTATGCTGGTTGCCAGGATCCTGGCTTACCAGACCTATATGAGCATGTTCCTCAAAGACATCATGCTGGACCTGGCTGAATTTACCACCCTCGTCCCTGAGGACCATTGCAAGGCCTTTCAGGCCTTGGCAACAACTGCTCCAAATTCATGGTGTGTGGTGCCAACAATGATTTTGGTTCCACCAGCAGAGTGGCGGCAGTACACATTGCTGTCCACTGGCTAGCATGGTTGCAGTCCTATGCCCTGGAACAGTGGGTCCAGGACAAGTTAACCAATGTTCCCTGCTGGGGAGAGAACCTCTTCAGGGAAACCGGTGGAGGAAAAGGCTGAGGAGCTTGAGAAAGAGAACATGATCCTCTCTAGGCTCTCCAAGAAGACAGCAGATCCTCCGCAGAAGCAGCATCAGGGTAAGAAGGCCTTCTACCTGTGCCCGTGCTGATACTACCCAGCCCAGCTGCAGGCCCAGACAAAAGCACAGGCCCCCCCACCAGCAAAGGACAGAGAAAGCCTTGAAGGCTCAGCTTGCCCCACAGCCTAAGCCGGGGGCATGGTTTTGATGGGTTCCTCAGGAGCATAGCCAGCTGACTGCTGTCTGTCAGGGTGCCCACTGAGGTAAGAGGGCGACTTGTCCACTTCACCCACAGATGGCCTCTCATCATCTCGGATGCCTGGGTGTTGCAGATCATCCAAACAGAATATCAGCGGCATCATGCCCAGTTGCTGCCTCTGTATGCTGCAGGGGAGTACCCCATGGACCCCACGCATCGGAGTTTGCTGCAGAAGCTGACCTAGCCATCAAGCAGATTCCTCTGGCTCAGGTTAGATGGGGTTTCTATTCCAGATACTTCCTGGTTCCCAACAAGACCAGGGGGTTCAGCCCATCCTAGACCTGCGAAACCTGAACCGGTTCCTGGTGCGCGAGAAGTTCAAAATGGTCTCGCTGAGGACGCTGCTCCTGTTCCTTCTACAGGGCGATTGGCTATGCTCCTTGGATCTAAAAAGGATATGTACACACTCCTCTCAAAGTCCCCTGCTCAAGCCCCCTACGATGGCTTGGGATCTTAACGTAGTACTCACCCAGCTGATGCGGGCCCCATTCGAGCCCCTCAAATTCCTGACCTGGAAGGTCCTCTTCCTAGTGATGGTTATGTCTGTCCAATGCATTAATGAGCTCCAAGCCTTGGTAGCTCACCCCCACCTTACACCAAGTTCTACCAGAACAGGGTGGTGCTTCACAAGCACCCTGCTTTCTGCCTAAGGTGGAATCTGCATTCTACCTCAACTAATAAATAGTCTTACCAATTTTTGTCCCCCAGCCTCATGCTAACTGGGGAGAGGCTGCATTGCATATCTTGGACAGCACATGAGCTTTAGACTTCTATCTGGAGCGCACAAAGGCGCACCACCAGTCCACCCGGCTGTTTGTTTCCTTCAACGCCAATAGGTTGGGCGCCGCCATCTCCAATCACATGCTATCCCTCTGACTAGCAGACTGCATTGCTCACGCTTATTCCCAGGCTGGGTTGAGCCTCAAGGGTCATGTCACAGCTCACATCATCTGTGCTATGGCTGCATCAGTGGCCAACCTCTGCTCCATTTCTGCAGAGGAAATCTGCAAGGCTGCTATATGGTCTTTGGGCCATATCTTTGGAGCCCATTACTGTCTGGATGGAGATTCCCGATAGGAAAGTAATTTTGGCCTGGTCATGCTCCAGCATCTCTTTGGGTCAGAGTCAGTTCCTGCCCACTGGCCCTTCTGTCCGTCCAGGCTACGTGCTAAAACCCCTCAGATAGATGTCTGCTGAAGATGCTGTATAAGATGCATCCCTCGAGGGACTACCTTGCTGTTCTTCCTGGCTTCTCCAGTTTGGTTGCCCCTGTTGGGATATTGTTCTCCTTGGGGTTTGGTAGCCTGTAGCTTGGGCATCCCATACATGAGGACTTATTTCCTGTTTGTTCACAGAGAAAGTGTAGTTACTCACCTGTAGCAGGTACTCTCTGTGAACAGCAGGAATAAGTCCTCACAACCCTCCCACCACCCCAGGGAGTTGTCTTGGCTCCTGCTATGATATTAGACTAGAGAAGATAGCATCACAGCAGGCGGGAAGGCAGGAACACATGTGCGGTATGCCTCCCAAAAGCTTCCTTCGGAAGCTAGGGAGCTTTCCCATTCAGGGCTCCTTTGGTGACATCACTCATACGAGAAGACTTATTCCTGCTGTTCATGGAGAACACCTGCTACAGGTGAGTAACTAGACTTTAGCCACACTAGTAGTATTTAGGATAGATAATACAACATTAAAAAGTCTTGTTAAGGTATGAATATTCTATTTTTTGTTCATTTGTTAATTAATTGCATAATCCTGTTTCTTGATGCCAACAAACCAATGCAGGTAACGAGTGAGCAGTGAGTACAATGTCTGCCAGGGCCAGAAATTCTTCCTGCGCTATATATATTCCTTTGTGGGGATTTGTTAAATTTTCTTCAGCATGCATTGTTTGAGAATTGTTTATGTTCTCCTTCTATATGCTTTGCTGTGTCAATAATCAGTAAAAAGCCTCTTATCTGCTATCTTCACGATAAGTTTCTGCTTATTTTATAGACATTTTATTGCAGTTCTTTCTAGTAGAGAAAGGTGGCAGAAGAATTTACTCTGTCTGATGGAGATCTGTAATTTTTCCCAGTGTTTAAAACTCTTTATGAAGTTCTCTAGTTTATCATTATGCTCTTTAAGGGCCTGCTTATCTTTTCCCATAGAAAAAGGATGAAAAAAATTGTTAGTGAATGAGGGATAGACTAGTTGTATTTTCTTTTGAATGTGTAATCCATTGTTGAAAACTCTCATTCTTGTGTAAATGTACTTTTAAGTACAGTTTCTTAAAGTACTCTTCATAGTGGATAAAGCTAACACAACATTAGGTGAATTAGGCAGTCACCTAGAGCACCAAGATCCTAGAAACAACAATATAGGCCAGCCTTTCTGATTAATGAGCTTGGTTGTCACCATGCATAACTCCTTGGGATAAGATGCATCCAGCAAGAGGAATGATACTTAATAGCATGTCAGCTTCCTTTGCCATGCAGAGCCACTCTCGTAATGTAAAGCGAGACTGGTCCCAAGTGGCAGAGGAAGTTGACACACTATTAAGTGCCACTCCTCCCGTCAGTCATGAGAGGGGTCCAAAGAAGCACTAAGTATACAGCCACAGGAGAATGGGGAGAAAGGAAAAGAAAATGAGGTGAGGGCTGGCAGAGAATGAGAGAGATATCTACATGGGGCATAGAAAGGGGAACTACTTGGAAGGTCATGCTAGGGAAAGGACAGACACCTACATGGGGAACATGAAGAAGAGACCGACATGGAGGAATGATAGATAGGGACAAGGAGACATACATGGAGGAGAGACAGAGGGCTATCTACATGGGGTATTGTGGGATGGGAAAGGGGGACCTACATGGAATGATGGAGAGGGGGCAGGGTGAGAGAAACCAATATAGGGTGCAAAGGGCAAACTAAGGGAGACTGTACATGAATATTGGGGGCAGGATGAAAGAGTCTGTACCTGAGATTGGGTAGATACAGGGCCACCCCGTCCCAACCAGGTAGGCAGCTTTGTGCTATCACTTTGTTGCTTGCGACAGGCCGAGTGCTTCAGCACACATGACTTGCTGTTTCTAATCCCCCTCAGATGTAATTTACTGTTGGAGGGGGTCAGAAGCAGCAGGTCATGAGTGCTGAAGGACATGGCCTGCCACGGGTAACAAAGCGGTAGCGCAAAGCTGCCACTGCTCACCTCCCCCCCAAGAGAGAATTGGTGACTGTGAGTGTGGGCGGCACAGCTGAGGATTTCCGTCCGAGGTGGCAGAAACTCTTAGTCTGGCCCTAGGTGGACAGGATAGAGTAGGGAGAAGAAGGGTACTCAGGAGGCAGTATGAAACTGGAAAGAGAACACAGGATGGCAGAAGAAAGAAAATGGTGTCAGGAGAGAGAAAGAGCAACAGGGAAAGAGCTTCAGCTTGTGAAGAGATGAGAGGCAGAAGAAAGCCAATGGGGCTGGGAGGGAATGAGTACAAAGGGTGGAAATAGGAGACTAAGGAGCAGGTGAAAGACAGAGGGGTCTACTGGAAACTGAGGAAAGAGTGAATGAGGAATGGAAGGACAGGAGAAGAGATGAAAGTGAGAGGGAGAAGAGATGGCTCAAACTTAGAGATGCAGAAAAGAAAATGAAGTTAACAGGAAAGAGAAGAAACAGAATGGAAAGGAGACCTGAACATTAAATGTGGAAAGGCGGCGGCACCGAAAGCAGAAAAAAAGACCAAAACCAACGTGATTAGAAAAAGAAAATGTCCAGATAGCAAAAGATAAAACATTTTTTATTTTAAATTTACTGACTGGATTAGGTCGCCTTTGGAAACATGTATTCTGATGTTTTGTATATTGCACAGTATGGGAGGAATTTGTGGCTTCTTATTTATTTGGTGATAGGATTGCCAACAAGATCCAACTTGTCAGGACAAACTGCTCAAGACCTTGGCTTAACCATTGCATGCATGGGCTTACAGTTTTGGCTCTCTGATGAAATACAATAGGGAAATCAGAACTAGAGTGGGGTAAAACCAGGACTGCATCAACATGTTGAGACTCTGAGGCAAGTTGGCTACCCTATTTAGTGAAGGGTTGTTTGTGTTCTGCTTTGTGTGATCAAAGTAAGGCATTTTACTAGCACTCATTTTTTGCACAGGGATCTTTAGCAGTCTGCATTGCTCTGTTTTCCCAGTAGGAGGTGCATTGGTATTCTAGGGTCTGGTGTAAGAGAATTTTTGGTGTTTGAGTCTGGGGAATTAATGGTGATTTGGTATAACAGGTTTGCTATATAGGTTTCTAATGTAATTTTTGTTGGATTTTATGCTTTTTCCAAGGTGCCTGGTAGCGGAGAGTTTATGTTACCGTCACTGAGGTGAATACAGAACTAGTATATTATATTCATTGAATGTCATCTGTGAAGGTACAGTATAATTGTGTATGCCAGAGTTGCTGCTGGTAGGTAGGTGTATAACTGGAGGTGGGGCGGGTGGTTCACGTTGGGGCCCTTTTACTAAAAAGTGCACTGTGGTTTTGCACATAACGCACTTTTAGCATAGGCACGTTGTGTGCAAAGCCACGGCATTACCTCTCAGGGGCATGGAGAGCATTTCCCATGGAAATTAGCCCACGCTAACTGTGCTGGACATAAGCAGCAGTTACCACAGGCCACAGTGTGTGATTAGCATGCACCAAAACCCATGCTAACTACATAGCGCGCTTTAGTAAAAGAACCTCCTAGAGTACCTAATATCCTTGGACTGGTCCTGAGATCAGAATGATGGTTTTGTTCCAAACAGATCAGCATTGAAATGGAGCATTGATGACAGCATCTGTAACTCACAGTCCAGTAAATTTAACAGAAAAGAGATGGACTCCTTGAAGTCACATTTTTGATAATATAGTTACAAATTTCCCTGATTAAGCTTCAAAATAAAAAAGAAGAAATGAAAAAGATGAAAGTGATCCCACCTTCCTCTACCCTAGGGGAAGTCAGAGGTGTAAACAAATGTGAATAATGAAGACAGCATCAGTAATCCAATGGCAATCAATAGGCCCCTTTTCACAAATGATTGTTAGTCTGCATGCCTCCTTTGCCTTTCACCCATGGCTAATTGGTATACAATTAAAGAGGAAATTGCTGCTGTGAGGTGGATAAACCTGTTGCAAACAAATAACAAACCCCAAAATGCTGGACTTCCAACAGCTGTACAGACTGTATGGCTAGCACATTAACTAAATCATCTAGTTTGGAAAGGGTTCCGGTACAAGTCATTTTGGGGCCCAAAAATAATTGATAACATTTGGAATGGATGCACAAAAATTAGCAATATATGACAATTAACATCTTTTTGTTTAACACAAGCAAAATCTCTATAAAATACAAAAACTTTATTCACCTGCAAGGGATTCTCTGTGATCAGCAGGTTATGTCAGCCACATATGGGTATTGCCATCCAAAGTCGCCCAGATGGAACTCTCCCATAGCTCAGAGGAAGCCTTTTAGGGCTCCCCTGAGCAGGAGCAGGTAGTCCCCACCCTAGAGCCATCCATTCCTTCATTAGTGTATCCCATAGCCTTGGCAGGTTCATCTGAAGGGGAGGAGGATAGGTTTGTGTGGCTGACTTATCCTGTTGTCCACAGAGAACCCCTATTACAGGTAAGTACCTTTACTTTCTCCTACGACAAGGAGGATGCATCAGCCACACATTGACAAGCTTCCTATCTGCCACTTCTCACATGCTTAGCTTGGGAGTCACCCTACAGTGAGGCCATGTCTGGAGCAGTGGTAGGATGAAGCTGGAAAAAAACATCAAAAGAGAATGAAAAGATTTAGTGGAAGCGAACAATGTTCTTGGTGCACCAGGAAACAGGGGTGAAGCCAGAACACAGTGAAACAATAAGTCGCTAGCTGAAAATGCCATAAATGGGGCTACCTTAAGAGGACATTATGAAGAAATCTAATTTCTACAGTATAAGCTTTCAGAAGCCAGGTTGCAGATGTCAACCAGTGGCAGTTAGTGGGAATAGGCTATCTGGTAGATTCTGACCCACTCAGTGGTAACAGAAGGCCATATAGTCAGATATCCAATGGGAGAGGGGTGTGCTTTGTGATGGGGGATCCCTGCTTGCTGGTCAAACACAATGAACAACTTTGATGCCCTCTGGGTCAGTCTTGTTCTGTTGATGTAGACAAAGAAGACGCGGGGCAGTCCAGAATGTGCAAGAGCCTCTCTCCTCATAGTATGTGGCTCTGGACAGAATTAGGGGACTAAAACTTTGGGAGAGTCCTGAGGATTGCGAGGTCATGAAGCAGGAGCACATACGAAGAGTAGTCTACAAGTGCTTTAGTTTGCCAATACAAATGGCAGAGGTAACGGCAACCAGGAAGAGTGTTTTCCATGTGGCAGACTTCATGTGGGCAGACTCAAGAGGGGGTAGCATCAACTGTTGTAGGATGATTTTGAGGTTCTAATTTGGAGCTGGTCATCTCAGAGGTAGATAAAGGTTCAAGAGACCCTTCATGAACCTTCTGCTCCATGCAGAGTAGTTTCTCTCAGTACTGGGAGACATGTCAGGAGGATAAATTGCCTGAATTGCCTCAATACCAGTGAGGTATTGAGATTCCCTGGCATTGTGGGCAATCTCGACAGAGGGATAGTATGGCTGGAGGCAGCGGAGTACAACATGGAGCCTCAGAATGATGTAGTAAGGTAGACCATGCTAGATGCAGCATGATCATTCTCTATGCTGGAAGGGGCTATGCAGCAGGCCACATTGGGCCTATATTCAGCATCTGTTTGGAAGACTGCATTGAGCCTGTGATCATGCAGCAAGCTGAGCCCAACCTGTGCTGTGAGGCCATGCAGCCAGCCATGTTGGGCCTACCTTTGGCAATGGTGTGGTGGGAGGAGTTGTCATCGGGCCTAGAGTCCAGGGTTAAGAGTCTCGGAGAAACAGCCACTACCATGAAGAACTCCTTCAAGGCATGCTTGCGGTGGCCATGGGCCTGGGAATACATCTGCCAACAAAGCCACTCTGATGCACATAGTAAAGGGCGGTATATCAAGTGCCTAAACCATAAATCATAAAAGCAGGCAGGCATTCAGGTGCGCTGGGCCGAGTCAGTGAACACAGATTTCATGGCCGTTATAGCTTCTCATCTTTTTATTGCACTCACTGCATTTCTTGAAACTGGGCTTCAGATCTGGCATGCTGTAGTAGGCATGTACTGAGCCCAGTAGAAGCAAGGGAAATAGGGAGAGCAGACAAAAAAAACCATCCACAAGGCTGGGTAGAAAATAAAGACTGAGGGAGGGAGTGGGTGGCTCTAGGGTGGGGACTACCTGCTCATGCTCAGAGGAGTCCTAAAATATTTCCTCTGAGCTATGGGAGAGTTCCATCTGGATGCCATTGGATGATATATCCTGCTTGTCCTAGGAGAAATAGAAGTATCTCAATACTGATAGCAATCATTATGTGGAAATTAAACTTTTGTAATAAACACATGAATTCCCTTCTAGTCTAGTAAGTCTTGAAGGACTGGAAAGGGGGGCTGTTACTTCTGGAGAGAAATCTGAAATTGTGAGTATATACTTCTGGGAATTTTTCTGAAAGGAATTTTTTTTCTTTTAAAGCTAATTAATCTGTGAACCCACTATTTTTTTTGTTAAATCAGTCAGGGCCTAGTAGCAACAGTTTAAGATTCAATTTAAAAACACAGAAGAGAACTTTCTGGTTACCTTTCATACCCAGTAGACAGCTGTAGTTTAAATTTCATAGTCACTCAGGGCCTAGCATCAGCAAAGTACTTTTAGTTTCAAATTAAAACACAGAAGAGAGCTTTCTGGTTAAATTTAGAATCCAGCAGAGAGCTTGTAGTTTAAATTTCATAATAGGTTAGAGCCTAGTAGCAGCAAAGAGCTATAATTTAAATCAAATCAGAATATAGTTTTCCTCAGCAGCACAGGACAAGGTACTGTGTAGCAGCCCTTTTTTAATAAGTGTTATATCCCTCCCTCCCTCCCCACACCCACCCTCCCCTGGGAAAATCACAGCTTTATAGGTACTTGCACAACTTAAAAGACAGGAGGTGCTCTCAGGTGAAGCTCATTACCCAAATCAGTCATACACCAAGGACCTGAAATTAATTAAGCTTCAGGTGAACAAGGTATATTAAACTTCTTAGGTACAGTTTTAGTGGTATAAATATCCATTGCACCCTTTAGTACATATAGAACTTAAAGATCTAAACACAAACTTAAAACTAAGATGCAGACAGCAGTCCAGCAGCGGGATGTGGGCTTTCCAGTCTTTTGCATTGAGTGTCACATGTATGATTTTCTCCCAGCTGGTGAGAGGTCTTACGTGTGCACTAGGTGCAAGGAGCTCTCTGCTCTCAGGGAACGAGTCCGTTCTCTAGAGGCTAGAGTAGCAGACTTGGAAAACATAAGACAGACAGAGAGGTACATAGACGAGACCTACAGGGATATAGTCCTGAAGTCCCACCTCCAGTCTGGCAGCATCCCTGTTGCCATGCAGGAGAGAGGTCACGTGACAGGAGAGCATCACCCTGGTGTGGCAGGAAGTGATCCTGTAACTAGGACCTGTCCTCCAGGTGATGTAAACCCCTCTCGCACCGAGGAGGTTTCTCCAAGGCCAAGTGCCCATGCGGGAAGGGTTAGGACAGCAGTTATAGTTGGTGATTCGATCATTAGGCATGTAGATAGCTGGGTGGCTGGTGGACGTGAGGATCGCCTGGTAACATGCCTGCCTGGTGCGAAGGTAGCGGACCTCACACGCCACCTAGATAAGGTCTTAGATAGTGCTGGGGAGGAGTCTGCTGTCTTGGTACATGTTGGTACCAATGACATAGGAAAATGTGGTAGGGAGGTTCTGGAAGCTAAATTTAGGCTTTTAGGTAGGAAGTTGAAATCCAGAACTTCCAGGGTAGCGTTCTCCGAAATGCTTCCCGTTCCACGCGCAGGACCCAATAGGCAGGCAGAGCTCCGGAGTCTCAATGCGTGGATGAGACAATGGTGCAGAGATGAGGGGTTCGGATTTGTTAGGAACTGGGGAACATTCTGGGGAAAGGAGGGGCTCTTCCGAAGGGATGGGCTTCACCTTAACCGGGATGGAACCAGGCTGCTGGCATTAACCTTTAAAAAGGAGATAGAGCAGCTTTTAAACTAGATAATAGGGGAAAGCCGACAGTCGCCCAAGAGCGCATGGTTCGGAAGAATGTATCCTTGAAGGATACTACAAAAAGCAGAGAGGTTCCAAAAAAGAGTAAAGTAGCCCAAATGCCCTCGAGTATGGAGCAGACAGAACTTAAAGATCCCAAATTACCCATGTCTACCAATAGCCAAATTAATATGAATAAAATACAGTCTCTAAAATGCTTGTATGCAAATGCTAGAAGTCTACAAAACAAGATGGGAGAGTTAGAATATATAGCACTAAACGAGAGGTTAGATATGATTGGAATATCAGAGACATGGTGGAAGGAGGACAACCAGTGGGACACTGTGATACCTGGGTACAAACTATATCGAAATGATAGAGCTGATCAAATTGGTGGAGGGGTTGCGCTCTATGTTAGAGAGGGCATTGAGTCAGAAAGGATTAAAGTTTTGCAAGAAACAAAATTTGCTGTAGAATCTCTATGGATTGAAATTCCATGTAAAAAGGGGAAGGCGATGGCAGTGGGGGTGTACTATCGTCCGCCTGGCCAGAATGAACAAATGGATGATGAAATGCTCAAAGAAATCAAGGAAGCTAGCAAAAGTTACAGTGCAGTAATAATAATGGGTGATTTCAATTACCCCGGCATCGACTGGGTCAGTGTCACAACAGGACATGCTAGGGAGATAAAGTTCCTAGATGAAATAAATGACTGCTTCTTGGAGCAGCTGGTTCATGAACCGACCAGAGGGGAAGCAATATTAGACCTAGTCCTTAGTGGAACACCAGATGTAGTGCAAGAGATAAGGGTGTTGGGGCCACTTGGCAATAGTGATCATAGCATGATCGCCTTTGATTTAATTAGTGGAGGAGGGATAGTAAGGAAATCCACAGTACTACCCTTTAACTTTCGAAAGGGAGACTATGATAGAATGAGGAAAACAGTTAAGAAAAAACTAAAAGGAGCAGTTGCAAAGGTTAAAGACGTACATCAAGCTTGGGTGTTGTTGAAAAATACTATCTTGGAAGCCCAGACCAGCTGTATTCCACGCTTTAAGAAAAGTGGAAGGAAGTCCAAAAAATTGCCAGCATGGTTTAAAGCTGAGGTCAGAGAGGCTGTTGTTGCCAAAAAAGCATCTTTCAAGAAATGGAAAAAAGAGCCAAATGATGAAACCTGGAAACAGCACAAGCACTGGCAAGTCAAATGCAAGGCATTGATAAGGCAGGCAAAGAGAGAATTTGAGAAGAAGCTTGCTGCGGAAGCAAAAACGCGAAATAAAGACCTTTTCAAGTACATTCGTAGCAAAAAACCCGTGAGAGAGTCAGTTGGTCCATTAGATGATAAAGGGGTTAAAGGAGCACTAAGAGGCGACAAGGCGATAGCGGAGAGACTGAATGAATTCTTTGCTTCGGTCTTTACTGAGGAAGATGTAGGGATGTTACCCACGACTGAAGTGGTATTTAAAGGTGTGGAAGAATTGAAGGAAATATCGATACATCGGGAAGATGTCCTACAACTATTAGATAAACTGAAGAGTAGCAAATCACCTGGGCCGGATGGTATACATCCAAGGGTGTTGAAAGAACTGAAATTTGAGATTGCAGACCTGCTATCAGTAATCTGTGAACTATCATTAAAATCATCTCTAATACCTGAGGATTGGAGGATCCCCAATGTAACACCAATTTTTAAAAAGGGTTCGAGGGGTGATCCGGGAAACTACAGACCGGTGAGCCTGACATCAGTACCGGGAAGAATGGTAGAAACCATCATAAAGAATAAAATTACTCAGCATATAGATAGTCATGACCTAATGGGAGACAGCCAACATGGCTTTAGACAAGGAAGATCTTGTCTTACTAATCTGTTATGTTTTTTTGAAGGAGTGAATAAACAGGTGGACAAAGGTGAGTCGGTTGATATTGTGTATCTGGACTTTCAGAAAGCCTTTGACAAGGTCCCTCATGAGAGACTTTTGGCAAAACTAAAGAGTCATGGGATAGGAGGCAGTGTACTACTGTGGATCAGGAACTGGTTAAAAGATAGAAAGCAGAGGGTAGGGCTAAATGGCCAATTTTCCCAATGGAGAAAGGTGAATAGTGGTGTACCCCAGGGATCTGTGCTGGGTCCGCTGCTTTTTGACATATTCATAAATGACCTGGAAAGTGGAATAACGAGTGAGGTTATCAAATTTGCTGATGACACAAAACTATTTAAAGTTGTTAAAACCCAGGAGGATTGTGGAAAATTGCAAGAGGATCTTGATAAATTGGAAGACTGGGCATCAAAATGGCAGATGAAATTTAATGTGGAGAAGTGCAAGGTTATGCACCTAGGGAAGAACAACCCAAACTATGGTTACACGATGCAAGGTTCCACATTAGGAACCACCACCCAAGAAAAAGATTTAGGCGTCCTTGTGGATACCATGTTAAAACCCTCGGCCCAGTGTGCAGCGGCGGCCAAGAGAGCAAATAGAATGCTAGGTATGATAAGGAAAGGAATGGAAAATAAAACAAAAGATATTATAATGCCTCTATATCGTTCCATGGTGAGACCGCACCTTGAATATTGTGTGCAATTCTGGTCGCCATATCTTAAAAAGGATATAGCAATTTTAGAAAAGGTTCAGAGAAGAGCCACCAAAATGGTAAAGGGGATGGAAGGCTACTCCTATGAAGAAAGGCTAAAAAGGTTGGGGCTCTTTAACCTGGAAAAGAGACGGCTGAGGGGAGATATGATAGAAGTCTATAAATTAATGAACGGAGTGGAACGGGTAAACGTAGATCGATTGTTTACCTTATCAGAATATAGAAAGACTAGGGGACATGCAATGAAGCTACAGGGTAAACTATTTAAGACTAATAAAAGAAAATATTTTTTCACTCAACGTGTAATCAAACTCTGGAATTTGTTACCGGAGGATGTAGTAAAGGCTGTTAGTGTAGCTGGGTTTAAAAAAGGTTTGGACAAGTTCCTGGAGGAAAGGTCCATAAACCATTATTAAGAAGGGACCCAGGATATCAATGCTTGAACCAATACAAGCATTGTGGAACCTGTGTCCCTTGGGGAAACTGCTAGGTACGTATGACCTAGATTGGCCACTGTTGGAAACAGAATACTGGGCTTGATGGACCTTGGTCTGACCCAGTATGGCATATCTTATGTTCTTATGTTCTTATGTTCTAAGTCTAGAACATAATACTCCAACACCGAGCTGCTAAATGCCCACATTTCTAAAGGCGAATTTGGCCATCTCTGGCTTTTGAACTTCTATTCCACCATGATCCTAATTTTTCCACTTTAACTTTACAGGACAGATACCAGAACGTATTAGGGTAGGGTATCAAGAGACCAAGACTGGACTAAAGTCTTTTTCCAGGACCTGAGTCACTTGCTAGCTCTGCAGTTAAATGTCCTTTCATCTAGCTATTGCTCAGTGAAAATAAGATAGCTAAGTTTAGCTGATCTTCTTGCTCATGATATGTTCTGCTGAAGTCATCAGCATGCAAAACCAAAGCTGAACTGAAGGGAGAGCTCTGTTCTGATTTGATTTTGCTATATTAAGCTTGATATACCACCATTCACTGCAGGAAGTACATAAGAAGGATTTGCAAAAATAAAAAGTCTAAAAAATATGACGCAGTAAGCCAATATAACACTAAATTCAAAATAAAATAAAAACTGAATCAGCAAAAAATTTCTATCATCACCCTTTAACCAAAAGCTCCCTCATTATAAATCTGAGAGAAGAACAAAGCTTGTAAATAATTTTTGAAACTGAAGATAGTTAGACTCCCTTCTCCGATATGGAGGCAGCTCATTCCACAGTTTTGGTCCAACACAGGAAAGATCTGCCTTCTCGTGGTCATAAGATGGATTACAGACAAAGCAAACCTTTTTGAGATTATTCCGGCATGCGATTAGGTTCAAATAATATGAAATACTAAACATAACATCTTAAACTTTACCCTAACTTCCACAGGAAGCTAATGAAAGTACTCTAACAATGGGGTAACATGGTCAATCCTTTTACTTCTGGCAATCATCTTCACTACCACATTCTGTAATAAATGCGGCCTACGTGTGCTAAAGCTTGGAATATCACTGTGAGCACATTACAGTAGTGTAAACATGAATAAATAAAGGCATGTATTAATGAGACAAAATTCCATTGATTCAGAAATGGACACAAATTATGCAAGTGTCTCAAATAATAAAAATAAACAATAAGTTCTTGCTGCTGTTGAAATGTACAAAGAGAAAGTCAATAAAGAATCACCAGTTATTCCTGAACTAATCAGTTCATCACTCATCTTCACAGGATAGCTCACTGTCACCAGCATTTCAGACAGACATCGCTGCATGCCAAGCTGTATCACTATACAGGTACCTAAACTCTCGTTAATATCAGACATTCCATGTTGGGTCAATGGTCCATTGTGTCAAGCATCCTGTCTTGGATAATGGCCAATATCAATTGAAAGTATTGAGCAGATCCCTTTCTTGTTGCTCACTTCCAGGCAGGGCTGGTGTTAGAGATTCTGGGGCCTTTAGCAGAAACCGAGGAAACGGCCGCAAAGTCCACTTGCAGCTTCTTCTGGGTTTGGGGCTCTCTGTGATGTGGGTCTTTGCCCTAGTTGCCACTCCTTAACGTCTGCCCTGCTCCCGGAGTTTGAGATAGCAATGGCCATGCCTATCTAGCTATTAAGTCTTTGTGAAGGTGTCCTCCAGAAACTTGTCCAAACTATTTTTAAACCAAGCTGCACTACTAACCTGGACCATATCCTCAGGCCAGAAATTCCACAGCTAATTGTGTGTTGACCGAAAAAAAAAAAGTCTCATTCTAAAATCTATAAATAAAAACAAAGTCTCATAAATTTGTTTTAAATCTGCTACGCGTTAGTTTCATGGAGTATTCTCTAGTCCTAGTACTGTATGAAAGAGCAAGTAACTTGTTCCATGTCACTAATGCTTTTGTAAACCTCTGTCATAGCCCCTTTCATTCATCTCTTCTCCAACCTGAACTCTTTAACTTGTTTAGCATTTATTTTTAACAAGGGAGCTGTCACATACACTATCATTTCCATTCCTCTGTACCTTACTCTCTATTTCTGCTATGTCTCTTTTAAAACAAGCAACCAGAACTACATACAATACTCAGGGAGCGATAACACCACAAATGTGTACAGAGATATTATGATGGTCCTAGTTTTCATTTTCTCTTCCTTTCCACATAATTCCTAATATTCTATATGCTTTTTTGATTGTTGCACCAAACTGAGCTGAAGATTTCCTGATTGTTCACAATGAGTCCAAGGTTCTTTTTCTTAGTGGTAACCCAGCATTGTGTACATATATGGGTGGGGGAGGAGTCACGAACAAATGCTGTGTGAAGATGCAAGGGAGAGGATGCTGGGGGGAGGGGGAACAGACCAGTAAAAGTCTCTCTCTCATTTGGTGGGAGACTGACTAAGGATTCTGAAGATCTAATTCTCACACCCTCACATGGAAGCAGTAAATTCCTAAAAGATGGGGAAGACTTGAGGCAGCCAATGCAGCACAGGTGCAATGGTTCTTTGCTGCCTTCCCCTTCCCACTAGCACCAGTCACAAATAGCATGAAGCAGTATTAAGAGGATAAAAGAGCAAAAACTACAAAGCTTTGAAAATATGTTATTGCTATATTATATGGTAAACTAGCAGGAGTACCAAGGTTACTCAATAATGGACAGGATGAAGAATATATTGCTTTGTTGTTGGACTCTAGCATGAGCTTGGTATATTGGCTTCAGATTTTCAATTTTTACAGTAAATGTTTATGTATGATGTGTGATATAGTGGTGTTTCCTCATTAGAACAGTTACACAGGGTTCTGGTAGCCATGTTGACCCTTAAGAAAACTTGTAGGCTCTGACATCTTTCTGTGGATCCTTGAGACTGGTTTCACAGCCAACAAAGATTTTCTTAGAACAATGATGGACTTCTTATAACCGAGGCAGGCGGACACGGTGCTTCGGGCCCTACCCTTTCCCTCGCCCCCACACCCAACCCCCCCCCCCCCATACATAAGACATCACACCATAACTTCATGGAACACAACTGGTCGCAGCTTTATTAACCATCAACAATTACAACAAACCAACATCAAACTTCATAACCCCCCATTAGCGGAACCCGACTGCACCAGCCATACCTTAGCAAAGTGCCCGCCACCGCTAATGCCATAACTTGCCTCCTGGCAAGTTGCCATGCCCCTCTCCCCAACTTCGCCATGCTATTAGCAAAAGTCGGACGGGGTTTGACCGGGTCAGGGGCACCCCGCCCCCGCCCAAGTGTAGCCTGCTGCTCCGGACCCCGGAAACCTCCGGGATCCCGCCACCGGCACAGAACCCTGTTCATGTGCCACCCCCCCCAGCCCCAAGCTGTGACCAGCGCTCATCCCGGACCGACATATATTCCATAGCCTCTTGCCAGTCATTAAGGAGCAGATCCATACCGACTGGAGACAAATGAACCCCATCAGCCCGATAGAGCCCCGAACACCCGACTTCCACCCAGTCATGCATGATCTGATAACCTCCCCTCTCACAGACCCATCGACCAATCTGTCAATTAATCTTCGTCAGGCCCCGAGACCACCGTCGCTGGTCCCAGCAAGCCGGCCTTGGAATGATGTCCAACCACAGCAAAATAATACCCGGAAACATCCGAAGCACCACCCCCAAATCGTCCTGCGCTGCCCGAATCAGCTGCCTGCAGGACCAGGCCACCAGGTCATTGCCCTCCAGATGCACAATCAGGGCTGCCGGCCGTCGCGACGTCTTCCCGTGGCGCTGTAGCAAAGGCAGCAATTGCGACCAACGAAGTCCTCGCACGCCCAGCCATGTCACAGCCACCACCGATGAGTCCAGACCCAGATTAACTCCGATAGGCCGAGCAGCCGCATGCCGTCCCGCCCAGTGGACAAAAGAGTGGCAAGCAACCCAACAGCCACCAGGCTCGACACCCCCATCTGCAAAATAAATAAACAATTAACTTCCCCGACCCACAACCCGAGCCCCTACAGCCGCACATAGCCCTTAAACGCCTGAGAGCGCCACCTACCAATTCCTTGAATCACCTGCTCAGGCAACCCAGCCGCCGCCGCACTAGTGGCAGCCCCAATACGAAAGGAGTGCGGCGCAAACCGCTTAGGGTCCTCCCCCACCGCATGCAACACCAGGCACAGTACTGCCGTTACCTGAAAACGGGTTAAGACCCACGCATCCGCGTGCACGAAAAAACCACCCGCGAGACCCGGATGCACCGACAGATACTGCCGCACCGCCCGAACCGGGCAAGTCCCTGGGTCCCCGATCTCACCCAACACCACCCACAAACCTTTCCCCAGCTGATCCATCTTGGATCTCGCCAAAAGGATCCGTAACCGCCCCCCCTCCACCCGAACATGATGCGCCTGCAACCCCCCAACCCCCCCCCCCCCCGCCCGGAGCCCGCCACCAACTCACCGATTCGAAAAGCCCCAAAAAAGGCAAGGCAAAACACCACCCGAAACAAAGTAGCTTCGTACGCAGACGCCGCCACTCGCGATAAGGCCCCGCAGACCCTCACCAACAGCTCGTGCGTAATGGGAAACCTCGAATCCCGCGGTGTAGGCTGAATGCGCTCCCAACCCTGCAGCAGCCGCCGCGGCAAAACCCCCCCAGCAGGCGAGCCCCAACCCACCACGCTCGCAAAAAAGTTAAACCCCGCTAAGTGCGCACGCACCGCCAACCGAGAGAATCCGGCGCCCTTGGCCGCCACAATATATTGACCAATCAAGCCCACCGGAACCCCTCCTGGCTGCCACCCATGAGCCATCAGAAACGCGACCACCCGGTCACAGCCCCTCTGATACGCAGACCAAGTCCCGGCTAACACCGAACTCTTCAGCAGATTTAGCATCTCCCGTGGCCAATGCTCCACTAGCTCTCTGGGACCACAGATCCATCCTTGTCCGCTTCTGGGGCCAGAGCCCGGAACCGCTCCCACTGAAAACGAGAAAGAGCATCAGCGATCTCGTTAGTGCACCCCGGTATATGCCGAGCCTTCACCGACACATTCAACCGCAGACAGGCTAACACTACTTCCCGCATCAAGCCCGCCACCCGCAAGCACCTAGGTGAGTATCGATTTACCACACTGACCACCGCCTCATTATCACACCACCAGAGTACCCTACAGTTTCGAAGCCGATCCGGCCATAATTCCAAAACCACACGAAGCGGAAATAGCTCCAAAAAGGTGATGTTCTTGGTCAATCCCGCAACGTGCCATGACTCAGGCCATCTATCCGTGCACCAGGCCCCACTGAAGTAGACTCCCAACCCCGCCCCCCCCCGCCGCATCCGTGTACAACTGCAATGCATCACTGGACACCGCGGACTCCATCAAAACGGAAGTCCCATTGAATTCCTCCAAAAAACGACTCCACACCCGCAAATCTGCCCTCATCGCCCCCGTGACCCTAATCCGGTGGTGAGGCTTCCGCACCCCGGCCGTGGCACATGCCAGCCAACGTGAAAACACCCTCCCCATCGGAATCACTCTACACGCGAAATTTAAGGACCCCAAAAGTGCCTGCAACTCTCTCAAGGAAATCTTGGGGGATGCCAGCACGTTAGCCACCAAAACCCGCAAGCGGGCAATCTTATCCTGCGGCAAACGTGCCACTATTTCCCCAGAATCCAACTCCATCCCCAAAAAGGTCAACCGCATTGTTGGACCCTCCGTCTTACTCTCCCCCAATGGTACACCGAACTCCCGCGCTAGCCGCACAAACTCAGATAACATCTCTTGGCATTCCGCCGACTGAGCCACACCCACAAACAAAA
Organism: Ichthyophis bannanicus; assembly: GCA_033557465.1. Lineage (NCBI taxonomy): Eukaryota > Metazoa > Chordata > Amphibia > Gymnophiona > Ichthyophiidae > Ichthyophis > Ichthyophis bannanicus. Next base: position 127,179,922 of record CM066043.1, on the reverse strand, counting down.
AATCGTCCAGGTAATGCACCACCTTCGTCAAGCCAGACCTCTGCACCAGCACCCACTGCAGGAAGGTACTAAACATCTCAAAATAAGCACAAGAGACCGAACAGCCCATCGGCATGCACCTGTCAAAATAATACTCCCCCTGAAAGCAAAAGCCCAACAAATGAAAAGCAGACGGATGTACTGGTAATAAGTGAAACGCCGATTCGATGTCAACCTTCGCCATCAGGGCGGACCGACTGGCCGCCCTCACCATCAGAGCCACCCGATCAAAGGACGCGTACTGGACCTTACAAAACTCACGGGGTATGTGATCATTGACAGAAGCCCCAATCGGACAAGACAAATTATGAATCAACTGGAACTTCCCCGGTTCCTTCTTGGGGACTATTCCCAATGGAGAGATCACCATGTCGGGAAACGGGGGCTCCTTGAATGGACCCGCCACTCTCCCCAACCACAATTCCCCTAATAACTTATCCCGAACTACCGCAGCCCAACGTCGCACTGACCGGGAGTTCCGCGCACTCGGCGCTGACACCACACTCCGCACCGGAATAACAAAACCGAACCGAAAACCAAACGACAGAATCACTGCCTCCCGCCTCCGAGGATAGCGACTCAGCCACCCCAATAAGGCCTCCACCTGAATTGGGGACGGCGCACGCCCATACCACTCATTGCCCCTTAGGCGCGGGCCCGGCAACGCCGGCAGCACCTTTTTTAATGCACCAGGTGGCCGGGTGCGGACCTCCACACAAGGAACAGGCGTGCTGGAATTTACAGTCTGGAAACGGGCAGGTGGACCGGTTGAACCACCAGCACACGTCACCGCCCCCCGCCGCGCCCGCCTTCTGCTGCACACCGCCCGCCCCCGAGTGAAAGGAACGCACAGCCCCCCCTGCCACCCCGACACTACCTTTCCCACCGCCCCCCCCCACTAGCACTAGACCTAGCCGACATTTGAGTCAGCCAAAGGTTAATGTCCTGCGTGCCCCAGGAAAGTGAGCTACTCTCCTCCATCTTGTCCCTGAACATTTCATCATAGTTCAGCCAAGCCCACCCTTCATGCATCTGAGACACCTCCAGGATGGAATCGGCGTACGCCAGCAACATTCCATAATGTGACGGTTCATGGTGACCCCACACGGTGGCCAACCGCAGAAAGGATCACGTCCAGTTCACCACATTGCGCACCACCTTCTTAACCATACCGGCCTTCTCGTCCTCCTTCCTCTTCTTCCGATTCTCACCTGAACGCTTCCTCCCCTCCAGCAACCGGAAGATATCAATGTAGCGCCACTTCCTAATCTTGCGCCGCAGCTTCCTCGGCACCCCCTCCCACAATTCCAGAAAAACCACCAACAACGCGGCGCCCCGCCCCGCCCCGCGGCGCCCCGCCCCGCCCCGCCCCGCCCCGCCCCGCCCCGCCCTTCCTTCCAACCCGGCTCCCCCCCAGACCCTGCCGACGAAACACTCGAAGAGGAAGACGAGGACGAATCGGAGCTACGACGCCTCCGACAAGACCGCCTGTGCCTCTTACGCGAACCCCCCCCCCCGCCTTCCCCTCCTGCAACTGCACCCCCCCTTCGCCTGCACCCCCATCAACTCACCAGGCTCACCACCAGCAGCTGCCGAAGCCGCGGCCGTACCATCTGCAACCGGACTGGCCACACCGCCAGCCCGTGCGATATCCAAGGGCCGTCCATCCGATGACTCTGCCACTGCTCCGTACTGCATCGCAGCACCCGCCACCGGATTCAACCAGCTCTCGCGTCCAGAGGCGCTCGACGTCCAGGCTGGCTGCGCCATGACCTGCCCCTGCAGAGACATAAAAGGGAAGACAGGGGGGGGAACCGCCAGCGACCAAGCTTGAGGCCAAAGGCCACCCCACTCTGCCCGAGACGTCCCCTGCCCCCCACCCAACCACTGTTCCCACGGCAAAGGCCCCCCCGGCGGACCATATCCACCGGGACCATGAAGCCAACCTGCAGGCACGCCATATCCACTGCCCTACTAGGCCCCATCCGGCCGCAAGCCTCCCCCAGGCCCCTGAACCCCCAAAACACCCCCCGCCGCCCCCGCACCCCCTGGCGCACCCCCCAAACCCCAACCGCCCCCAGATGCCCCCTGCCCGACCCCTGGGTCCCACTGGGGGATGGGTCACCCCTCTCACCCCTGTCACCCACCCCCGACTGCCAAACACCCTTCGCCCCTTCACGCCCCCACACAGCACCCCCCCCAGAAGCCCCACGACCCCTCTGCCCCCCCTCCCTTGCAGGGTTGGGCAACTCCCTGCCCAACCCATCCCCCCCCACCAGACCTTGAACCCCTTCGCCCCCTCACCCCTGCAGCACCCTCTGGGGCCAAACCCCCCTTTTTCACCCGACCACGTGGTGCAAGCATCCCACCAGGCCCAACAACCCCTCCTTAACCAGCCCGCACTCCCCAAAACCTCCCCCCCTCACCACCAAGAAGGCTCCCACCCCCGCCGCAAACCTCAGCCTTCTGCGCCCTGTACTGAGCTGCCTGAGGCTTTCTGGGGGTTATTAATCTTTATTAATTTTTTTTTTATTATGATGCCCGGAAAGGAGCCACCCCCAGACAATCCCCACACTCCCTAGCACAAAGAACCCCCCACACACCAACTCACCGGGAGCCGGCACCCCCCCCCCAACTTGCCTCTGGGCGCCTCGCCAATGCCCGACTCCAGGGACAACGGCTGGCCGCACCAACACGCCCCCGCTGCTGCCGCTTCTCTGCCCTGAACAACAACGCCGGCACCCCCAAAGCAGCCTCCGCTCCGACTGAGCACATGGAGGCTGCCGGCCGGGAACTCACCCCCCCCACCCCTCAACAAAAACCCCATTGATTGGCTCCCACACGGCTGCGACCGACGGGAGCCAATCAATTTAAACCCCGCACTCGTGCACCCACCCGGGCTGCGCACAGGGTCCCCGCACCGGGTCGCGTGCCCGGTTAAAGCCGGCCGCCGGGACCCTGCCCGCAGCCTCGCAATTATCTAACTTCTTTTAAGAAAATTGATTCTGAAAGTGTAAAAATTGAACCTATTTAGATTGTTTTTCTCCTTAAATGCCTGCACAAAAATAGTCTCATCTACTCACCTATGTATGAAGATGTCTGCCAAGTAAATTTATTGCAAGGAGAGGGCGGGGAGAAGGTTGTGGTGGTATGCAATGCCATGCCCTGAAAAAATCTTCCCTTTAAAAGTGTAGAGGTATACAAGCAAAACAATTTTATCTTACTTCCTGTTGCTTTTGCAGATTTTTTTTCATTTTATTTTGTTTCCTTTTAATAAATTTTCATTATCAAAATTGCCCTGAAATATAAATGCTGAAGAGATAGTTGTGGCTGCTGCTCAAATGAAAAAGATAGCTAAAAGATTATTAGAGGTTTCAGGCAAATGAAAAAGTCAGCTTCTTTCTCTCATCTGATGCTGGTCTTGAACCAGTGACTTTTGAGGTACAAGGCAGACAACTTGTAGAAGAGCCATCACGTCTCCATAAGAGCTGGGTCTAGCCAGCCAATTGTATTGCTGATGATCTTCCTTCCTGTTTCCTGATTGGCCCAAAGTTTGTCTGCTCTAGAAACATATGTTGTTGTTTTTTGCCTTGTGAATCTATTGACTCCTGTTGTAGAGATTTACTCCGAAAACCTTTTATGCCATGTTCTTGTGCGAGAAATTCTGTGAAACCATGTCTAAGTACACTATCAGAGACATTTACTAAGCTCAATCCAGATACTGGTTGCCCAATTAAATTGATTTAACTAGTACTAAATTTAAGGCACGCTGACTAAACAATTGCACACTAACAAATGCGGTATTCTGCCAAGGAAAAAAAAAGTCATAGTCATCATGGTGGAGCTGTGATCACACATCCCTTGACTCACAGAAAGGAGCTAGGATGAAATTGAATCTTTGTGCATCCATGCCATAAGAATGTATTCTTTTAATTCACATTTTTCAAAACTTGAAATAGGAAGCTGCCTTTTTCTAACATGCTGGTTTTAAGATTGACAGTATAGCAGGATCATTACATAGTTTACAGAGGTCTCAATATTCAGCCATAGTGGTCAGCGTTTTTATTTTAAAGCCAAACAGTGGCTTAATTAAGTCCAGATGTTCAGCACTGGCATCCGGATACTGGCTGGCATGGAATATCCAGATTCAGCGGTGACCAGCGCCACTATCCGATAACAATGATACTCAGCCTGCTATCTAGATAGCAGACCGCTGAAAGTTAGAACTTCCTTTTTAATAGCCTAACTTTAAGTGGTTAATTGTGCAGTTAATGGGCTCAATATTGCTGATAACTGGATAATCTGTAATTCCACCCCAGTTCTGCCACCAGATCAACCTAGAATTATCTGGATAGTACTGGGTTGGTCAGAGGGAATTTTCAGATAGCAAACGCTGAATATTGCTCTGGCCAGCAGTTATCCAATTAGCAGGTGCTTTTATCTTTATTTGTTCACTTGATTAACCGCCCAGGCAAAAGCATCAAGGCGGTGTACAATAAAACAAATAGGCTGCAATAGGTAAGAAAAGAACACCAAATTATGGATAGAAAAGCAGAGAAGTCTAGAAAGGAGATGACAGGAGCATACACAAAAGGAGAAACAAATCCTGAAGTATAAGTGAGCTGATCCAGGGTTGAGGGGAGGTCAAAGGCAAGGCCAAAATAGTACATCTTCAGCAGTGCCTTAAACCTCAGAAAGGACTGCTCAGTGCACAGAAGGGCTGGGAGGGAGTTCCACAGTGCTGGACCAAGAAAGAAGAATGCGGAGTGACGTGCTAGTTCCAAGCGTGCGCGAACTGGAGATTGAAGAGGAGAATAATGTCATCGGCATAGGAATATGCCAACAGTCCTGATTGCTGTATGATCCAGAAAAAGATGAAGAGGAGATGGGCCAAGACAGAACCCTGAGGGACCCCACAGGGGAGGGGAGCGGCAGGTGAAGAGGAAGTACCAGCATGAACTGAAAAACAGCAAGAGGAGAGAAAGGAGCAGAACCAGCGAAGAATTGCCCCCAAATGCCTTCCTGCATTATCTGAAATTCTAGCATTTGCTTATCTATTTATACATTGCAACCTTATTTTTCTTACTACAAACATACGTTTAGTTAATGCACTTGCTGGTTAAAACAAACAAAAAAAAGAACCTGTATTTGTATTCAGATTTGTATTTTACAGCTGTGACAACATGAAGTATTTAAAGTTTACTTTAAAGCGCCTTCTGCTTAACCAGTCTCATGACCAGGACTCTAATCAAACCAAAAGGCTGCTCTCACGAGTACCACTAGAAACCATCCCACTGATAACAAGTGAGCTGAAGAATGGACACAAAGGCCGATATTGTTTTAAGATACTGGATATGACCATAAAAATACACACTATTTAATTCCTTTTAAGAATGATCTAATGCCTTTCAGCCTGGGCAGTATATCAAGAAATTAAATAAAGAGAAAGACAGAAAAGCAAGTTTGATGTTATATCTAAGAGGAAGCCTCAGACAGGTTGTGAACGTGGTAATGAGGCAGCCATGAGGCTCTTACATAAAGTAATCAGCCTGCTAAGAGAAGGCATTAAGATTTCAGTAGACACCCTTCCCCCACTCCAGGTCTGAGCACAATATCCCCTAGCCCAGAAATCAACAGATCAGAGCACACCGGTTTGGACAGGTCACCCAGGTACCTTCCCCAGGGGCTGCTGATTGGTGGACAGGAAATACCTGTGACAAATGGGATTATAGAATGAGTTTAAAATTGTACTGTATATAAGGCATTGTAGGACGTCCCTTGGGGCTCAGATTCTTGTGGAGATTGCTGGTTTCTCTGTCTGGGCCTGTGTGCACATTAAAGATCCTGTGTTTGCATACCAGCTTGTCTGTGAGTATTCCTTCTGTGGGTGAGTGAGAGAATTAGAGCTTTAAGCTGATTGGCTGCTACATTCTGGCGACCCAGATGGGACCCAAAATTAAATTAAGTTAAAAGAAAAGCCTCTCTCATCACACCCACGGTGGGAAGACTACTGCTTTTTGCAGGATCGGGCCTCCACCAGTCAGGGACCGGCCCCTCCAGGTGATTAACGGTCCTTGGCGCCCCAGGCCACTTTGTGCTCCGGAAGGACACCTTGATTTGTCTGGTCAGTCGGTCCCTGCGGCTGACTCCCAATTGAAAACCAGCTGGATAGACTGGCATCCAAACTTTCTGTCTGATCAGAGTTCTGGTGAGTACTGCTACCTTACTGTTTGGCTAGTTCTGTACTCTGTATCTGTAAATCCTGGTAAATTCTGTAAACCTGTAGCGGCCCGATCACCCGCAACGAGCAGTCCGAATAGGGGTCCTAGTGGCCCTGAAACCATTGCTCGTCCTGTCTGTATCTGTATCTGGTAAAATCTGGTTGGAATAGGGAAGGGAGGGGGGGGGGTGCTTGCGAGTACCGGTAAATAACTGCAGTATAAATTTAACTTTGCCACCTCGGGCCCCTTTAAAAGGTATTTAGAGTGCAGCGCTGCCAAAGCTATTTAAAAATTTTGCCCCAAGCTAATTATTAAAAATTCGTACTGACCGCAATTTGTCCGTGGATGCCAGCTGGCTCTTCTCCTTTGATTTGGATCTGTTCTTTTGTGGTTGTTTGCGTGCCGCGGGCCGGCTGGCTCTCCCCCTTGGATCCGTTGTGTTTTTTGCGTGCCGCGGGCTCTCCCCCTTGGATCCGTTGTGTTTTTTGCGTGCCGCGGGCTCTCCCCCTTGGATCCGTTGTGTTTTTTGCGTGCCGCGGGCCGGCTGGCTCTCCCCCTTTAAATTGCTCTTTTTGTTGTTTGCGCGCCGCGGGCCGGCTGGCTCTCCCCCTTTAAATTGTTCTTTTTTTTCCCTGTTTGCCTCATCGGTGCGCTGGAGCGTCCGTTTTGGGCCTGCTCGAGGTGCCCATCTGTTTGCTGGGGGAGTCCCGATCTGTTTTCCCTGCTTCGGTTTTAAGTCCGGTGCTGTTTTGAACCGATGCCTATCCCTTGCTTCTTTTAAGTCCAGGAGCAGCTGAGTCGGTGTCTGGAGGTGTGCAGTGCCATGAGCTGAAGCCGGTGTGGAACACACGTGGAGGCAGCCATCTTGTGAACACCACGTGTAAGCTACACCCAGATACTAAAAGGAACAGCACTTAAAGTGATTCTGGAGCTCCATCTAGTGGACATTAGCTGAATTTTCTCATACTATCCTTATGGTTAAAGTGATCCTGGAGCTCCATCTAGTGGACATTTTAAAAATAGCTAGCTATATTTTTTTTAACTCTATTATCCATATCAAATCTCATCCTGCAGCTGGAGTGTATATTTTGTAATAATTGCATTTTTTTTCTTCCCCTGAATTGAGATTAGATAAGAAGATCTGTATTGTAAATTGCTTTTTCCTGAGTTGAGATTAGATTAGAAGATCTATATTGTAAAATTTTGCTTTTTCATGAATTAAGATTAGATAAGAAGATCTGTATTGTAAATTGCATTTTCCTGAACTGAGATTAGATCAGCAGATCCATATTGTACATTGCATTTCCAGAACTGAGAATAGATTAGAAGATCTGATCCACACTGTAAACTGCATTTAATCATTGAACTAGAATTTGAGCATGGGGTCGGGAAAGTCAAAAGTGAAAACGCCCCTGCAGTGCATGCTTCACAATTTTAAATCTGGGTTTAGAGAGGATTACGGGGTACCCCTCTCCGCCTCCAGATTATCCTTTCTGTGTGAGAGGGAATGGCCAGCCTTAGTTAAGCTGTGGCCTCCCCAGGGGTCCACTGACCTGGCCACTGTGTCTTTGGTCCATCAAATTGTGGCAAAAGAGCACCCTGATCAGTTTCCATATATTGATTCATGGCTGGCCATATGCCAGCTCAGACCAAGATGGTTCCAGCGCTGTCACGAGGATCAGTGTAGAATAATGGTGGCAGCCATCGGTCGCCAAAAGGGACGGACGCCCGTCCCTATCTACCAGGGGCGGGACTCTCCAGATATTCCTCCACGCCCCCTCCCTCTACTTCAACCCCGTGTCCCATCTGCACCACTGCAGGATCCGCCCACAGCTGAAAGGTCAGGAAGACCTCCTCTCGGGATGAGTGATGCCAGATTTAGGGAAGATTCTACGGATTCCGGCCCCTCATCTTCAGATTCCCCTCCCACTTCTGGTGCCACCTCCAGTGCCACCATCTCCTCCCCTGAGAGCACAGAGGCTGACCTTGAATCGTCCAGCCCAGTAGCCTGCCGCCTGTGGTCGCATGATCTCCAATTGCCACTGCGACAAGTACAGGGGCTCCCGTATATTGATGCTACTGGAAAGGTGGCAGTGGGACCATCCAGCCTGATTTATGTCCCTTTCTCCACTACGGACCTGTTGAACTGGAAAACCCACTATGCCTCCTATAGTGAAAAGCCCCAAGAACTGACAGATCTTATGACCAGTATTATGCAAACACACCAGCCTACCTGGTCAGACACTAAACAATTGCTTTCCACCTTATTCAATACAGAAGAACGGGCGCGCATTGTACGGGCCACCCTCAAGTGGCTGGAGACACATCCTGCCCGTGAGGGAGTTATAAATCCACGGCAGCAGGCAGAGGCAGATTTCCCGAATGAAGACCCCCGCTGGGACCCGAACAACCCTGTTGAAGCAGTGGCTCTCACCCGTTTCCAGACTGCGCTCCTTGAGGGCCTTAAGAAGGGGGGGCAACGAGCTATGAACATCAGTAAAATCGCAGAAGTTCTCCAGCTTCCTGATGAAAGTCCGGCGGTATTTTATGAGCGTCTGACTGAAGCATACCGATTATACACCCCCTACGATCCAGCGGCCCCTGAGAATCTTCAGATGGTGAATAATGCCTTTGTAGCACAGGCACAAGGTGATATACGGCAGAAGCTGCAGAAACTGGAAGGGTTTGCGGGTATGAATGCAACACAATTGATGGAAGTGGCACAAAAAGTATATGTAAATCGTGACCAGGAGCAGAAGCGAGAGTCGGAGCGTCGGATGAAGAAAAAGGCAGACTTCCTAGCAGCCGCCCTAGCCGAGTGACCACCAGTTCCAGCCTGGGCCGGAGGAGAAAATAGAGGACGAGGCCATGGATACGGGGGGCCAAGGTTTCCCCTAGGCCACACTCAATGTGCCTACTGCAAAGAGGAGGGACATTGGAAGAATGAGTGTCCAAATCGTTACACAAGGCGAGGGAGATATCCATCCACGAGGGGTGTAAGAGCACCCGTACGAACTACACGGGAGCAAGACCAGCATGATGCTTTCCCGCCTCCACCGAGACCAGCTTTCGAAGGCCTTGCAGCTATGGAACATTATGACTCGGATGGCTACTAGGCCGGACCGGGCTCCAAGTTTCTGTTGGGTCCCCAGGAACCTATGGTCAACATGAATTTAGGGGACTAGAAAATGCAATTCATGGTCGATACCGGAGCAACACACTCAGTGGTCACCAAACAAGTAGCCCCGATCTCCTCCCAGTCAGTAACTGTTGTGGGAGCTACGGGGGAAGAGGGCCCAGAGACTTTTCCTGCAAAACCGCACGTGCCAGTTGGGGGGACGGACCATCACTCACCAGTTCCTGTATATGCCTGAATGTCCCATACCCTTGCTGGGTCGGGATGTTCTGGCAAAACTCCAGGCCCAAATCTCATTCGGGTCTGACGGCCAGGCTGAGCTCAAAATACCCAGCCTGGGCCCAACAGTTTTGGTACTGTCCGTCCCCCGAGAAGAATGGTGGTTATATGAGAACAGGCCCAAATCTGATGTGGCTACCCTGGATATGTGGGAATCAGTGCCCCCTGGAGTATGGGCTGAAAGAAACCCCCCTGGAATGGCCTTCAACATCCCTCCCGTATGCATTGAAATGAAGCCGGGAGCCTCCCCGGTACATGTGCGACAATCCCCGCTGCCGTGGGCAGCTGTGGAAAGAACTCATCATCATCTGGTGCAGCTACTACAGCATGGTATCCTGCGGCCCTGCCAATCGGCATGGAACACTCCTTTGCTGCCAGTCCGAAAACCTGGAACCACCGACTACCGACCTGTTCAGGATCTCAGTCGTGTCAATGAGGCCACTGTGACTTTGCATCCAGTAGTACCAAACCCTGCTACATTCCTGCCTATTGGCCCGGGGCCACCTGATCATGACTGCCTGGAAGTGATGGATACAGTCTTCTCCAGTCGTCCTGATCTGACAGATGTGCCATTAAGCAATCCGGATGAGACCTACTTCGTAGATGGGCTGGTGTTGGAGGGCCGCAGGTGTGTGGGGTACGCGGTGGTGACGATGGCAGAGATAGTCGAAGCTCAGCCCTTACCCCCTGGAACATCCGCACAGAAGGCGGAACTCATTGCCCTTACCCGTGCCTTAACCCTTGGGACTAACCATCATGAGAATATATACACAGACTCCCGGTATGCCTTTGCCACTCTCCATGCCCACGGGGCCCAGTACAGGGAAGAGGGTTAGTCACTGCAGCTGGCTCTGAGATAAAGAACGACCCCCAGATATTGGCCCTGTCCCAATACACCCCTCTGCGGCTTGCCTCCAGTAATACAGCCCTCTACCGCCTCTAGCGGTTGAGGTCTCACTTAAAAAGGGGGGAATGAGGCAGCCATGAGGCTCTTACATAAAGTAATCAGCCTGCTAAGAGAAGGCATTAAGATTTCAGTAGACACCCTTCCCCACTCCAGGTCTGAGCACAATATCCCCTAGCCCAGAAATCAACAGACCAGAGCACACCGGTTCGGACAGGTCACCCAGGTACCTTCCCCAGGGGCTGCTGATTGGTGGACAGGAAATACCTGTGGCAAATGGGATTATAGAATGAGTTTAAAATTGTACTGTATATAAGGCATTGTAGGACGTCCCTCGGGGCTCAGATTCTTGTGGAGATTGCTGGTTTCTCTGTCTGGGCCTGTGTGCACATTAAAGATCCTGTGTTTGCATACCAGCCTGTCTGTGAGTATTCCTTCTGTGGGTGAATGAGAGAATTAGAGCTTTAAGCTGATTGGCTGCTACAGTAAAAGAGCAGCTATGAAGGCACCAGGCAGCAGTCAGATTTTTATATTCAGCAGCTGCATGCTCTCTACCTTACACCCCCTGTACTCTCCATCCTGCATGAAGGAACAGCTTGGATGGGATTTACATTGTTCCTTATATGTATGCCTATTACAGATGACTGAAGCATATACAAACATCCTAAGTCTTTGGGAGCTAGACTCCATCACATCAAATTCTTCACACCAACAGTGATTAAGAATTAATGCATTACTGTTTCCCACATCTAGTCTTGTTGGCCTGTGTTGAGTATGGAAGCTGTAGCCTGCCTCTGAGTCCCAGAAAACATGAGCTAAGACTCAAGCCTCTTCAAAGAAAGAGGAGGTAAGTGGGGGTGGAGCAAGGGAGAAAAGGAACAATCCTTAAAGTGATTTACGACCCCCCTTTGAGAGCAAACCAGACAGAAACAAAGTTTTTTTGCACCTGGGCCATTATGAAGGGACAAGGATGATCCCTCAAGGAGCACAAGACATTCAAATGTACAAGCAGAAGATTAGGCTGATTCAGTCTTCCCTGGGATCAGTCAGGTTTAAAAAAAAGGTTAAACAAAAACAAGAAAAAATATCTTTTCTCTTTCAAATAGTGAAAGGGAATGGAGATTAGAAAAAAGGCCTTGTGTATTCAAAGTGCTAATTCAGAACTTCTTTTGCTAATGCACTCATGAAACATTTTAATTGTCTGATTTTGCATTCAAAAGCTTTTCCTACAACGTTTAATTGCAGGCTGCTTTGAACAAATAATTGAAATGCATGACTTGTGGGACCTTCTTACAATTATAATGTGCTTTGCCACTAGGTGCTGGGCCCTTTTTTTCATCCCTGCTGCAGAATGGCAAGCAGAAAGCATGATATCTGCAACCAAGCTAAAAGGCCTCAAAAATTTGCAACATTAAAAGATGGGAAAGCGATAATGGTGGTAGCCAGATTACTGCTGGCCCCAGCAGAAGGGGCCCTACATAGTTCAACAGAATACCACAAAGACTTTTCATTTTCTGCCAAGGCAATCCCACGGTGATTCTGGCTTTCAAAATACAAATCTTTCATTTGCCTATTAGTTTTGCAGCAGCTCACAATTTATTGAGTCATTTTCTTCTAACCCCTCTTTATGGGATTTTGCTGAGCTCCTCCATAAATATGCCGTATAGTACCTGTAGACACTTGAAAAGGGAATGTAAACGAGTCCAGCATGAAAACCCCAATGCAGTGTAGGGGCTGATATGGATTAATACAAGGAGAGCCATCTGGTGTCATATTTTGATGACAGTTAAATCAGTACATTGAAAACACAAACATAATTGCAGGTATCTCTCTCTCTCTATATACACACATATATATATATATATAGAGAGAGAGAGAGAGAGAGAGAAGTAACTTCATTTTATCTATTTATCTCTCTCAAACATAATTGCAGGTATCTCTCTCTCTCTCTCTCTCTATATATATATATATGTGTGTATATATATATAGAGAGATACCTGCAATTATGTTTGAGAGAGATAAATAAATAAAATGAAGTTCTTTATCAGAAAGAATTGATTTTATATAAACTGTGTTTGCACTGTACGTGAATGTAACTCCCCTGATCTTCTCCTGGAAACGCTATTGCAAAAAAAGCATCTTTCAGGAAATGGAAAAAGGAGCCGAATGATGAACATGGGAAACAACATAAGCATTGACAAGTTAGATATGCAAGGCAGGCAAAGAGAATTTGAAAAGAAGCTTGCCATAGAAGCAAAAATGCATAATAAAAACTTTTACAAGTACATTCTTAGCAAAATATTTGTGAGTCATTTGGACCATTGGATGATAGAGGAGTAAAAGGAGCGCTAAGTGAGGACAAGGTCATAGCGGAAAGATTTAATGAATTCTTTGCTTTGGTCTTTACTGAAGAAGATGTAGGGAAGTTACTGGCCTCAAATGGTATATAAGGGTGATGTACCGGAAGAGTTGAAAGAAATATTGATAAACCAGGAAGATATATTACAACTATTTGATAAACTGAAGAGTAGCAAATCATCTGGGCTGGATGGTATACATCCAAGGATGTTGAAAGAAGTGAAATACGAGATTTCAGACCTACTTTTAGTAATCTATAAACTATCATTAAAATCATCTGTAGTACCAGAAGACTGGAGAATGGCCAGTGTAATGACAATTTTTAAAAAGGGTTCCAGGAAACTACAGACCGGTGAACCTGACATCAGTATCAGGCAAAATGGTAGAAACCATTATAAAGAATAAAATTACTGAACATTTAGATAGTCAAGGTTTAATGGGAGAAAGACAACATGAATTTAGCCAAGGAAAGTCTTGTCTTACGAATCTGTCATATTTTTTGAAGGTGTGAATAAATAGACAAAGGTGAGCCGACTGATATAGTGTATCTGGATTTTCAGAAATTCTTTGGCAAGATCCCTCATGAGAGACTCCTGGCAACATTAAAAAGTCATGGAATTGAAGGCAGTGTAGTATTGTGGATCAGAAACTTGTTAAACATAGAAAAAAAAGAGAATAGGGCTACATGGCCAATTTTCTCAGCGGAGAAAGGTGAATAGTGGAGCACCCCATGGATCTGTGCTGAGACCACTGCTTTGTCACATATTCATAAATGATCTGGAAATAGAAACAAATGAGTGATGTGATCAAATTTGCAGATGATACAAAATTATTCAAAGCTGTTAAAACGCAAGAGGATTGTGAAAAATTGCAAGAAGACCTTGATAAATTGGAAGACTGGATGTCCAAATGGCAGGTGAAATTTAATATGGACAAGTACAAAGTTATGCACCCTAAGAAAGAACAACCCAAACTATAGTTACACAATGCAAAATACCACCTTCGAAACCACCACCCAGGAAAAAGATTTAGGAGTCATCGTGGATAATACTTTGAAACCATCCACTCAGTGTGCAGCAGTGGCCAAGAAAGCAAACAGAATGCAAGGAATCATAAGGAGAAGAATAGAGAATTAAACAAAGGCTATTATAATGCCTCTGTATCGTTCCATGCAGCTTGAGGTTATCCTTAATCAAAGGGAACAAGACACCCCGCTCTTTCAAGAGAGAACCAGCCAATAAGAAAGGGGAAAACCCACTCACAGGGGAATCCCTAAAATCATTGGCTACCGACAAAACAGACCATTGAATAAAGGTCTTCACATCTCTAGCTATTAGCCCAGTCGGGATCATAAATGGAAGCATAAAGAATGATTGGCAGAAAAGAGAGCCAACCAAAAATGCTAACCTCACAGTAAACTAAACCAATCGATTTCACGATTAAGTCCATCCGGAGAAATTGTATTTAATTTGAAAATCCATCGTGAAATCGATTGGATAAAGGATAAAGTTATTTGGACAGATAAGTGCTTTTTCTATTATATATTTTTGAAGGTGGAGAACCTCATAACGAATAAAAGTAGCTTGTCGTCTGGAGTGGGTTAGATTTCCATTCTTACCCTCCCTCGACACGCTTCGACAAAAATTGAATTGGGGATTTATTGGTGAATCTTTCTAATGATGTTCTAATTTATTCACTCTTTTGGGTTTTTGAATATTTTTATACATTGTTCTTTGATAAGGCTTTCAATGATGCTTCGACTTCTTCTTTCATCACCAATGGTTCCATATAATAAGATATAGGTTGAAACAGCTGTTGATCTTTATCATATAAAAACTTTGTATATTCTTTCCACCTTTTCTTGATCTTCTCAGCATCATTCAACACAGAACCTTGAGCATCTTGTAACATTCCATTTCAAGGCTGTAATATTTTCTTTAACTCTCGTAGCTTTAGGAAAGCCAATCTTGTTCTTCCTCTAATAGTTTCTGCTTCTATTTCCTTGCATTTGTTGTTGTAGTACTTTTCCTTGTCTTGTCTTGCTGCACATTGGAAATCTCTGTTGAGTTCTGTGATTGTCTTTCCTTCTCCTCTGGCTTTAGCTTCTCTGCATTTCTGGGCAATTTTCTTCTGTCATCCATTTTGGCCATTTTTGCTTTTTCATCTTTTGTAGAGACTTCTCGCTTTCTTCCAACACAATCTTCTTGATGTCATTCCATAACTCTTCTGGAGCTCTGTCATTTGTATCTAAAACAGCAAATCAATTTTGCAGGCAGACTTTAAATTCCAGTGGTATATTCTCAAGGTCATATTTTGCTCCATTCATGAGTGGCTTGCTCTTTTTCAACTTTAGCTTGAGTTTGCATACTAGTAGTTGGTGATCTGTACCACAGTCAGCTCCAGGTTTTGTCTTTGTTGATGTAATAGAGCTTTTCCATCGTTGACTGCCACAGATGTAGTCAATTAGATTTTTGTACAATCCATTGGGTGAAATCCATGTGTATACAGTCGCCGCTTGTGTTGCTGGAAGAAGGTGTTTGAGATGAATAGATCATTGGCTTTCTCCAGCTTCATTTATGTTGCCAAGTCCATATTTTCCAACCACTTTGCCTTCTTCTTTGTTGCCAACATTTGCATTCCAGTCACCCATGACTATCAGGATATCCTGTTTGCATGTTCTGTCAATTTCAGCTTGTACTTGTTCATAGAACTCATCAATTTCATCCTCTTCTACAACTGTTGTTGGGGCATATACTCGAATTATAGTTGTGTTGGTAGGCATTCTTCGTAGACGAATAGAGATTAAGCGTTCACTGACTGCACTGTATTTCATTACAGTTCTTGCAAGTTTCTTCTTTGTTATAAATGCAACACCATTTCTTGTTTGTCTTTCATTTTCAGCATAGTAGACCATGTGATCATCTGATGCAAAGTGCCCGATGCCAGTCCATTTGATCTTCTGCCACCAACACAGTCCCATTCTGCTGCTGCCCAGATAGGTGGTTTGTCTTGGTCTGGCACCTCAGCTGAGACCTGTCCATCTTGGGAGACCCTGCCAGTAGTTAAACTACCAATAGCTTAGTTTGGGTTGTTCTTTCTTAGGGTGCATAACTTTGTACTTGTCCATATTAAATTTCACCTGCCATTTGGACATCTAGTCTTCCAATTTATCAAGGTCTTCTTGCAATTTTTCACAATCCTCATGCATTTTAACAGCTTTGAATAATTTTGTATCATCTGCACTGATGCACACAAGCCCTCACAGCACGACAAGCTGCAAAACAAATGAGGGAGCAGAAGAAATATATCAGACTCTATATATAAAAGGTTCTATGTCAGTTGTAGCATCTTTGTGGTTGGAGGGGCCAAACAAACCAATCTTTAGTCCCATCCTCAAGCTGTCTTAGTTGCTGATGCTGTGAATGGAAAAACATTGGTGGGCCCATGACCCCTCTGGCCCATCCCATTCCACTCACTGCCTATGTTCTATTTTATGTCTTAAGTTAAGTAGTGGGCCATTTAGAAAGATTTCTATGTAGCAAATCCTTCACTGGACAACTGGAATGACTTGAGTTGGGGCTGTCTTTGCAAATTGCAACCATGTGTTAGGGATGGGTGGACCTTCTCAGCCTGGTTCAGACATTTTACACTTACTCAGGTGATTACATAGTGTATCAACTCAGTTCAAATCAGACTCAGCTTTCTATTGTAATATTGTATTGTAATGTGAAAATCAAATATTAAAACTAATCAAAATCTGATCCAAACCCGATAAAGTGGAGTTTGAAAATGAGAGAGACAAAGTGCATCTTCAGATGGAGCGAATGTGGTCAGATTGATTCATTAACAGTCCTGGATTAACTCAGATTTCTTATAGTCCCATCCATTGTTCTTCTATTTTTTATATGCTCTTCAATTTCTGATGTTTGGTATCATTAAATCCATTCCAACTGAAAAGTAAGATGACACATTTGCTTAAAGATGAAATAAAACAGGCTGATTCTGTTTTATTAGTCCAAATAAGCAGAAACAGAAAATGGAGGATCACAACTGTAAACCATAAATGTCCTCTGAAGCGATTTTTATTGGAGGGACCCGACTCGACAGTTTTGGCAAATACTCCTGCATCAAGGGTCTACAAACATCATAAAATTAGGGGAAAAACAATTTAAAAAAACAAACATAATAACATCACACAATCATTAATGAAAACAGCAATAAAAACATTAAACGGTCATTTAAAAACAATATAAAAACATACCTATATAATTATGTTTTAAAAGTTGAAAATAAATCTAGATACATAAAGTGTATATAAACATAATAAAGATTCATATAAAAAGAAAAAAAGAAAAACTTATGTCAGTATGTTAGAGTGACTTAAAAACATCCATATAACAATGTACTCAAACACAAAAGGGAATTCTATAAATGCTCATAAAGATAGATACTGTGTGACTAACCTTCAAAAGGCAACTTAGGTCCAATAATAATAATACTATGATTTGATTCTGTCAATTTAACTTTAATATAAATCTGTCAACAAAGAAAAATAAAAGGAGGAAGATGGGTCCTAAAATGTATAGAGAGATAACGTTAAAATGAAAATGAGAAAGAAAACCAAAAATTATAACGGCAAAAATGATATACTGTAGATAACTGAGAATACCTGCAAAGAAAACAAAAAGAAAAACTTTGGGGCATGTTTACTAAAGGTTAGTGCACGTTAAGTAACAAATGCAATTAAAGTGCTGCCACTGTCCATTCATTAACATGCATTAACGTTACTTAATACGTGTTAACCTTTAGTAAACATGTTCCTTAATGTAGATATAATCTTGAATTAAACTCTGCTGAATTGAGTGTTGCTGGTGAATGTTGATAAACTGGTTTAGTGCATGAATAAGAATACTGACATAGTCATTGATTATTTTCCACCCATCTTCTCTCGGGAACTGGACTTGATAGGAAGTGACAGCGAAGACGCAATGGTCAAAAGCCTATTCTGGAGTCCAACCACTCCACTCTATCTCCAAACAAGGAGCCCCTAGAATCACTCAGCATCCTATCTGAACCATCACCACCAACTCTGCAACCATCCTTCCCTCCCCCTCCCCGTGGAGGGCATCATGTATCACAAATTCCTCCAGAAGCTGCTGTCACAGTTGTCTTGAAGGCTGGTGGATGTGCCAGACCTTGAAAATGAGGTCCTCAGAGTCCTTAAATACTTGGACACTCCCAAATCAGTAGTAGCACTGACTGGTGCAAATGTGCTGCTAGACACTCTCAACAAGAACTGGCAAACACAAGAGACTCAAGATCAAGTACCAAGGGCAGCCTAATCCAGGATTCAAAAACCTGCAGCTATGAAGCGTGTCAGAGGTTTCTGCTCCCACTCCAACACATCGCCAGGGAAGGACCACAAGATCCTAGATGACATGGACAACAGTGTTCCAGGACTCCATGCTAAATACAAGGATTGCCGCACACCAGTTTCAATACATTTTGTAGCATGCTATTTTTCTGAACAGAATAAAAAGCACACTAGAAACCCTCCCAATGGAAACAAGGGTAGCACTACCACCCATGCTCTCCAATCTAATGGAGCGTGGAAAGCTCCTGATTTGCTCCACTTTCAAAGTCTTCAACACTGCCGCCCGCACAGTGGGAGTCGTCATCACCACAAGATACACAGCATAACCGAGAGCCTCACGCAGGTCACATAAAATCAACCCCAAAATGTCTAAGGACGGCAGTGGGAGGATAGGAAGGTTCTTGGGGAAAGTGGAAAAGGTTTGGGGAGATTTTGAAAAAGAAAAATAGAATCAGGGTTTCAGGAAGTTTGAAAAGGGATGTGGTGGAGGATGGGTTCCCTGGAGGTATTTGAAAAGGGATTGGGGGGGAGGGGGTATTTATTACTAAGCATCAATGACCTAAAGTCCCCGGGAAGGAAAGATAATATACCTCTTAAGGTATTGTTAACTTTCCATGAACAACTCACGACTTATTATCCATTTTGCATAATAATGAGCTATTTTGCATCTGGTACATCTCATTTTTTTTTTAATGTACATAGGGTAAGATTTTCACATATTATGGTGAAAGATTATATTAGGTACAACTAACATGCATTATAAGATTTTTACATGTGTTAATTGCTGCTTAATATGTGCTGTTGCCCTAGCACAGCTTAGTAAAAAGTCCTCTTACCATGGTCATCTCATGGACTCTGATCAAGTATGTAGCATCTTTCTATGCACTGAATAAGATGGTGATAAAGTTATCGATGAAGGATAAAAATCATGATGATCGGCTCGTTATGCCTGGTAGCAGCAATGGGTCCTTTCTCGTAAGCAACTACTTCATAGAAGCTTCGCTTATTCAAAATTCACAGATGTGCAAAAAATCATATACTAAAGCAATTGGGGGGGGGGGGGGGGAAAGGATAAGATATAGGTGCATATCCTTCAAATCAGCCCGAATAGCTTATTTACAGTATGAGAGAAAACACAGCTCAGAACTGTAAAGTATATAGTCCACAATAAGGATGTTATTTTATAAAGTTGCACCTAATTAACATGTGGGTTGCTGTGCATCTATCGCGCTTATTTTATAAAGTCTAGTACGGAGTGTGAGTGGTGAGATGTGTGACAGATCTAGGCTGGTGTAAATGCCCGTGCCTAGCTTTTTAAGGAATATGCTGTCAGACAATTTCTTGGCACTCTGATGTATAGCAAAGATACAATGTAACTTTAATTATGGCTTGACTTATGAGTTAAATAAGCAACCGGTCTCAGACTTTTTCTGGGCATTAAAAATATTCAGGCTGCAATCTCATCTTAATTGCACCAATCGCATCAATGATCTTTTGCTAGTTGCTTAATAGCAATTAGTTTAGACTCTATAGATGTGAAAAACAGTACTTAGCTTTCAATGTTAGCCCCAACGCCGCCTTCTGCGCTTCTTTCGTGTTTCACCGTGCCCTGGTTTCCTCAGGGGGTTCCACTCTGAAAGCACTTTTTGTTCAACTGATCCTGTCTATTCTGATCTCGAGCCTACCGGGGTTTTGGTTTTAAGGAATATGTGCAAGCTATAGTATTTTATAACTTACATGTGTAGATTGCACTTTATCCAAACGCTGCCCCTGTGCCCAGTAAATGTGTGCAACATTGACCTGATGCACATACTTATAAAATAGCGATAGGCATAAGTACACACACAATGCATGTACTGTAGATGGGCCTTTAAGTCACTGAAAATATGTGATTTACACATATTCATGACACGTAACTTTACCAGACTCCTTATAAAATTACCTCCTGAATTTTGCATTATAAAACTAGAAGTATGGCCCAGCATTCCTTTGTGATGCCTGTTCTTTTATGTCTTCCTGTTCCCTCATCACTTCACTGGAATAAGGAGTTGAGCTCTTTCATATGTTGCATCCTGCATCTTCCGGTGGTAAACCTCAATGACCAGTCTACTTTCTTGTAACTTCAACAAAAGCTTTCCCCCATCGCTACGGTTATCCTTTTGCATTTAAAAAAAAAAAAAAAAGAGCAAAAACCCTTCTACAGTAGTACTTTGTGGGCCAGATGCTTTTAAACAATATTATTGTAATGCAGCACTATAAAATAAAAAAAATAGTACTGTTCAGATTGCAAAAATGGTTACAAAAGCAATTTCCTTTTATTATTCTAATTCAACAGTCTGTAAAGTTAACTTTTAACATACTTACAGAGGATGGATTGTTACCATGGCAAATGCCAATCTACAAAACGTTTGGAGACCACCAAAATAGTGCAATATCAGCATTTTCATTTTCTCATCTCTCAAAGAATGAGCCCAGTGACAGGGCACTCATGAGAAGAAAGGAATTCTATTAAACTTTTTACAAGACAAAGGGATACACATGGTTAATTCTTCCAATGAAGAGTTTAATATTCAAATCACACCAAATAAAACCAGGTTCTGCTCCCTACGCATTAATTCTTCTCTTTGTGCATTAATGGTCATTACTGTTCATGTGAATAGTGTACATAGAAATGAGCTCTACAAATATTCAACAATCTCACTCTCCCTCTTCCCCAGCACTCCCCTAACGTCATTCATTCTTTCTCAACGCTTCCCCAGCTTTACTTATCCTCCCCCAAGCTCCTCCAACAGCTCCATTCATCCTTCCCCTGTGCTAGACTAGTTTCACACATCCTGTTGAAGATCTACTACTATCATTTGAATAGTGCTACAAGGCGTACTCTTCCAACAGTCCGATTCGTCCTTCCCCAGAGCTAGATTAGTCACACTCATCCTCCTGAAGGGCTCTTCCAACAGTTTCATTCATCCACCCCCACTAGAAAAAGACCAACAGTGCATTTAGTGTGACAATGACGGAGCAATGCAGGCATGCTCTCCCCACAGTGCTCCTGCCACCATCTCCCCTCCTCACAACATCTGTGCTAAATTTCAGAAGCAGGTGCTATGAATAGAGCCAACAACAGCACCATTGTAGTGGCAGTGAGCACCGGTGTGGATGGTGCCAAAAACATTATCCCAGAGGGAAGCGAGAACCCTGTGATTGGACTTGTGTTCTGGTGCAGCGTTTCTGCAAGGCACCCTTTTTCTTCCTGCCAGTACGGAGTTGGGCCTTTTTGGGAGGAAACTTCGCCCCTCCCTGTCACATCAGCAGTGTGCATTCCTGGACACCTTAATTACTGCTGCTCCATGGTTGCAGATGGGCCCATGGCCGTGTACCTGAAGAAGCATGTGACCAAAGGGGCCTCTTTGGGCTGATTGGGGGCTCTGATGTTGTGTTTGGGATGCCCAAAAGCACCAGCGAAAGGAAGATCAAGGTTAGGAAGGTATTATTCATCACATATCAACACTGTGGGACCTATGGACCGGCATGTACAGATTGAGTCAGTAGAGAAGGGGGTGCTTCTGGCTCAGTTGTGCCTCTCTCTAGATCTTCACTGTCTGGGGCATCTCTTAGCTCAATTGTTAGGATTCCAACTCTTCCTCCTGGAGGTGTACAGGACATAATGGAAGGGGGTATTTCTGCCCCCCTAATGGGATTTGGCAGGGCTAAGGAATATGCCCCTGCTCAGGCCCCACCCGTCAGCCCGGCCTTCCACAGGCTGGTTAACACAGCTTGTACTTGGGTTAAATTGGTGATCCAGTATCTGCTGTAGATGACAATGTCATCAAGATAGGCAGCCACATACTCCTTGTGCAGTCTTAGTAGGTAGTCTACTAGGCATTGAAACATGGTGAGAGCCCCATGAAATCCAAAGGGCAGCACTATAAACTGGAACAGAGCTTGAGGTGTTGAAAAAGCAGTTTTCTCCCTAGCTGCCAGAGTTAAGGGTACCTGCCAGTATCCCTTGGTCAGATCCAAGGTTGATATAAAAGTGTGCTCCACAGAGTTACTTGATTAGCTCATCTACTCTGGGAAGTCAATGCAGAATCCTATGTTTCCATTGGGTTTAAGAACCAAGACAATGGTGATAACCATGGACTCTATAACTTCCAGGTTAAGCATCTCTTCTAGCTTCTTGGTGAGGGTCTATCATCAGGCCCCTGGAATCCAATAGGGTCATTGCCAAATAACCACCACAGGGTCAGCAATGATATCGTGACAAAATGAGGTGGGTTCGTCCCGGGAGGGTGGAGAAGACCTTCAGGTTCTGGTGGATCAACCTTTCTAGATCTCTTCTCTGGTCAGCAGAGATCTGGTCTCCAATCGGGACTTGAGCTGGATCTGACAGGGCTGAAATTTCCAGTCCAAAATCAACTCCATGTACTTTTTCAATAGGTTAATATGGTAAATTTTGGATTTCTTCCATTTATCTGGCTGAGCAACATTGTAGTTAACAGGTCCTACTTTTTCCTCAACATCATAGGGCTTCTGCCATTTACAGAGTAACTTGCTTTCAGATGAGGGTATCAAGAATAAAATTTTGTCTCCCAGGTAGAAGGTGCAGTGCATGCCTGCCTGACTGTAGCCCCTAGTCTGCTTGGCTTGGGCTTTTTTCAGAATGAATTTGGCCACCTCTCCAACTTTCCTCAGTCAGTCTTGCATTTGTATAATGTACTCTGCCAAATTATGCCCAGCACAGGGTTCTTCTTCTCATGTTTCCCTCACCATGTCAAATATGCCTCTTGGCCATCTTCCGAAGGGCAACTCAATACGCAAAAATCCAGTGGAACTGAGATACCTCGTGGATAGCAAACATCAAATAGGGTAGGAGAATGTCCTAATTCTTTCCGTCCTCTTGCACAAACGTTTTTAACATTTGTTTCAGTTTTTTGTTGAATTGCTCAATGAGGCTATCCATCTGTGGGTGATATACTGATGTTTGTATCCAAGGTAATGAAGCAAGTGTGTGCCTTGGTGGAAGGTCAAGATACTGCAAATGATGTTCCTTGATCTGTGAGGTATTGGGTATTCCCACCAGCAAAAATATTTTCCAGAGAGCATTTGCGATCATAGTAGTCTTCATATTCCTTAGAGCAAGAGCCTCTGGATAGCAGATAGCATAGCCTAGAATAACTAAAATATACTTGTTGCCTCAAGCAGTGCGCTCTAAGAGGCCTACCAGATCCATGGCCACTCTTTCAAATGGGGTTTCAGTAATAGGCATAGGTACTAGAGTGTCAGACTCTGGTGGGATTTTGAAGGTGGAAGGTGGGGCATGACTGGCAATATACTGTATCTGCCCCAGTTTATGGACCCTGGGCCAGATAAATCGGGCCAAAACACGCTCTAGTGTTTTCTCCACCCCCCCCCCCAGGTGTCTTCCTAATAAATGGCTATTAGCCAATGATAACACCTGCTAGATGATAGGGCTAGGGAACTACCAAATGTAGTACCTCCTCTCCTTCTAGAGTCCCCTTGGCTACTCAGTATAAATCTCCATTTAGCAGGGGACTGTTACCTACTGGAATCCCATCCACCTCCAAAACCCGCTCTTGGACATGTTTAAGGGACTCATCCTCTTGCTGGGCCCTCCTGAAGCTCCCTGGATCTTCCCCAGGCTCCCACTCTGGGAAGGGGACAGTTGTATTTAAGTCACTACTGCTGAATCCTGAGCTATCCCCAGGGATTTCTTCCCCAGGCACTACCTCCCCAGATCCCTCCCCATAGCCACCCCCAGATTCTGTCGGTAGTGTAGCTTTTCCTGGTGACGCAGACTCTGGGACTTAGCAGGCTTGGAAGTCCTGACATATAGATCCAACTCTTCCAGCGAGGAGATCTCTGGGAAATCTTGCTGGTTTGACTTAGTAGTCAGTCAGCCAGATCCATATTGCTCTGAAGTTTGCATAGTCTCGGCCGATCACCACTAGATATGGTAGCCAGGGCAGCACAATGACCTAGACTGTGACTTGCCATGCTGGAGTTTTAAGTGAGACCTGTGCCGTTGGATACTTCCACTGGTCTCCATGCACACAGGCCAGTGTTACCATCTTTGCACAGTCAATTTAAAACCGGGTTATGGTTTCCCAGCAAATAAGGGTTCACACATTTCTGGAGTCTATCAAGGCCAGGAGGTGGGTCCCCTCAAGCTCAACTGGAATCACAAAGCTCTGTGCCAATGGGTGGGGGCTGTCCACAAAAGTGCAGGTGTGAGGAGTGGTTAGGCCAACCTCCATGGACTCGTCCGCACCCAGGCTACATTGCTGAGCAAAGTCTCCCTAGACTCTACACCTAAAACAGGTGACGGGGTCATGGATGGGGCCATGGCCTTACTTAGGAGGCGACTTTGGGGGTCATAACATGGGAGCCAACATCCTTTCTGGCTTCCCCGTCCGTCCTCCTGGGCTGATGGGTAACTTCTTTCCCTTCTCACTGTCCGCTTCATTCACCGGCTGGGCTTTATAATATCCCTCAACTATTTTCAGTACATTCTCCAGTATAAGCTTGGGGTGCTGATGTACCCACAGTTTCATTGGAGCAGTCAAGCTCTCCAAAAACGGCTCCAACAGCACAATCTTAACTATCTCAGACTCAGTTGTTCCCTCCAGTTGCAGCCACGTCCATGCAAAATCCTTCAATCGATAGAGGAACCTCCAAGGGCTCTTTTATCTAGAGTTCCGCACCCCCCTTTTGAATTGCTGGCAGTAGGCCTCTGGGGTACAGCCGGCCCATTCCAGTATGGCGGCCTTGACAGCTGCATATGTAGCTCGCCCATCTGGGTTGGCATCCCGTAATGCAGTCTGACTGCTGCCCTTCAGGAGATTTCCCAAATAGATAGTCCATGTCGCCTCTGGCCACCCAGCCAGGCGGGCAGTTTGTTCAAAGTTCACCAGGAATGGTCTGGTTCATCTTCTACTGTTATTTTATGCAGAGCTTGCATTAAAGAGAGATGTTGCGGTCTCTGCAGGGCCTGGGTCAACTGAGCTAGGGAACTCTTCTGTAGTTTCCCCTGCGCTCGAATAAGATCATGTATCTACTGCCACTGTTGTTGCTGCCCTTTCAGCTTGGTGTGTTGAAACTGCTGCTGACATTGTTGCTGCTGGTACTATTGCTGTTGACCTTCTGTCAGAATCTGGAGTCGTCGCTCCATCTTGGTTTGTCATTGTTCACTAGCAACACCACCACAGCTTCCCCTTCTGCAGCTGAGTTAACCCTGCAGTATTCCAGTCCCCCAAAAAATTTAGTGGCCTCTAGTGGCCAAAACAAAGCCTTCCTGTCCAGCACTGACTAAACGTTTTTCAAGCTCCCTAACTAGGGTGAGGCCAGCCCTCTTAGCCCATATAAACAAAAAAAACCCTGACTTGTTGTAGATGACCAGCACTGGAGGCACATGGATTTGCCCTTAGTCACATAGTAGAGAAAATCCCCAAGCTGCCACCATATGTGGTAATGTGGCATGTGGTCGGAAGGGGTTTTCTGTTCAAACACCAAAACAGACAGCAGTTCAGGGAAAACTTGTTTTTATTCAAACCCAGTTTGTTAAACCTTCACAAAGCTGGTGTCCCAGCCCTTCCTCCAGCTCAGTTAAAGTTCCTTCCTTGCCCAGTTAACGTTCTTATCTTTGTACAACTTGCCTTGAAAAGATTCCTAGTTCCACAAGCCTCTCTCCCTCCTGCAGCCCACTGAATTTTAACTTCTCCTTGTGAGGCACGCCCTCCCAGCCTTGAACTCTGGGCTGCAGGCTCTCTTAAAGGGGCCGGTTGATAATCTCTCTAGAGAGGGATGGGCAACACGCAATAGATCCCATCACATCAGGGTTAATTAGAGTTCTGATTGATCATCAGCTGGCTCACACAGAACTTTAGGTGCATTGTATTAACTTTACTAAAAATGCCTTTCCTGCAAAAAATGTCTGTGAGCATCACTTATCTACCCATAGAAAAGTTAACTATCATAGGCATCGAGGCTGTGAAGGCAGCTAAGTGCACATTTAGCCCTTTATAAAAATAAGTTCAAAATATGTGCATAGGTGCCACCATCAAAGCTGCTCCACAAATCTACACCAAAGGGCAGGAGGGACTGTATGTATGTGTTGCTTATGCATGTTTAAGTGCCAGTAATGTTCATTCTCTAACCACGGGAATGCCTACACATATAGCACATCAAAGTAGGCACCATGTTTTTCCAGGGCCTACTTTATTTATTCGTTTATTGAATAAAATGTTATCCCGCCAATTTCTTATTTTTAAGCAGTTTCTAACAAATCATAAGAAATTAGATACAGGCAATACATTAAACATAGCAATGTCCAAGCAAATAAACATATCAATATTAGCTAAGAGTGAAAAAAAATCCCCTATGCATGCATTTATTGAAGTATTTTTTTTAAGTATCTATTTGAGCATATAAAATACTGTTTTACTCACAGGGTGCTAATAAAATTGCCCTCTTTAAAACTTATGAAGAGCTCTCATACTATCGTATTTGTTAAAGAGGCCCTATAGCACAAAATGTTCTCTTTAAAAAAAAATAGCACTAGCCACCTAGCATGCAATATAGCACCATTCCTAGCACTGGCCCTTCTGCGACCTTGCTATTTCTCCTGCTAGTATATCCATTCAAACTAGTTTAATATCATCGCCTCTCTCATGAAAATTTTCACACTGCAGTCCACTAAAGGAGCCAAGCTGAAGATGGCTGATATGCCTTTCTAAATTATCATCTCTGTTTTATATGCTGGTATTCTGCAGGATGAAAAAATATAAAAAAATTAAAATTACTATTTAGAGCACTAGCATTAATCAGTATTTGATGTAATTACTGCAGAATGACATGTTTTACTTATAACAAAGGAAAGTGTTCATGCTGCCCATTGAGTGTGCCATCAATTTGATTTTTTATTTACATTTTCACACTGCAAGACTTGAAATACTATTTGTTCTCCAATTGTCAGAGCTTCACTTAGTATACCTGTACCAATAGAAAAATAGTCTTGTGTACATGCCAGATGCCACCCTAATTTGAGTTGCTTAATTCTCCGTGGTGAAGTGTTCCCTCAGAATCTCTGTCTCGGAGGGAACTCTGTCTATGATGAATTGCTCAGTAGTTAAACAAACCAGGGACTGCTGTTTTACATTTTACTACTCAAAATGCTCTTGGTTTGATATACTCATAAGGTCATCCTGTCATACTATTAGTACCTCTCATGCCATGCCTGACTAATCAAAGAAAGTAGTAACCGGGTAGCCAGACCCGGCGCTCACCCCTTTTCTTATAACCAAACATTTCCCCCCACCCCAACCCTCTTTTCTAAACGCTTCCCATTTTACAGTTCACACAAATTGCACTGAAGCCAAGTATGGTGACAACTGGTCGCAGCTTTATTTCCAACAACTTTCAAACAATAACAGGAACAATGATCTCACCAACCCCCCCCTAGCGGAGCGATGTGTCACCAGCCATGCAATTAGCAAAGCGACCTCGCTTCTGCTCCAGCCAAGTTCACACCACCGGCAACGTTCCGACCACCCCTATCCGACTTCGCCATATTACTAGCAAAAGTCTTCCAGGGGTAGTCCGGGCCGAGGGCACCCCGCCCCCGTCCCGAGTCGCCTAAGGCTCCAGACCCCGGAAACCTCCGGGATCCCGCCACCGGCACAGGCAAAACCTGACCTGTGCCGCCCCCCCCCAAACCTATGGGAAGCTGCGACCAGTGTGTTACACCCCGACAACTCCCTCCAACACCTCCTGCCAGTCGTTCAAGAGCAAGTCCATCCCCACTGGCGATAGGTGCACACCATCCGCTCTAAACAACCCGGTACAGGCCACATCAACCCAGGGATGCTGCACCTGAAACCCCCCTTTTTCGCAGACCCATCTCCCAATCTGCAGATTAATCTTGGTTAGTCCTCGGGACCATCTCCGCTGCCCCCATGACGAAGGCCTCGGGATAATGTCCGACCAAATTAACACGACTCCGTCCAACAAACGGAGCAGAGCCATCAAGTCCTTTTTTGCCGCCCTTATCAGCTGCTTGCAGGACCACTCCGACAAATCGTTGCCCCCAAGATGCACCAGCACAACCGCTGGCCGCCCTCGAACCCGCAGATGATGGCGAAGCAAAGGAGGCAGTTGAGTCCATCTCAGCCCCCGCTCACCCAGCCATGAAATCGCCACCTGCGCTGGGTCCAATCCTAAATTCGCCCCGATAGTCCGCACCGCTGCTCTCTGACCCGCCCAAAAGACAAAGGAGTGTCCCAGCATCCAGCAGCTTCTCGCAGTCTGCCCCGCACCTGCAACAGAAAATAACAGCATTAAGACCCCCCCCAACCCAAAAGGGTGTCTCATAGCCGCACATAGCCTTGAAATGCCCTAGACCGCCACCGGCCAATACTCTGGATCTGTTCCCTCGACAGACCCGCCGCAGCCGCACTGGTAGCCGCCCCGATACGAAAGGAGTGGGCTGAAAACAACCCCGGATCTGCACCGATCACACGCAGGGCCATGCGTAGCACCGCCGTCACCTGATACCTGGTCACGGATGACGAATTCTCGTGCACAAACAGCCCTTCACTACCACCCGGGCGGACGCCCAAGTAGTTTTCGAGGGCCTCCACAGGGCAAGTTATTCCCCCGATCCTTCCCAGCACCACCCACAATCCCTTACCCTGTTGGTCGGTTTTGGACTTAGCCAACAGCACGCGTATGCGCCCCGGCTCCCTCCACACGTGCTGCAGCCGCAAACAATGACCCAAACCGGCCTTAACGGAATCAACCGCCAGTTCGCCAACCCGAAAAGCCCCAAAAAACGCCAAACAAAACACTGCCCTAAATAGGACTACTTCGAATGGAGATGACGCCACCCCCGACAACCCGTGACACAAGCGCTGCAACAAGTCATGGGTAATCGGAAGTCGACGATCACGCCGTATTGGCAGCGCCCGCCCCCACCCGTGTATTAACTGCCGAGCCAGGCGCCCCCGAACTGTGCCCTGCCAACCCACCGTCCTGGCAAAAAACTCAAACCCCGCAAGATGCCCCCGCACCACCGATCTCGTCAACCCCTTCTCCTTCGCCCAGCCAACATACCTCCCCAGCAGATACTCCGACACCTCACTTCCAACACACCCCCATGCCACACAGATACTCCCACATGTGCTCGCACCCCCATCGGTAAGATTCCCACGTGCGCTCCACTACCGAATTCTTCAAGAGGTTCTTCATCTCGGTAGGCCACAGCTCCACATGTTCCAAGGGACCCTGAACCCTTCCTCGTCCGCCTCGGCGCCAACTGCCGGAACCGCTCCAACTGCAAACGAGAAAGAGCATCAGCATACGACCAGGAATATGGCGGGCTTTCAAATCCACGTTCAAACGCAAACAGGCTAGTATGACTTGACGCATTAAGGCCGCCACCGTACTGCAGCGAGGGGTATACCGGTTCACAACGGCCACCACCGCCTCATTATCACACCACCACACCACCCTACGGTTGGCCAATCTATCCGGCCATAACGAAAGGGCCATTAACATTGGAAACAATTCTAAAAAGGTAATATTCCGCAAAAGCCCCCCAGCCGCCCATTCCTGCGGCCATCTGTCAGCACACCAAGCCCCGTTGAAATACACACCCAGACCAACACCCCCCCGCCGCATCCGAATACAGCTGCAGATCGTCACTAGAGATCTCCGCATCCCGTAAAACCGAAGTGCCATTAAAGTCCCCCAAAAAGAGATCCCAAATCCGCAAATCCTCACACATCACCTGAGACACTCATATACGATGGTGAGGCTTCCGTACCCCCGCAGTCGCCGCCACCAAGCGCCTAAGGAACACCCTCCCCATGGGAATGACCTTACATGCAAAGTTGAGCGATCCTATTAAGGCCTGCAACTCGCGCAAATTCAACTTAGGCGATGCCAGGGCATTAGCCACCAGCACCCTCAATTTCTCCACCTTCTCTGCCGGCAATCGTGCCTCCAAACTTTGGGAATCCAACTCCACCCCTAAGAAAGACAACCTCGTCATCGGGCCTACCGTCTTACTGTCCGCCAATGGCACCCCCAACTCGCGAGCTAAACTATCAAAGCCAGCCAACAGCTCGCTACACTCCACAGACCCCGCTGCACCCACAAACAAAAAATCATCCAGATAATGAACCACCTCCCCCCTCCCTACTCTACGCACTAACAGCCAGTGCAAGAAGGAGCTGAACTTCTCGAAGTACGCACAAGATACCGAACACCCCATGGGCATACACTTATCAAAATAAAACTCCCCTTCAAACTGAAAACCCAACAACCTGAAGGAAGCCGGATGAACCGGCAGCAAGCGAAACGCTGACTCGATATCAACCTTTGCCATCAACGCCCCTCGCCCCGCTCTCCGGACTAAGTCCGCCGCCTTGTCAAACGACTCGTAACGAACCGTGCACAAATCCCACGGAATCAAGTCATTCACGGAGTAGCCGACCGGGGAAGACAAATTGTGAATCAGCCGAAACTTCCCTGGTTCCTTCTTTGGAATAATGCCCAACGGCGATACCACAAAATCCGGGAACGGAGGATGCCTGAACGGCCCCGCAATTCTACCCAACCGCAATTCCTCCGCTATCTTCCCCCGAGCCATCGCCCCCCAACGCCGCACACTGGGCGAGTTTCATGTCAAGGAAACCGAAACCACCCCCTGCACCGGAACCACAAAACCCAAACTAAAACCCCATTGCAAAACTAACTTATCCCGCTTCCGCGGATAACCCCGCAACCACTGGCACAAAAGCGGAACCTGAATCGGCGAAGGTGCGATCTCAAATGGCCTCCACTTACTTGAGCCCCGTCGTTGGCTGAGCCCCTGGCACCTTTTTAACACATTTTGCTGCCGCATGGGGACCGCCACAGCCCGAGCACGCATGACGGAATTTACAGTCCGGGAAGGGACACATCGACCTATTAAACCTCCAGCAGACATCGCCCCCTGTACCGAGGGCCAGCCTGGCCGTTCCTGTGGCGATTCCACCTCAAAAGGAACGCGGCGCTCCCCCAACCGCCACCGTCTCACCTCTGCCGCCGCTACCCGCCCCCCCCCCCCCCGCCCTTGACCGACATCTGTGTTAGCCAAAGGTTGATGTCTTGGGTGCCCCATGTTAACAACTTATTCTCCTCCATTTTGTCTCGAAACTTCTCATCGTAATTAAGCCATGACCATCCCTCGTGCATTTGAGAAGCCTCAAGAATCGAATCAGCATAGGACAACAGCAGCCCATACTGGTGAGGAAAATGATGCCCCCACACGCTTGCTAACCGTAAGAACGAGCGCACCCAATTAACTACGTTCCGCGACACTTTCCGAAGCTGACCCGCCTTCTCATCTTCCTTCCGTTTTTTCTTACTGTCACCAGAACGCTTCCGCCCCTCTAGCAAGCGAAAAATATCAATATATTTCCGCTTCCGAATCTTCCGCCTTAGCTTCTTTGGGACCCCCTCCCACAATTCAGACAACGCCACCATGGAAGCAGATCCCCCACCTTTTATACTCTCCTCAAACCCCCCCTCCCCCTTTCAGCAGCTTCCGCCGCATCAGTCGAATCAGACAACGAAGAGGAGGACGATGACGAGCTGCGCCGATAGC
The DNA here is from genome assembly GCA_033557465.1 of Ichthyophis bannanicus. Classification (NCBI taxonomy): domain Eukaryota; kingdom Metazoa; phylum Chordata; class Amphibia; order Gymnophiona; family Ichthyophiidae; genus Ichthyophis; species Ichthyophis bannanicus. Next base: position 127,147,945 of record CM066043.1, on the reverse strand, counting down.
GAGACCCATGCTTCTTCTTCCTGCGCACCTTGCCTGACTTCTTGGGCCGCGACCCATGCTCCTCCGATTCACTCGTGTCAGCTGCCCGCAACTCACCTGGCCTGTCCTCGACTCCGCAGACCTCTGACAAGGGTCGCCCGTCACCTCCAGTCACCACCGGCCGCTGCCGATCCTCCGTCCCAGAAGCCTGGACACCGACTCCAACCGGCCCTGCTTCCGCGTGGGGCCTTGACTCCATACTCTTCTCACTGCAGGATGGCACCGCTGAGGAACCATTACCCGGCGTAGCCATATATGGCACCTGCGAAGACAAAATGGGAAAACCGAACGAAGAGAGACCGGGAGCACTCCTCGGAGGCCATGCCCCTGTCCAATCCGCCCTTGATGAACCCTGCCCCCTCCCAACCAGTGCTCCCACCCCGCCCGCTGCCCCGACTGCCCATACCACCCCGATGGGGACATACCCACCCCCGGAGGCACCAAACCCCCAACCGGAGACATCCACCCCCAACCATCCCCCCTGCCACCCCAAAGCCCGGCCTAGGGCCTACACTCCATTGGCCCAAAGGGCCTAATCCCCAGCCCTGCCCTTGCCCCTGATCCATGCTCGGCAACCCCCCCTCAAACCCATCAGTCTGCCCCCCCCCCCTGCGCCCCAGTACCCCTACAGTGGTCTCCCCTGAACCTGCTGCCGGAGTTACTCCCTGCCCCCGAGGCCCAACACTCTCTGCCTGCCCTGCGCCGCCCTCAATATGCCCATCCTCTGACTGAGTGCCCCCCCCGCCCCCTCACAGAACCCCGTGCACCCCGCACCCCCTTCTCCCCCCCCCCCCCCTGCTGTACTTGCACTCCGAGACCCTGGCCGCACCGCTTTGCCCAACCCCCGCCCCTTCTGCCCTTTACCTTGCCTCCCTCTATCAGCCCTGCCCCCCCCCTCCCTGCCGGCTGTTTTCCAGCCATGCCTCACCCCAATATAACCGATTGGTTCCTTTGGGATTGCTGCGTCGATTTGCTATCTTTGTTTTTTTTTTTTTTTTTTTTTTTTTATTATAAGGCCTCGCTGACCCCTGTAACTCCGCCCGGTCACCCCTTCCCTCCTATCACCTAAAAAACCCCGGGCCGCTTACCTGACGGCAGACCAGCACTGCCTTTGGCTCCTGATCCCCAACCCCTCCACCACTCGCCTGTTCCGCTGGCTTCTACTCCCGCCGTGCCGCTCAACCGCCGCCGGAACCCCGCTGCCGATAAGACACTCGCACTGCGCCCCCGATCCGAATCGCCACCGCACTGCCCCAACGAACCAACGGCTCTGCTCTCCGCGCCTCCAGAAAGATGCTCCTGCCGGGCCTCCCGCCACACTGCCTGTGCTCTGGGAAGCTCGCGCACGCCAGAGCACATGGCAGCCTGCTCCCCTGATTGGCTCCGCTGCCTCGCCTTCCCGAGCGGAGCCAATCAATTTAAACGACGTGCCCCGTGCACGGCTCGCCGCGGCACCCACTATGCTGCCGTGCACGAGCAGGGTCCCGCGCCGGGCAGAACACCCGGTTACGGACAGGCGCCAGGACCCTGCCCGCACCTTTATACTTCTCACTCAATGCATAATCAAACTCTGGAATTCATTGCCAGAGGATATAGCAAAAGCTGTTAGTGTAGCTGGTTTTAAAAGAGGTTTGGACACATTCCTGGAGGAAAAGTCCACAAACTATCATTAAAGTGGACTGGGGAAACGTTCTACCTTTTGGGAACCTGGCAGGTACTTGTGACCTAGATTGGCCACTGTTGGAAACAGGATACTAGGCTTGATGGACCTATTATGGAATTTCTTATGTTATTAAATGTGGAAATTAGACATGAATACGTGGTACATTTAAACTAATTCTGAGTGAACAGCAGGACGTTCTTGCCAGTTCTGGTGACATTTGAGCTCTTTAACCACAGCTTAAGAACCTAAAAACTTGACTGCCTGAGAGCAATGAGCCAGCCTCACATTACAGCTAATTCCAAAAAATAGCTGGCAGTACCTCCTCTGCTCTGAAACATTTATTGCACAAGTTTATATTAAATGCATAAACTCTGATTACTAGACAATGGGAGAGTATGACAAAAATTGGACTCTCTACCCTTTCACGTTTCTTTTACGCATTCATATTAACAGTTTCAGCTAGAAGAATTATTTGGTACATGTATATGATCTGGGATCTCTTCTTAGATGTTTTATGATAGGCTCCAGGAAAGAAAATTTGCAGAGTAGATGTTGTGTTGTATTATCTCACCTTATGGTTCTTACCATCATGTTGTATGTTTCTATCATAGGAATCAACAAAAACGGTCTATTCATAAAAAATGGAAAGTGAAACCAAACTTAAAGCTCTCCAAATACAAATATTTAATAAAAAAAACCTCAATGAAACATTTTTGGCATTGAGGTATCATATAATGAGCTGAACATTAGTGTACATTTTAGGCACACTTCCAAACCTTAGCGCTTATATTCCAAATATAATCATGTACTTCAATTATTAATATAAATTTCCTGCAATATCAAAGTATGATCTTCAAAATCCCAAAATGAATGTGAGCAAGTCATTTTCTTATTTTAAAACAAAAATGTAAAGTTTGTGTATCTTTTTTAAGAACATAAGATATGCCATAGTGGGTTAGACCAAGGTCCATCAAGCCCAGTATCCTGTTTCCAACAGTGGCCAATCTAGGTCACAAGTACCTAGCAGTTTCCCCAAAAGACACAGGTTCCACAATGCTTGTATTAGGACAAGCAGTGCATTTCACAAGTTCCCTTTAATAATGGATTATGGATCTTTCCTCCAGGAACTTGTCCTAAGCATTAACAGCTTTTACAACAGTCTCTGGTAACGAATTCCAGAGTTAGATTTCACGTTGAGTGAAAAAATATTTTCTTTTATTAGTCTTAAATAGGTTACACTGTACTTCACTGCCCATCCCCTAGTCTTTCTATATTTTGATGGTGTCGATCTATGTTTACCAGTTCTACTCTATTCATTAATTTATAGACCTCTATCATGTCTCCCTTCAGCCGCCTCTTTTCCAGATTGAAGAGCCCTAACCTTTTTAGCCTCTCTTCATTGGGGTATCCTTCCATCCCCTTTACCATTTTGGTGGATCTTCTCTGTACCTTTTCTAATAATGCTATATCCTTTTTAAGATATGGTGACCAGACTTGCACATAATATTCAAATTGCATTCACACCATGGAATGATACAGAGGTATTATAATATCCTTTGTTTTATTCTCCATTCTTTTCCTTAGCATTCTATTTGCTTTCTTATTTGCCGCTGCACACTGGCCGGACGGTTTCAACATATTATCCACGATGACACCTAAATCTTTATCCTTGGTGTGTGGTTCCTAGTGTGGAACCTTGCATCGTGTAACCATAGTTTGGGTTGTTCTTTCCTAGGTGCATAACTTTGCACTTGTCCACATTAAATTTCATCTGCCGTTTTGATGCCCAGTCTTCCAATTTATCAAGGTCCTCTTGCAATTTTTTACAATCCTCATGGGTTTCAAATAACTTTAAATAATTTTGTGTCATCTGCTAATTTGATTACCTCCCTCATTATTTCCATTTCCAGGTCAATTACGAATATGTTAAAAAGCAGCAGACCCAGCACAGATCCCTGGGGTACACCACTATTCACCTTTCTCCATTGGGAAAATTGGCCATTTAGCCCTACCCTCTGCTTTCTAACTTTTAACCAGTTCCTGATCCACAATAATACACTGTCTCCTATCCCATGACTTTTTAATTTCACCAAGAGTCTCTCATGAGAGACCTTGTCAAAGGCTTTCTGAAAATCCAGATACACCATATCAACCGACTCACCTTAGTCTACCTGTTTATTCACACCTTCAAAAAAACATAACAGATTAGTAAGAGAAGACCTTCCATGGTTAAAGCCATGTTGGCTGTCTCCCAACAAGCCATGACTATCTACATGTTCAATAATTTTGCTCTTTATAATGGTTTCTACCATTTTTCCAGAACTGACATCAAGGTCAACAGTCTGCAGTTTCCTGGATCACCCCTGGAAACCTTTTTAAAAATTGGGGTTGCATTAGCCATCCTCCAATCTTCAGGTATTTCAGATGATTTTAATGATAGTTCACAGATTACTAATAGTAGGTCTGCAATCTCATATTTCAGTTCATTCAACACCCTTGGATGTATACCATCTGATCCAGGTGATTTGCTACTCTTCATTTTATCAAATAGTTGTAATACATCTTCCCGATGTATCGATATTTCTTTCAATTCTTCTGCTGTATCACCTTTAAATACCATTTCAGTCATGGGCAACATCCCTACATCTTCCTCAGTAAAGACCGAAGCAAAGAATTCATTCAGTCTCTCCACCCATACATTCGACACACTATCACAGTTGGTGAGCACTAAATCCAGAATTGAGCTTTCCCTGGTTGGTTCCATCACTATTTGTCTAAGTGATGCTTTTCAAGATGCATTACTTAGACAAATGGTGATGGAGCCAACCAGGGAAAGCTCAATGCCGGATTTAATGCTCAACAACAGTGATAGCTTGTCGAATGTCCGGGTGAGTGCCCCTGTGAGCAGCAGTGATCATCACACGGTGTGATAAAAGCCAAGGTGCAGTCCAATCATAGCAAGTTCAAATTCCTAAACTTCAAAAGTACTGACTTCAGTAAAATGACCAATTTACCTGAAGGAGGAGTTGGCAGGGTGGGAGGGGATAAGGGAAGTGGAATTGCAATGGGCTAAACTAAAGGTGGCAAATAAAGGGGCAACAGATAAATATGTAAGGAAAGTAAATAAAAACAGGAGAAGGAGGAAACCTATTTGGTTCTCCAAAGAAGTGACTGCTCAAATAAAGGCAAAAAACACAGCTTTCACAAAATTCAAAAGCTTGCAAACAGAGGAACACAGAAAGGAATACAGGATCAAACTAAAAGAGACAAAAAGAGAAATAAGGAAAGCAAAATCAAAGGCAGAGGAAAAGATGGCTAAAGATGTGAAGTGTGGTGACAAAACTTTCTTCAGGTATATTCGGGAAAGGAGGAAAATCAGAAGTAGAATTGCAGGACTCATAAGTGATGGGAACAGACTCGTGGAAAGTGACATTGAAACAGCAAAATTGCTAAACAAATACTTCTGCTCTGTTTTTACTAAAGAAAATCCTGGAGAAGGACCACCTGTGACTCCCAGTTATAAAAATGGGAATGAAGTAGATTCCACACCATTCACAGAAGATGACGTGTTAGAACAACTTGCAAAACTTAAAGTGGTCAAGGCCATGGGACCGGATGGGATACATCCCAGGATACTGAAAGAGCTCAGAGAGGTTCTTGCTTGGCCGTTAAAGGATGTTTTCAACAGATCCTTGGAAACAGGAGAAGTTCCTCAGGACTGGAGAAGGGCTGATGTGGTACCTCTTCAAAAAGGTGGTGACAGGGAAGAAGTGACAAACTACAGGCCCGTGAGCCTTACCTCGGTGGTGGGAAAAGTAATGGAGGCGCTCCTGAAAGAGAGAATAGAGAACTCTCTCAAAACCAACAGGTTGCATCATCCGAGGCAACATGGTTTTACCAAAGGACGATCTTGCCAAACAAATCTAATTTAGTTCTTTGAATGGTTGACCAGAGAACTAGATCAGGGGCATGCGATGGATGTCATCTACCTGGATTTCAGCAAAGCCTTTGATACTGTTCCTCATAGGAGACTTAGCAATAAACTCAGTAGTTTGGGGATGGGTCCCAAGGTGGTGAAATGGATCAGAAATTTGTTGACTGACAGACGACAGAAGGTGATGCTAAAAGGAGCTCACTCGGATGAAAGGAGGGTGATTAGCAGGGTGCCCCAGGGTTCGATCCTGGACCCGGCACTGTTCAATGTATTTGTGAGTGATATTGCTGAAAGACTCAAAGGAAAAGTCTGTCTTTTTGCAGATGACACGAAAATTTGCAACAGAGTGGACTCCTCTGAGGAAGTGGATAACATAAGGCAAGATTTACAAAAGCTGGAAGATTAAATTTTCACTGCCAAGCATTAGACTAATGTGAAGAAGTGCAGTGTCATGCACTTGGGAAGCAGAAATCAAAGGGAAATGTATGCGATAGGGGGCGAGAGGTTGGTGTGCATGGACCAGAAGAAGAACCTTGGTGTGATTATTTCTGAGGATCTCAAGGTGGCAAAACAGTGCGACAAGGCAGTGGCAAAAGTCAGGAAGATGTTGGGTTGCATACAAAGAGGAATTACCAGCAGAAAGTAAGAGGTGCTAATGCCACTGTATAAGTCACTGGTGAGGCCTCACTTGGAATACTGTATTCAGTTTTGGAGTCCATATCTTGCAAAGGATGTAAATAGACTGGAAACTGTTCAGAGGAAGGCGACCAAAATGATTTGGAGCCTGTGTCAGAAGCCTTATGAGCAGAGACTTGAAGACCTAAATATGTACACTCTGGAGGAGAGGAGGAATAGGGGAGATATGATTCAGACCTTTAAATACTTAAAGAGAAATAATGAACAAACAAGCCTCTTCCAAAGACGGGGAAGCTGTAAAAATAGAGGGCATAACATAAAGCTGCAAGGGGATAAATTGAAAGGCAACGTCAGGAAATACATTTTCACTGAAAGGGTGATGGATGCTTGGAATGCCGTCCCGATGGAAGTGGTAGGGACAAATACAGTGACAGAATTCAAAATGGCATGGAACAGACACAGTGGATCCCTTTACAGCAACAGGATAAAATCAAAATAAACTTAACTATCTAATTTCTCAGTAAATAGGGGTGTCTTACACGGAGCGGTGGGTTCACCCCTAAACAAAGGCATGGGGAGGGGTAGCTTGCACGGAGCAGCAGGTGCACCTACGCTTGCCATCTTACTGGGCAGACTAGATGGACCATACTGGTCTTTATCTGCCATCATTTACTTTGTTACTATGGCCTTGTCCCCGCTTAGTGCCCCTTTTACCCCTCTATCATCTAATGGTCCAACTGACTCTGTCATAGGTTTTTTGCTACAAATGTACTTGAAAAAGTCTTTATTATGCATTTCTGCTTCCACAGCAAGCTTCTTCTCAAATTCTCTCTTTGCCTGCCTTATCAATGCCTTGCATCTAACTTGCCAGTACTTATGTTGTTTCCAGTTTTCATCATTTGGCTCCATTTTCCATTTCCGGAAAGATGCTTTTTTGGCAACAACAGCCTCTCTGACCTCAACTTTAAACCATGCTGGCAGTTTTTGGACTTCCTTCCATTTTTCTTAAAGTATAGAATACAGCTGGTCTGGTCTTCCAAGATAGTATTTTTAAACACCCATGCTTGATGTAAATCTTTAACCTTTGCAACTGCTCCTTTTAGTTTTTCTTAACTATTTTCCTCATCTTATCATAGTCTCCCTTTTGAAAGTTAAAAGGTAGTACTGTGGATTTCCGTGCTGTCCTTTCTCCATTTATTAAATCAAATGTGATCATGCTATGATCACTATTGCCAAGTGGCCCCAACACCCTTATATCTTGACCATATCATGTGTTCCACTAAGGACTAGGTCCAATATGGCTCCCCCTCTGGTCAGTTCATGAACCAGCTGCTCCAAGAAGCAGTCATTTATTTAATCTAGAAACTTTATCTCCCTAGCATATCCTGCCGTGACACTGTCCCTGTCGATACCAGGGTAATTGAAAATCACCCATTATTATTCCTGTGCTATAACCTTTGTTAGCTTCCCTGATTTCTTTGAGCATTTCATCATTCATTTGTTCATTCTGACCAGGCAGCCAATAGTACACCCCCACTGCCATCGCCTTTCCTTCCCCTTTTTACATGGAATTTCAAGCCATAGAGAATCTACAGCAAATTTTGTTTCCTGCAAAACTTTAATCCTTTGTGATTCAATGCCCTCTCTAACAGAGTGCAACCCACCACCAATTTGATCTGCTCTATCATTACAATATAGCTTGTACCCAAGTATCACAGCATCCCACTGATTGTCCTCCTTCCACAATGTCTCTGAGATATATCTAACCTCTCATTTAGTCATTTAGTGCTATATATTCAAACTCTCCCATCTTATATTTTAGAATTCTGGTATTTGCATACAAGCAGTTTAGAGGCTGTATTTTATTTATATTAATCTGGCTATTGGTAGGCAGGGGTAATTGGAATCTTTAAGCTCTATCTGCTCTGTACTCAAGGGCAGTTGTGTTACTTTTGTCTTTATTGGAACCTCTTTGTTGATATGCCCTAACTTCAGTCTTTTGCTAGAATCCTTCAAGGATACATTGTTCTGAACCATGCACTCTTGGGTGACTGTCGGTTTTCCCCTCTTATCTAGTTTAAAAACTGCTCTCTCTCTTTTTTTTTTTTTTTAAATGCCAGCAGCCTGGTTCCATCCCAGTTAAGGTGGAGCCCATTCCTGCAGAAAAGCTCCTCCTTTCCCCAGAATGTTCCCCAGTTCCTAACACATCCAAAATCCTCGTCCTTGCAACATCGTCTCATCCATGCATTGAGACTCCAGAGCTCTGCCTGCCTTTTGGATCCTGTGCGTGGAATGGGAAGCATTTCAGAGAATGCTACCCTGGAAGTTCTGGATTTCAACTTCCTACCTAAAAGCCTAAATTTGCCCTCCAGAACCTCCCTACCACACTTTCCTATGTCATTGATACCAACATGTACCAAGATAGCAGACTCCTTCCAGAACTATCTAAGACCTTGACTAAGTGGTGCGTGAGGTCTGCTACCTTCTCACCAGGCAGGCATATTACCAGGTGATCTTCACATCCACCAGCCACCCAGCTACCTACATGCCTAATGATCAAAACACCAACTATAACAGCTGACCTAAGACTTCCCTCATGGGCACATAGCCCTGGAGAAACCTCCTCAGTGCAAAAATTTTACATCACTGGAGGACAAGTCCTAGCTACAGGATCACTTCCTGCCACACCAGAGTGAAGCTCTCCTGTCTCGTGATCTCTCTCCTCCATGGCAACAGGGATGTTGCTAGACTGGAGGTGGGACTTTAGGACTATATCCCTGTAGGTCTTGTCTATGTACCTCTCTGTCTTCCTTATGTCCTCCAAGTCTGCTACTCTAGCCTCCAGAGATTGGACTTGTTCCCTGAGAGCAAAGAGTTCCTTGCACCTAGTGCACATGTAAGATCCCTCACCAACTGGGAGAAAATCATACATGTGACACTCAATGGCGAAGACTTCATATCAAACCGAGTGCCAATCCCCAACAGCAGCATTTCGGCAGACTTGCTTTCTGTCAGTGGGGTTTAAATCAGGTTACATACCATTTATCTGTATTCTAACGCAATTCTTTAATAATTAATGCATTTTAACATAGAAAAAGTAAACGACAGCATTCAGTTTTCATTAACATTGAACCCATGGACCTGCACCCTTGATGGGAAAACTGAAATTGCCCTCTGCATTTTCAGAAATCATCATATTCATGTGCAATCTAGAGCACTGTCTCTTACGGTGATCCTAGAATCAGGGCCGGCCCCAGAGTTGGTTCAAGGTGTTGGCACCCTAGGCAAACCTCAGAATTTATTGTTTAGCTTTGAATGCTTCCCTCCCCAGCAGGCTCCTTAGGCAATCACCTATTTTGCCTAATGGTTAGTCTGGCCCTGCATGGAGTGCTCCCCACCAGATTGGTTTCAGAACACACACAATGAATATGGCCGAGACAGATCTGCGTATGGTAAAAACAATGCATGCAACTGTCTCATGCGTATTCATTGTGTGACACCACACTGAGTCAGGGGTACTCTGTGATCGGCTTGAAAAACACAGTCTAGAGTGCCATCTGATGCACAAAAGCCAAATTAAATCATTTGATGATTTAAAGCATTTCCCAATAGCATACTGTGAAGTCCAGCTTTTGGTGGGGTTTGAACGAGGGCCTAAGAAGGAGTAGACCAATGCTCCGACTTCCAGGCCAAATCGTCGACAGGGAAAGAGACATGGGGTCAGTAGTTCCTACTCCCAGGGAACCAGGTTGGCTAACTATGAAAACGGGTTGCTGAAAACAGGCAAGTGTCCCAGCAACTTGAGGGCCACCTACTTCATAATACAGAAATCAGGTACTCCATCTGCATTACAGAAATCATTTGTACATACAGAGCTACTATTGTAGGTCTTCAGGCCTATTTAACAATATTATCAAATCCAAATACAAAAAAAGTGCTGAAATATGAAAATAAATGTCCAGAATCTCTCTCCATCATTAAACTTGGATAAGCATGCCAAAGAGCAAAAAGGATAGATGAGAATCCACCAATGTACATAGGGAAGGAATCAACGGAATTTGCAAAACAAGAAAAAAAAAAAACTCTTCAAAGAATTCGATCAGCAGACAATGAAAAACATTTGGCAAAAGCATAATTACAGTGGGAAATGCAAAGTGTTACTCCAGAAACCATTTGCCGATCAAGAATGGATACGTGAACAGTCGAGGACTAGAGAACTGAATGAAAGATTGATAGCTGCAGCCCAGGATAGTGGATTACAGAGAAGATGATTCACAGTGGGCATAGACAAAACTGGTACAACAGAATATGCCGTTAGTATAGCTGGAAATGGTTACTCATCTCGCAACTCACTGTGAAGTTCTGATGGCAGAAAGTTCCACGCAGAAAGGCAAAACAAAGCAACAAGCCTCATCCATTGGAAACTTTGTAAGCAACACTATAACAATCGCTGTACTAGAAAAGCACTAGGATCATGACCCGAAGAGAATAGAGGTGTCTCTTCCAAGTGATTATTCTGTGAATCGTGTGGAGAGGGAGAAGATTTTGAAATATCAACTACAATCAGAGACCACAGATATTCAGCTGAATATCCCGGTCAGCACGATTAATATGGCTAGCAAGTCTACTAACCGCGTTAATCACTTTGCATATCCCCCCAGTTGTTTTAGCTAGTATGACTCCATTTTGAAATAATTTGTCCCCTTTTTTCTCCCTGTGATTTTTGGTTGCCAAAGTAATTAGCTCATTCCTTTCAGTCGCTTTGTCTTTGTAGACTCGCGTTCTCCCCCTTGGTCTTTATTCACTGATGACACTGATACATAAGCTTGCCTCCCCCATTAGAAATCAACATTGTAGCATAAAATGCACCATTAATATTTTAAAGCCTGCATGATTTATATACAAATAGCATAAAAAGGCCAATTAAACTGAAGTCACTGAAGTATAAACAGCATTACAACATATCATTCCATAACTTACTGGAAATAAAACACTAATAGAAACATCTTTCATAAGTCTTCAACAATATAGTTCAACAGGGTTAAACTGATAAAAAAAAAAGTACTTTGCTTTATTCAATCACCAAAACATTTCAGGTGCACTCTTCATTCAACTCTTCAGAAGATGATTTTCTTAGCAAATTAAACGCTACCTGTTTCCACTTATGCAATTATTGAAAGTGAAATAAGAAATACATAAGACCCTTTGGTTCTGGCTGTAGTCTAACTAGAGGACAGTTAAAATACATTTACACAACATTAAGCATGAGCAGAACAGTTAGTTTCACTGTGAAAAAAATAAATAGTCAATTTGCTTTGATCAGCAGAAATTCTTGATAAAATCAGCAAAACACCAATTAAGATATGAAAAATGTCACCTAGTTATTCTAATGACTCCAAGACTTACAGGAAAAAACTGATTGGATGTTTATTTTCATATCGCTTTTGACTTTAGCTTGTAAATCATGCCAGTTCCTTCCAGGCATATCTCATCTGCAGCCCCCGTGCAATAATCCAGGTGCATAATTTGTTACGTGCTCGGTGCAGTATCATTCACAGGACATGATGTCATTGCCAGCGGCACTATGATCCTCACAGAAAATTTGTTACTGGAGTGATGTCATGTCCTTTATCAGGCAAGAAAAACATCAGCACTCGGAACAAAATGTTGCTTGGAAGTTTGCGTAGTGATCTGAAGTTTGAATGATTTTCCCATTCAGATGAAATACATTTACTGATACACCCATGTTGAAAAAGTGCTGAGCATCCACAAAATTTGGAATTAATGGAAGGAATCTTTTTCTTCCTGTTGCACTTATTCTTTCTAATTATCTTCCTTACCTCACACATTAAGTGCAGCTAAATGAAAACAGAGTTACTGTAAACACTGTAGAGTCATTGTAAGATTAACGTGTTGGTGGACTAGAACATAAATGATCAAAAAAAATGCTGCTGATTTTTGCCTAATTTAAAGACAATAGTGAGATAATAAATTTTGTATTTTTTTCTTCGAGCAAAGCGACTCAATTTTTCTCTTCAATCTCCAGACAGGACACCACTAGAGAACAGGGACAGATTTATTTCCTGACCACCTATAGGCAATTGGGGGTGGGGAAACAGGTTCTCTGCTCTCCCCTCCCCCCCCCCCCCCGAGTGCTAGCTTGTTGCCTTATCCTCTTTCAGTGGGGTGGGAGGAGATGCTCTACATCCTCCCCCCCCCTCCAAAACTACCATCTGCTGCCTACGCCTGTCAATGGTGCAGGGGAGGGCAGGGAAAGCATAGTTGCTCACCTGTAACAGGTGATCTCCGGGAACAGCAGGAATTAAGTCTTCACATATGGGTATCGTTGGTACTGACAGAGCCTGCGTGGGAACGCTCCCCAGCGTCCAAAAGGAAAGCTTTTGGGAGCATCCCACAGCGCCTGTGTGCTGCCTTCCCGCCTTTCCCAACTGTCCCTCTCCAGTTGAGTTTAAAGCTGAGACAAAGAGAGAGGGAAAGAGAGAGATAGAGAGATACAAATCCTAGGGGAGGTGAGTGGGTTGTGAAGACTAAATTCCTGCTGTTCCCGGAGATCACCCGTTACAGGTGAGTAACTATGCTATCTCCAGGAACAAGCAGGAATGTAGTCTTCTCATATGGGGACTCTCTAGCTACAGATGCCAGGGAGAAACCCCAGAAGTTGTGTGCCCTTGTGAAAGGGCTCCACTTCCCCCCATGGATCTCTGGCATCCTACCAGGGATGGTGGGTAGGAGTTGATTAAGTTTGGAACAGGTGTTGAAGAACAGCCTGACCAAATGAGGCATCCCAGCGGGAGTCCTTGTCTAAGCAGTAATGGGCTGTGAAGGTATGAACCGAGGCCCAAGTAGCTGCCCGACAGATGTCGTCGATAGACACAGAGTGAAGATGAGCCATAGAGGCTGCCATGGCCCTCACATTGTGAGCTGTGACACGGCCTTCAAGAGGAAGGTTGTTACTCTCATAGGCAAAAGAAATACACTGTGCAATCCAGTTGGACAGTGTTCTTTGGAGACTGGAAGTCCCAAATGACCATGCTCAAAAGCAACAAAGAGTTGAGAGGACTTTCTATTTTGCTGTGCCCTTTGTAAGTAAAAGGCCAGGGCACTTTTACAGTACAAAGTATGAAGATTCCTTTCTGCATTTGAGGCGTGAGGCCTTGGGAAAAATACAGGAAGGTAAACCGCTTGGTTTAAATGAAAAGGTGACACCACCTTTGGCATAAAGTGTGGATGAGTCCTAAGGACTACCTTATCATGATGGAACCTTGTATAAGAATGATCAGCCACCAATGCTTGCAATTCACTAATGCAACGTGCTGATGTGATTGCAATAAGAAAGATGACCTTCCAGGAAAGGAATTTCAAAGAGGTAGTAGCTAACGGTTCAAAAGGCGGCTTCATGAGCTGCCCAAGAACCAGCTTTATGTCCCATGCCACCGGTGGTGGCTTAATGGGAGGCTTAGTTAAAAGAAGGCCTCTCATAAATCTCTCTATGAGAGAATGAGAGGAAATAGGTTGTCCATTTAGAGGCTTGAAAGAAGCTGCAATAGCACTCAAATGAACTCTCACTGAATTGGTCTTAAGCCCTGCATTAGACAAATGAAGGAGATACTCCAGTAATGATTCCAGAGGTATCGCAAGAGGGTCAAGACCCTTCTGCGAGCACCATATGGTAAACCTTTTCCACTTGAAAGCATAAGAGTGTCTTGTGGAAGGTTTCCTGGAAGCATAAAGGATATCCTTTACCTGCTGAGAAAGGTTAAGACCATGAAGTTCTAGGCTTTCAGCAACCAGGCCCGGAGATGCAGAGACTGGGGATTGGGATGCCACAGTATCCTGTCCTCCTGAGACAGGAGATCTGGAGCAGATCCTAACTCCAGAGGCGGAGCTTGAGAGAGATGTACGAGCAGAGGGTACCACACTTGCCGTGGCCAATGTGGAGCTATGAGAATTATATGGCCTCTGTCTCTCTGAAGCTTGAATAGGGTTTTGGGAATTAGGGGAATGGGTGGAAAGGCATACAGGAAGTCCTGACCCCAATGGAGGAGGAAAGCATCCCTGGCCTGACAACCCTGAGCCGGTATTCTGGAACAGAACCGGGGAAGTTTGGCATTCAGCAGACTTGCAAAGAGATCTATGTCCAGGGTTCCCCAAATTTGAAAGATTTTTGCCACTTGGTCTGCATGGAGAGACCATTCGTGTGGAAGCAGAACTTGACTGAGTCTGTCTGCCCAAGAATTTTGAATGCCTGGAAGATACACCGCAAGGAGATGAATCTGATGCTCTCTGACGAGGGCCCATAGTCGCAAAGCTTCGTTGCAGAGCGACAGAGAGCCTGTTCCGCCATGCTTGTTCACATAGAACATGGCTACCTGATTGTCTGTTTGAACTAGGACTGTCTTGTAGCTGAGCTGGGTGTGGAATACTCAAAGAGCAAGGAAGATTGCTCTGAGTTCCAGGAGACTGATGTGTAGATAGGTCTCCTGTGGAGTCCAGGTACCCTGGGTAGAGAGGCCTTGCAGATGGGCTCCCCAACCCACCTGTGAGGCATCTGTGGTCAGAGTGGCTTGGGGTGGGGGTTGTTGGAAAGGGGACCCCACCAAAAGGTTTTGGAGTGACTGCCACCATTGGGGGGACAAAATAAGATGATCTGAATTTGTTATTTTATCTGACAGGCAACCTGATGCCTGAGTCCATTAAGTGGATAAAGTCCACTGAGCTGCCCTCATATGGAGGCGAGGATAAGGAACCACATGCACAGTGGATGCCATGTGGCCTAGCAAGTGTAACATTTCCCGAGCAGTGAGGTGAAGCTTTAGCACTGCTTGGTAAGCTAACTGCACAATGCGAAGACAGCGGGGCTGTGGAAGATAGGCCCCTGTCTGTCTGGTATGCAGCAGAGCTCCTATAAACTCTAGAGACTGAGTGGAAGCAAGGTTGGATTTTGGGAAGTTTATGACAAGTCCCAAATACTGAAGGATGCACATTGTGCGAGAGAGAAAAATCCTGGCCTCTGGCACTGAAGGGACTCGAATGAGCCAGTCGTCCAAGTAAGGGAAGACAAATATTCCCAGGGTGCGAAGAAATGCTGCCACCACAGCCATGCATTTTGTGAACACCCTTGGTGCTGAGGCCAGGCCAAAAGGAAGAACCCTGTATTGGTAGTGCTTCCCTTGAAACAGAAAGCGAAGGAACTTTCGGTGAGTTGGATAGATGAGAACATGAGTGTACACATTCTTGAGATCTAGAGAACAAAGCCAATCCTGACTCTGAAGGTATGGCAGCAGAGTTCCTAGAGAAACCATTTTGAACTTCTCTTTGAACAGGAATTTGTTCAATTCTCTGAGGTCCAAAATAGGTCTGTGTCCTCCTGTTTTCTTTGGGATAAGGAAATAGGTGGAGTAGAACCCTGTACCCTGTTGGAGAATGGGTACCTGCTTCTTGCCCAGGGAGCAATAGAAGAAAGTGACTTCTTGACCTAACTGGGCGTTGAGAGGGATCTGAGAATTGAACTGTCTTACCATTGTAGGAGGAGGCATGCTGAGGAAATGAAGCTTGTACCCCTCTCTTACAATGGACAGAGTCCAACTTTCTGCTGTTATCTTCTCCCATCTGGGGGCAAAATGACATAACCTTCCTGGAATGGTGGAAGGCTCTGGGCCGTTCAGGGCCAGGAAGACAAAGTTCTCTAGATAGGAGTCAAAGCCCCTGTGGAGGCTGAGTCTGCTGAGCAGGTTGAGGCTTAGCAGTTTTTGTTTTTCTTTGCCTAGGTTGTTGTTGCTGTCCCTTTTGGGCAGACTGACCTACACGATGTCCCTGTTGGGTATAGGAGGGGTAAAACTTCTTCTTCTTACTGAAGAATAGTTTCTTGTAGGATTTTTTCCTTACAGGATCATCTGTAGATTTAGACAATCTATCCAAGGTGATATTGTCAGCATCTATTCTCATTAGCCTTTTCCTGCCAGTTCTTGCCAAAGAGATTCTCTCCTGTGCAAGGAATATTCCCCAGTTTATCCTGTACCCAAAGTTCCAAGACAGATGCCTGGAGCCAGGCAATCCTACGTGCAAAAATGCAACGTGTGCCTTCGAGTCAGTCCTGACTCCTGGCGACCCAGAAGCTCCTGGGTTTCTTGGCAGTGTCACCAGAAGTAGATTGCCAGGCCTTTCTTCCGAGGCAATGGAGGGTTAAGTGACTTGCCCAAGGCCACAAGGAGTGGGACTCGAACCCTGGTTGCTCGGTTACCAAGCCAGTGTTCTAACCACTAGGCTACTCCTCCACTCCAGCCTAGTGGTTAGAACACTGGCTTGGTAACCGAGCAACCAGGGTTCGATTCCCACTCCTTGTGGCCTTGGGCAAGTCACTTAACCCTCCGTTGCCTCGGAAGAAAGGCCTGGCAATCTACTTCCGGTGACACTGCCAAGAAAACCCAGGAGCTTATGGGTCGCCAGGAGTCAGGACTGACTCGAAGGCACACGTTGCATTTTTGCACGTAGGATTGCCTGGCTCCAGGTATCTGTCTTGGAACTTTGGGTAGAGGATAAACTGGGGAATATTCCTTGCACAGGAGAGAATCTCTTTGGCAAGAACTGGCAGGAAAAGGCTAATGAGATAGAGGTTCTGCTATGCACTAAAAACAGTCAAAGGCTGCACGATTTACAAAGTTGGAAACATCCTGAGCATGTTTGACAAGGTAATCCTGCCTCTTATCGTCAGGAAGGAGAGGGCTCATAAGCTCTAAATCTCCCGTGACCTCCTTAAGGAACATTCCCATATATAATATATAGGAACTGATCCTGGCAGAAAGCATGGAAGCCTGGAAGTTCGACGTCCAAAGGCATCAAGAGTCCTACACTCACGTCCTGGAGGATTAGATGCATGTCTTTTTGCACTCTTGATCCTTCTCATAGCTGATTCCACCACCATGGAATGATGTGGTAGCTGAGTTTTTTGAAATCCAGGACAAGGAGGAACTCGATACATGGTGTCGAGCCTTCGAGAGTGAGGAGAAGTGGTTAGAGGTGTTTCCCACATCCTTAACATGAGATTATGCAAGATTTCATGAATAGGTAAGGTAGCTGCCTCCTTGGGAGCTTTAGGGTATTGCAGGATTTCCAATTCCTTTGCCCTAGGCTCTTTTTCAGGAGCCACTGTGATGGAAAGACCTCGAGCCACATCTCTGATAAAGTCCTGAAAGGACATATCCCCTGGAGGAGACATCCTACGTTGAGGAGAAGAAGAATCCTCGGGAAGAAGTACTCTGGTATCAGTAGAACTTTCAGAGTCTTCAGACTCATCTGAGGATTCAAAGTATCTCCGATCCGGGTGATCGTGCAAGGTACCGATCGAAGTCGGCATCAGAGGGGTCCAGTACCGACTTGGCGATACCGGATGAATAAGCCTGACTCGGTCCCGGTAGAATACCTGCTGATGTCGATGCAGTCGGTACCGGTACCGATGTCGTGCCGGTACTGGTTGAATAGTCTGAAGCAGTTTCAAGGGCATCGAGGCTGTGAGAAGAGCTGCCAGACTGCGTTCAATAGCCAAGAATCTCTGGTCTATTGATGTTGCCAATGCTTGGGTATTGGTACCAGATGAAGCAGCAGGTACCCCAGAGCATGGCACCAGTAGTTCTGCCGAGGTTGAGGCCTCGAGAACATCCTGGAGCCCCGTTAGTGCTTTGGAAGCCGAAGCCTCCCGCCGGGGCAATTTTGCTGGTACAAGTCCCTTAAGGGCAATGCCAGAGGCATCTCAATGCTTGGAAGGAGAGCTACCTTTTGAGGACCGGCCAGATTTATGTTTAGTTACCTGAGATCCATGGGAGGAAGACGAAGCCCTGGAAGACGTCGATGCCACAGACGCTGCATCGGAGGGAAAAAGGGGTGCTAAGTTTAGCAGCTCAGTTTTGCCGGCCCCTCTTCGACATCATCCCACAGGCAAAACACTCCGAAATAGAGTGGTCAGGACCTAAATATTTGAGGCACCACTCATGGGTGTCTGTGACGGAGATGGTACCGCCACACTTGGAGCACTTTTTAAAACCCGAAGCGGGTTTTTCCATTTTAGAGGAAAAGTTGGGCCTAGTGCCCAAAATGGCACGTGGCACCTGAAGGAGAAAAAAGCTGGAAAAGACTCCAGAAGAAAGGTTTTTTTGGGGGGTTTTTTAGAAAAAGGAAAGAAGAACCGGCGGTACCGGTGTAGCGTCGAAGGAAGGCAGACGCAACCACAAAAAAGAAGAACAAACAGGAATATTTTCTGCGGTGACAGGATGTGTGACCTGTCGGCTCTGCAGAAAATGAAGAACTGGAGAGGGACAGTTGGGAAAGGCGGGAAGGCAGCACGCAGGCACTGTGGGATGCTCCCAAAAGCTTTCCTATTGGACGCTGGGGAGCGTTCCTGCGCAGGCTCCGACAGTACTGACGATACCCATATGTGAAGACTACATTCCTGCTTGTTCCTAGAGATATACTTTTTCACTGAAAGGGTGCTGAATGCTTGGAATTCCCTCCCGATGGAAGTGGTGGGGACAAATACAGTACAGTGGCAGAATTCAAAATGGCATGGGACAGACACAGTAAATCTCTTTATAGCAAGAGGATGAAATCAAAGCAAATGTAAATATCTTTTATACTTCAATAAATAGAGGGGGGCTGACCTGCACGGAACAGCAAATACAACCACTCTAGCCACCTTACTGGGCAGACTAGATGGACCATACTGGTCTTTATCTGCCATCATATATTATGTTATTATGACCCTTATTTATTAAACACCTAGTACACAATAGCAGCATCTGCAACATAGCCCATTCTATGCAGTGGGATTTGCAGTAGATAATGTATAATGATGCTGTTATAAAGCACTAGGCATTAATAAATGGAAACATACATATGTAAACATGGTTTAAAAAAAAAAAACTTATAGCCATTTTTATGAGAAAAAAAATATGTTTATAAAAATAGCGTTAACTTTGAAGAGCTATTTAAATTTTTATTTGGCTTCTCAGTTCTTTTTTTATGATGAACATTTGGTATCACTCTGGTGTTAATTGTCTATGGCAATCTATTTCTGTCAGTTTACTGCTAATATTTTATAAAAGGCAGATATGCATCTATGTGACATTATAAAATAGGGTAAAGTAAGAACCTATGTGATCTTCACACATGGGTGAGCTGTTATAAAATTACCCTCCACATTTCTTAAGACCTTTATTCAAAGTTTGAGCTGGTTGCTGGCTCTCTTATTACATAGATGTGACCGGTTATGCTTGGGAGAAAAGGTCCTTTTCTTGCTTAAATCATTTTTGACAGGCAGAAAGACTTTCCAGCTCTTGGTGACTGCCTTGGGAGGGGGGGCGAGGAGGTGTCGCGGCCAACTCAGGGTGCCACGCTGAGTTGTCCTAGATCCATTCCTGGTCTCATATTTGAGGTGAAATTTGGAAATGTCAAAAAAGTACAATAGTAAATGCAATAGTAAAATACCCAAAAACATTTTATTAAGCTATTTGATAATTTTGGATTTGTCAAATGAAATCTGGAACGTCCCAAGAATAATAGCATTACAAAATCTTTTTTGATGTTTTTCTATCTGATAATTATGAGCTATGGGCGTCTAGTGCAGTAATCCGACACAATCTTTTAAATACATTGATCAGCTTTGCGGTATTTCCTCAGCTTGGCCGGAGGACTGTGGCCTGAGACAAGCAATCTGGAAGTTCATCGATGGCCTCGGGAAGATGCGGAAGAGCAGAGATGCTTATCAGGAATAGCTTGTTTCAGGCCACAGTCCTCCAGCCAAGTTGAGGAAATAACACATAGCTGACAAATGTATTTCAAAGATTGTGTCACATTACTGCACTAGACACCCTATAGAATACTTGTGTGCCATAGCTCATAATTATCAGATAGCATAAGAAAATCTTTTTTGATGTTTTCCAATTACACTTTGGACGTTCCAGATTTCATTCGACAAATCTTGGTCTGCACTGAGTTGGCCCACGCTGAATTGTCCGCACTAAATTGGCCCAATTCCACCCTGGGAGGTCCATGGAGCTCAGGTTTAATAACCAATGTAATTGACCATATTTCTTCAGACATGGGGGAGGCTTCTTTGAGCCTTTGACTGGTTTGTTTTGCCTATGTTGACAGGGCTGGTGTTAGACATGCAGGGGGCTCCAGGGCTAGTGGCATTCCCAGCTTCCCCCCACATGGTGTAGCGCTGCGCGCCACAATGCGCGCCACAATGCACCCCCCACCCCCAACCAGTACCACGCAGGCAGTGCGTCAAACTTACAATTAAGCTAGCTTGCCATGGTGCCTCTCACTCCAGGGGATGGTCGCTCTTCTCTCCCAGCTGAAGTCTCGCGATTCACAAGACTTCAGCCGGGAAGGAAGAGCGCTTGGCCCCTAGAGCATGAGGCACTGCAGCAATCCAACTTGATTGTAGGTTTGCCACGCTGCCTGCGTGAACCCGTGGGGTTGCACCCCCTCCCAGCTGGCACCCAGGGTGGAACGCACCAACTGTCCCACCCTGCATATGCCACTGCCCAAGGCAGAAACTGGAGAGGGAACCCCAAAGCCTGCCTTCAGGCTATGCCTCTTTGATCTTGAGGCAGGCCTAGGGCCCCCTGTGGCACAGGGGCCCAAGGTAACTGCCCTGTTTTTGCCACCCCCAAATGTCAGCCTTGTATGCCAATAACATCCAGATAATTACATTTTAAGAGCTATGCCAGATGAGACTATGGTTAGACTTAGTCATTGTTTATCTGAAGTATCAGAGTAGCCTGATGGTTTTTAATCACCTGGTTTTTAATCTTGCTGAAAACTGAGGTGGTGGTGTTTGAAGATAGAGTTCAATTTTAGCTATTTGTTGCTTTGGTGGTTGACACAGCAGCGATCTCTTAGTCTTTTAGATATATGAGCATTATTGTCAATGAGGCTCTCATAGTGAGGCCATAGATAACTTCAAAATGCATCCTACAAACTGCAGAATGCAAGGCAATTGAGGCCTTACTTGAATGAGTCTACTGTGTGCTCAGTGATGCCAACTTTTATCATAAGCAGTCTGGACAACTACAATCTCCCTTATTTGGGATTGCTGGGTAGTCACCGGAGGAAATTGTAAGCTGTTCAAAATACTGCTGCTCTGGCGATCTTAGGCAGGGAGTGTTGCGAGTGTGCTTGTCTGGCATTAGCAGAGTTGCATTGGGTTGATGGAGAGTGAATATTTCGATTTTTTTATTGTTAGTGATTTGAGTGGTTGTTTATATCATTTTATTTTTAAACTGCTTTGAATGGCCTATGGCTGGTATGGCGCTATGAAAGATTTAATACATGAAATGAAATGAAAGTGGCTCCCTGTTAGAAAGTAGATTTTATTTAAGCTTTTAGTGTGGACTTTTAAAGGTCTTAATGACAGTACTACTACTACTACTAATCCTTTGTATAGTGCTACAAGGCATACGCAGCACTGAACATATAGATGTAAGACACAGTCCCCGCACAACAGAGCTTACCATTTAATCATGATAAAACACACAGCGAAACTGGGGACTAGAGTATAAGATACACATAAGTAGTGGACAAGAGAGAGAGAGAAAGGAGCATCAGGATCCAAAAGTGGCTTCAAAGGAGGTGGGTTTTTAGCCTGGACTTGAATAGGCCTAGATAAGAATCCAGACGCACAGACTCAAGTAGTTTGTTCAAGGCATATGGAGCAGCAAGATGGAATGAATGAAGTCTGGAGTTGGCAATGGCAGAGGATGACACAGATAAAAGGGATTTGCCAGAGGAGCGGAATTACCAAGGAGGGGTGTAGAGTGAGATAAGAGAGGAAAGGTAATGGGGAGCAGCAGAATGAATACACTAGTAGGTCAGTTGGAGAAGTCTGAAACGGATGCGGAAACTGATAGGGAGCCAGTGAAGTGAGTTGAGAAGAGGGGTTACATGAGTATAGCGACAGAACAGATTGAAGAGGAGAGAGATGATTCAGAAGGAGACCACGAGGAGCAGGTTACAATAGTCAAGGCGGGAGTTGAGTGGATAAGGGTCTTAGAAGTGCGAGTAGAAAGGAAGGGACAAATTTTGCTGATATTATAAAGAAGAGGCAGGTTTTAGGCAGTTTGGATGTGTCCAGAGAAAGAGAGAGTAGAGGTAAAGATGACCCCAAAGTTGCGAGCTGAGGAAACGGAGGTTACATTGCTACCAGCCCCTTCAATCTCTTAGATCTAGTCAAGGCTTTCTCTTAGTAATGTCTTCTCACTCTCAGGTATGCAGATTGTAGGGTGGATGATGACTTGGATGATATTGGGGAGGGGAGGGGGAGCCTATCAGGGACAAGGGTAGCTTGGGAGGTTAAATGGAGGGATCAGGTTGTTTATTTTAAATCAAATGTGTGACTGCATGCTGATGGTATGGTTGCACTTAACACCTCTTCAAGAGATGTCCATGCTATCGGCAGCCATGACAGTGAATGGTAAAGTATCTGAGTATCTCAATGTACAGTCAATGCCCATCCTCCACCCATAACCTGCCCAGTTCACAATCCATAACAAATGAATTAGCACATGCTGTCATGCCTGTGGGGTTACTGCATTTTAGAAAACAGGCCCCTTTATCTTGTTGTATGCCGAGATGCCTGCATACTATCTTATTTTAAATATATAATCACTGACGGGCTGATATTCAAAGCTAATTATGCATTCTACAGCAGCCGGCAAACACATAATCGGCTTTTTCATAGGTTCTTTTTTTTTAATTTTATGGACAATATTGTGCTGTTTAAATTGCTAAAGGGCCAATATTTCATGATAGGCCAGGTTAGAAGCAGGCCAGAGGCAGACCTAAAAATAATCAAATGGTGATATTCAGTCACTTTGCAAATAAGCTTACTTTGGACCTGCTGAATAGCAGGCCTAAGCTAAACAGATAGTGCAAACATGGTGATTGCACTATATCTATATTTAACACCATTACCTACATAAATATTAGCACTGAAAATGCAAACTAAGCTAAGCGGCCTTCCCAGCCCTTAACTCAGTGTGTTAACTGCACAAGCTAAATATTGACCTCCTGAGCTTTCATTTAAACAAATAGCACAGTTCAAGGGCAGTAGTGTTCATGGATCCAGTAGGAAACTATAAGTAAGACTAGTGAAATATTATTTTGCAAGTTTCAGTCTACTCCGAAATCCACTATTGTTCTAAAACTGAAAATGCAATGAAATATTGTAATAGAAACAAACAAACATACTGTAGAAACATGATGGCAAAAAAGATCATATGGTCTATCTAGTCTGCCTTTCCATATCAACTACTATAGCCTCTTTTTTTCCTTTAGAGATCTTCTTTGTCTGTCCCATGTTTTCTTGAATTCAGATACTGTCCTTGTCTCTACGTCCTCCTTTGGGAGACTATTCCATGCATCTACCACTCTTTCCATACAGAAATATTTTTGCATATTACTCCTGAGTCTGTCAACTTTCACCTTCATCCTATGTCCCCTCGTTGCTTTCTTTCAATTGAAAGGGGCACCCCTCCTCTGCATTTATGCCACAGAGGTATTTAACATTTCTATCATATCTCCTCTCTCCCGCCTTTCCTCTAAAGCAGTGATTCCCAACCCAGTCTTCGGTTACCCTCAGGCCAGTCAGGTTTTCAGGATATCCCAATGAATATGCATGAGATAGATCTACATACAATGAAAGCAGTGCATACAGATCTATCTCATGCATATTCATTGGGATATCCTGAAAACCTGACTGGCCTGAGGGTAACCGAAGACTGAGTTGGGAACCACTGCTCTAAAGGATACATATTGAGATCTTTAAGTCTGTCCCCATTTGTCTTATAACAAAGACCAGTGACCATTTTGGTAGCCACACTCTGCACCAACCTGTTTATATCCTTTTGAAAATGTGGTCTCCAAAATTGCACACAATACTCCAAATGAAGTCTCATCAAACACTTACAGAGAGGCACTATCATCTCATTTTTCCTGCTCGCCATTCCTCTCCCTATGCACCCAAGCATCCTTCTGACTCTCACTGTCGTCTTTTCTACCTGTTTAACCACTTTAAGATCGGAAACAATCACACCCAGGTCCTACTCCTCTGTTACAGAGAGGAGTACAGTACTTCACCCTCTATAATGTACTGCTGTCTTGGATTTTTGCGGCCCAAATGCATGACCTTGCATTTTTTAGCAATAAATCTCAGGTGCCAAATTCTCAACCATTCTTCAAGCTTAGCTCGAGGGAGGAGTGGTCTAGTGGTTAGGACAAGGTACTTCAGGCCGGAGGGCCAGGGGTTCAAGTCCCACCTGGGGACAGCAATCTCAGGCCGGAGGGACTGGGATTTCTAGTCCTATAGGTACTCCTTGTGGTCTTGGGCAAGCCACTTAACCCTCCATTGCCCATGCCATGTAAGTATTAACGTATGTGTGTCATATCCCCTTGTGTTAAATGTATACCCCAATTGACCGCTTTGACCCGGTGAAAAGCGGAATATAAATACAGCTAAAATAAAATAAATTAGCTAGATCCCTCCTCATGTTATCTACTCCTTCTACTCTATTGCAGATTTTAATATCACCCACAAAGTGGCAAACCTAAACTGGCAGCTCTTCTGCAGTATCACTAACAAAAATGTTAAAAAGAAATGGACCAACGACAGATCCCTGAGGCACATCACTGGTAACCTCCTTCTCCTCAGAGTGTGCTTCATTTACCTGTACCCTTTGTCGCCTCCCATTTAACCAATTTCTAACCCAGTCAGTCACTTTAGAGTCCATCCCTAGGGTGCTTAATTTATTTATAAGTTGCCTGTGCGTAACAATGTCAAAGCTTTTACTGAAATCTAAGTACTCCTCCAACTCTCTGGTCATCCAGTCAAAGAAATCAATCAGCTTTGTCTCTAGTAAACCCATGCTGCCTCAGATCCTGCAATCCACTGGACTTCAGAAATCTTACTATCCTCTGTTTCAGCAGCGTTTCCATTAATTTAATCACCACAGAGGTCAGACTAACTGGCCTGTAGTTCTCAACTTCATTCTTACTTCCACTTTTGTGTAAAGGGGCCACATGAGCCTTTCACCAGTCTTCTGGGACAACTCCCGACTCCAAAGAAGCATTGAAAGGGTTAGTCAGTGGAGCCGCTAGAACGTCCCAAAGTTCCTTCAGTATTCTCGGATATATCCCATCTGGTCCCAACACTTTGTCTACTTTTAGTTTAGCTAGTTCCTCATGAACACAGTCTTCTGAAAATCATTCAAGATCCTTGTCACTTCTGTTTCTATTTGTGGGTGTTTTGTGAGGTCCTTCTTCTGGCCCTTCATCTGTAAACAGAGAACAGAAATATTTGTTAAGTAATTCCGCTTTATCCTCATCAGCTTCAACATATTCCTCCCCTTCACCCTTGAGTCTGACAATACCACTTTTGCACTTTCTCCTCTCACTAACATATCTGAAAAATGTCTTATCCTCCCATTTTAATGCATTGGCTATTTCTTCTTCTTTTATCTTTATCTTTTTATCTTTGCTTTCCTGACTACTTTGCTAGCTTCTCTGAGTTTTTCCAAATATAAATGCCGGTCTTCCTCTTTCTGTGATCTCTTATATTTCCTGAAAGCCTCCCTCTTTTTTGTCACCTTTTCAGTTACTTATTTTGAGAACCATAGCAGCCTCATTTTCCTTTTAAATTTATTTACCTTTCTAACAAAAAGGTTTGTTGCCCTTAAAATATCCCCTTTCAGTTTTGCCCACTGTTTTTCTACATCCCCCAGCTAACGACTCCTTGAGGTATTGTCCCATCATGGCAAAGTTAGTTTTCCTAAAGTCTAAGACCCTCGCACTTTTGAACCTTCTTGGATAGTTGGATGCCATACCTGCTCTGCAGCCCTTGGAAAATCAGCCCATGGTCCAGGAAACCAAAATGCTCTTGATGACACCTCCATGCAGTCATGCATTCATCTCCAGGATGTAAGCTTCTCTGCCTTGGCCTTTACCCTCACAACAGGAAGCCCTGAAGGACTACCAAAAGGGACTGCTACTGCTGGAAAGAAATCTGTACTTGTAAGTATTTACTTCTAGGAAATTCTCTAAATCTTGGGGAAAAGGGAATTCTTCAAGTTAAAGCTGATAAATCTGTATATTTTAGAGTCCAGTGTATTTGTTAACTCAGTCAGGGTCTAGTATCAGCAGAGAGCTTTTAATTTAAATTAAATCAGAGTATAGCTTAGCATGGAAGGAAGAATAGGGTAAATATTCTTTGAGTTGGATGAAATAAATTGTTTCTAGAGACCTTTACAAAGAGGCCTTCCAGTTAAGAGGCAAGAGATATGGGAATTTGTTTTAAATAGATGTTGAAGCCAAGTGACAGATCAAAGGGGGCAATTTGAAAGGCTCACTTTATCAAACCAAGGGCCGTGTTAATCACCCAGAAAACCAAGTGCTAATTCCCTCTCACTTACCCCAATTCTCACCCACTCCAGGCATAAATCTTAGTGGGAGAGGTGGTCAAATTCACTTTCAGGTTCTCCTCAACAGGAACAAATTAATTAAGGCCCTGAAATTAATTACTCATAAGGCGAACAAAGTCCCTTAAACTTACTTGGTATAATTGTACCAGTACAAGTATTCCTAGCAACATCAAGTAAACTTAAATAGCTAAACAAAATCTTAAAACTAAGATGCAGACACAGTCCAGCAGCAAGATGGGGGCTATCCAGTCTTTTGCATTGAGTGCCACATGCAATGTTCCTGCTAACCTGTGCTAGGTCCGCCGCCAACATTCCCGCCGGCAGGGGGGGGGTGCAGAGCGATCAACGCTCTGCCCCTCCCCAACACCAGCAGGAATGCCGGCGGCGGACCCAGCGCAGATTAAAAAGAACATTGCAAGGGTGCTGCGGCGTGTGTTAGACCCGGTGGGGGGAGGGGCAGAGCGTTTATTGCTGTGTACCCCCCCCCCCCACCAACAGGAATGTTGGCGGCAGACCCAGCGCAGGTTAGCGGGAACATTGGCCACATGTATGATTTTCTCCCAGCTGATGAGGAGTCTTATGTTTGCCCTAGGTGCAAAGAGCTCTCTGCCCTCAGAGAATGTCTGATCCCTGGAGGCTAAAATAGCAGACTTGGAGAACATAAGGAAGACAAAGAAGTAAATAGACGAGACCTACAGGGAAGGAGTACTGAAGTCCCACCTCCAGTCTGAAAGCCTCTCAGTTGCCATGGAAGAGAGAGGTCACGTGAAAAAAGAGCATCACCTTGGTGTGACAGGAAGTGATCTTGTAGCTAGGAGCTGTCCCCCAAGTGATGTAAAACCCTTTCGCACAGAGGAGGTTTCTCCAGGGCCATGTGCCCATGAAGAAAGGTTTAGGACAGCCATTATAGTTGGCAATTTGATCATTAGGCATGTAGATAGCTGGGTGGCTGGTTAATGTGAGGATCATCTGGTAACACGCCTGCCTGTGCAAATTTACAGACCTCATGCCCCCCTTAGACAATGTTTTAACATAGTGCTAAGGAAGAGTCTGCTATGTTTGTACATGTTGGGGCCTGGTTCCAACTTATTAGTTTCCCATGGCGTCCTCCTGCTCTTCTCTGACCCACTAAGCGCAGAAACCCATGGGAAACAGTGGTAGACATAGCAAATCAATTGGACCAGATGGTATAGATCCAAGGGTGTTGAAAGAATGGAAATATGAGATTGCAGATCTATTAGTAATTGTGAACACGCATAAAAATTATCTGTAGTATCAGAAGACTGGAGAATGACCAATGAAACGCCAGTTTTTAAAAAGGGTTCCAGGGGTGATCTGAGAAACTACAGACTGGTGAGCCAGACGTCAGTACCGGGCAAAATGGTAGAAAACCATTAAATAGAATAAAATTACTGAACATGTAGATAGCCATGGTTTAATGAGAGAAAGCCAACGTGGAAAGTCTTGTCTTACTAATCAGTTATATTTTTTGAAGTTGTGAGTAAACAGGTAGACAAAGGAGAGCCAGTTGAAATAGTGTATCTGGATTTTCAGGAAGCCTTTGATAAAGGTCCCTTATGAGAGACAACTGGTGAAATTAAAAAGTCTTGGGATTGAATGCAGTGTAGTATTGTGGATCAGGAACTGGTTAAAAGATAGAAAGCAGAGGGTAGGGCTAAATGGCCAATTTTCCCAATGAAAAAAGGTGAATAGCGGAGTACCCCAGGGACTAGAGGACATGCAATGATGCTGCAAAAATAATGCAATGTGTGCCTTCGAGTCAGTCCTGACTCCTGGCGACCCAGAAGCTCCTGGGTTTTCTTGGCAGTGTCACCGGAAGTAGATTGCCAGGCCTTTCTTCCAAGGCAACGGAGGGTTAAGTAACTAGCCCAAGGCCACAAGGAGTGCTAGTGGGAATTGAACCCTGGTTGCTTGGTTACCAAGCCAATGTTCTAACCACTAGGCTACTCCTCCACTCCAATGATGCTACAATGTAACCCATTTAAGACTAAAAAGAGAAAATATTTTTTTACTCAACACTAATCAAACTCTGGAATTCGTTACCGGAGGATGTAGTAAAAGCTGTTAGTGTAGCTGTGTTTAAAAAAGGTTTGGACAAGATCCTGGAGGGAAGGTCCATAAACCATTATTAAAGAGGACCCAGGAAATCCACTTCTTACCCCAAGACAAGCATTGTGGAATCTGTGTACCTTTCTGGGAATCTACCAGGTAGTTGTGACATGGATTGGCCACCATTAGAAGCAGGATACTGAGCTTGATTGACCTTTGTCTGACCCAGTATGGCATTTCTTATGTTCATAGGAAGGATTGAAGAGACCACCACCTGCACACCTATCTGCTTCACCCTTTATCCCAGAGCCATGAAGTCACTCTTGATATGCTCGGAGGGATACCTGGCAGTATCATTTGTGCTGACATGGATAAGCAACATCAGATAATAGCAGGCTTGATGAGTCTTGGCAAACTCTCTGTAATATCTAGGATTTTGGCACCTGGCAGACAGCACACTTCCCTGGACAACAAGTCTGGTTGGCAGATGGATGCCTCAATACCCTTGAGAATAGCATCACCAACCACCACTACCTTTTGCTTCCTTGTGGTCACTGACTCTGAACTTTGGGGTGCTTGAACTCTGGTTCTTCCCTTTCCTGGGATGTTTTCACCTCCTCCACTTCCAGAGCTACATAATGGTTCTTTAATTTGAGGGCTGGAGGAGTTGGATTGGCAAGTCTGCAGGCTCTGGTGACTCGTGTCCAACTCTCTTCATTCTGTAGCATGACATCTTCACCTCTGTTGAAGAGCTTGGATGCTTCAAGAAGCATCTCATCAAGGCACTTCTCACCGTCTCGAATGCTTCTCAGCTTCGGCACCTCTTCTCTGAGCTCCTTCACTTGTTTCATGAGGGCTTCAGCTTGCAGGCAGCTTGCACATGAACTGGTCCCTCGACTGGAATTGGGCTTTCTGTCTGGACAGAGGCAGAAGCTGTAACGGCAGTAACAGCTTTGGTATTACAATTTTTCCCAGCCATTGTTCAGCTGGTGGAGCTTTAGTATCTGTTGAATAAATGACAGAGACCTATCAAAGTCCCTAACTGTTCCTCAACTGTCCTTCAGGAGAAAAAACAGCTAACCTCTTTTATGTGTGTTCTAACAGTGCTATTCTATGTCCCTGTGTGTAGCCCTTCTTGCCTGTTAAACAGTTATTACTTTAGACTACTAAATTCTGATATTGTGTGTCTGAGGTATATAGATTAATGTGTTTCTTTTGTAAAATTACCTAATCAAAGCTCCTTCAAGAGTATCAAATTGTTTACTATTAGTGGATATCCAAATGTGGAACTATTTGCTTTCTAGATTTTCCCTACCAACCAAGAGAAATCTGTGTCTAAGTCAACAAGCGAATTGTGGAGTTGCACTATATAGTAAGAATTTTCACATGCAATGCAGCCAAGAAAAAGTCAAACACACTAAACAAAAATACAAGTCAAAAGGAGTTTTCTTTGGCTGTTGTTCTGTTATCGTGCCTCTTCCTTAATAGTCCTACATCCATAAAAGGCCAAAAGGACTCTGACCTTGACAAGCTGACAAAGCAGGAAAAGGCAATCATGTGTACAAGGTTGTCACCTACCTCACAAATTATGATAAAATATACCTCAGCCCTGGAAAAAATAGCAGTATGTCTTCAGTGACATCCACTGTGGTACGTTTAAGATTTGAATAGGACAGCAATTTATTTTGCACTAAAATGTTTTATGGTTATCATAAAGCATTATGTCTTCAGAGACTGAAAGGTGATGGTTTTATGGACTCTTGTTTCTTGTTGCATTACTCACAGCTCTGAAATCATTTTATTATTTTTTTATTTTTAAATCGTCACCACGCGTTTCCCCCCACCACCATCATTTTCAAAATAAAAGGTACCACATAGTTCCACCGAAGAAAGGAAACATGCATTTCACACAAAGGGGAAAAACAGCTAATTCTAATGACTTACTTTTAGAATGAATGATTGTCTTGCTAATTAGTGAAATAAGTGATAATAATTGCCTGTCCCTCCTTATTAGAGTCTTCTAAAGCAAAACGAACTGAGCAGCAGATTTCTAGCACCCTCCCTTCACAGAACGTATCTTTCTCTGGAGATGAAAAAAATTAGAAAAAATGCTGATGCCCATTACTTTACCAAAAACATTTTTTCCAAAACCTGAAAAGGAAAGCAAATTAATCAGAGAGAAGACTTTCAAAGTTGCTAATGAATTTAGTGCATGAAGAAGCTGAGCAATTTCGAGCTATGACAACAGACCCAGTTAACTCACTGGCTTGACATTTAAGGCCCGATTCTGGGACGCAGGTTGCGGGGCAGCATCAAGACAGGGAGAGCTGGCGGGGGGCGGGATCGGGGCAGAGCAAGGGCAGGCCAGCCCAGCAGGACGTACAGGGCTGATTCAGGTCACAGCCTGGGTCGGGCGATGGGGAAAAGGGGGGCCGAGGATGTGGTAGTCGGGGTACGCTGGGCCATCCTCGGGCCTGATTCTGGTTACCATGAGAACATTTCCCATGCTCCAGAATTGGGTCCAAACAATCTTGTCTTGCTTGGGGTTGTCCAGTCGGCCCGGACATGCCCCTATCTGAATCGGGCTCTTAGCCTCTGCTAATTCTTCTGCTATCTGCATAACATGGGATGGGGTACAGAATGGGGAACTCCTATTGACTGTTAATGCAACAGATAATGCAGAACAGGTGGCATTAAGGGCATCTGCGTTATCTGCATTGCCATTAACATACACTAGATGTATCTTGTATGCTAACTGCATGGGCGGATGATGGGACTATCCGACAGTTAACACAGAGGCAGAGCTAGCCCCAGAGATGGTTCAAGGTGTTGGCGCCCTAGGCAAATCATTAGCTACACACCCACACCTCGGCTTTAAATGCCCTGCTCTTTGCCACCCCCAGAAGTTGCCGCCCTAGGCAACCACCTAGTTTGGCTAATGGTTGGGTCAGACACACATAGAGGTTTTGCAGTTATGTGTGATAATTATGACAGTTATTACATAGAAACTACAAACTTTACTGCACTTTCTTTAAAGGATTTACATAGGTATTGCTACTCAGTTGCTATTTTTGGCTGATAGATCCTCTGTCTTTCTGTTGGTACTTGTAACGCTTAAGATATGCCTAGTGCACCAACAGCTTGAACCAACTCTGGGACCGGCCCTGGTGACAGGATGTCGTTAATTCCCAAGATGGTGCTATGCATTTTCATATATACTCTGCCATTTCTAGCTAAGGTTTCAGGTGAGGACATTCAACTTATTGAGAGTAGTTACTAATGATCAAAAAGCCCTTATATGGCAGCTTGACACCTGGTGGAGGAACCTCAAAACTACTTCTAGAGGTTAACCACTAACATTATGAACCCGGTGCAGGAAGGGGCAGGAGCTTCTGGGGATTGTTCCTGCCCCCTTACCCTAGACAACTACCTATTCAGGGGGTGTGATGGAGTACTTCAGGGGGGAACTGGGTCTTTGGATGGTGTCTTCTTCAGGACATTTGGGGGAGATGGTCTCCAGAATCTGCAAGGAGGTAGTGCATGCTGATCTTTCGCATGCATATTCATTGTGGTTAGCCTGAAAACATGACTGGTTAGGTGTGTCCTGAGAACTAGCTTGAGAATTACTGGTTTTGGGGGTTACTTTAGAAACCTTATTCTTGATTTACATATGTAAATATTGACACACATATAAATGGCATTCATGTGCACATGGCAATTTTCAACAAGGCTGAATTTACACATGGATAATCTTATCATGTGTAATTTGCAAGGGGGCACGTTGGAAGGGCATGGCCAGAGCAGATCAAAAATCTACACGTGTATTCCCCATTTCATATAGGGAATGCACATATATGACCAAAAGTGGCCCCATAGGGATTAACAAATGCTCCCTGGCACATTTAGGTTTTTAAAGACGTGCTCATTTTGGCCAACTCTTTGCAGGGAGGTTTTCCTTCTTAATTCCCACATTGTTTATTTCCCCCTCCATATGGAAATTAGAAAAAGATCATGGCATATGTAGTTCACCTGCTGGCATGTACACGCAAGACTTGCAAAATGGCTCACATACATGTGTAAGTGCATGTTACCTGCACGTCTAAGTAACAAAATACCATCACTTACACATGTATGTAGCTACATTTTCTCTGTTAGGCTTGTAAAATGGATGCACGTACACTCTCTCACTTCCTTCTAAGTATTTTAGAAACTGTGCCAAGTTTAGCAGCACCCTTTCTAAAATACCGCCGGAGTTCTAAATACTTGCAATGCTTACAACTTAATTCTGATTGCCACACATCTTTCTAAAAGTGCCTTTTAATGTTAGGACTGTTGTAACTGATATGGTCTGCTAGATGGATACATTTATCTAGATAGTGGCTGAATGTCATTGCTTTACGGATACATTTAGGTTCCACCCCGCAATACCCATATTACCAAGATAGACAGGTATCTTCCCATGTAAATGGCTTCTGAAAATTGCCACTGTGGGGCTAATTTTACAACAAAGTGCTTGTGTGGAAATACCAATTAGGTGCCTATTTTATACCTATTTTATGTTATCATCATAGGCATTTATGGGCCTTTACAAAATAGCCACCCAAAACCAGCTCCAAAACGGTTTATGTTAGCATGTACTCCATGCACATTATAAACATTGCATGTGCATCCCACCTGGAAATACCTACAGATGGGAACATATGGGAACATGTCATCTAGTCAATGTGAGTATTTATATGTGCATATATGGTCTTGCAATTTTATAAAAGGCCTTTACAGCATGTAGAATTAGTTTTGCATGAAGAAAAATGTTTATAAAATTATCCTCATCATGCACATGGAAAGTAATTTTATAAAGGCATTTTTGCACATGTAAGGTAGTATACATGTACGTAAAACGGTTTGTTAAATAACCCCATGCTCATAAGTATGTACAATGACAAAAACACACCTTCTTAAAGCAAATTGTGATATAGTGCTTGAAAATGAAATCTGCTAGGTCAGAAGGCTACTGGGGAAGAGCAGAAGACTCTTCAGAGTAAAGCCAGCATTTATGATATCGTTGGAACAAGGCCCTCAGGACATCTGACTGCTGATGTAGCTGTGCATAAAATGAGAGTCAGAAGTTGCAACGATGTCTTACATAATGGGGTATGAAATGTACAAAGCATGAACCAAGGAAAGGTGGAGGTGGTCAAGAATGAAATGGAACATATACAACTCAATCTGTTGGGTGTCAGCGAATTTAAATGGCTTGGCAATGGACACTTTGAATCTGATGATCACACGGTATATTATGCTGGAAATGAAGGACAATTAAGATACGCTGTTGCATTTATAATTAAGAATAGACTTGCAAGAAATGTAATGAAATATAGTGATTTCCAAGGTGCTGCAAGATGAGTCAAGGAGAAGTACTACAATGACGCATGCAAAAAAACTATTAGAGGAAGAACAAGATCAGTTTTCCTAAAGCTGAGAGAATTAAAGTGAAAATTCCAGCCTCGAAGTGGAATGCTAAAAAATGCTCAAGGATCCATGTTGGATGATGCGGAGATGATCAAAAAAAATGTTAAGAATGCAGAGTCATTATACCATAAAGATCAAGTGGATCAACAGCCATTTCAACTTGTACCTTAGGATCAGGAACCATTGGTGATGAAAGAATTCAAAGCAGCATTGAAAGCATCACCAAAGGTACTGGACACTGAAGGCATTCTCAATGACGTACTACAGTAATCAGATGCAGCTGTTACAATACTTACAAGATTCTGACAGGAAATTTGGAAGGCAACATCAGGACAATTGACTGGAAAAAAACAATGCTGAAGAAAAGTGATCCATCTGACTTTGAAAATTATTGCGCAACCACTCTGATCCCACATGCCAGCAAGATCCTATTCTAGATCATTCAGTGGAGACTACAACCGACCTGGCATGAGAGCTACCTGAAACACAAGCAGGTTTCAGGAAAGGGCGAGGAACAAGAGATGTTGGGGATGTGAGATGGATCCTTGAGAAGACAAAAACGAATACCAAAAGGATATCTGTATGTGTTTTATTGACTATAACAAGGCCTTTTATTGAGTAAATCATGAAAATCTTTGAGCCACATTAAGAATCATGGGTATATCAGAACACTTGATTGTGCATGAGAACTGTCTTTACATTGATCAACAGTTTGAGCTGAAAAAGGAGAAACAGAACAGTTTAAAATCAACAAAGCCAAATGCTTTCCCCATACCTCTTTAATTTGTATGCAGAACAAATCATCAGAAAAGAAGGGCAGCACGAAGACAACTGAGGTATGAGGATTGGTGGAAGACTCATCAAAAACCTTTCACTATGCTAATGATACCACGTTACTGGTTGAAAGTGAAGACGATCTGAAACATACGCTAATCTTAAAATGGACCTGCACCTTAACATGAAGACAAAGATCCTGACAACTGGTAAAAACAATAATTTCATCCCTGGTAGAGAATAAATAGAAATAGAAGATGGCTTTAACCTGCTTGGATCAATCAAACAGCAAGCTGTCAAGACATCAGACAACGCGTTGCTCTTGGCAGAGTGGCTATGAAAGACCTAGACAAGACTCAAGTGAGACATCTCTCTGCATACAAAGATTTGGCTTGTTCAAGCCATGGTATTTTCAATAATGTCATATATATCTAGTTCGCTTCTTCGGATTCTCAGCCTGCACTGTGTGTGTGTGTGAGAGAGAGAGAGAGAGGTGCATTAAAAAGAGGTCTCTTCTGTCATCTTGCAGGGCTCAACATTGACGCATGTAAATGAATGGTGAGTACATATATGATTGCTGCATATCATAGTGCCTTCAGGGAGTATAATACACATATCAGGCAGCCGGATGGCTCTTGTACCCCGAACCTGTTCCCTCTGACCCTCTCCCTGTGTAGTTGCCACATATTTAGCTACATGTCAACCACAAGCACTTTCTATCTATCTATCTCATGTTGGTCCTAGCTAAGACTACAACAAAGTGGCAAGGGCAGAGAATGTGACAGAGGATAAAGAAGCTGCTGGGACCTTATGGAGTAACCATATAGCCCCTTTTAAATGTAGCTTTCCAAGGAGTCCATGTGCTCTCTCCTTCATATAAGGAGTTCTTTTACTAAAGTACAGTAAGTGCACTTACCACACCTTAATTGGCAAAGTTAAGGTGTGATAAGTGTAAACACCATGTGATAAATACTGGGGGAATGCCTAGCATTTGCCCTATATTTACCACTTAGGGCAGACAGTAACCACATGCGTCACACATTTACATGCATTGGCAGAAAGTGTTGGTGCATCTGCGCTATCAGTATATGCCAGTATATATCAGTATATGGAGTGGCCTAGTGGCCTAGTGGTTGGGGCAAGGTACTTCGGGCCAGAAGGTCGGGGGTTCAAATCCCACTAGAGGACAGCAACCTTGGGCCGGAAGGACTGGGGTTTCTAGTCCCACAGGTGCTCCTTGTGGTCTTGGGCAAGCCACTTAACCCTCCATAGCCCATGTTCCCTGTAAAATAGTTCTCTGTGTGCTGTGCTTTCCTGTCTAATCAATGTGTTTATACCTCAAAAATTTCCTGTCATGATTTGACAATTTCCAATCTGTAATCAAACCGCTGCTGATCGCTGGAAGTAGCGGTATACAAATGTATACTAAATAAATAAATAAAAATGCCTATAACACAGGACCTGCTGCTGCCCCAGTGCCTCTTAAAAAAAAAACTCATGGCAGCAGGTTCATGGGAGAACTATAATTTTCCCACCCACCAATCCCCCATTGCAGCAAATGTCAAACACTCCCAATCTTTATCCAACCACCCCCACTCCTGACATTCTCCCCCGCATTAGCTCCACTCCAACATGTCAATCCCACCCCCTGACATCAACCCCTCCTCCACCCCTCCAAACCCTCTGGACACTTACCCAGTGGATCTCTCTGGCGGCTAGGTTCAAAATGGCAAATTTGACCCCTAGTGGTAATCTCACAATCTGTCCACTAGATACCAGGGTAAGTGTCCTGAGGAGTTTGGGTGGGGATAGAGAATTGATGCCTGGAGTTTGACATGTGTTGGAGTGGTACTAATGCTGGGGGTGGGGGAGGTTGGATCAGGGGTGTTAGATTTGCTACCAATGGGGGTTTGGGGGATTGATATTTGCTTATGCTGCCGAAAGGGATCAGAGGTGGTGGGAGTGTATAGTTCCTCCATGTGTCTGCCACCTGAGGGGGCTTTTTAGGCAGCATTAGTGGCCGGGCTTTTGGATTGCCAATACCGTGGCTGCACTTAGCTAGTGACATTTTGAATCCCATGGGCACCTGGAGTTGGCACCCCCCCCCTCATGACATGAGCACCCCCCCCCCCTCGCAGCACGATGCAATCACCCCCACCAGGTCCACAAGGCATTGCCAGCACAGCAAACCTACCTTAATGTGGTGGGTGGGTGTCTTCCTGCGCTGTCTCTGCTCCAGGCCCAGTGGCTCTTCCACCCGGGCTGAAGTTTTGCAAACAGTAAGACTTCGGCCTAGGAAGGAAGAGACGCTGGACCAGGAGCGGAAGCAGCACAACAAGCCATTCACCACATTAAGGTAGGTTTTCCGTACTGGCTCTACCATGTGGACATGGCGGGGCTGCATTCCCCTCCTAGCCAGCAGCTGGGGTGGGCCACACGCACCAACCCACCCTTGATATGCCACTGCACATAACACTGCCTCTCGAGCAGCCGTGCTATCGGCAGCTATGACAGGTAGCATGCGGCAAAATCTGCAAGCTAGCTAGAACCAGCTGGCATGCCCACTGTCTGCTCCAGTCTTGCCCTGTCATACTGAGAACAATTAGCACAGGATCTTAGCGCATGCTAAACCCCACAGTAACCATTACTGCAGCTTAGTAAAAGAGCCCCTAAGAGAGGAAAATCTCAGTGGCCCAAGCAGATGGATGATATCAAAGCAAGCATTTGGTATACTTTGCTACCCCTTCACTAACAGGTACATGTCCTGTCAGACCTATGCACATATTTGCTATCACTGCCGCTTTCGATCTTGACTCACCTGATCTCCTCTGTGCTTCCTTACCATTCCCCATGGATGTATCCCACATCTACAGCTACTGTGTTGTCTGTCTCGACTAGATTGCAAACTCCGATGAGCAGGGACCGTCTTTTACATGTGTCTGTGCAGTGCTGCGTATGCCTTGTAGCGCTATACAAATGTTCAGTAGTAGTAGTAGTACCAGCATTGAATGGTGGGTATTTTTCTTGTTGGGGATTAAAGGTGGGCAACTCCTTAGTTAGTGCAGAAAAAAACTTGCAAATGTTTCCTCATATTAATTCTACTCTTTTTTTCCTTTCACCAACCCCAAGGAAAGCCTATTCTCACTTAATGCTAGTTGTATTTCCCCCTATAGGAAAGCGATACATCACTTACATGCTTTACATTTTGTACCATCAGGATACTGCCTGACACATCGCACTCTTAGGGAGAGCGCCCCCTTCCCATGTCAGCCCTCTGGGGTAGGATGCTTGGCGATTATAGCACCTGCCTGCCTTTTCCAGGCCAGCACACTCTGCCCATGTCCTTCCTCTGGCCAGGCACTGGGAACAACGGGTGCTCCAATATGAGCCTGGAGAGGAGAACTGTGTCTTCATGGCCAAAGTCTGCTTTCTTTGCTCTGGCTCCATTTTAGGAATGTCCCCGTGCCTGCCACAAGTATGCATGTTATGTAAATGAACACAGATGCTAAAGTACCTGCAGACATTTGCACACACTTGATGCAGATAGGTGTATACTTGAAGGGGCGCATATATGCCTATTTTGTAAAGTGCATGGCCAAATATGCGCACTTTATGAAATACCAGCACACACATCCAGCTGGCCCTTTTTTGGCATCCACATCCTCTTTGGAGACCTATATAAAATTACCCTCCAAATGTAGTTTATTTTTCATACATGGTGGCATTTTACAGCTTTGTGCAAGTCTACCCGGCTGCAAAATATAAGCAAAACAAATATGTCAGGGTAATCATGCCAAGGTTCTTCTTTATTGAAAAAAGTCATTTATTAATACCTTATTGTTACAAGCGAGATTCTATTATCATCTTGGGTCATTTAGAATCTTATTAGGTATTCTGATGGGGGATGAATAATCCTGTGATAAATTCTTTGCCATGTCCTTCACAGTTGTCATAGCAGGATCATAAACAGCATTTATAACAATCTAGCCTGAGGAAAAGGCTTACAGTGATCTGTTTAGCATGCAGAAAATATTCAGATCAGCTGTGTCGGGTTAGACTTCCAGCTCACTAGAGAGATAGCAAAGTTAAATGTAGCGTGGTCTTCTCTACAGATTATCTTTAAAAAGGTAATGGGTCAGGGACACAGAGACGATTACCAGTTTTGGGGCCTTGAAAATAATAATGAAGACCTAAGAAAAGATCTATATTATTAAACATCAACTGCCTTCTGTCAGACTTTCTGAAAGACTAACTATGGCTTTGTGAGCCTCTCCAAAGAGTCTCTTCAAGGAACGCCATTGCAAATCTCTTGAAACGCTCATGGAACATTTGTGAAATCTAACAACGTGTTACAAATTTAACCTGAGCAACTAAAGCAAATTTATCTATCGATCTATCAAGTTCTGCATACAAATCTAATAAATTACTAAAAAGAAAAAAATCCAGAAGCGCTCTCTAGAAATTTCAGATCACCTTTGCAGTCTTGATTAGACTGTAAACTCTGATGCGCAAGGACTGTCTCTTATAGATATACATACAGCGCTGCGTATGCCTTGTAGCGCTATACAAAATGAGTAATACTTGCAGCAGCAATCAATCCCAAACTAACTCTACTCTAGTCACAGGGTGGCCTGTAATGCATGCAAATACCACCCTTTACATAAAATGGACCGTGTAAGGGTGGAATCCAAGATGGTGCAGGGCAGGCATGTGTGTGCGGCATGGATTTCCTAATGGAAAGAAAGCGGAAAGCCAAAGGTGTTAAGCAGCCCTCCCTGGCCCCTGTGACCTCTACGCCTTTACCTGCAACATTTTTTGGTCCGTTGGACTCTTCTCCCAGCTGCCACAGCAACCTGCCACTTCAGGGGAGGCTAGCCCGGCTAAGCTTTCATCAGAGCTGGGCGACAGCTTCTGGCTCAGACATCAATTCTCTCTCTCCTTATTCACGGCATTCTCCGAAGTCAGTGTGTCTGCAACTGATCCCCAGTGTACTGCGGCAGGAAGCCCTCCCCGTTGGGACTGAGCCAGCCAGTTGTCGAGGGTCGGATCCGGGAATCCGATTAGATAGCGCTTTTGCTCCCCCGGAACAGCTCCTGCACACCATAACACCGGAGTTGACGGCAGGTTTGGCTGTTCTTCGCGGCTTGAGTCAAATGGCAAGAAGTTGCCTCTTGTGTGTCCAGAGGCATTTACAGTGGAATCCATCCGGTCTGTGATTATGCAGCTAGGGTAAACCCTTGTACCCCGAGTTTCTACTCTATCGCAGCAGGTTCAAGGTATCTGTTTAGCCATTGAATAGAACACTGCAAAGGTTTTGGCTGCACAAAACTCTATGTCTGAGGTTCAAACTAAGGTGGCAGCGTTGGAGGCTCATTCAGATTCCTTTATGAAGAACTTTACTGCTTTAAAGGTTAAAGTGGAACAGTTGGAGAACTCAATCAGGGCAGCAAATCTGAGACTGGTTAGTTTTCCCAGGGTTTCTACAGTCTCAGCCAGGGACATGTTTTGTGCTTATTTAATATCTCCCGAATCACACCCACCAATGGTTAATATCTATTACTTC
The DNA here is from genome assembly GCA_033557465.1 of Ichthyophis bannanicus. NCBI lineage: Eukaryota > Metazoa > Chordata > Amphibia > Gymnophiona > Ichthyophiidae > Ichthyophis > Ichthyophis bannanicus. The sequence continues at coordinate 127,107,308 of CM066043.1, read as the reverse complement.
TCACTGCAAAAAAAGTTTACTAGTTCAGGGGAGACTGCCAGGTTACAACAAACTGATGTCATTAATATATTAGGAAGAATCTGCAGTTCCCTCCACATTTTTAAATTACTTTTGCCTTGCCTTGGTTAATGAAGATGTTTTTCAGGAAAAGAAATCTGTTGTTCATGGGGCTCCTGGTATGCATGTTCCCCAATTTGTCCATAGATACACAGCAGAGGCGACGGGAGTTTCCCCTTCTTTGTCCTGTCCAGCAGTTGAGAACACTCTTTTTCCTAAAATATTTTATTTCTTTATTTGTGTGTTTTTATATACCACCCCTTCCAGAGATCAAGGCCACTTTACATTGAACATAACAAAACATTTACACTGAACTTGTGAATAGAACAAGAAACGTGTGCTTACACTGAATTAAAATTTAGGGGATATACAATAAACGTCAAAATTATTCACTGCAACAATAAGGTGTACGTACATGAGAACAGATTAACATAAGAAGTGTGTACTTGGGATTAAATGTCAGTCAGTGTTAGTCATTGGTGATGGGTTAGTGGACTGCTTTTAGAATATGAAAGTTGTTAGGCTGGAGGTATTTTGTACCTAAACGGCCAAATTTTGTGAATGATAAATACAACTCAATCAATAAGAACTCATTCAACAATTAACCTATGTATCACAAATGAACATCTGTTTGAGTGTCTTTCCACAAGCCTCAGAAAACAACCCACAAAGCACCACAATATCAAAGAATATTGAATAATCTCTTGAGTGTGTGCAGGGGTGTATCACATCAACGGCTTAGGAGTTATGAAGACCTGATGAAACCATTTATAATTCACCAAATATAATAAAAAAGTACTTAGCTCTTGAGCTCTTGAGCAATATTGAATAGTCTCGGTCTTCATAAATTTTTGTTGTTGTTGTTTTTATGCTGTTATTCCTTTTTTTGTCATTTCTTTTTTATATATAAAACATATCACGTTTCAGCTTGCCTGAACCTCCATTGTTAGGAGGAAGGCAATGTCCCAACGCCAAATTTGAAGGCGCCCTTGCGTTTCTCCACTAGGGATTTATCAAGGGACCGGATCAGCAACAAAATCTGAAGAGAAAAATGACATCATCAATGACAAAGTAATACCTTTCTTGTAATATCTTCGAAAAAAGATACTGTTTCTCTATTTATGTTTTTTTCAAAATAAGGTTTTGCCAAATTAATAACGCTATTTATATTCTTTTTTCGAAGATATTACTATGAAAGGTATTACTTTGTCATTGATGATGTCATTTTTCTCTTCAGATTTTGTTGCTGATCCGGTCCCTTGATAAACCCCTAGTGGAGAAACGCAAGGGCGCCTTCAAATTTGGCGTTGGGACATTGCCTTCCTCCTAACAATGGAGGTTCAGGCAAGCTGAAACGTGATATGTTTTATATATAAAAAAGAAATGACAAAAAAAGGAATAACAGCATAAAAACAACAACAACAAAAATTTATGAAGACCGAGACTATTCAATATTGCTCAAGAGCTCAAGAGCTAAGTACTTTTTTATTATATTTGGTGAATTATAAATGGTTTCATCAGGTCTTCATAACTCCTAAGCCATTGATGTGATACACCCCTGCACACACTCAAGAGATTATTCAATATTCTTTGATATTGTGGTGCTTTGTGGGTTGTTTTCTGAGGCTTGTGGAAAGACACCAAACAGATGTTCATTTGTGATACATAGGTTAATTGTTGAATGAGTTCTTATTGTTGGAGGTATTTTGTGACTATTAACTATTTTGCTGAAATATTCAATAAATAGATGAGTTTTTAATTCCTTTCGGAAGTCTTTAAGGTCATTAATGGCTCTTAGCTTGTCTGGGAGGGCATTCCAGAGAATGGGTGAGAAATAGTTGAATGATCTGTTACTTGTGGATTTGTTTGTTTTGCGGAAATTAGTTGGGACTATTAATGCGTTTTGATTGCCATTTCTTCTGGTTCTTTCCAGGAAGGGATTTTAGTCAGCAAGGAAAGGAATGAGGGAGCTATTTCTTTTATGAGTTTGAAGATTACGGTGAGGATTTTATATTTTATTCAGCTCACTATGGGAAACCAATGTAGCTTGTAGAAAATAGGTGTAATGTGGTCTGAGCTATTTATTTTGTAGATGACGCATGCTGCTACATTTTGTTCCATTTGCAGTCGATTGATGGTTTATTTAGGAATACCTTGTAGAATACTGCTTGAGACGTCAAGGTGAAGCATGATCATGGCCTGTAGTACACTTCGGAAGTCACTGTTGGTCAGGTATGGTCTGAGCTGTTGGAATATTCGCAGTTTGTAGAGGATCGTTTTTGAAATTTGTTTTATATGGGAGGACATCATAAGATTTTGATCTAATGAGATCCTTAAAGTATTTTACTTCTTGCTTTACATCTGTTTCCATGCATTTTAGGCTAGGTGGCAGAGTGAAAGTTTGGTTTCTCGTTATGAAAAGGATTTCTGTTTTGTTTAGATTTATGTGTAGGTTATGTTGCTTTAACCAAATTGCTACTTTGTTGAGGCATGTTGTGAGCTGAAGATAGTTAGGATTTGTAATGTTTATTTGTAGGCAGCATATTATGTCATCCACATAAATGTGGTAGCCTAGTTTGAATTTCCTAAAGATGTCAGAGATGGGTTGTAGGTGTATATTAAAACAGTAAAGATGAGAGTGCAGAACCTTGGGGGATACCTTCTCCTGTTTATACCATGCATACATTCTCTAGTATAGAAGCTAAGCTCTCAGGAGGAGGGCTTGGTGGTCTATATATCAAGCAGATTGAAAGGTTTTTGTTTTCTATTTGTAATATATTCATTCCATCTGCATTGTTGGTTGCTCTCATTGAAGCATTTAGTTTTTGTTTTATTAGCATGAGAACCCCATCTCCTCGGATTGTTGTTCTTGTGCAGTGGAATATGTTGTAACCAGGTATGTGCAATTGGTTGGTTAGTACAGCATCCGTGTCAGTTAGCCAGGTTTCTGTACAACAGAATGTCAGAATTGTTATCTTTGATCTTATCAATTATAGCGAGAATTTTGTCCCTTATAGATCGAACATTGGATAGGTAGCATTTGATGGGTTTAGGTTCATCCAGCGGTATGGAGGGTGAATTATTATCCAGTGTGTGTATTTTAATCAATCAATCTATGATGGGGCTGTCTCTGTCTATTATTTAGTTAGTCAAGTTAATTTCCAGCCTGTAGTAGCTCAGTATGTTGTAATGCTGAATGGAAGTTACATGGTATGTCTGTCCGTGGTATGTTAAGGTGAGTATTATCATTAGGATAAGATAGTGAATATGCATAAGATTTTATTGTTATCCATGATTGTTACATGGCTGGGGCTAGCTATAGCTAAACTACAGGGTGTTTAGGTTGAAAGTATTAAGTTGATAGTGCTATATAAAAAAGTGTTAGTTGTTGATAACTTGTATATACCTATGCAGATACTAACACTAATAATGGAAGATGCTGTGTAAATAGCTATAGATGTTCTGAAAAATCAATAGAATAAAGGAAAAACTTTGTAGACTGCTCAGTAAAGGTATACAGATGTTATCAACACTCAAAAGGTATGTAGTGTTATGACACTTAACGGTTGTAACTGGAAATATCTGTGGATGTTATGAGAAATGAAAAGGAAAACCTTTCTAGGCAACTTTGTACACTTATTGTGGAGGCTCAGAATGCCCAGTAATTATGCAGTTTAGTTATAGGATTCATGAAACACTATATAAAAAGATATCTGGTGCCACTGAGTGGTTTGCTTGAACAGTATAAGACTAATACATGTGTAATATTAATCTATAAACCTACATGTTGTATAGTGGAGAGTCTCAGTGGAGAATCTTAGTGCAGCTTTCTGTGTAGGCGATATGAAGATCTTTATGGACCAGGCCAAAGGGCCCTCTGGCGAGGCCTTCAGGTGCATGCCCGCAAGACGCAGGTGCACCCAGGATGCATTGATTTTATGCTGTGCTGATCTTCAATCGGATTGGCCTTGGGGTGGGGAAGTGGGGAGGAGCTCTCCTCGTCTGCTCCCTTGCTCCGACGCCGATTGGGAGGTAGAGAAGAGAAGTCTGCTGCCGCGTGCTGCTTTATGCTGTGCTGATCTTCGGCTCGATTGGCCAGGGCCTTGCGGTGGGGGAGCGGGAAGAAGCTCACCTTGCCCGCTCCCTTGCTCCGATGCCGACTGGGAGGTGGAGATACTGTGTATGCATGGTAAAATTTAAGTCGGTTGGATATGTTTTCTTTGAGCCCTCCCAGCTGCTGGCCTTTCTAAACTTTCGCAGTTTGAAGACTTCGGCAGTGCCTTCTGCTGATTCTCCATGAAATTATTTGGACTGGCCTATCCTGGTTACCTGCAATTGTTATGATATTTTTGTTTTTTTCTTTTTCTTGGATCTCTCTCATTGGGGGCTGGAGTGGGAAGTGTTGTTATATTTATCCTATGTTAGGTTATTATCTTTTTCCTGTATTTGCGTTTTTCATATCCTTTCCAAATTTCTGTACAAGATATATTCTTTGTTATTTTGTAAAAATTGCCTAAATATAAAATTAAATTTAAAAATGTGCATGCAGTAAATAATGCATGTTTATGAATGTGGTAGTAAATCTAAGTATTAGCAAGTTAAGGTCATTTTAGAAGGATTAGGTACTACTTACAAATATAAAAAGCTTTTTTACATATGTAAATGGACATCCATGTGTAGGTAGTAATTTTAGTAAAGCCACTATTGCACCAGACAGCTAGCAGTCAAAGTCAGATCTTCTACATGGACATGAGCAGCACTGCCACTGGGCCACCAGTCAACCCACAATTTCAATTTTTGATTTTTTTTTTTTTTAAAGTGGGCTTCCTTTATTTGCAATTGATGCATCAATTTTCAGATTATAGAGCCGCACTTTGCTATCGCACTGGATGGCACACACAGTTTCAAGGAGGCATGTTCTGGCCATGGTGTGGACGGACTTTAAGGACTTTAAGGAGGTAACTTTATAAAGTCATTCCTGTGTATATGTGGCCACACACGTGCATAAATGGCCTCTTTTAAAATACTGACCAGCGTAAAAATACATAGTTTGGCACGAAGGAGTATACTTTGCTGGTAGACATAGCCAGCAATGTGGTCTGGTTGGCATGCAGGCTGAGTTTGCACATAATGCATGTAAATTATAAAATTACTTAATCTGCAGAGATACGTGCATAAAGTGCATTTGTATTCATTTGCAAGCAGGTGTAAGTAATTGTGCCTACATTCATATCATGTTCTCTGCCACATACATTAGTATTTTTAAAGACGAGATAAAATTACCCTCCACAAGTATACATATATTTCCTATTTTGCTATGGAAATACAACATAGACTTCAAAAACACTTCCTGTTGTCAATTACACCAGCTCCAAATCATGCATCAATGTTAGCTAACTGCTCACTTGGACCTGGGCTTAGGAGGAATGATTGTGGAGGACAATGGGCTTTATCTCTCTGGCTTTTACAACAAGGCTGGTCCTACTACTGAGCATCTGTATTTCACACCCAACTCCAGTTCAGCTCCTTCTGACTTATGCACCAGGTCTCTGCACATCACCCAACATCACTCCACATCTCCCACAGGCTGCCCTCTCATTTAAAATCACCACAACATTTAAAATATATCTGAAGTGTGGATCTCTGCTCCTTAATTGCCTCTCTTTGTAAGTGTTTTAAATACCATCATCGGACTTCCGGTGATGTGCTGCGGGAGGATAGCAGCGTGAGAGGAGAGATCCCGAAATGAGCCCCTAAAGAAAACCCGTCAAACTCGCTCAAACAAGAGAACAGTGCCTAAAAAGAAACGCAGCATTATCATCCGCTTAAACAGCAGAGCACAAATACCGACAGAGAGAAAGGGATGCCACAAAAGATCCTAAAAGGGAGCCGAGAAGTAAAAGACCACACAGCAAAGAAAATGGCGTCCGGGGCACAACAACTTGAAGAGGCAGACAAACTAGCAGCAGAAATATCGAAGGTAGGGACCGCAGCATTAGAACATCACTTAAACAAACTGCAATCCACGGTAGATGGGATTAAGGAAGCATTTGAGGCCCAGACAAACTGACTCGCAGAAGTGGAAAACCGAATAGCAGCACAAGAACAGACGGTGGAACAGATAAATACTGACCTGATACAATTGCAGAGAGAACAAGCTCAGCTACTGGATAGAAGTGAGGAATAGAAAAATCGAGCTAGGAGAAATAACCTTAGAATGGTAGGGCTCCCAGAATCGGTAATGGAGGAACAACTGCACCATTTCTATCAAGACTGGCTGCCATCACAACTAGGGCTACAGAAAACACTGGGAGCATAGCGCTGTGAACGCGCACATCCGATAGCCCCAAAAACAGAGGTAAATCACCGGCCAAGAACCACAATTGGCCGGTACCTAATCTGGAAGGAAAAGGAAAAGATTCTAAAGGCTTTTAGGAATAAAAAAAGCCTGGTATCAGCGGCACGAAAAGAATTTGCGCCAATATGCACGCAGCTCTTTTGCCAAGAGATACAATTCTCTTTGCTGTATCCAATCAAACTAAAAATAACCCACAACGGAAGGACTATTATTTGCAATACAGCATAAGAGAGAAAAAAAGTCGGGCAAAAGGAAGAGCAGAACAAGAGGGAGAGGCGACTGAGGTCCGAAATTGAAACAGACACCGGTGAAAGAGACTGGAATCATAAAAAATTGTTCAAGTTGGTTAAAGTTGAAAACTTAATAATGGAAAGAAAGGCTCAAACACAATGGATGAGAAACAGGCTATGGCCACACAACCCACAGCTAAGAGAGTGAAAGACAGTTTACCCAGACAAGGAGATACAAATAACAGAAGATACACACAACGGGATCAACAGCGACTATCATCAAGCTGGCACAAGACCCAAAGGCCGTGATCCAGAAGCCAAAAGGACATCAGAAGCTCTACAATACCAGAGACAAAACGAGCAGGAACCTCGGATACCATGGACAACTATAAAACAAGACAAAAAACAGAAAGGATACATAAAGAGGCTCTTAAGAAAGAAAGGTACAAGATGCTATAAGATGTAAAGTAACCAACATAAGAGAATAGAGAGGGCGTTAATCTAATTGTATAAAAGATAGGGACTCGGAGAAAGGGAGGGAAGGAATACAATAGGGTTGTGTGAATGGTGAGACAGGATGGATGAGAGGGATGAAAGGAGACCAAAGCAAAGGAGGGGGGGAGGGAAAGGACTTAGGAAAAAAGAGGGGGAGAAAACAACAAAGAAATAGGCCCCACAATGCCCAGGGGAGGCAAGGGAATTAGACATCAGAACCAGAGACTCAAAAAAAGGGATAAAAGATAACCATCAGGGCCGAGCTGGGCAGCCCTGGAAGGTACCAACAAAGTAAAACAGAAGATACAAATCAAACCCCAAGGAGATGGTGAATGAAACCCATTATACAACACAAAATGTAGGAGGAATACATTCACCCATCAAACGAGAGCATGTCCTAAAATACCTGAAGGCCCTAGGGACTCACACTGCATTCCTTCAAGAAACACACAACAGCAACAGAACATAGTAAATTAAAACAGGGGTGGGTAGGAGAAGTTTATGCAGCACATTATAACATCAATCAAATGAAGAGTGGCCATACTTGTAGGGAAACAAATATTGTTTGTAACGCACAAAGTATTCACTGACCCAGAAGGGTGATATGTCCTAGTATGGGGAGAACGCAACCATAATAAAATAGTGCTAGGAAGCATCTATGCCCCGAACACCTATCGGTACTGGTTCTTCCTAGAAATAACCACATTGCTAGCTGATCACCAAGCAATATTAGGCAGGGACTTCAATATGGTGCCAGATGCCTCTAGGAACAGTCTACTGGTGAGCTTTGGTTTTCCTTCCAAATTTTTGCTTTGATCCCCTATATGTCTAACACCGGTCCAGCTTGCCGCATTGGGGCTATATGATGCCATAAGGAGTCAGCATCCAAAACATCCTTATCTAAAAAGGTTGTAATGAGATTTCTTTTAATAATATGATCTTATAGTCATCAGGTGGTGGCATGGAGTGAATGGAAAAGCTCACAGCTGATAATGGATCAGTGCTAATTGCTTTGATATGTTTCAGAAGAGTATCAGAGGATAGTGTATGTAAGAGATTGTGATTGTGATTAGCATTTGTGATAGAGTGCAAGAATTGACTGGCATTGTTCTGATCATGGAGAGATCTAGAGTGATGTGGATGACTATAGTGATAGCTGGTGGGTGTGGACTGTCTTTTAATTAAGTGGAGGTGATGGGATGGGATGGGCTCGGAAGTGTATCAGGCACCTGAGATGAGTTTTACCAAGATGAAGGGTTAGTATGGTTGATTGGAGAAGTGGAGTTAGAATTTGAAAATGTGATTATAGTAGGAAATTTTAATGTTGTTTCAAGGCTCTTATGAATGCTATTTACTGGATGGAATGGCAGATATAGGCTTTAATCAGTTAGTAGTAGGGCCTATACCTTTATCAGGCTATACATTGGACCTAGTCTTTTGTCAGATGACTAAGTGGGCTGCGGCTGTGTGATAGGAGAATGTAACATGTTTATAAGTATATAAGGTTACGATGGATGTAAAAGCCTTATATACTAACATTAATCAGGACAAAGTGCTATTGATGGCGGCTCAATTGCTTTTATAGCTACCAGCACGTTTGCCCAAGAAGTTTGTTTCACAGCTTCTTTCTTTAGTCTTGACAAGGAATTTTTTTCAAGTTGATGGACGGTAATACCAACAAATTCATGGTGTAGCTATGGGGGCTATGGTAGCCCCATCTATAGCGACGCTGTATATGGCTCAATTTGAGGAAAGGTTCATTTATTCTTCAGTTTGGTTTCCTCATATACAGATGTGGTCTCAATATTTGGACGATATATTTTTTCTTTGGACACATATGAAATCATAGTTAAAAATTGTCTTTGAATGGATTAATACATTGAATCCAAATATACAATTTGTACCCAAATATCATAATGAGTCAATAGAACTTTTAGATTTATGGCTTTATAAACAGAATTCCACTCTCCATTCAACTTTATATAAGAAGGAGGTGCAAAGAAATACTCTATTACATTACCACAGTTATCATCCAGGCCCCTTACATAGAGGCCTGCCAGTGGGTCAGTTTATTCGCTTGAGGAGAATCTGCTCCACAGATTTTGAATTTCGGAAACAGGCAAAATATTTGGAAAGACGTTTGAAGGAACACGGATACCTGGAGGTTGTTATCAAAAAAGCGTATAGAAGGGCTAAATTCAATCATGCAGAATAGTGGGCTGACACAGAGATTCAATTACAGGAGTCCGAGGAGGAGAAATCATACATGGGAATACTACCGTATATGCCAAATTCCACCTTGGTTATGGACATTTTGAAGAAGCATTGGTCAGTTTTGTCATTACACTCCTGTTTTAGTAAGCCTTTAATGATGGCCTTTGAGGGGTCGTAATGTGGCTGATTGGGTGGTATACAATCAATGAAGAAGCGTTTGCAAGAGCATCGATCACGGATCAATGCAAAAGTGGTAACAGCACCGGTCGCTCTACATTGTGAAGAATATCACTATTTATTTCAGGATTTGCCCTGGCGGATAATGGATCATGTACCAGAGAAGATTAGAGGAGGAGATCATATGTCCCGCTTGCAATATTCTGGATATATCAGTTACAAATCAATAGCTCCTTCTGGCTTGAATTTATCACAAGATTGGTGGAGTCTAATATGATTGCATTGAGGTGCTTAGTGGGGTTTAGGAAGACAGCCATTGCCCATTGAATGATTGCACACCACATGACTAATGGGTTATATAAGACGGGGATAATGTAATGACGCTTTAGATACGCAACGGGTTTGATGAAGGGCTGGGAGGTTCAATGGCCTGAAATACAACGTTGTGTCACATTGTGTTGAGCCACGCTATGAAGCGTTAAGTTATGGGGAGTATCATTACCATCCAGAAGGAGTTTGGATTGCACAAAAAGCAAATTTTAGGTCTACAGCTGGCTGACATTATGAATGGAGAACTATAACGGGAGATGTTTTCATCTTTGGCAGCCTAGTCTGGAAGACGAGCAGCACAGCGGCGATACTGAACATTGATAGTCAGTTAAGTACTGGTGAAATACATTAAAATTTTGATTCTTACTAGGGGACATTATATATTATCCCTTGGTATGTGGTGAGAGTTGAGTCCGTTTTAAATAGATAAAAAGGAGTGTTTTGCTACGAGAAAGAGGTATCTTTCAAGACAAGAGCTCCGACAAAAAAATTATTTATCATAGATGACTATTTGGGGCATAGTTTTATCCTTTTTTGGATGTATAAGTAAATTAGTGGGGAAAAGTAAAGGGGTTTTTTTGGGTTTGGGATGTGATTATTGGCACCCTTATAAACAATTCAAATCAGTTTGAACAGAGAACTACATTCCCATTGCAGTAAAATTAGACATACCTGTGATCAATTGTCAGGACTTGACTCAACCAATGAATGATGGCTCTAATGTTTAAAATGGCCACATTCACTCTCTTTTTCCATGTTCACAATGGTGAAGACAAGAGAGCTGCCTGATATCATTAGAAAAGCCATTATCATCAAACATCAAAATGGGTACAAGGCCATCTCCAAAGACATTAGGATTCCTGTGTCTACAGTTCGCAGTGTTTCTGCTCATGGAACAGTCAAGAAACTCCCAGGATGTGGTGAGAAGAGGAAAATTAGTCAAAGAAGTCTTTGAAGATTAGTGCGAACTGTTGAAAAAAACCACAACGCACAACATCCAAAGATCTTAAAACTGATCTGAAACAATCTGGAGTAGTGGTTCCAACCCACACCATATGCCACGCACTAAACAAAGAAGGACTTCATGGATAAAAGCCAAGGAGGACCCCACTGCTCAAAGACAGACATTAAAAAAGCACACCTGATCTTTGCCCAAACCCACCTTGAGAAACCACAGTCCTTCTGGGAAAATGACTGTGGTCAGAGGAAACCAAACTTGTGACCTTTCTCAAAACCAACAAGTTGCAAGACCCGAGCAACATGGTTTTACCGAAGGATGATCTTGCCAAACAAATCTGATTGAGTTCTTTGACTGGGTGACCAGGGAGCTAGATCAGGGGCATGCGATGGATGTCATCTACCTGGATTTCAGCAAAGCCTTCGATACTGTTCCTCATAGGAGGCTTATCAATAAACTCGGTAGTTTGGGGATGGATCCTAAGATGCTAAATTGGATCAGAAATTGGTTGACTGACAGACGACAGAGGGTGATGGTAAATGGAGCTCATTCAGATGAAGGGAAGGTGATTAGCGGGGTGCCCCAGGGGTCGGTCCTGGGCCCAGCACTATTCAATGTATTTGTGAGTGATATTGCTGAAGGAAAAGTCTGTCTTTTTGCAGATGACACGAAAATTTTCAACAGAGTGGACTCCCCCAAGGGAGTGGTTAACATGAGGAAAGATCTACAAAAGCTGGAAGAATGGTCTAATGCTTGGCAATTAAGATTTAATGCAAATAAGTGCAGAGTCATGCACTTGGGTAGCAGAAATCCAAGGGAACTGTACGCAATAGGGGGCGAGAGGTTGGTGTGCACGGATCAGGAGAAAGACCTTGGTGTGATTATTTCTGAAGATCTCAAGGTGGCAAAATGAATGCTTAACTGTTGCTTCACAGTTAAGGCAGGCTTTCAAATAGTAGAATTCAGTGCAAGAAACATTAATTACATTTCATTCATTCTTCTGTGTTATATGGAACATACAGAGTCTGGAGCTGAGGCAGTGCACCAATCACATTCCATGAGTTCTGGCATAGGTGAGGGAACAGTGTTTGGATAATCAATTTCCATGGACTCTCCTTCACTGTACTCAGTTGAGGAGTATTCACTGTCCCTGTCTATCTCAGCCTTGTAATTTAAAACTCTGGAGTCTGGCTTCCCATAGCCAGGGATTCTCAAGGCTGCTGGTATTTTACTGAACCAATCTGGTTTCTTTTTTCTCACAGAAGGAACACTTGTTTTAGCAGAGCCTTTAGGAGCACAATAATTACAGTCAATGGTTAATGTCTCATACCTTGGTTTAGCTGAGTTGTAATCCAGAGTGTTTTCTCTTCCAGCCCCTCTCCCTTGGTAGCTGAACTTCTGCCTGCCAGCGTGGGACACAGCTGTGCTTCTAGGCAGTGGAGTAAAACTTATCCTGGATTCTCCTCTCACTCTGGGTAAAAACTCCTGTTGATTATAAAAGTGCATTTCTCTCTGACCTGGTAAAACTTGGCTGTAATCCTCCAGAGATAGTAAGCTCTTCTCAGAACCCTTCTCCCTGGTTCTTGGCTTCCGTCTCTCTGTTCTATATCCAGGCAGACTATAAGAACTAGGCGTGGCAGACACTCTCACCTTAGGGCAAGCTCTACCAAACTCCCCTTGTGCAACAGGGTCAGTTTGGGCCTTCTGGCTCCCCACCTTGTGAAGTCTGTTTCTCCTCAAGTTCTTCTCAGTCCTTTCTTGATGGCTCCCAGCCTTGCTTCCTTCATAGCCCTCAGGCTTGTCTCCTCAGTAGCTCCCAGGCTTGTCCTCTTGGCTCTCAGCCTTCTCTGTTTGGCTCTCAGCCTTCCTTCTCCCTTTGGAAGCATTCTGCTCTGACTTATAAAGCAAACTGTTTTGGATGACTTCGTGATTCCCTTCCAGCTGCAAGTCATCAGAGTTCCTAGGCTCATTAACTCCTGAATGTCTGTTCCTGCTCCCTCTAGCTGTGCCTGGGGATAATTGCACACCTAGTTCCTCAAAAGAAACTGGGATTTCTTTTCTTTAAACCAACTTTATCAGTGCCCACATCATGACAAGACCTAAACATGTACACTTTGGAGGAGAGGAGGGACAGGGGAGATATGATTCAGACCTTTAAATACTTAAAGGAAATAATGAACAAACAAACCTCTTCCAAAGACAGGGAAGTTGTAAAACTAGAGGGCATAACAGGAAGCTGCAAGGTGGTAAATTGAAAGGCAATGTCAGGAAATACTTTTTCACAGAAATGGTGGTGGATGCTTGGAATGCCCTCCTGATGGAAGTGGTGGGGGCAAACACTGTGACGGAATTCAAAATGGCATGGGACAAACACAGTGGATCCCTTTACAGCAAAAGGATAAAATCAAAATAAACTGAACCATCTAATTTCTCAACAAATAGGAGTGGCCTGCATGGAGCGGCAGGTGCACCTACTCTTGCCATCGTGCTGGGCAGACTAGATGGACCATGCTGGTCTTTATCTGCCGTCATTTACTATGTTACTATGTAAGTTCTTTGGCAATGCAGACCAGAGACACATGTACAGGCACAGAATTGAAGCTTATAAGGGAAAACACACCCTTCCTACAGTTAAATATGGTAGAGGTTTCATAATGTTGTGGGGCTGTTTTGCTACCTCAGGAAGTGGAGGCCTGGAACGTATTAAAGGAATCATGAAGTCAGAGGACTACCAAGGTATTTGGAGTGAAATGTGCTACCTAATGTCATAAAGCTAGGTCTAGGTCAAAGGTCATGGGTCCTTCAGCAGGACAATGACCCAAAACATGCCTGCAAAAGGACATAAGAATGGTTAAAAAGGAAAAAAATGGACTGTTTTAAACTGATCTCAATCCAATCAAGAACCTTTGGAAAGAGCCAAAATCTGCCAATGGTAAAAGGAATCCTGGAAACATTCATGAGCTGCAACAAATCACAGTTGAAGAGTAAGAGAAACTACCAGCAGACAGATGTATAAAAAACTTACAGATGGCTACAAGAAATGTTTGGAGGCTGTCACCACTGCCAAGGGTTGTGCAACCAAATGTTAGTGAAGGGAGCCATTAATCCTGTCCAGGTCATATTTTGTTTTTTCTCAGAAATTACTACATCTAAGTTGCACAGACATCTGTTTTTTTGTTGTATACTTTGAACATACTATTAAAATATTATGATGACATACAGTTAGAATATTTCCAATTATTTCTCGATATTGTACACAACATACTTAAAATGCAAGGTTGTCAATAATGTTGGCCACAACTCTATATATTAAATTGTTTACCCTTGTTGATCTATTACAGCAAGCAGAAAAGATCTCCAATTGCTCGCCATGCTGATTTTACACCTTACTTGCAAAGAGTTCATAAACAAACCCGGCAGTTGTCCTGTTGTACTGGTGCTACTCAGCTAGGCAAAAGTGATTGCCGTAGGAGTGCAAGTCTTTGATTAGATCAATTGCTCCCACAATTCCCAGTGAATAAATGCAGAGTACCTCTGTGACTGATTGACTTGATGGTAGTCAATTAGAGTTTGAATGTCTAATTAACAGGAAATAGATGGAGCTATTCACGGTTACCTTACAAAGCATATTGTGACATTAGTTCTGTTTGAACAGAGTCAGTTCTTTTACTATTGGCATAGAGAGCATGAAAAAAAGGCTTTTCAAGGTGCCGACACTTAACACACACTTTTCCAGAATATGGGTAAACATGTTAACCCATCTGCTTAGTTGCTGTGGAACTTAAATACACTTGTTCTCTGAATCCCGACCGACCGTGTTTTTTTAGGATGTTGCACTACCAAGCACCTGTTCACTGGTCCCATCATTCTGACAGGTTTTTTTAATCTACAGCAGAGGTCTCCAAACTACAGCTTGTGGATCATATCTGGCCTGCCAAGAAATACTATCTAGTTCACCAGCACTCTAAAAATACAGTCAATCACAAGACAAGATGCCTTCTTAGAGCAGGGATGAAATTAGCGAAGTTTTTCAAGCTCTCCAGCTGCTAAGTATTACACAGTGAATTATAAACATAAAGGAACAGAGGGCAGATTTCTATGATAAAATTCAAGACATAAAATATTCTATAATTAGTAATGTGCAGTCATGGCATGTATCCTATGATTCTGCTATTTTAATGGAAGCCATGAGTTTGCAGCGGCAGGAGATGTTGCCATTTCTTGATGCTTTTGAATCACCATTCATTGAACAGTTTTTAAGACTACTCAAGTATTAATCCAAAGGGCACTGTACCAGATGGCTTCATTAAAGAGCTTACAGAAGCATTTACCCCTTTATTAATGCCTATTATAATGTCATCCATTAACAAAGTGGTATTACCAGGTGAATTGAAAGAAGCTGCAATTGTCCCGACATTAAAAAAGGGCTGCTGAGATCTAGACGCCTACAGCATAGAGGCCTATTGATCACTGGAAATTTATAGGTAAATTAATAAAAAAAATAGTAACATCTCAGTAAACTATTGGAGAAGAACATTATCTGGTGGGAAAGCAATCTGAGTTTTGTGCTGGATTTATCGTGGAGATGCTTAGCTGTCATTAACTGATGATTTGTGTAGGAGCCTGAATATGGATCCCTAATGTAGACTGGCGATTTTAAACATGGTTTCATCGGATTATTCTGTTCATAAAGTTATTTCAGCGATTATCATGGCTTTTAAAGTTAAGGCCCCCCTTTACTAAAGCCTGTAAAGGAGTTGAAATTAATGCGCCAAATAAACACTCGTTAATTGCAATGAAACTGCAAACGAGGGTCCATGTAAGGACTCCCATAAAGAAGTTATTAGATGAAACCATGTTAAGAGCCATGTTGCTGCCGAGTGCATGATAATTGCCCTGGCACTAGCGGTAATGTGTTCTCCAAGCCCACTCTCTGTCCATCCCCATCCTACTCTGCCATCACCAATTAACATGCATTTTGCATGTGTTGGTAGACAGTATGTTCCCAACTGCCAGTAGCCGTGCATTAAAATACATGTTAAATGGCTGACGAGCTTTAGTAAAAGGGGCCCTAAGTATTTTTTTGTTTTGATTTGCGCATGAAAGTATTTTTAAAAATTATAAAACTAAATTTATCAGAGCAGTGATTGCATGTTTTTAACCCTGGCCTTGATGCCACTAGTGCTTAAATGTGAAGGTGTATTATTTTAGTTGATTTTTTGAAGATGTGACAAATATTACAGTGGGTTTTTGTTAAATTTTTGATTTTATGACCTCTCCCTAAAGGAAATTCTTTTGTATTTACTGTTCATATTACTATAGCATAAATGCACAAATTGTGTGCAAGGAAGTAGAATGTAACATATGATTAGCCATAACAACTTAAGAGAGCAGAAAAGAAAATACTCAGCAAAAGAAAAACAAAAATCGCTGCAGGTAGGAAACATTGTACAATTTTCCCTAAGTGGAATTATCTCCAGCAGCCAGGGAAAACAAAAGGACACTCAATCTCTTACAATGAAAGTCACATTTTTGACAATCCATTATAAAGCAACAACTGCTCTGCTGCTCTGAATAACAAAACATAATGGGCTCTGCAGCAGATAGTGCATGCTGTTTATAAATGACCTTCACATAGAGAAGACCCAACAATGAACTTCATCCAATCAAAAGCCTATTTATTAGCCCTTCTAGTATGAACAATGGCCAATACCATCAAACTTTGCTTTTGGGTTTATAAACTCCGGTACTTAGAAAAAAAACCCATATAAGCTCAAATAAAAGCCAATAGACTGCAAAGCTAAAATCAAAGTGAGGTCAACCCTGGTCAAAAAAGTCAGCATTAACTAGTGTACCATATAGTTTCCTTTTACACTTCTGTACATTCACATTGAAATGATAAGTATAATGACATCAGAGCACCCTATAACTACATACACAAAATAAATCTAAAAAGCAGACATGAACGTGCCGGGAAGAAAGCTTAAATTGTCTCAAAGTGTTTGGCATTACATAGCGAATATGTAAACACCATTTCTCACCAGGAAATGAGCATACCATCAATGCACCTTGCAAGAGCAGCAGACGTTGCTTTGATAATATGGAGGATACAAACATTTTCAGAAAGTCAGTAAGAGGGGAATTGTGTGTATGCTATTAATCATAATTAAGCTTGGTATGACAGCTTCTTGGTGACAAGACCTTTGGGGACTTTGGCACATACAATTCTCTTTCATACATGGGTTTGTGATTCCTCATGGAGAACCTACACTTGAAAGAAATATAGAAGGTCCTATGTGCTAGTGAAGAGACACCACTTTTGCCACTGTTTGCTTAGATGTTAGCAATATGTATGTTGCGGGGGTCATTTACTAAAAGGTTAGCACACAACAACATAATCACGTGTTATCTTCTCTAGGGCCCGTAGGAGTAAAATACCATTATTGTGTGCTAGTCATTCATAAATGATTCTCACCACAAATAAAAGATTATACCTTAAAGTTAAAAATTAGGTATACATCTATTGTATAGTGAGAAACAAAAACATTTGTCACACCAATATTTAGTCATAAATTTAGAAGGTATTATTACCACAACAATGCCCGTCATCCATTTCTTCAAGTAAAAATATATTTGTATGAATTCCTGCAAACTCTCTTATATGATATCTTGTTGATATCTTTGTCATCTTAAACAAACAGCAGAAGCTTCTATCCATGCTGACAATATCCCTCGACTCTTTCAGTGCACAACAGGCTATACTGGAGAAGTAAAAAGATCACATGGCTCAAAAATATATCAATGCAATCGTATCAGACCTTTGTACTGCAGTAACGGAGGTGACCCTGACCCCAGACTCCCTGCCCATCCCACCCCCCCCACACCCCAAAACCCCACAATTCAACACCCACCACACCTGCAAGTACAAAATACATCAGACATCAACTGTTGGTCAAACTCTGGTCGTAGCTTTATTCAATAACAACCTTAACAGTATAGACTCCAAACCAAATAGTAACAGTTCATACCCTTAACATATCAACTCCCAACCGCCATCCAGATAAAGTAACTACCAGCCATATTATTAGCAAGGTGGAACCATACCCCTGGCCTCTGCCACTGCCAACTTCTACAGCAACTGCTGGCCTCGCCATACCATTAGCAAAGGTCAGCATCCTCCAGGTAACTCCCCCATAACCAAAACCCCCTTTGTCTTCACCGGACTTCTGGCTGAGATTGCTTGAAACCAGCCCCATTCATCAATGCCTAGAAACTAATAGTCACCAAAAATTATGGGTAACCACCCCACCCAACTGCAACGACACAACACTCCTACCACCGCCCCCCACACACACACAATTAGGGGTAGGTGGGAAAACCGTTTCTACAATTGCCTGCTGCCACTGGAGAGGGAAAAGAGGGAGGGGACTAGCCTCCCGAAGGTAAAATACCCTCAGAACTGCCTCTCCCTCCCCTCCCTGCTAAATCCCTCGAAGCCCAATTAGTGCCTCTCCCCGCCAACCTAGAACTCCCATAGGAAGGGACGCAATTTCAAAAATTGTGCCAACCCTCCCCCCCCCCCCATTCCTGCTCTCTCTCCCAACAGTTTATTCACTGGGTGCACTCAAGAATGAGCCGCCCACTGCCCAGGCCACAGGATACCCGGAGCTGGGTTCAGGCACCTGGTTACCTACAGCCGGCAGGGATCGTGGCCCCGCGGACTGGGCCATTTGTAGAATGATACCAGAAAGCAAACTAGGGAGCTTAGAGCAGGGTCGAGGTTTGGATTGTTTGCCTGCTAACACAAAAAACGTTCTGCTGCCTTCGATATGGATCATGAAGCTCAGAGCAGAACACGGTTTTCCACACTTTACTGAAGCAAGTTGGCATAGGAAGCTAGGGTCATAAAAAAGCAGGTACTTTAGTCCAGTTCTTTTGCTTTGATACTGGTTTTTGTTTTGTTTTGTTTTCAAAGGCCCTCACTATGAACATAAGAACATAAGATATGCCATACTGGGTCAGACCAAGGTCCATCAAGCCCAGTATCCTGTTTCCAACAGTGGCCAATCTAGGTCATACGTACCTATGGTAAAGTTTGAAGCAGAGACAATGAGATCTGTTGAATCAATGCCTTCTACTCTGGGGTCAGGAGGTTACACTGATGTAGGAGACCTCAAGCAAAGTGTCTATCCTCTTTGCTTACAAGTTCAACCCCAAATTAGAAACTGCTGATTGTTCTAACCCAAGTAACTCTAGGAATTTTCCTTCTGTTAACCAAAGTAGACAGACAAAAAGTTTAGATGCTTAGAAACGGCAAGGACTGTGATGGTCAGGACTTGTCTGCAAATTGATGATGAAGATAGAGACTTGTTTGAAATTGAAAGTCCTAGAGTTGGGTCATGTGATATAAGCGATTTCGGGGGAGGAGGGAGGATTAAGTTGTGATCTGAGCATGATGGTGCAATTAACTTGCTTGTACTTGTGAGCCTCCTTTTTCCTATCTACCTTTTATTTTCCTTTTTATGTAAGGGACAACTTATGACTTACTTTCTTTAGACCTCTTGAAGCATTGTGAATACCAGTACTTTTTTAAATATGTTCTTAAGACTTTTTCCCCCCCTATGATTCTTTTTTGTATAATTTTGAAGACATTAATCTGTTTTGGACTGGGCAGCTCATCCTTTGGGGCCTTTTTACTAAAGTGTACTATAGAGTTGCCCCTAATGCGCCAATAGCGCCAAAACCAAAGCACGTTAGGTGCAAAATCACCCATGTCAACTGTCAGGGCATTGAAAACATGTACCTGGCAGTTAAACATGTGCACCCTGCCTTAATGCGACATACAAATAGCGTCGGTGCACTTACCTCCAAGCCAGAGCCGCACCAAGGGAAGATCGCGCCCTGTGCACATCGGGCGTGCACCCCCCCCCCCCCAAGTAGGAGAGAAGAGGCGCGCCCAATGTGCAAATCGCTGGCATGCTAAGCAGATCTTTCGGGAGGGAAAGATCTGCTTAGCATGCCGGTGGAAGGCTTAAGGGGCGCATTTTAGCTGTCCTGCCATTGCCTGCCGCCGCTGAGAGAAGAAAAAGTGGCAGCGGCAGGCAACGGAAGACAGCTAAAATGTGCCCCTTAAGCCTTTGCGCCCTGTGCAGCCGCACCGCTCGTACAGGGCTAAGTACGGTCCTGCCTCCACCTACTGAGTTGGCAGTATGTTCACCCACAATAACTGGCTGCCTTGCAGTTAGCATGGGAGTGCAGACTGCAAGGTGCTCACCCTGCCCACTCTCTGCCCCTCATCAGCAGTAGCACACATAGGCGGTGCTCCCCCAGTTGCCACCAATTCCATTTGGGATGGGGGGAGGTAGACAGCAGCAGCTTTTGGAAATACTACTGCTGTTGCTGCCCGGCTCCCCCTCCCTAGACTGAATTGGCAGCAGCTGGGGGGCGGCGGCATCTGGAAGTGAGGGTGGCATCAGCAGGTGTGGTGGCAGCAGGAGGGGGCAGCGTCAGCTGCCACCACCTCACCTCCAGCTGCCGCCAGTGCCACACACCCCCAACCCCCGCCCACTGCCGATTCCATTGGGGGGAGCGGCTAGTCCGGGGTTTCTGCCTAGAGCAACAGAAACCCTTGGGCCGGCCCTGGTAGAAATGTGGACTTCTTTGGAGAAATTCTTGGCAAATTAAATGCATGACTAAATTATTGTTGCTATACTGTTAATCTATATTTGTGATTGCAATATTACATGAATAAAGAAATTGGAACAAAAAAAAAGAAATGCTGGACGTTTAGTCTTTTTTTTTTATTTCAGATTTAATCACTTTCAGTTTATAATATGCAAGCAACAAAATAAACCAGTGCTTTTCTTAATTTGTACAGGTCTCCCACACATCTTACAGCACTTGTAAAGTGTGTAAAAATAGCCCCCCACTGCTGAGTTTTGATTTTGTCGTCTGTTCTTGGTTGTAGCTCATGTTAGTGAGCTCCCTCAAGGTTTAGCAATTAGCAGGAGGGAAGCAGTATGATAATCAGAAGAAATTAATGGTTTAAAAACATAATCTTGTGTATTCCCCAAGGACTTGTTTCATGCAACCAAAAGTGAAAACAAAAATTAATTGATTCTTATTAAGAGAATTATCTGCCACAAAATGCTATTCATATGTAACAGATTTTAGCTTAACATGCTCAATCAGTTTGAATGGAACAGGAGAGCTGATTCAAAGCAGCCTTGCTAATAGGAAACATTATTATTCCGGATTTTCCCAAGAGTTACAGAGATGGCATTTAGCTAAGTGCGAGGAGTGCTCCCCTTTTATACATTCATTGATAAAGGTTGAAACACATGTCTTTCAATTAATCTCATTAGACAATGTGCAATGCAGAACAGGCCTGACACAGCAACTGTTTCCATTCCTCAAGGATATTTCTGGTTTTGATGTTTGCTATGACAGTTCTTTCTGTATGCTGAGAAAAGGAGTTAAAAGCTTTTTCGTTTTTACATTTTTGGTTATTTCTTCCGGGTCTGTGCCGCTTTGCATGAAAATGATTATTGCGCACACAGCCATCTTTTGGCAATTTAACTTTTCCAGGCCTCAGGTCTGCCAAATTTGGATGTGTGCAAAAAATATCTATATATAAATCACACATCAAGATGCTCAAAGGGACCTGTGAATAAAGAAAGACATGAAAATTAAGCAGGAAGGGCCCCGCGCAGTTGAGTTTTTCACAGGGAATAGGGTTTGCCTAAGTGCACAAACATCGGGACACATTTATTGGTTCGAATTTAAAAATTTGGTCATATGAGAAAGCTTCCAAAGCTGTAAATAACCCCCCCCCCCCCCCCGATATTTCACCATCTAGGCCTTTTCTCAAATTTAGCAGACTATGATTTTTATTGAATGTTCAAGAATTTGACGTGGGTTTTACCCATAAGTTGCCTTTTTTTATTTCACTTACAGTGAACCAAAATCTTGCAAAATTAACCGCAAAATATATGCAATTATGCAAATGACATTCTTGAAAAATAAAATTCAGCAAAAGTCACTTTTTTAAATTGTGACATGTAAAAGTGATTTTATGAAGGTTTTTCTGTGTATAAAGCCTGCTTTGCATGCAGAAAAGGGCTTTTAAAAAGATAGCTTAGCCATATAAATGCATTCATGCTGACAAAAACGCACATATGCACTGTCTAAGTGGGTGTTTGAAGAGAGCCGGGGTGGAGTTGCAATGTGCATTTCCATGCATCCATAGAGTATGTGCATACATTTATATTTCTTTAGTAACCTTTTTATACCACTGTATCTACCAGTCACAGCACTGTACAGAGAACCATTAGAACAAGTGATGCTGCATAGAACATAGGTAGACATGTGAATTAAAATTAAACAACATTAACAAAAGTAAATATGAATTAGAAACCATACCAAATGTAAGAAACAGTATATGATTACATGCAGATGAGGGAAAATGAGTTGAGACCTCTAATACAATGTTCAGATTAATGGGCAAGCTGCAGATGAAGCAGAGGAAAAGGTTGTAAGAGCTCGGGGGGAAGTTGGGAATAGGTGGGTGACAGTGTCTGATCCAAAATGTTCCAAGAGGAGGAGGGTTTTAGCATGCGATGAAATTCTCCAAATTTGTTTCTAAGAAGTCCACAGCATACTAAGGGGCATGTATACTAAAAGTACGCTACCAGGTTAGAGCGCAGTTAGTGTGACAGCTGGGTGTCATGCAAAAAAAGTAGCGTGGGGCCCCCATGCTAAAAACCCTGTGCTACACTGGAAGCAGGAGTCGGGGCAGAGACTGGGCAGGACTTAGACAGGTAGTGTGGGTGCAATTAACGTCACTCAGCGAGTGCCATTAATCGCACCCACAACTCAGCGTCCACTGTACTGCGTGACTGTGCCACACTAACTGCAGGGTGATGAAAGTACATCCCCCACCCCCACCCCACCCTGCAGTAAGCAAGAAGCCCTGCACTAGTAACATGGCCCACACGTGTGTTACTGGCACAGAGTTCAGCAAACATGCCCCTAAATGAAGATGCGATAAACTACAGTTTCCACACTCTGAGGCTTATCTGATAGGGGTGCTAGACATGTTAGACAGTCTTTCACAAGGTAATAAAAGCTACCCAGCGCTTCTTAATACAAAATCAAAAAGTCAATGTAAAACTGCTGTTTGTAATCTTCAGGAATTTATCCAGAGTCAAGCAGCAGGGCGTTGTTCTCTGCATTAATATCAACTGTCTCACATTCAGAGGGGCACTCTGCTTTTTAGCATCAAATATATACACACACAGACACACACACATACACTCTATAACATCATTTATGCAAAAATAATTAATGCAGTTGAACACATTTTAATGAGCTTATATGAACAACATGAAAACATCAGTAAAATCTAATATTGTTTTGTGTCATGTATCATCTAATGCAACACAAAATATCTACAAAACTAATTTTTGTTGTTTTGTCATTTCAGTTCACACTAAAGGATTGCAGTGCATGCTACATGATCAATCAGGTATGGTACACATTTTGTTAAAATGTGAATGTGTTATACAAAAACAGCTACAAAATAATATACAGGACTAAAACTGTGGATTTTTTTCCCATGTATACTTTATTTATGATACATCCCTCATTCTCACTACACATGCCAAAATGTCCTGCAAACCAAGCTTGGAAGTTTGGGGACCTGAATTACTGGCAGAGCAAAACCTACTGTAGAACAACCTCTCTTTCTGCACATGTTTTGGGTGGCATTAAGAAAAAGGTCTGAGCAGAAAATATATGACATTGAGACTCAGATTATGTGAAATATTGAAAGGCGAGGAGCTTCAAAAGGAATCCGTGCAAAGCAGATTTGTGCCTCTCTTCAACCAGTCTGAAAGTCTCCCACATTATTCTCTCTCTGTTTTATTTATTTAGATTTAATGAATTGCCCTTTCATATCCAATGCCTAGTCTTCTTTTAAATAAAACTGGGGAAAACGCCATGTGATATTTTTCAGATATGAAATTATGAATGAGTAAGGCTGGACTTGTAGCTCCTGCATGAGGGGTCAGTAGGCCAGTAGTTCATATGCACACAGTACAAACTGGAACAGGACCATGGGCCAAATGAACCAGGCAACTTCCTTAAGTTGTCGAAGAGCAACAGGTTTGGAAAGCACTTATAGAAACCACCACAGTTATCTCTAGTAAAAAATCAGGCAGGAAAGACATTGCCCAAACTGCTGACCCTGCTGATAATGGTAAGGCACAAATGATGTGTTTCAAAACGATGAACCCCTCCAGCCCCCAGACACTAAAGGAGAAAAAGTAGGCAACAATCCAATGATAAAGCCAGGGCCGTACCAACCATTAGGCAGCTTTTGGGGTGGGCTGCAACAAAGAGCAGCAGTCAGTACAAAACAATAGATCCTGACAGCCCCCACCAACTCAAAGAACCATCCGCAAAGTCTTCTACCTGCGAGGAGAGCAGGCACACGCATACATACAAAGCAAGTTTACTTTTTAAAAGTATGATGTCCAGTGATGCATTTTTAGAGGATTGTTGCCTGAAGAGTTGTGTTTAGATGATCATTACGGAAACTCAGATTTCAACCCAAATACAAACACTCACCA
Organism: Ichthyophis bannanicus; assembly: GCA_033557465.1. Classification (NCBI taxonomy): domain Eukaryota; kingdom Metazoa; phylum Chordata; class Amphibia; order Gymnophiona; family Ichthyophiidae; genus Ichthyophis; species Ichthyophis bannanicus. The sequence goes on along the minus strand of CM066043.1, from coordinate 127,082,858 downwards.
CACACACCCCTGAACTACACCCACCTCCAACAATCACAACCTCAATGTAATTCTTCTAACCTGAAATTTTGTACATAGTTTATTATTGTCCTGTAATGGGCTAAGTTTGTAGTCAAATGTACATCCAACTGTTTTATTATTCCCAAAAGGTTACTATGTAAAATGTTCTGTTATCTGTAAACCGCCCCGGATCTTTGGAAGGGGAGGTACAGAAAAATTAAATAAATAAATAAATGATTGTTTATCAAAATTTGGGGGGGGGAGGTGGATATAAAGCTGAAGGGTTGCCTATGGCACCGAAAACCTTGTACCAGCCGTGGAACTGGCCCTGGATAAAACATATATAAATGATTGTTAGTTGTGGTTTTCTATCATATAAAAGTCTTGTGCCTCCTAGCCTTATCATTTTTAAATTCTAGTCTGAGATCAATGTTATGAAACTAATGCTATGTAAAATAGATTGCAGCTTAACAAACACATTCAGGATTTAAATAATTTAATGTAATTTAACCATCGCGTTTTCAAATGGTAGTAGAAGTGGTTCTTTGAAGAGATGAACGAGACTCCTCATTTATCAAAATCTGATATCACATGGACACACAAAGGGACACGTTTATGAATGCAATTAACTAACATACATTAATGCACGCTAAGTGCTGCTGCGCCTATGGAAATCAATGGGCTACGGCGGCACCTAACAAGCGTTACCCTTCAGTAAAACATGCCCCATGTCATCCTGGTCAAAACCTGGCATATTGCTTCATAAACATTGGGGCTGCATGTAATGTCCTGCAATGTCTGCCAGGGGAACACAACACAAATAAATCGCTTGTAGGACCCACGATTACCATTAAATGTGAAATTACTAACAAGGTCATTTTAACCTGGAAAGATAGAATATATTACCATTCCTGTAGAAAGGACTCAGATTTATAGTGTCTTTAAAAAGAGATTCACAGAAAAATGGAAGCCCTGAGAAATACATACTTTTAGTTATCCTCTTATATTATCAGTTTAGGTTGGAGAAAACCCACAAATCTATGGGTCCCTTTTACTAACACTTAGCTCAAACTAATCTGCCACACAGCCCATAGGAATAAAATGGACCATGCAGCAAGATAGCTCGAGCTAAGAGTTTGTGAAAGAGGCCCTCTCTCTCCTTATTTACACCCTGCCCTTTGGAATAGGCTAGCAGATCAACTTAGGCTTGAACCATCATACAATAAGTTTAAAATCGTATTTGAAACCATTTTTTTGTACACCCAAGCTTTTCCAAAAGTATTTCCTTATTCTCTGTATGCCTCTTCCCGCAAGGTACTATGTGCAGCTGGTACATGGGTGCTCAGGGTGGTTGTAGATACTGTTGGTTGTTGCAGATATCTTTGAGGTTTATTGCTTATGTTTGTGTTATCTGTGTTTAGCTTTTAAATTGTGCACTGTTTTGCTCTACAGTTCAAAAGGGTGATATAGAGGGAGGAGTGGTCTAGTGGTTAGGACAAGGTACTTCAGGCCAGAGGGCCGGGGGTTCAAGTCCCACCTGGGGACAGCAATCTCAGGCCGGAGGGACTGGGATTTCTAGTCCTATAGGCACTCCTTGTGGTCTTGGGCAAGCCACTTAACCCTCCACTGCCCATGTTCCCTGTAAGTATTAGTGTATGTGTCTCATATCCCCTCGTGTTAAATGTATCCCCCAATTGACCACTTTGACCCGGTGAAAAGCGGGATATAAATACAGCTAAATAAATAAATAAATAAAATATAGTGAGTTTAACAAACCAAACTAGTTAAACTTATAGCCTACACTGTGGTCACAAGCTGCAAGATTTCCTATAGAGATGACTATCTTTAAACAGACTGCTGAACAATGTATAGGAGGCAATGTGAGTCAATATTCTTTATTCTGAGGCACTTACGTAGATACTTTTTTGAACTCGTAAAGCTAAGGGGGTAATTTTAAAAGCCTTAGATGTGATTTGGAAGTCCCAAAAGATGCACGTGGACATCCAAATCACAGAGACATCCCCAGAGCCATTTTAACGACATCGCCAGTGCAGGGATGTCCAAGTATACAGGGGGTATGGCAGAGGCATGTCTTGGGAGGTGCAATGGATTTATGTGTCCCGACCCCATCCCCGTCCAAAGTTTAGACCTGCTCCAGGCGTGAATAGGAATCGGGAAAGTGCTTGTTTTGGCCATAAAACATCTAGAGGGTGTAGAGAAAATGAAGAGCTAAGTGACTTTCCCAAGATCACAAGGAGCAATAGTGGGATTTGAACCCTGGTCCTAGCCCACTACGCTTAACTAATAGACTGTTAGATATCCCCAGAATAGCATTCCACAGTGGGGACGTCTATGTAGACATCCATATCGGGCATATCCACATTTGTGAAATCATGCCTGAATTTGGACACGCCTGCTTTTTTCTTCAGTCGTCCTGGCTTGGATGTCCCAGATTGCACTTGAAGGCCCTTTGTAAGATGTCCCTTTAAATGTTCAGGAGGGAGCCTGTATCTGGTTTGGATTTGCTTAATATTACTGCCCTCTCCCAGGTCTTGAAACTGGTCAGGAACCAATCCGGTTCCTCAAATGAAAACAGAAGTTTCCAAAGCTTGATCGATACCCTTTTTGAAGCGATCCTTTTAATTCATCAGCAGATGAGCACCATAAGTAGACAAGCAAACATTTCAGACTCCACTGCACATAGTGAAGCCTGCTTAACGCTAACGATGGATGTTTTACATGCTGACATGGTAGTCTAATGTGTGCAAGGCTACTTCAAAATAGCAACATGGATCAGCATAAAGAGAAGAAGTTGAAACTAAAATTAAGCCCTGCGCTGAAATATGCTGGAAGAGTGCTTACGTTTCAGCCCCAGGCCCACGTCAGGGAACTTTACTTTCCACGCATTAAGATAATCTTAGCATACCACAATTATGTGCCTAATTAAAATTAAGAAATTAGAACATAGTTGAAAGGAATACTGTTATGCTCACAGCTAATTTCATTAAAGTATTAATGAATAAGACTTTTTATGGCTAGAGGGCAACCACTTTCCACAGAGTACCTCCATGCTAACTAATTTATTCAAGCATGAAAAACAATCCAATGAGGAATGACTGAGCCGGGAACTGCTGGTCCTAATTAAAATATTTAAAACACCGGGTCTCTTCTGAACATCTAGCCAAATACCTAGGCTAGAAGCCAGCATGGTGCCAATTAACATGGAACAAGCAAACACACAGCACCCACCATTTCTGATTAAAGTCCACATTATTGTATCATACGATATATTGTTCTGCACATATATGTAAATGTTTAATTAACCCGAATCTAAATCTCTGCAATATTTAGGAATCAACACATTAATCTCCAAGCAAGTGATATCTTAACTGTGCCACGGATAAACTTTTACTGATGGCTCTGCATTGCAGGAATGTAATTTGGAGTTATCACAAGTCTGTGCATGAAGCTGTTTCTTGAGGGAAGGAAACAGGAATAAAAGATGTCCTCCTGTGCGACATGAGACAGGAAAGAGATGGTGAGTTGCCAGCGGCCAATGAACGGAATGGAACAGTAGGTCAGCCTCAGGTACCACAATATTTTTCATTAATCATTTAAGGAAGTGTCCAAGACTAAAACAATTCGCCAGTTTTGGTCAACAGCAATGCTCTCCTCATCACCCTTCCCCTCCTCTGGAAACAAAAAACAAAAACAAAACTGTCTTTATATCAGTCAAAAGCCTGAAAAAACGTCAGCAATAATTCAGAGAAGGGAACTAGAAAAGGAAATATGTCACACTCTAAGAAAAGTCAAGGTCTGCAAAAAAGAAATCGTGGAAGCTTGACTTGGAAAATCATCAAACTTGGGGAAAGGGGCAGAATCTTTTTCTCATGCATACCAGTACTAACACTCCGCCCCTCTTCTCCAAAACTATTTGGTTGCAGTTCTTCTGGAGCCATTTTCAAGTCACTATGGGATGTGTTATGCGATAGCAGTTACCAAAGGCTTTAGCGCACGCTAGAGGCCTACGGTAACCACTGCTGTGTGCTAAAATCAGCCAGCACTGTAAAGATCCCTCGCTAAATGACTTTTGCATGATGGAATGGGAGTGGGGCTGGAGTGGGTATGTTGGCCAGTAACAGCTAGCTCGTGAGATGTTGCCATGTGCTAGACGTCACTACTGCTGATAGCATGGCAGCACTTAATGCCATCTCAAAGAAGTAGCAATAAGGGGAGCTGCACTACCAGCAATCCTGTAACACAACAGCAGTCCAGCATAAGTCAATGGCGATGATGGCTGTTGCAGCCATGAGGGTTCCCCACCAGACCCCCTGAACCCATAACCTCCTGAGCATCCTCTCTATCAATCCCCCCCCAAGCATTCCTCCCACCAGTGACCTCACCAGCATAACCTCAAAGCATCCCCCACACTAATGACCCCTCCAAGCATTCCCCCCCCCAAACTAATGATGCATTAAACTCTCTGAAATGGGCAGTGATCCATTAAGGAAAGTCCCCTTTCTCTCTAGGGACACCTCCCCCCCCCCCCCCCCACAGAAGATCCTATCCCAGACTCACCCTCCCTCGAGCCTCCCTGGTGGTCCTAATAGTCAAAAGGGGCAGAAGTAACTCCCCTCTGCTCCTGCCCCAGCAGCTCTCAAAATGATGCCAATAACCCCTAGCAATAGCCTCACGACTATCACAGGAATGACTCCCAGCGGTACTATAGTGAGATTATTGCTAGAGGTTACCAGTGCAATTTTGAGAGCTGCTGGAGCCAGGACCGGAATTGTAGGGGAACCACCAGGGAGCCCCAGATAAGACATGGAGGAGGGATCTTGGGGGCGGGTGGGTCTGAGGTAGATTCTTTTGTGTGAGAAGTAGACCTGAATTTAGAGACACACAACATAGCCATCTGCCTAGGGCACCAGACTCTGAAGGCACAAAGACCGATTCCACTTGCTTTAGGATGCTGCTGTATGATCTGTAGGGGAGAAACCTCCCCTCCCCATCATTCTCCAGCCCTGCCTATGGCCACCAACATCCTGATCTAAACCTGATATGATAGGGGTGGGGTGGGGGGGTTGCAGTACTGTTTTTGCATTGAAGATGCATCCATTTAAGAATATGTATTCCAGCCATGGCAGCCAACCTTTCAAAACAATCGGGAGTTTTACACTCAACACTAATTACCTCTCCCTGGATACACTGATGAGCTTTGCTCAATACTGGGTGTTCTGAAGCACCCACAGAGCTAGTAATTATGATGGCAACAAATATTTTTTGGCAAGTGTATAGTAAGAAACTATGGGGGCTTTAACTAAAGTGCATTACGTAGACTCCTAAATGGGACTACTTTAATCATATATGGCCCTTATATGGCAGTTTGAACCCCTAGCAATAGTACTGCAAGACTACCACTAGGGGTCAACTGGGGGCCATCATGAACTCTAAATTACCAGCTTAATGCTCCAAGAGAGAAGAATAACTCAGCGTGTGACCATGATCTAAAGCTGCACGAATCATTCACCATGGGAGGCACTAAGTTACTGCTGGTTAGTGACGCCCCGGTAAATTAAGCTGCAGTAAATTCCAATACTGTATTTTACCACAGCTCAGTAACTCTGCCTCAAAGGCATCTATATGTCTTTTTAAAACAGGCTCAAAATAGGCAGAGACTCGCTTTCACACAGACAGCCTCCTCTCGTATAGTTACATGGTTTAATTTGAGACAGCTTTTTCTCTGGTCTAAATTAAAACATTTGTTTGTTTGTTTGTTTATTTATTTAGCTGTACTTCTATACCGCTTTTCACCAGGTCAAAGTGGTTTACAATCAACTCAATGTACATTGAATACAAGGAACAAACTATATACAATAAACTTAACTTATTTACATTGGTCTGTGTGAGAGGTGTTGTAAGTTCTGTGATCTTCAATCTTGAAGGACTAGAAAAGGGGACTGCTACTTCTGGAGAGAGATCTGCAATTGTGAGTATACTTCTGGGAATTTTTCTGAACGGACTTCTTTGGATTAAAGCTGATTAATCTGTGAACCCAGTGTATTTGTTAAATCAGACAGGGCCTAGTAGCAGCAGTTTAAGTTTAAATTTAAAACACAGAAGAGAGCTTTCTGGTTAGATTTCATACCCAGCAGAAAGCTTGTAATTTAAAATTAATACTCACTCAGGGCCTAGTATCAGCAAAGTACTTTTAGTTTAAATTTAAAACACAGAAGAGAGCTTTCTAGTTAAATTTAGAACCCGGCAGAGAGCTTCTAGTTTAAATTTCATAATAAGTCAGAGCATAGCAGCAGCAAAGAGCTTTAAATTTGAATCAAATCAGAATATAACTTAGCATAAAAGTCAAAACAGGGTCAGTATTCTTTGAGCAACAAATAAATTCTTCTAGAGACCTTTACAAAGAGGCTTTCTACCTAGGGGGCAAGAGACCTGTGAAACCTTTTCAATAGGTGTTATCGCCAGGTGGCAGGTCAAAAGGCCATTTTGAAAGACTCCTTCTATCCAAGCAAGGACTGTTAATCACCCAGGAAGTTGGTCACAGCTTACCTCAAAAGCCCAGGAAAGGGTACTGTGTAGCAGCCCTCTTTTAATAAGTGTTATTTCCCTCCCTCCCTCCCAACACCCACCCACCCCTGGGATAATCGTAGCTTTATAGGTACTTACACGTCTTAAAGGTGCTCTCAGGTGCAGCTGAGGTGCAGCTTGCTATCCAAATCAGTCATACACTAAGGACCTGAGATTAATTAAGCTTCAGGTGAACAAGGTATATTAAACGTATTAGTTACAATTTTATTAGTATAAGTATCCATAGCAACCCTTAATAAGTAAAAAGAATGTAATGATCTAAACACAAGCTTAAAACTAAGATGCAGACAGAAGTCGAGCAGCAAGATGGGGGATTTCCAGTCTATTGCACTGAGTGTCACATGTATGATTTTCTCCCAGTTGGTGAGAGGTCTTACGTGTGTACTAGGTGCAAGGAGCTCTTTGCTCTCAGGGAACGAGTCCGTTCTCTAAAGGCTAGAGTAGCAGACTTGGAAGAAATAAGAAAGACAGAGAGGTACAAAGACGAAACCTACAGGGATATAGTCCTGAAGTCCCACTTCCAGTCTGGCAGCATCCATGTTGCCATGGAGGAGAGAGGTCATGTGACAGGACAGCATCACCCTGGTGTGGCAGGAAGTGATCCTGTAACTAGAACCTGTCCTCCAGGTGATGTAAAACCCTCTTGCATCGAGGAAGTCTCTCCAGGGCCATGTGCCCATGAGGGAAGGGCTAGGACATCCGTTATAGTTGGTGATTCGATCATTAGGCATGTAGATAGCTGGGTGGCTGGTGGACGTGAGGATCGCCTGGTAACCTGCCTGCCTGGTGCGAAGGTAGCGGACCTTACGCGCCACCTAGATAAGGTCTTAGATAGTGCTGGGGAGGAGTCTGCTGTCTTGGTACACGTCGGTACCAATGACATCGGAAAATGTGGTAGGGAGGTTTTGGAGGCTAAATTTAGGCTTTTAGGTAGGAAGTTGAAATCCAGAACTTACAGGGTAGCGTTCTCCGAAATGCTTCCCGTTCCACGTGCAGGACCCAAAAGGCAGGCAGAGCTCCGGAGTCTCAATGCATGGATGAGAAAATGGTGCAAAGATGAGGTTTTGGATTTGTTAGGAACTGGGGAAAGGAGGGGCTCTTCCGAAGGGATGGGCTTCACCTTAACCGGGATGGAACCAGGCTGCTGGCATTATCCTTTAAAAAGGAGATAGAGCAGCTTTGAAACTAGATAATAGGGCAAGCCGACAGTCGCACACGAGCGCATGGTTCAGAAGAATGTATCCTTGAAGAATACTACCGAAAGCAGAGAGGTTCCAAAAGAGAGTAAAGTAGCCCAAATGCCCTCGAGTATGGAGCAGACAGAGCTAAAAGATCCCAAATTACCCATGCCTACCAATAGCCAAATTAATATGAATAAAATACAGTCTCTAAAATGCTGGTATGCAAATGCTATAAGTCTAAAAAATAAGATGGGAGAGTTAGAATATATAGCACTAAATGAGAGGTTAGATATGATTGGAATCTCAGAGGCATGGTGGAAGGAGGACAACCAGTGGGACACTGATACCTGGGTACAAACTATATCGTAATGATAGAGTTGATCAAATTGGTGGAGGGGTTGCGCTCTATGTTAGAGAGGGCATTGAGTCAGAAAGGATTAAAGTTTTTCAGGAAACAAAATTTGCTGTAGAATCTCTATGGATTGAAATTCCATGTAAAAAGGGGAAGGCGATGGCAGTGGGGGTGTACTATTGACTGCCTGACCAGAATGAACAAATGGATGATGAAATGCTCAAAGAAATCAAGAAAGCTAACAAACGTTACAGCACAGTAATAATAATGGGTGATTTCAATTACCCCGGTATCGACTGGGTCAGTGTCATGGCAGGACATGCTAGGGAAATAAAGTTCCTAGATGAAATAAATGACTGCTTCTTAGAGCAGCTTGTTCATGAACAGACCAGAGGGGAAGCCATATTGGACCTAGTCCTTAGTGGAACACCAGATCTAGTGCAAGAGATAAGGGTGTTGGGGCCACTTGGCAATAGTGATCATAGCATGATCGTGTTTGATTTAATTAGTGGAGGAGGGATAGTAAGGAAATCCACAGTACTACCTTTTAACTTTAGAAAGGGAGACTATGATAAAATGAGGAAAATAGTTAAGAAAAAACTAAAAGGAGCAGTTGGAAAGGTTAAAGACTTACATCAAGCTTGGGAGTTGTTGAAAAATACTATCTTGGAAGCCCAGACCAGCTGTATTCCACACTTTTAGAAAAGTGGAAAGTAGTCCAAAAAACTGCCAGCATGGTTAAAAGGTGAGGTCAGAGAGGCTGTTGTCAAAAAAGCATCTTTCAGGAAATGGAAAAAAAGAGCCAAACGACGAAACCTGGAAACAGCACAAGCACTGGCAAGTTAAATGAAAGGCACTGATAAGGCAGGCAAAGGAGGAATTTGAGAAGAAGCTTGCCGTGGAAGCAGAAACGCGTAATAAAGACTTTTTCAAGTACATTCATAGCAAAAAACCTGTGAGTCAGTTGGTCCATTAGATGATAGAGGGGTTAAAGGGGCACTAAGAGGCGACAAGGCGATAGCGGAGAGACTGAATGAATTCTTTGCTTCGGTCTTTACTGAGGAAGATGTAGGGATGTTACCCTTGACTGACGTGGTATTTAAAGGTGCGGAAGAATTGAAGGAAATATCGATACATCGGGAAGATGTATTACAACTATTAGATAAACTGAAGAGTAGCAAAATCACCTGGGACGGATGATATACATCCAAGGGTGTTGAAAGAACTGAAATGCGAGACTGCAGACCTGCTATTAGTAATCTGTGAACTATCATTAAAATCATTTGTAATACCTGAAGACTGGAAGATGGTGAACGTAACACCAATTTTTAAAAAGGGTTCCAGGGGTGATCCAGGAAACTACAGACCAGTGAGCCTGACGTCAGTACCGAGAAAATTGGTGTAAACCATCATAAAGAACAAAATTGCTGAACATGTAGAGAGTCATGGCTTAATGGGAGACAGCCAACATTAGTAAGACAAGATCTTCATTGTCTAAAGCAATCTGTTATGTTTTTTTGAAGGTGTGAATAGACAGGTGGACAAAGGTGAGTTGGTTGATATAGTGTATCTGGACTTTCAGAAAGCCTTTGACAAGGTCCCTCATCAGAGACCTTTGGCAAAACTAAAGAGTCATGGGATAGGAGGCAGTGTACTATTGTGGATCAGGAACTGTTTAAAAGATAGAAAGCAGAGGGTAGGGCTAAATGGCCAATTTTCCCAATGGAGAAAGGTAAATAGTGGTGTACCCAAGGGATCTGTGCTGGGTCCGCTGCTTTTTCACATTCATAAATGACCTGGAAAATGGAATAACAAGTGAGATTATCAAATTTGCAGATGACACAAAACTATTTAAAGTTGTTAAAACCCAAGAGGATTGTGGAAAATTGCAAGAGGATCTTGATAAATTGGAAGACTGGGCATCAAAATGGCAGATGAAATTTAATGTGGACAAGTGCAAAGTCATGCACCTAGGGAAGAACCACCCAAACTATGGTTACACAATGCAAGGTTCCACATTAGAAACCACCACCCAGGAAAAAGATTTAGGCGTCATTGTGGATAACATGTTAAAACCCTCGGCCCAGTGTGAAGCGGCAGCCAAGAGAGCAAATAGAATGCTAGGTATCATAAGGAAAGGAATGGAAAATAAAACAAAGGATATTATAATGCCTCTAAATCGTTCCATGGTGAGACCACACCTTGAATATTGTGTGCAATTCTGGTCGCCGTATCTTAAAAAGGATATAGCGTTATTAGAAAAGGTTCAGAGAAGAGTCCCCAAAATGGTAAAGGGGATGGAAGGATACCCCTATGAAGAAAGGCTAAAAATGTTAGGGCTCTTTAACCTGGAAAAGAGATGACTGAAGGGAGATATGATAGAAGTCTATAAATTAATGAATGGAGTGGAACGGGTAAACGCAGATCGATTGTTTACATTATCAGAATATAGAAAGGCTAGGGGACATGCAATGAAGCTACAGGGTAAACTATTTAAGACTAATAAAAGAAAATATTTTTTCACTCAACATGTAATCAAACTCTGGAATTTGTTACCGGAGGATGTAGTAAAGGCTGTTAGTGTAGCTGGGTTTAAAAAAGGTTTGGACAAATTCCTGGAGGAAAGGTCCATAAACCATTATTATGAAGGGACCCAGGATATCAATGCTTGACCCAATACAAGCATTGTGGAACCTGTGTCTTTTGGGGAAACTGCTAGGTACGTATGACCTAGATTGGCTACTGTTGGAAACAGGATACTGGGCTTGATGGACCTTGGTCTGACCCAGTATGGCATATCTTATGTTCTTATGGTTGTATTAGTGATTTATTGTGATTGTATGAAAAGGACTGAGGACATGGATGAACCGAGTATCTCTATGTTACTAATCCAAAGTGCTCAGGAAACAGATGAGTCTTCAGCTGCTTTCAGAATGTGGGGATTTCTGGGGTACTTCTGATCTTTTCAGGGAGGGAGTTCCAGAGGGTAGGTGCTTCTAATTTGAAAGCTCTCTAAACAGGAGTGTTGGGTGCTCATTATTTTTTTGTGGGGAACAATTAGTGAGTTCCTGCTGGTTTGTCAGCTGGCTCTGTTGGATTGGAAGGGGTGGAGGAGGGATTGGAAGGAGTGAAGTGTTTGGAGGTAGGCAGAGGAGCAGGGGCAGCCCAAGGGGGTTGCGGGGCCATGTGCGGAGATTAATTGTGGGGTCTCATTTGCATAAGAGTGTCATTTGCATAAACACTTGCATAATATTAACGTGCACTTTTAGTAAACATGCCTCTTAATGAGTGTCTGGATAAAGAAAGACTACCAGATTTCCACATTACTATATTGCAGTGACAACCGCCAGGCCCATTAGGAAGTACTATAAACGCTGACCATTTAGAATCCATAGCAAATCTTCCCTAACAGCACTACCAGGCCTCACAAAGCACCAAACCCTACCTATCAAAAGGCAACACTGCAGATATTAAACCAATACATCTTTGAGAATACCAATACATCTCACTGGGGGAAAGAGAACAAGTGGGACTGTCAAATAGAAACTACATGAACAGAATAGCTCAGCTCAGTTACACAGAACATCATCACCACACAAAGAACAAGGGATCACAATTTAGAAATAGGAAGATAATAATTAAACTGGGAACACCCAAACCAAACATGAAATGTACAACACTGGAGAAATAAAACTATAAAGTACAGTCAAACCTCGGTTTTCATGATTAATCCGTTCAAAAAAGTCTGACTAAAACCGAAACGGACTAAAACCGAAGCAAGATTTCCCATAAGAAATAATGTAAATTCAATTAATCTGTTCCAGACACCCAAAAATATTGACAAAAAATACATTTTATAGAGAATAACTATCTTTTTACATACAGAAAACAATGAGAAATACATATAAATGACTAATGAAATGGATAAATGAGCATGTAACATCACTTTTACCTTTATTGAAGACTTTTGTTGGCATATGGGACGCACTCCAGCCAGCTCCAGCTGCTCTCCCCTCTGGGGATCGAGCAATCACCACCAGCAGCGGAGGTGGGAACAGCCATCTTGGCCGTCTGCACAATCGGGGCTCCAGCCTGCCTTTTAACTTAGCAGCCATCACACCCAGTTACCAAGCTCACAGTGTCAGGAGAGGTAGTGCCAATGTCAGCAAAAGTAAGGGCACCAGAAAGAGGACAGTGCCCGAAGTCACACCAGCCTGTAGGGCAGCCACTCCTACACAGTGTCGGGAGAGGTGGAGAGGCAGTGTCAGCCAAGCAGCAGGCAGTTGAGAAACAGTGGGACAGAGAGTCTTAGGCTGCCTCCGGCCCCCCTAAGGTAGTAGCCTGACACAGGTGAGAGTCAGAGAACAGCGTGGGGCTGTGCCAGCAGGAGCCTGCAGCTGCAGACTGCAAGGTTTCAAGGAGAGGCCGCGTGTGCAGGCCTGCAGGACACCCAGAATCCAATCGGGAGGGCAGGGGCCCCGGCGGGAGACTGGGCCGCCAAGGAGAAGCAGATTCGGTCACCAGCTCCTGTCCCGGTTCAAGGGATGTGCAGGGGAAGAGGCAGCAGGCAGACGTACCCCTCTCAGGATAGATCGTATTGGTGAGGGATGGTGACAAGCGCCGGCGGCTGCCACGTGGATGTTGCTTGGTCCCGATAAATCTCCCCTTCAGTTCTGCAGCGCGACAGCCAAGCTCCAGACGTTTGTAATAGGTTCCTCCTCCCGTTTATCAGACCGCTGCTCAGACCGCAGGCAATAGTGAGGGCTCAGCCCGCAGGCCCCGCAGGAGCCTATCAGGCAGCTTTCTTCTGTGCCGGATACCGCGGCTGGCAGCAGCGTCAATCAGGGGAGAGTCCGGGGCAGGAAGCAGTTTCGGGCAGGCCACGCTGGAGCGTTGAACTCCTCGGCTCCCCAGAGGTCCCGCAGAATCGCTGGCTCAAGCTCCGTGGGAGATCGCTGGCTCACGCTAATCCATGGCAGGTACGGGGGGGGGGGGTAAAATGCTGTACGAAAACCGAGACAACGTACGAAAACCGAAACAAAATCTTGATGAAAAAAGTCAACGAAAACCGAATCGTACGAAAACCAGGGCATACGAAAACCGAGGTTTGACTGTAATTTCCTCTTGCACTAAACAAAAACGCAAAGATGTTAGCAATACACACTTCCCAGGCCAGACATATTCCAGTTAATAAATTCAAAATAAAAAGTATTTTTCTACCTTCTGTTTGGGCATTATATTTTTCAGTTGCAATTGTTCCAGTCACTTTCTTCTGGTTTCTTTGTGTCTTCTGCGAGCTATCCATTTGTCCTTTCTTTTCTTTTAGATGTTTTCAATTCTCTCTATATATCTGTTTTAACATACTGATCGTTTCCCTTTTGCTCTTCCCCCCCCCCTCCCATTTCTTTCCTTATTCCTTTATCATCCACTCAAATTTCACCCTTCCATTCTCAATCCCCACTTACTCTCCCAATACCCAGCCCATCGTAGACTTTTCTTTCACACAAAATATCTTTTCCCCTCTCCATTCTCATTCCCCATCCCTTACTACTACTACTACTGAGCATTTGTATAGCGCTACCAGTCGTACGCAGCGCTGTACAGATATGTAAGAGACAATCCCTGCTCATCAGAGCTTACACTCTAGTCAAGACAAAACACAGAAGGTGTAGGCGGGGTAAAACTAGGGGAAAGAAAGGGAGATCAGGCGAGTCCCTTCTAGTCCTCCCCCCAAATCATCTCCCTTATAGTTCTAGACCCACCTAGCATCCACTCCCTTCTAGTCCCCTTCTCCCATGCCCCCACATCTGCCCATTTCCAGTCCTATTCTAGCCCATCACCCATTTGCACTCCAAGCTCCCCCCATCAGCCCATTTCTAGTCCTATTCCAGCTCATCAGCCCATTTCCAGTCCTAGCCTCACATATGTTCTTTTCCAGTTCCATTCCAGCCCCCCATCAGCCAATTTCTACTCCAAGATCCCCCATCAGCCAATTTCCAATCCCAGTCCCCTCGTCAGCCCACTTCCAGTCCTATTCCAGCCCCATCAGCCCATTTCCAGTGCTAGCCCTCCCATCACAGCCCATTTGAAGTCCTAGCCCCCCCATCACTGCCCATTTCCAGTCCAAGTTCCCCCCCAGCCCATTTGCAGCCCTAGCCCCCCCCCATCACAGCCCATCCAGTCCTTGGCCTCCCTCCCCTCCCCCCCCCCCCTGACCAGCCCCACGGCTGTCTGAGGGGCTTCAGAGGGAGCCGGGGAAGCCCGCGCGAGGTCCCGGCTTCCTCTGTTCAACCGCCAGCGTGAAGATCCTTTTCCTTCACGCTGGCGGCTGTATCTGTGAAGCCGCGAATGCTGCCTCTGTTTTCTTGTAGTTGATGGAGAGGTGATTCCTGGTGAGCCACAGTGATATGTCAGTAAAGCAGTGTTGTACTTTTGTGGGAGTGGAGGAGTAGCCTAATGGTTAAGAGTACTGGCTTGGGAACCCAGAGACCAGGGTTCAATTCCCACTGGCACTCCTTGTGGCCTTGGGCAAGTCACTTAACCCTCCATTGCCTCAGAAAAATCCAAGTTATCAATATCTCTGTTTAATGTCATTACTAAGTTTAAGTTACAATGTAAACAGCTTTGATTGAAATGATAAAGCCTGTTAAAAAAATAAAATAGATGAGTTGTTTGGTTTCAAAGGGGGTGTAGACTAGGATGAATCCTTGTTGTACATTTTATATGCCTTGGATGAGTCAGTTTAGGAGGGGGAGAAGGAAGGTTTTGACTCTATAGTGGGGACAGAATCCATGTTGTTGGGGATCAAGCGGGACCTGTTTTTCAATGTGGTCGTGAATCTGTTGGCAAACAAATTTTTCTCTGATTTTAGCCATGAAGGGAAGTCTGGCAATTGATCTGTATGATGTTGGATTAACTATACAGATAGCTGCTGAATATCAATGCTATATATGTGATTTGTTGAAATGGATTAAGTTTGAAATATGTGAACAATAGTGCCAGTTGTCAAGGCTACAACCCTGACCACTGTCTATTTGCACATCCTTCTTAACATTTTATAATACAGTCATAAAATGGCAAGTATGTCTTACAGCATTGACCAGGACATTTAAGCTGCAAACTTTTAAGGCGTTTCCTTGAGAAATTTAAATAGCAATTGGGGTAACGGTTTCGTAAATGATATAGAACAAAGAAATAGAAGTTAACACCAGTAAAAAACCTATTCACCGACATGAGTACTTTCAGCCCTCCCTTTAGCTCACCCATGGAGGAGATTTCCTTTCAAACTGGCTGTCGGGCTGATGCTATAGGGATGCTCTATCCTGAAGCAGCAGCAGGTGCAAGATTTCAAAATGAAATCCTCACCTGCACTGCTCACTTGCCCTGACCATGCCCCTTTTCTTCCTGGGGACAGTATGAGTGCTATCGGCTGCTGAAGTCGTTTTGAAAAGTATCCCTTGAATGACTTACTTCACCAATGGGATATTTGAAGGATTTGTTACATAACATGTTCTTTCAAAGGTCAGTGGATTTCAGACTTCCAATGTGACTAGGAAAGAGAAGAAAGACTGCCTCATGGATGCAGAAAGACTTGGTTTCATGCCCCTTTAGCCAGGTAAACATTAGTCTCGGCCTAAGAGTGAGAGCCACCGTTTTAAATACAATAGCCCTACCCATTTTGAACATGCAGATCTTTTCTCGTGCGATACCACTGAGCGGTAATGAACCACTCTTAATATTTACTAAACCTTGCATGCACTCCCCAAGCAGGGAATATGGATGGTTGATACACCAGTCACTAAATGGCCATTAAAAGACAGAACGGGTCTAACACGTGCTCAGTAAAACAGGTTATCACCTTCCGTGAAATGTGAGACTTATGAGCCAAGAGCAATACTTACCATCCACATCTTAAGGAGGAGTAAAAGGGAAAGTTAATGCTCTTCAGCCTTATACATACAAATTTTATTTATTTATTTATTTATTTATAGCTCTTCTATACCGCGCTCTTTTTCATCAGCGCGGTTTACAATGAACAAGAATACTCACAGCAAGCAACAGGTTTACATGAAACAGGAAAATTCAACTGGGATTCAACTTGGTGAAACTATGTACATATATGTTATGAAATTATATACAATGAATAGAGATTTATTAACATCTTGTATAAATCAAATATTTACAATTTTTCTATGCTGGCTTGGAATGTATTAGAGGGTTGATGATGGGCACTGGGATTGGTAGAAGTGTAGAAGGAACAGGTGGTGTTTTATGGCTTTTCTGAATTGCTTGAGGTCCGTGATTGCTCTAATGGTAGGTGTTAGGCTGTTCCAACATTTGGGTGCGTAGTGTGCGAAAGCCCTGTCTGTGGTTGTGCGTGTGCATTTTGTGTTGCACAGCAGATCCTTATAATATTGTGACTAGCACTATGCATCACACAGCGATTTTCCTACTACAATGAGTATTTCCACATGTTCCAATTATTGTAGTTCAGTGGGGGGGGGGGGGAGAAATCCCTGCACGAGGGGTGTGCACACGAGGTTACTTCTTATTTCATTTGGGGAGGAGGCGATTTCTGGGTTTTTGTATCATTTTCAGTGGATTGGTTACTTTATTTCATTTTGCTTCATTTCTAGTTTTAGCATGTGCTATTTGCAAATAGCGTGCACTAAAAACTAAAGAAAATGAAGTTTAGGATGGCATTTTGAAGTGGTGTGCTGAGTGGCACAGCGTTTTTTCATGGGGTGGAAGCGTAAATCTAGAGGTGCCAAACAGCCTTCAACAGCACCTCTGGTATCTACGCCATTACCTTTGGTTATAACGGATCTGTTGGATACCCTTTTTTCGCCTGTGTCCCGGCAGTCGTTTGCAGCAGGGGGAGAGGCTCGGCTGTGCAGCGGTCGGAGGTGGAATCCTCACTGTCTGCTTCAGGCGGCGATCTGTCCTCCCCTGGCTCAATCCGGCCCTCCAAGGTTCCTTGGCAAAACACCAGCGCTCTGAGCAACCCGGAAGAGGGAGCTGAGTTAGCGGATTCCATCAGAAGGCGGAGTGTGGTTGGTGTTTGTGGCCAGGGCCCTCTGGCTCCCCCGAATCTGCGATCGAGGGAGGAGCCGTCTGTGAGAATGGCAGAAGGAAGTGTGGGCTTAGTGCCTTGCCAGCCGGTCCCCGCCTCAGTGCCGGGCGTATCGCAGATTTCTGCACTTGAGGAGACTGCCCCTGCAGCGGCGCTGGGAGTCCCAGAAGTAGTAACTTTGGAGAGTATTTGGGGTGCGATTATGCAACTTCGAGTGGAGTTGGTCCCGAGGATTAACAGCTTAGTGACCCAGGTTTCCACTAATACGGATAGTATCCAGGAAAATGTGGAAAAAATCTCTTTGCTTCAGACGGAGATCTTGGGTCTTCAGACAAATATTGTGACTGTTGAGAAGGATATGGAATGTCTTAAAAAAGAGCGTAGTGCCAATACGATTTAAGTTAGAGATGTTGGAGAATACAATTCGAGCTGTGAATATTCGTTTGGTAAATTTCACAACAGTAGCGATGGTTTCCGCTAGGAATATGTTTTGTTCCTACTTAATTGAAAATTTAGGTATCCCTCCTGAATCCCACCCCCCTATTGCTAAAATGTATTATCTTCCAATGGGGAAAAAAACTGAGGGAGTAGGTGTGGTTTCTGGAGTGGTTAATATTGATGTTTTAAATGTAACTGAAATGTTAGAATCTTCTCAGGTAGAACAGGTAGTACCATCCATTTTATTGATTACCTTAGCATTGTTTTCTGATAAAGAATGGCTTATGAAGCTGTTCTTTAGGAAACGTCATATGTTGTTTAAAGGTTTCTATGTTTCCAGATCTATCCAGGGAGACCCAGAAGAGGTGGCGGGATTTTCTTTTGTTAAGTCTTCGGATTCAGCTTTTGGGTGGGCTCTTCTTTTTGAAATTTCCGTGTAAATGTCTGATAAAGTATCAGTCACATTCCTATATATTCTATGAGCCCTGCCAATTGCTAGATTTCATTAATGCCCGTCACTCTGGGGGGGGGGGGGGGACGGATCTTCTGACTGTTTAAGATGAGCATGGCGAGGTTTCGACTGTATGAGCACACCCTTTTCCTTCAGATGTTGGCTGATGTTGTTTTTCTTTTTAAGTATCCCCCCTGTATGTTGGGCTAGAGTGAGCTGGGAATGTTGTGGTTTTCCTGTAGTATATGGTAGGGACTTAATTTGACCCTTGTTGTATTTCCTGTTTTCCAGCTCAATTTCTGTTTCAAGATGTATTCTTGATATTTTTTGTATAATTTTATAAATATAAAATACAAAAAAAAAAGAAAATGAAGTTTAAAAAATTAATTGTGAGATTTTTCATTTTATTTTGAAAGAAAAATAAACCCGTTTCATTGCACTTCTTATTTATTTTCAGACTAAATGCTCGTCTTTACCTTGTACTGGGAAGAAATCTCCCACTACCATAATCCCAGTTTACTAGGGGTAAGATTTAGATTTTCAAAGCTGGTCTTCTAACCAAGGGATACAAGACAGCCAAAACATTTTAAAAATGAGGCCATGCAAAGTTTGAAAGCAATTTTCAAAAGAATTTGCCCAACTAGGTATAACCTTTGCTCCCCTTTATAGTCTGATGCAGGGACTCTGTGGACATCAGGATCTATTGAAAAACTCAAGGCGCCTAGTCCTCTTGCACTTTCTAGTAAAATCCCCCCAAAAACCACAGTAACTCTAGCTAGAGTTGCTCAAAATCGGAAAGGTTTACTGGGGTATTTGATGTAAATGGATAACTTGATAATTGATCCACACATACAACCCAAAAAGGTTTTTCTTCATAAACGTGCTTTTTACCGCATCATAGTGGTTTACTCCTTTACAGTCTTTCAAAGAAAGATACATCTCCTTATCATTCGCTCAATCACTGCTTATTCATTCTTCAAAAGACAACTTAATACCAAAGGATAAAAAACAAACTACTTTCCACGGGGACTCCACAAGAAATGTGAAGTACAATCACCATAAAGAAAAACTACAAGGGAGGAGAAAGGTGCTCATACTGCAGCAAATCAATTTCTGTTATAAAGCCTAAGACGGCAAACCGAGAGATTCATTCATTTTGCCATTTTTAAAATTACGGCACCAAAAACCACCACATATACTTTTTTGCATTTGCTCATTTTTTTAAATGTGTTTATATAATAGCTATGAAAATATCAGTCTAACACCATCAAAATATATATTTAAAAAGTTTTGGCTCATCTTTCACCAAAATCTCCCAGTGTGAATGTAGGGCAAATACCATCTTCCGACCTTGACCGATGGTTTCACCATAAACAGGCTTCTTGAGGGAATCTTTCAGAACTGAGCAGTTCACCACAAACAGCTCCCACATCGGGAGACACCGAGCATGTTTCTGTAACTTGATGACTGATATATCTGTCTCTGTTGCAATACATGCAGAAATCCAAGTTCAAACATAGTATAGGGATTTACAGCCACTGAAAAGTCTGCCTGCTCTACAGTTTCCTCACCAACTACTCTTTGGAGAGTGGCCCAACCTGTTTTAGTTCCCACGTTGATACTGTACTTGTGCAGTTCAATGCAGAACTTCCCCTTCAGTAAAGAACTGAAGTTTGTCTCTTGAGCAAACTGCGGATGAACTCCCGCAGGCTTTACCTGCAGGATCTTTTATTAGGTAGCAACTCTATAGCATCTTCCCCATTCTGAAAGTCCTCCCTTCAACTATTAAGTCCGTTATAGACCAAAGAATATGTGACTAACTCCCCTGCTCCTTCCAAAGTCCAGATTCTCTTTAGGAATCCTCTTGAATCCCACTTTTACTCCCTCTTAGGGATGGATGTCCAAGACATCCAGTCTTGAGCCTTAACATACTCCTAGAAAAGAGCCAGCAAGTAAAAGGAGAAAAAAAAACAGGCTTATGGGTTTTATAGAAACACGGTCCTTAGAGTGCAGTGGGGAATTTCTGAGATACAAGCCATGCCTTCTCTTCTGTGTGACCTCATAGTTCAGGGTCCAGTATTGTAAGCTGCATTATCCTTCAGCTCAGAGTTTATTCCTGATTTTCCTGCATTAATGTTACTCCTAATGCAGTAAGAATTTTTAACGTGGGAAAATCAGCGGTAAAACTGCTGAATTTTAAACTGCTCCCAGTGTAAAAACCCATACTAAATTAATTAATTATTCATCTCATAGCACTTAATTATTACTGCAGATCAGGACTTCAGTAAAGATTCCAGCACAGGAGCAAATAGGTCATCTGAGGTGAAATACAGCACTTCACCTCAACTGTCCCTTACCAAGCAGACCTCCCTGGAGGCCCCATGAGCCCCAGACCCCCCAACATCCTACTCCCTGAACAAATCCCTGGTGGCCCAATGAGACCCTGGATCCCCTGAACCCCCACCTTTAAGGTTGGGAGGCAGGAGCAATGCCCACTCGCTACCACCGGCATCATCACCATCAAGATGCACTGCTAGGAATCAGTCTGCCAGATAAGTGAGCGCTTCCCTTATTTGACAGACTGACCTCTAGTGGTGCATCTTTATTCACCATTAGGAGTCAATTGCCACCATTTTACAAGATAGTGGTTGGAGGAGCAGGTCAATGCTGGACACCTCCCCAGACAAAATATAGTAGCATAGTAACATAGTAAATGATGGCAGATAAAGACCAGTATGGTCATTCTAGCATTCTACAAGTAACCCTTTCTGTTATAAACTAGGGTTACCAACTTTTTCACCGAGAAAAACCCGACACCTGTGGCTCGCCATGCTCCACCCATTCTCCGCCCCTAGCCCCACCCCTGCCCCGCCCCCAGCCCCACCCACAAACATTACCGAGGATACGTGTAGGCTAACTTCCTTGGTCATATAATAATTAAACTGGGAACCCCAAAATCCAAACATGAAATGTACAACACTGGAGAAATAAAACTATAAAGTAATTTCCTCTTGCACTAAACAAAAACGCAAAGATGTTAGCAATACACACTTCCCAGACCAAACATATTCCAGTTAATAAATTCAAAATAAAAAGTATTTTTCTACCTTCTGTTTGGGCGTTTTATTTTCAGTTGCAATTGCTCCAGTCACTTTCTTCTGGTTTCTTCGTGTCTTCTGCGAGCTATCCATTTGTCCTTTCTTCTCTTTTAGATGTTTTCCATTCTCTCTCTATTTCTGCTTTAACATACTGATTGATTCCCTTTTGCTCTTTCCCCCAATTCTTTCCTTATTCCTTTATCATCCATTTAAATTTCACCCTTCCATTCTCAAGCCCCTCACTCTCCCAATACCCAGCCCATCATAGACTTTTCTTCCACACAAAATATTTTTTCCCCTCTCCATTCTCATTCCCCATCTATTCTAGTCCTCCCCCAAAATCAGTTCCCTTATAGTTCTAGACCCACCCAGCATCCACTCCCTTCTAATCCCATTCTCCCATGCCCCACATCAGCCCATTTCCAGTCCTATTCCAGCTCTTCATCAGCCCATTTCCAGTGCTAGCCCTCACATCACAGACCATTTCCAGTCCTAGCCCCCCCCATCACAGCCTATTTCCAGTCCTAGGCCCCCCCCATCACATCCCATTTGCAGTCCGAGTCCCCCCGCACTATCACAGCCCATTTGCAGTCCTACCCCCCCCCCCACCATCACAGTCCATTTGCAGTCCTAGCCCCCCTAATTCACAGCC
Organism: Ichthyophis bannanicus; assembly: GCA_033557465.1. NCBI lineage: Eukaryota > Metazoa > Chordata > Amphibia > Gymnophiona > Ichthyophiidae > Ichthyophis > Ichthyophis bannanicus. Next base: position 127,061,007 of record CM066043.1, on the reverse strand, counting down.
TATTTCCAGTCCAAGTTCCCCCTCCCTCCACCATAGCCCATTTCCAGTCCAAGTTCCCCCCCCCCCCCATAGCCTTTTTCCAGTCCAGGTCCCCCTCCCCATCACATCGCATTTCCAGTACATGTCCCCCCCCCATAGACCTTTTCCAGTCCAGGTCCCCCTCCCCATCAAAACCCATTTCCAGTCCATGTCCCCCCCCCCCACATAGCCCTTTTACAGTCCAGGTCCCCCTCCCCATCACAGCCCATTTCTTTCCAGTCCAATGCCCCCATAGCCCTTTTCCAGTCCAGGTCCGTCCTCCCCTTCACCACCCCTTTCCAGTCCATGTCCCCCTAATCACAGCCTATTTCCAGTCCAAGTTCCCCCTCCCTCCACCATAGCCCCTTTCCAGTCCAAGGTCCCCCCCCCCTCGCCCTTTTCCAGTCCAGGTCCCCCGCCCCCTCAAAACCCATTTCCAGTCCATGTCCCCCCCCCCCAGCCCTTTTCCAGTCCAGGTCCCCCTCCCCATCAAAACCCATTTCCAGTCCATGTCCCCCCCCCCACAGCCCTTTTACATTCCTGGTACCATCCCATACCCGCCCATTTCTTTCTTGTCCAAATCCCCCCCCCCCCCCAGCCCTTTCCCGGTCCAGGTCCCCCCCCCCATCACAACCCATTTCCAGTCAAATTCCCCCTCCTAGCCCTTTTCCAGTCCAGGCCCCCTCCCCCCATCACAGCCCAGGCAGTCCTTGGCCTCCCCCCCAAAACCGCGGCTGTCTGAGGCTTTAAAGGGAGCCGGGGAAGCCCGCGCGAGACCCCGGCTCCCTCTGAACAGCTGCCAACGTGAAGAGCCTTTTCCTTCACGCTGGCGGCTGTTCCTGTGAAGCCGCAAATGCTGGGAAAGGTTAAAGGGCATTGCCTTTAACCTTTCCCACCAATCGCGGCTTCACAGGAACAGCCGCCAGCGTGAAGGAAAAGGCTCTTCACGCTGGCAGCTGTTCAGAGGGAGCCGGGGCCTCGCGCGGGCTTACCCGGCTCCCTCTGAAGCCCTCCGGGTTGGGAGAAAAGCCGTTTTTTTTGCTCTGGCCGCTCCCAATCTTGCGGCCAGAGCAAAAAAACCAGCTTTTCAAGGGCCGGTTTTGCCTCTGCGCCGGCAGCCGGCCTGGCCATGGAAAAACCAGCCAGGCCGGCTGAAAACCGGCCAGTTGGCAACCCTATTATAAACTCTTGCTGAGAGCATGGAGTTTTAAACCAGACAGAAACCAAGAGCAGAAGTGATACAAAGAGATTCGCCTGGATAACTGAACAGTTAATTAGATCAACTCCACTTAGCAGGAAATAGGAACAGAGCTGAGGGAAGTAAAGTTCACAAAAGAACTTATTGTGAAATTCTCGTACGTGCTTTGCACCTGTTAAAACATTAGGGCAAACTGTAAAGGTTGTGAGCTATCCCTCAGATCCCCATTATTTTCATTTGAAAATTTGGGACCAGAGATTTTTTTTAATCAGTTTGCAGGTCCTTTCTAAGTGCAGACTTGCAAACTACTCATAGGCTTTCAGAGTTGCCCCCCCCCCCCTAGGTTTTCTTGGTGAGCGAAACACTGAGCAATTTGCAGACAAAATTCGCTTGTGCTATGAGAGCCATTTTGAAAGCCCTCAAACATCCAGATCTACAGGTACAGAGCACCTGCAAACATAATCAAGCTGAAACTCTGAAAATTCAAGGATATTAGGTGGGGACATCTCTTCTGCTTTGCAGCAGGTATAAAGCACATCCCTAGATTTCAAAATGAAATCGCCACATGTACCTCTAGCCCTTTTCCTGCCCCACCCTTTATTCCCATGGCCAACAGCAGAGCTCACATGCTTTAGCCACAAAAGGGAGGGCAGTTTTCAGCAGGAATGGTGCAAGGACTGAAGGTACCCTAGACAGGCCCTCCATCCTGCTGCCGGCACCCTTCTCCGGGGCAGATAGCAGCAGCAATTGCCCCTGAAACCATGATGCAGCACTTGCCTTCTGTAGGGCTGGTACCTGTTTAGAAACCAATACCTGAACCACTGGCAGGGCTTCCTGTTACAAGACGGGGCCTGCTCTGGACCAAAGCCTGATTTAAAAAAGATGGATTCCTGTTTTCTTATAACTCAGCATTAAAACTTGCAGATAAAGCAATTCTGCCAGTTTAAAAGTATTTTTCCAGCTGATTACGTGAAGAAGAACATTGCTGAGATCTTCACTGTGCTACTAGCATTCCCAACTATGTATCGATTGGCATATCAGCAACTTTCACACCATGGACCTTTGTTTGCAGAAGGACCACCAATTAGCTGTTACCGGATTTGCTGAAGATGACATACAGGTTTTGAGACCAACCAATCATCGTGCCATCAGGACAAAGAATTATACATGTTAGATATGGGAGATGCAGAGGAGAGAAGCAACCCAGAACACGCAGACAGACACAGTCCAAGAGAACACACATCTGCAGCACTCAAACATGGACAGAGGCTGGCAGACCACTTGGGAACTAAGTTCTGATACAGACTGTTCGCCTACACATCTCTCTCTCTGGTTGGAAGGTCAGATGATGCTGAAGGACAAAATCTTGGGACAGAGGGAATCTTCCCCACAGACCCACAGCTCAGTGTGTGACTTCGCAGTTCATTTCAGCTGACGTTGGACCTCTGGCATACTTTGACTTCATACTGTCCCTGAGACAATTCCTCAGACCCCAGCCACAAGTGTTTTGGCAAGAGCTAAGGTACTGGTCTTTAAATTTCTCCCTGAGGTTGGGGCTAGCTTAGACAGACAGACTGATAATTTACTGTACACCTGAGTGCAGAGCGAATCCGTGACATTGGTTCCTAAAACAGTGATTAGGTCTCTTGGTAATTGTAACATAGGGCTGAATAACATCCTACCCCAGAAAACTAATTTATGCTAATATTTCCTCTATTTTTGCAATCAAAGTCTAATTTTATATACAAACACAGGCTTGGTTCTGGTTTTATCACATGGTTTTTTTTTTTTGCCAAGTAGCCCTAAGGAATCCTGGGAAAAGGAGGGTAGCAGATTTTCCCTAGACTACCCGGTGTTTGTACATGTGTATTTATCTGCTACTGACAATATCTCCTACACCTCCATCACTGGGACTGCGTCCCGGTTTCATTCTGCCGCTTTGGCCCGGATTCTGATTTTGTATAAACTGGAAGTCTGCGGCAGAGGGGGTGCCAAAGCGGCAGAATGAACAGAATGAAACCGGGACATAGCCCCAACCGATGGAAGTGCTGCATCGTGGTTTCAGGGACCTTGGAGAGGGGCTCTAGAGGAGGCAATGGGCATAGGGGATGCTGATGTTCCCCATCAGCGCAGGCGGGCTTAATAGAGCCGCGAGGGAGAGAGCCAGCATGGAGAGGGACTGATGCAGGGAGGGCCATAGGACACTCGATTCTGTCGCTGTCACGGCGGCAGCGGCAACAGCCAGCTTTTTTTTTTTTTTAAATTTTCCCTGGGCTGATGGGGGGGAGGGGGTTAGGACTGGTAATGTGCTGTGGGCTTATGGGGGGGTTAGGACTGGTAATGGGATATGGGGGCTAGGACTGGAAATGGGCTGATGGGGTTAGGACTGGAAATGGGCTGTGGGCTGATGGGGGGGGTTAGGACTGGAAGTGGGATGATGGGGGTTAGGACTGGCAATGGGCTATAGGGGAGCTAGGACTGGAAATGGGCTGAGTGGAAGGGGAGGCTTGAACTGCAAATAGCTGATGGGGACGGGGGCTTGGAATGGAAATGGGCTGAGTGGAGGGGAGCTAGGATTGGAAATGAGCTGATGGAGGGACTCGGATAGGACTGGGAATGGGCTGATGCGGGGGCTAGAAGGGAACGAATGCTGGGTGGGGCTGGAACTAGAAGGGAGCTGATGTTGGGGGAGGATTAGAATGGGATGGGAAGAAAAATCTACAATTGTCTGGGTATGGGAGAGTAAGTGGAGATTGAGGATGGAGGGGTAAAATTTGAGTGGATGAAAAAGGAATGAGGAAAGAGCAAAAGGAGAAAGATTAGTATGTTAAAGCAGATGTAGAGAGCGAATGGAAAAAACTAGAAGAGAGAAGAAAGGACAAATGGACAGCAGACGATGGAGAGTTAGCAGAAGACACGAAGAAACCAGAAGAAAGTGGCTGGAGCAATTGCAACTGAAAAAAATGCACAAAAGGTAGAACGATATCTCTTTATTTTGAATGTATTAACTGGAATATGTCAGCTCTGGGAAATGTGCATCATTAACGCCTGTGCTTTGTTTAGTACAAGAGGAAATTAATTTATTTAAAAAAGTAGAAAAGTAGAAAGACTAGGGGACACACAATGAAGCTACAATGTAGCACATTTAAGACTAACAGGAGAAAATATTTTTTCACTCCACAGATATAATCAAACTCTGGAATCCGGAGGATGCAGTAAAAGCTGTTAGTGTAGGTGGGTTTAAAAGAGGTTTGAACAAGTTCCTGAAGCAAGTCCATAAACCATTATTAAACAGAACTAGGGAAATGCACTGCTTACCCCTGAGATAAGCAATGTGGAATCTGTTTACCTTTTTGGGAACCCGAAAGGTACTTATGACCTAGATTGGCCACTATTGGAAACAGGATACTGGGCTTGATGGACCTTTGTTCTGACCCAGCATGGCATTTCTTATGTTCCAGCTGTAAAATCAGGGACAATCCCCAGATATTCAGGGACCTTCTAGTAACCTTACTGCAGAGCACAAAGCTGCTTTTGGGGATGGAACTGCAGATTATGGAGATGAGGAGAGGAGAAGAGTACCTCCCCCCCCCCCCCCAGCACCAGTCAGATGAGCTTTTGAGTAATCTGTAGGAAAGGAGAGAGGAAAATGTGGAAAGGGCAGTAGTGAGAGGATGAGTCTGAGGCTGGGGAAAGCATGAAGGGGACATTGAAGTCTGGGAGAGGAGGTTGCCAAGGAGTGGGTGAATCCTGTGGGGTTATATCAGAGAGGAGGTGAATGCTGAGAGAATTGGAGTAAGGAAGAGAGAATGACGAAACATAAGCAGGGGTGAATGCTGGTTAGGGTTGTGATAAAGAAAACAGAGAATGTTGGGAGAGTGACAAGCCAATGGGGCCCCGAGCCCACAGGGGCCCTGTACTAAGAATGAGAGAGCTATTGGATTTTGAAAGAGAGTTTTGCAGAACAGAAATCAAGAAAAACACAAAACTATACTTATACAGAAATTGAACATGTTTATGTCAAAAAATAAGCTAGTAAATATACGGCCCAATATTCAAAGGGGTTTATGCAGTTAGCAAAACTTGCTATCCACATAAACCCCGCTCAGGTAGATATATTCCTAGTAACATAGTATATGATGGCAGATGAAGACCAGCATGGTCCATCTAGTCTGCCCAGCAGGTCACCCCTCCCCATGCCTTTGTTTAGGCGGGTACCCACTGCTCCGTGCAGGTCACCCCTATTTGTTGAGATATAAGAGATAGTTATGTTTATTTTGATTTTATCCTGTTGCTATAAAAGGGATCCACTGTGTCTGTCCCATGCCATTTTGAATTCCGTCACTGTATTTTTACCCCCACCACGTCCAGCTGGAGGGCATTCCAAGCATCCACCACCCTTTCAGTGAAAAATATTCCTGACATTGCCTTTCAGTTTACCCCCTTACAATTTCATGTTATGCCCTCTAGTTTTATAGCTTCCCCGTCTTGGAAAAACATTTGTTTGTTAATTGTTGTTGTTGTTAAGTGCCGTCAAGTCGGAGTCAACTAATGGCGACCCTCTGGATAGCTATCCTAAATTGTGTTCGGTCTTCAGTCAGGCGGCTCATTGTTGACAGACTGGTAACCGTAGCTGCTGTTATTATCTTGATCCATCTCATTGCTGGCCTTCCTCTTTTGCGTTGACCTTCTATCTTGCCAAGCATGATGTCTTTCTCTAATGATCTCTCTCTTCGCATGATGTGTCCAAAGTATGAAAGTCGAAGTCTTGTCATCTGAGCTTCTAAAGAAAGCTTAGGTTTGATCTCCTCTAGTACCGACTGGTTTGTTCTTCGGGCAGTCCATGGTATACACAGTATTTGCGGCCAGCACCATAATTCAAAGGCATCAATTTTCTTCCTGTCTGTCTTTTTCACTGTCCAGCTTTCACATGCATATGATGTTATTGAAAATACCATGGCTTGAACAAGTCGAATCTTTGTATGGAGAGAGACATCTCTGCTCTTGAGAATCTTATCTAGGTCTTTCATAGCCATTCTGCCAAGAGCAATGCGTCGTTTGATTTCTTGACTGCTTGTTGCTTCTTTATTGATAGTTGATCCAAGTAGGTTAAAGTTGTTCACAATTTCAATTTCTTCTCCTTCAATCATGAACCTGTTGATTATGCCAGTTGTCATGATCTTTGTCTTCTTTACATTAAGGTGCAGGCCCATTTTGAGACTATGTTCTTTGATTGTGAGAAGCAAATGTTTCAGATCATCTTCACTTTCAGCCAGTAATGTAGTATCATCAGCATAGCGAAGGTTGTTGATGAGTCTTCCACCAATCTTCACACCTCTGTTGTCTTCATACAATCCTGCTTCTCTGATGATTTGTTCTGCATATAAATTAAACAGGTAGGGGGAAAGTATGCAGCCTTGTCTTACACCTTTGCTTATTTTAAACCATTCTGTTTCTCCTTGTTCCATTCGAACTGTTGCTTCTTGATCCATGTACAGATTGCGCAAGAGAACGATCAGGTGTTCTGGTATACCCATGCTTCTTAATGTGGCCCAGAGTTTCTCATGGTTTACACAGTCAAAAGCCTTGCTATAGTCGATAAAACACAAATAGATATCCTTTTGGTATTCTTTAGTCTTTTCAAGGATCCATCTCACATCTGCAATGATGTCTCTCGTTCCTCGCCCTTTCCTGAAACCTGCTTGCACTTCAGGTAGTTCTTGTTCCAGGTATGGTTGTAGTCTCTTTTGAATAATCTTCAGTAGAATCTTGCTGGCATGTGGGATTAGAGCGATTGTTCGATAATTTTCACAGTCAGTCGGATCATCTTTCTTTAGTATTGGTATAAACATAGATCTTTTCCAGTCAGTTGGCCATGATGTTGTCTTCCATATTTCTTGGTAGAGCCTTGTAAGTATGGTAACAGCTGCATCAGATTGCTGCAATACTTCTATAGGAATGCCATCAATGCCTGGTGCTTTGTTCTTTGATAAGGCTTTCAAAGCTGCTTCAACTTCTTCCTTCATCACCAATGGTTCCCGATCATAAGGTACAGGTTGAAACGGCTGTTGGTCCACTTGATCTTTATCATATAAAAACGCTGTATATTCCTTCCACCTTTTCTTGATCTTCTCAGCATCATTCAACATAGAACCTTGAGCATCTTGTAATATTCCAATTCGAGGCTGGAACTTTTTCTTTAATTCTCGTAGCTTTAGGAAAGCCGATCTTGTTCTTCCTCTAATAGTTTCTGCTTCTATTTCCTTGCATGCGTCGTTGTAGTACTTTTCCTTGTCCTGTCTTGCTGCACGTTGGAAATCTCTCTTGAGTTCTGCGATTGTCTTTCTTTCTCCTCTGGCTTTAGCTTCTCTGTGTTTCTGGGCAATTTTCAGAGTTTCTTCCGTCATCCATTTTGGCCGTTTTTGCTTTTTCACCTTTTGTAGAGACTTCTCGCTTTCTTCCAACACAACCTTCTTGATGTCATTCCATAACTCTTCCGGAGCTCTTGTCATTTGTATCTAAAGCAACAAATTGATTTTGCAGGCAGTCTTTAAATTCCAGTGGTATATTCTCAATGTCATATTTTGCTGCATTCATGAGTGGTTTGCTCTTTTTCAACTTTAGCTTGAGTTTGCATTCTAGTAGTTGATGATCTGTACCACAGTCAGCTCCAGGTTTTGTCTTTGTTGATGTTATAGAGCTTTTCCATCGTTGACTTCCACAGATGTAGTCAATTTGATTTTTATACAATCCATTGGGTGAAGTCCATGTGTACAGTCGCCGCTTGTGTTGCTGGAAGAAGGTGTTTGAGATGAATAGATCATTGGTCTTGCAGAATTCTATCAGTCTTTCTCCAGCTTCATTTCTGTTGCCAAGTCCATATTTTCCAACTACTTTGCCTTCTTCTTTGTTGCCAACTTTTGCGTTCCAGTCACCCATGACTAATCAGGATATCCTGTTTGCATGTTCTGTCAATTTCAGCTTGTACTTGTTCATAGAACTCTTCAATTTCATTCTCTTCTGCAGCTGTTGTTGGGGCATATACTTGAATTATAGTTGTGTTGATAGGCAATCCTCGTAGACGAATAGAGATTAAGCGTTCGCTGACTGCATTGTATTTCATTACAGTTCTTGCAAGTTTCTTCTTTATTATAAATGCAACACCATTTCTTCTTTGTCTTTCATTTCCAGCATAGTAGACCATGTGATCATCTGATGCAAAGTGCCCGATGCCAGTCCATTTCAGTTCACTAACACCCAACAGATCAAGTTGTACACATTCCATTTCATTCTTGACCACCTCCAACTTCCCTTGGTTCATGCTTCGTACGTTCCATGTTCCAATGTGTAAGACATCTTTACAGCTTCTGACTCTCATTTCATGCGCAGCTACATCAGCAGTCAGACTTCCCAAGGGCTTTGATCCAACCACATCATAAATGCTGGCTTTACTCTGAAAAGTCTTCAGCTCTTCCCCAGTAGCTAGTTGAGTGCCTTCCGACCTGGGGGTCTCATCTTCCAGCACCATAGCACAATTTGTTTTGTTGTAACTATCCATTGGGTTTTCATGGCAAGATACAGAAGTAGATTGCCGGGCCTTTCTTCCGCGCAGTTTAAGTTTGGTGTTGTTGCCGTTGTCACAAAAATGTGATCCTCCGCCATCAACACTATCCCATTCTGCTGCTGCCCAGATGAGTGGTTTGTCTTGGCCTGGCACCTCAGCTGAGACCTGTCCATCTTGGGAGACCCTGCCAGTAGTTAAACTACTGATAGTTTAGCTCTCAGCATCACTGATGCACGCAAGCCCTCACAGCACGACAAGCTGCAAACCAAGTGAGGGTTTTTGTTAATTAATACTATAATTATTTAAAAGTTTGTATCATATCTCCTCTGTCCCTCATCTCCTCTAGCATATATGTATTTAGGTCTTCAAGTCTCTTCTCATACATCTTCTGGCACAGGTTCTAAATCATTTTGGTCACCTTCCTCTGAACCGTTGCCAGTCTTTTTATATCCTTTGTGAGATATGGTCTCCAAAACTGAACACAATACTCCAAGTGAGGCCTCACCAGCGATTTGTACAGTGGCATTAGTACCTCCTCCTTTATGCTGGTAATTCCTATCAATATGCAACCCAGCATCCTTCTGGCTTTGGCCACCTTCTCATCACACTGTTTCGCCACCTTGAGATCCTCAGAAACAATCAGTCCGAGGTCCTTCTCCTGGTCCGTGAACACCAACCTCTCGCCCCCTATCGCATACAATTCCCTTGGATTTCTGCTTCCCAAGAGAATGACACTGCACTTCATCACATTAAATCTTAACTGCCAAACATTAGACCATTCTTCCAGTCTTTATAGATCTTTCCTCATATTATTCACTCCCTCGGGGGAGTCTACTCTGTTGCAAATTTTTGCGTCACTTGCAAAAAGACAGACTTTTCCATTCAGTCCTTCATCAATATTACTCATAAATACATTGAACAGTACCGATCCCAAGACCAATCCCTGGGGCATGCCACTAATCACCTTCCTTTCACCCGAGTGAGTTCCGTTTACCATCACCTTCTGTCATCTCAGTCAACCAATTTCTGATCCAATTCACCACCTTGAGACCCATCCCCAGGCTGTTCAGTTTATGGATAAGCCTCCTATGAGGAACAGTATCAAAGGCTTTGCTAAAATCTAAGTAGATCACATCCTCTGCATGCCCTTGATCTAGTTCTCTAATCACCCAGTCAAAGAACTCAATTAGATTGGTTTAGCATGGTCATCCTTTGGTAAAACCATGTTGCCTCGGATTATGCAACCTATTGGTTTTGAGAAAATCCACTATTCTCTCTTTCAGAAATACCTCCATTACTCTTCCTATTTCAGAGGAAGGCTTACCCGCCTGTAGTTTGTCACTTCTTCCTTATTACTAGTTTTGTGAAAAGGTACCACATCAGCCTTTCTCCAGTCCTGTGGAACTTCTCCTGTCTTCAAGGATCTATTAAAAACATCCTTTAAAACCGGGGTCTCAAACATGCGGCCCGCGAGAGAATCTTGTGCGGTCCGCAACGCATTTGGCCCGGCGTGTTAAGCAACCCAAACTTGCTGCTGCTGCTGCTGCCGCCGCCGCCACCGTGGCAGTGGCAGAATCAAGCATCCCGCCCGCGGCGCCCCCCCCCTGCTCAGCAGAGTCCTCCCTGCAGCATCAGCTCCAAAAGCGGCGGCTTTCAGAGCCGTGAAGAGAGAGAAACACTCTCTCTCTTCGCGGCTCTGAAAGCCACTGCTTTTTCGAGCTGATGCTGCAGGGAGGACTCTGCCGGGCCCCGCGGGACACTTGATACTGTGGCGGCAGCAGCAGCATAAGTTTGGTTTTTTTTTAAATCTACCTGGGCTGATGGGGGGAGGGGGGTTAGGACTGGTAATGGACTAGGGGGGGTTAGGACTGGTAATGGCCTATGAGGGGGGTAAGACTGAAAATGGGGTGATGGGGGGTAAGATTGGAAGTGGGCTGATGGGAGTGTTAGGACTGGCAATGGGCTATGGGGGTGCTAGAACTGGAAATGGACACGAAGAAAGTGGCTGGAACAACTGCAACTGAAAATAAATGCACAAAAGACAATAAATTCAAAATAAAGAGAGATTTTTCTAACTGGAATATGTCAGCTCTGGGAAATGTGCATCATTAACGTCTGCGCTTTGTTTAGTACAAGAGGAAATTAATTTATAGTTTTATTTCTACAGTGGTGTTGTACATTCCAAGTTTGGCTTTTGGGGTTCCCAGTTTAATTATTGTTTTCCTGTTTCTAAATTGTGATTCCTTGTTTGGTGATGGTCTATGTTCTGCATGTGTAACTGAGCTGAGGTATTCTGTTTATATAATTCCTATTTTACAGTGCCACTTGTTCTCTTTCCCCAGTAGGTCATGTATTGTTATTCTCTGAAATGTATTGGTTTAATATTTGCAGTGTTGCCTTTTGATAGGTAGGGTATGGTGCTTTGTGAGGCCTGGTAGTGCTGTTAGGATACGGTGGGTTTGCTATGGGTTCTAAATGGGCAGTGTTTGTTTGTAGTAGTTCCTAATGTGCCTGGTGGTTGGCACCGGATTATAGTAATGTAGAAATCCTTTAGTCTTTCTTCATCCATACACTCATTAAGAGGCATGTTTACTAAAAGTTAGTGTATGGTAACATTATGTAAATATTTATGCAAATGAGGCCCCTTAAGCAAATGAGGCCCCGCGTCTTATGCTGCCCGCAGGTTACTTTACAAATCCTCATTTGGCCCTCAAAGCAATTTGTGTTTGAGACCCCTTCTTTAAAAGGTCCCACAAGAACGTCTCTGAGCTTTCAGTATCCTTGGATGTATCCCATGCAGTCCCAAGGCCTTGTCCACTTTCAGTTTTGCAAGCTATTCAAACACATCATCTTCTGTGAATGGTGTAGTATCTGATCCATTCCCATTTGTATATTTGTCAATCACAGGTGGTCCTTCTCCAGGATAGATGTATTTGCTTAACATTTTCGATTTTTCAGTCATCTCCCTGATGAATCCGTACGCAACACTTTTGGGTCTTGCAATTCCACCTCTGATCTTCCTCTTCTCCCAAAAAAGTTATATCACCACACTTCAAATCTTCATCTATCTTTTCATCTGCCTTTGCTTTGCTATCCTTATTTCTCTTTTTTTTTCTCTTTGAGCTTTATCCTATAGTCTTTTCTGTGTTCCTCTGCAAACTTCTGAATTTTGTGAAAGCTGTGGGGGTTTTTGCCTTTATTTGTGCAGCCCTTCTTTGGAGAACCATATACAGTGCCTTCTGAAAGTATTCATCCCCTCAGCGTTTGTCCTGTTTTGTCGCATTACAACCTAGAATTAAAATGGAACTTTGGGGGTTAGCACCGAGTTACACAACATGCCTACCACTTTGAGTTGCAAAATATACTTTGTGATACAAATAACAATTAAGAAAAAAAAAACACAAAGAAAACAAAACCAAATCAGGAGTGTGCATAGGAATATCCCCCCGCCCCCTCCAACCACTCTGCCAACTCCTCCTTCAGGCACTTGGTCATTTTACTGAAGTCAGCATTTTTGAAGTCTAGGATTTTGAGCTTGCAGTGATTGGACTCTGCCTTGGCTTTTATCTCAAACCACACCGTGGGACGATCACTGCTGCTCATGTGGGCACCCACCCATACCTTCCACACGCTATCTCCGTTGGCGAGTGCTAAATCCAGCATCAAACTTTCCCCGGTTGGTTCCATCACCATTTGTCTAAGCAATGCATTTTTTTACTTCTTTTCAGATTTGCAGAAGAAATACTCCAATCCACATTGGGTAGATTAAAGTCACCCAATATGATCACTTCCTTCTTCATGGCTATCTTTGCAATATCAATTATCACATCTCTATCCATTTCTTCAGTTTGAGTTGGAGGCTTGTAGACCACACTGGTATGGATGACAGTAACATCTCCTCTTTCCAACACAATCCACAGTGCTTCTTCTTTTCCCCACATCCCCTGCATTTCAGCAGCTTTTATATTGCTTTTGACATATAGAGCTACTTCTCCTCCTTTTCTACCCTCTCTCTCTCTCTCTCTTCTACATAGATTACAGCCAGCTATGACTGTATCACATTCATGCAACTCATTAATTATGTTTCTGTAATGACCACAATGTCCAAGTCCATTTCCACCATTAGGGCTTCCAGGTGAGGAACTTTGTTGGATAGGCTTCGAACATTTGTGCTCATTGCTTTCCATCATTTGTTGACTGGCTTGCCTGTAATTTTGCATGGATTTTGTTCTACATGCCTCTTCCCACTTGCCATTGATGTGTGGGTTAATAGTGTGGCTGCTTCCAATATTATTATGTTTTTTGCTGGGAGTGACGCCCTGAACTTGTTCTTCTCCAACCATCACCCCCTTTTCCTAGTTTAAATGCCTGTCCATATATTGCCTGAATTTTTCACTTAGGATCTGTTTCCCTGTGACAGAGAGATGTAGTCCATCAATACAGTATAGCCTCTTGTTGTTCCATCTATTTCCCTAGTCGCCTATATATCTATATTCTTTTTGTTTGCACCAGGTTTGGAGTCATGTATTAAAGTTGATTATGTGATGCAGCCTTTCTGCCCCCTTACCAAGAACAGGTAGAACTTCTGAGAACGCTATAGCGTTAACAATGTGTTTGAGTTTCTCTCTCAGAATCTGAAAAATCCCTTAGAACTGTAGAGGCACTGTTTCTAGCTAGGTCATTTGTACCTAAGTGGATGACAATATCAATTTGAGTACTCACTTTCTGCACTAACTATGCCAACAGTTTGGTTTGTATTCCTACTGGCTTTAGAGCCTGGTAGGCATTTGACCATTTTCTCTCCTTTGGACTGTGTTCCCAAGTTGGTGCCTTTGATGATGGAATCTCCAAGTAGTAGTAGTTTTCTGTTTTGTGATTTTTTTTTTTCTTCAAATTTGGAGCATTATCAGCAGATTCAGCATTAACCTTCTCATTTAAGGTCACCTCAGTTTCCACAATAGGGCATTCTCATTTTCCAAGGCAGAGAAGGCATTATGCAAGGATATCTCTTGATGGAGAAGATGTCTCCATGTAACAGGTCGCAACCTACCAAAGCCCATTGTGATCCATTTGTTCCTGGACTGTTTGATTATTTGTGGAAGCGGTGGTGGATTTTTTTTTTCAATTTGTATCCTAGAGGAGGTGTGCTTAATTGCAGCTAATTCTTCCCTTAATAGAATCAATTCTTTACGCATAGCAGATAACTTGAGACACAAAGGGCAAGCTCTTAGGCTCCAAATGATTCTTCTTAGAATGAAGGCACCACAGCTATTGCATTGAATACACAACATGCTGACAAAGACAGTTATAAAGCAGTTCTAGGGCAGGGACTTATCTATAAACTTTAAAAAGACTGAGGTTCTCTATATCACCAAGGATACTAAGTTTACTCCACCACCCAATATTTCTTTTGATGGCATTCAATTTAAGTCAGATCTGAAGTATGTTACTTAGGTGTCATGCTAGATACACACTAAACTCTTCATCACACATAAGCAGCACTGTGAAAAACATCTATTACAAGCTCCAGACCATAAAACATCTCAAGTCATTCCTTGAACTACATGATTTTCGCTCAGTCCTACAAGCTCTAATCTTCCCGCACTTCGACTACTGCAACCTTTTGCTTCAAGGCCTCCCCAAATATAGAGTCCAACCCCTCCAGCTAGCAATGAGTACAACTGCTCATCTACTCTAATGCCATAGGATCAGAGCACATTACACCACTGCTCAAACTACTACATTGATTCGCTGATGCATAGGTAGTCAAATTCAAAGTTCTACTCACAACCTTTAAAATCTTACATGAATTATCTGCCTTCCGCCTGCAATCCCTTATCCAGAAAACACCTGACAATGGAACTCTAAGATCGAATTTCCTTAACACTTTACTGATACCATCAATGTATACTAAGGTTTCCCTTACAACCTCAAATAGAGCCCTCTCATTCTTTGCTCCAGCTCTTTGGAACATGCTTCCAGATGAGCTTCGCGCCATTAATGACTTACTGGACTTTAAAAAGAAGCTAAAGACACATCTGTTCTTTGAGCATTTTTTAAATCTTGATACATAACTACCACTCCTCAACCTCTTTACCTATTAATTCTTGTAATATACTTTTGTTCCGATATGTTCCTTTTTCTTTCTGACTTTATTTTCTATGTAAAACCATATTGGCATTGTTGTTCATTGTAAACCACATAGACTATTTGATATGCGGTATATAAGACTAGCTAAATAAATAAAAATGAGAAAAGGTGGGTGTTACACTTAATTGGAGGACAGATGTCAATCTATATGATGACTATATAGGCAATGCAACCTCGGGGTGAGTGGGAATTTAAGTGTCCCTGGCCAATAGACCTTATATGAACCAAGTGCACACTGAGATTTCTGATTTAAAAAGGCTATGCAAGGAACATAGGCAAGCTAAATTTTCCTAAACTTATAACCAAAATTTAGGTTGTTTGCCACTAGACTGTAGATCAAGGTGGCTGTGAACAGATAGAAATGGGATAGAGACAGAAAGATAGGAAGAGCAAGGGTTGTTTTTTTTTGGATCTTTTGCGTTTGTCCTCCTCCCTTGGTGCAGTTACCCTAACACACCACAGTGTCTAAATAGCATTATAATAGAATAAAACAGGTAATAAATAGGCAAGGAAAATTTATATCAAAAACCAGCCAAATAGTAAAACCTAGAAAGCTTAGCTTTGTAGCATCTCTTGAAGTTGCTGCAGAATATCCCCAGGGCCGCCTTGGCACAATCTAGATAGTTTCAGGACAGCCCATGAGCGGGGCTGAGGTAATCGTGGCACCTATCCAATCAGCAGCAATTTCCAGCCCACTAACCAGATAGGACAGCCATTGACAGCCATTTAACCTTATACGGTTTTGCTATCCAGTTAGCAGCTGACTATCGCCACCCAACTTGATAGTAAAGGAGGTCAGCGGCAAAACCAGATTATCCGTACCAGAAGATATCCGGCATCTGGTGCTGAATATCCGGTTTCACTTTTGCCAACGGTGGCAAGGCACTTTACAAGCACTGATCGCTGTGGGCTGAAGATCAGGACCATGGATATTTTATTTTTAATATAATATAATAGCACATATTCCTGCACTAATATTAAATCCAGGAGGCCCCGCTAAAATGGTTCAAATTAGGCCACACAGTTGCGAAGGCCGCCCTGTATTAAGGCAACTTCCTATGAAAACTGCCTCCCTAGAGTATTGTCTTTATCTTTATTCGGGCACTTGATAGACCGCCCAGGCCGGAGCATCAGGGCGGTGTACAATAACAAATAAAATGTCAGCTGCTGGAAACGAAAGATAGAGGGTAACGCCAGTAAACGATAGGACAGAGAGAGACAGTAAAATAAGGTAGAGGACAGGAAAGCCCCAAAGAGGGGTAGGAGGAGGGGAAGAGGGAGAGAGGAGAGGGGGGGAGAGGGGAAGAGGAAAGAATCACGGGGAATGGAGGGCGTGACTGGGGGATGGGGCGCCATCGGCAGGGGGAGGGAGGTCAAAGGCCTGACAGAAAAGATGAGTTTTGAGGAGGGCTTTGAAGCGAGTGTAGGACAGCTCATTGCGGAGAGGAAGGGGAAGGGAGTTCCAGAGGGCAGGTCCTAGGAAGAAAAAAGCAGAACGGCGAGTAGATTCCAGATGGGCCTGATTAGGAGAAGGGAGGAAGAGACGATTACCGTGAGATGAGCGAAGAAGGCGGGGGGAGGGCTGGAGGTGAATAATGTTAGCCAGGTACTGGGGGGTGTCGGTGTGAAGAACCCGGTGAGCGGTGATGAGCAATTTGTAGACAAACCTGAACTTGATCGGGAGCCAATGCAGAATGAGGAGGCATGGGGACACATGAGAGCGAGCAGGGGATGAGGTGACAAGACGAGCGGCGGCATTCTGGACAAGTTGGAGACGGGGAAGATGGGAGACCTGCATAGATAACATTACAATAATCCAGACGAGAGATTACTAAGGACAAAACAAGAGTAGCAACAGAAGGGGGGGGGGGGAAGAATTGAACGAACAGCCTTAATACGACATAGATGGAAAAAGGAAGTACGAATAACAGAGGAGATATGTTTGTGGAAAGAAAGGGAAGGGTCTAGGGCAGTGATGGCTAACCTTTTTGAGCCCGAGTGCCCAAACTGCCGCACAAAACCAAAGAATTTCCTCAAAGTGCCAGCACGTCATTTGCATAAGTGGTCTTATTTGCATAAATATTTGCATAATGTTACCATACACTAACTTTTAGTAAACATGTCTCTTAATGAGTGTATGGATAAAGAAAGACTAAAAGATTTCTACATTACTATAATCCAGTGCCAACCGCCAGGCACATAAGGAACTACTACAAACGCTGCCCATTTAGAACCCATAGCAAACCCGCCGTATCCTGACAGCATTACCAGGACTCACAAAGCACCATACCCTACCTATCAAAAGGCAACACTGCAAATATTAAACCAATACATTTCAGAGGATACTGGGGAAAGAGAACAAGTGGCAACGTCAAATAGGAATTTCCTCTTGTACCAAACAAAGCGCAGATGTTAATGATGCACATTTCCCAGAGCTGACATATTCCAGTTAATAAATTCAAAATAAAGAGATATCTTTCTACCTTTTGTGCATTTTTTTTTCAGTTGCAATTGGTCCAGCCACCTTCTTCTGGTTTCTTCATGTTTTCTGCTAACTCTCCATCGTCTGCTGTCCATTTGTCCTTTCTTCTCTCTTCTAGTTTTTTTTCCATTCTCTCTCTCTCTCTACATCTGCTTTAACATACTAATCTTTCTCCTTTTGCTCTTTCCTCATTCCTATTTCATCCACACAAATTTTACCCCTCCATCCTCAATCCCCAATTACTCTCCCAATACCTGGCCAATTGTAGATTTTTCATCCCTCCTACACAAAATATTTTTCCCCTCTCCATTTTACTCTCCCAGCCCCATCCCATTCTAATCCTCCCCCAACATCAGCTCCCTTCTAGTTCCAGTCTCACCCAGCATCCATTCCCTTCTAGTCCCTGCATCAGCCCATTTCCAGTCCAAGTCCCTTCATCAGCTCATTTTCAATCCTAGCCCCACCATCAGCCCATGTCAAATCATAGCTCCCCTCCACTCAGCCCAATTCCAGTCCAAGCCCCCCCCATGAGCCTACTTCCAGTTCTAGCCCCTCCATGAGTCCATTTCAATTCAAGCCCCCACCACAGCCCATTTCCAATCTTAGCTCCCCCCAACAGCCCATTTCCAGTCCTATCCTAGCTGTTCCATCAGTCCATTTTCAGTCCTAGCTCCCTTCCCTCACAGCCCATTTCCATTCCAAGCCCCCTCCCCATCAGCTATTTGCAGTTCAAGCCTCCCCTTCCACTCAGCCCATTTCCAGTCCTAGCAACACCCCAACCCATTACCAGTCCTAGCCCCCCGTCAATCAACTTCCAGTCCTAACCCCCATCACCCCATTTTCAGTTTAAGCCCCCCCCCTATAACCCTTTACCAGTCCTAACCCCCCATCAGCCCATTTCCAGTCAGCCCCCCATAGCCCATTGCCAGTCCTAAACCCCCCCCCCCATCAGCCCACAGCCCATTACCAGTCTTAACCACATCAGCCCACCTCAAGTCCTAACCCCTCCCCATCAGCCCATTTCCTGTCCTAGCCCCCCCCATAACCCATTATCAGTCCTACACCCCCATCAGCCCACTACCAGTCTTAACCCCCCCATAGCCCATTACCAGTCCTAACCCCCCCCATCAGCCCACTACCAGTCTTAACCCCCCCCATAGCCCATTACCAGTCCTAACCCCCCATCACCCCATTTCCAGACAGCCCTCATCAGCTCATAGCCCATTGCCAGCCCTCATCAGCCCACAGCCCATTGCTAGTCTTAACTCCCCCCCCATAGCCCACTGCGTCTTAACCCCCCTCCCCAGCCCACTGCCAGTCTTAACCCCCCCTCCCTAGCCCATTGCCAGTCTCAACCCCCCTCCCTCCCTAGCCCATTGCCAGTCTCAACCCCCCTCCCCCCCTCCCTAGCCCATTGCCAGTCTTAACCTCCCTCCCTCCCTAGCCCATTGCCAGTCTTAACCTCCCTCCCTCCCTCCCTAGCCCATTGCCAGTCTCAACCCCCCTCCCTCCCTAGCCCATTGCCAGTCTCAACCCCCCTCCCTCCCTCCCTAGCCCATTGCCAGTCTCAACCCCCTCCCTCCCTAGCCCATTGCCAGTCTTAACCTCCCTCCCTCGGCCCTTGCCAGTCTTAACCCCCCTTCCCTCCCTCCCTAGCCCATTGCCAGTCTTAACCCCCCTCTCTCCCTCCCTAGCCCATTGCCAGTCTTAACCCCCCTCCCTCGGCTCATGGCAATAAAAAAAAAAAAAAGCTGCCCGCTGCCGCCGCCGCGGCATGGAGTGTCCCGCGCGGCTCCCTCTGCCTGGCGGGACTCTCCCGGCGCTGCTCAGCCCCTCTCTGCCGGCTTGCCGAGACGCGCAGGGAGAGAGAGTCTCCCGCGCGTCTCTCTAAACCCCGCAGGGGCAGATGGGAAATTTCCCATCAGCCCCTGCGGGCTTAACAGAGACTCGAGGGAGACTCTCCCTTCGCGTCTCTGCAAGCCGGCAGAGAGGGGCTGAGCAGCGCCGGGAGAGTCCCGCCGGGCAGAGGGAGCCCCGCGGGACACTCCATGCCGCCGCGGCGGCAGCGGGCAGCTTTTTTTTTTTTTTTAATGTGCGACCTTCCCGCGTGCCAGCTGCAAGGCCTTCGCGTGCCACAGCTGGCACGCGTGCCATAGGTTCGCCATCGCTGGTCTAGGGTAACGCCCAGGTAATGAAGGGTTGGTACTAGAGGAATAGAGTGAGAGCCCATAGTGGGTGATAGCCTGGGTTGGGGAAGCCCGAGTGAAATCCAGATTGCAGAAGACTTAGTAGGATTGGCATGTAGAAAGTTGGACTCAAACCAGGAGGCAATGGAGGAGAGACAGTGGTTGAGTGGGCCGAAATCCGGGGAGGAAGAGGAGGTGTGATGAACTAGAAGGATGTCGTCGGCATAAATGTAGAAAGAGACCGCGGACTGTTGAATAAGGAGGGCTAAGGGAGCAAGAAAAACATTGAAAAGCAGAGGAGCGAGAATAGAACCCTGAGGGACGCCACAGATGGAGGGGGATGGGGGGGAGACCGAGGTACCAGAGTGAACTGAAGAGGTACGACAAGACAGGAAAGAGCGAAACCACCGGAGAACGGTGCCATGAACACCAAAGTCGGACAAATGGGACAGGAGAGTGCGTTGATCGACCACATCAAACGCAGAGGACAGATCCAAAGAAACCACTAGAGAGATGTCACCATGATCGTGAGAGCGATGGAGTTCCGAGAGTAGTGCTGTGCGAACAGTTTCGGTGCTGTGGCCGCTACGGAAACCAGATTGGCGGGGGTGGAGGGCACAGGTGGAGTCGAGGTGTGAGGCTAGTTGGGAAAAAACGAGTTTCTCAAGGACTTTAGACAGGAAAGGGAGGTTGGAGACAGGCCGCCAGTTTGCGGGGGAGGCGGGATCGAGGGTGGGTTTCTTCAATGCATTCTTTCCCTGAAATCTGCAAGGAAAAGTCTAATATTATCTCTGAATTTTCTGATGTGTAAATGCCCTTGTACTGCAGAGTGTAGAACTGTGGAATTTCATGGAATAGAATGCCAAAGAATGTTATGACGTCCAGGCTCTGTGTACTTGCATACACATCGCCTGCCCCAGTGAAAATTCTATTATACTGCAAAAGGACGTGGAGCAGAAACGTACATATTTAGCAGTCAACGGAGGTGGACAAGCTTTCATTTTCCTTCTGCTGGAATGAAGTTTTACTGTATTTATGAAATGTTAAAGTAGATCTTAGCCTATTACCAAGTGCCCAAAGGGAAATCAGGTAGAAATGTGCACCTAGAATCCAAACGACTTAGAAATTACAAGATTTACAAAGTGTCAGAAAAACAGATTACATTATATTTTCCTTCTTAGAATACAAATCTGTAGAGCTATGAATTTTGATGCCATTATTAGGCTAGGAGGATTTCAGACTGCTCTGCTCTTTTGATAATATAGTGGCAATCTATTATTTCTCTGCCTACAGAACACAGACTACAGCCCCAAGGAAGCGAACTGAAAAATCTCTGCCTGGAACTCAGAATCTTTTCTTCCATCTCCGCTAACAGAATATTATCCACAGAAATCCCAGTCTGGCACCTACAGACTCTTGAATAATAAGACTAAAACCTTGCAGAAGGCTTAGAGATTAAAGAGCTCGGCAAAGCCTATATCTAGGCTCAAGCAATATCGACTGACTAAAGCTAAAAGCTTCGGACTCGAGATCTCATGTATATTGTCCGTAAGTAATATTTCATACAGAAACATTAATGCTAGGGCAGGAGTGGAAGGTTAGAGCAGAGGGCTGACACTCTGGACAAACATTAGGTCTGTGACCTTGATAAGGCTCTTAATCTATCAAAATCTACCCTCTCTAGGGAAAATGACCTGATAAACCATATTATATAAGCAGTATATACTGATTATATAATATAACGAGGGGGTTATTTTAGATACCTCATTCACAAATTTCCACATGGAAAATCCAGCATTTACACACGGCAATGGCAATTTCCACGTGGCGGTGCATAGTATGTAGAGGCTGCAAGGGGGCATGTCAGAGCAGAATTAAGACATGGCCTGGGTGGGTCAAAAATCTACCCATGCATTCCCCACGTCATACAGAAAATTCAAGCCTATGACCAAAATTGTCCACATTGGGATTTATAGCTGCACCCTGGCACTATAGGCTTTTAGAAAGTGCTCCTTTCAACCAGCCATTTACGGGAGGGATTAAGGGGTTATCCTCCTTAATCCCCTATTGTTTTCCCCCTTCCAAATTGAAATGAATTAAAGATAGTGGCTTCTGTGGTTAATTGGCAGCATTTAAACATATAGGTTTGCAACCATACCAACTTACTCATGTAAGCTGTCACAAATACAACAACAACAAAAAAAAAATTACTCATGTAAGTGCAGCACTTGCACATAAATTTGCCTCTATTGATTTTTCACTCATGTAGATTTGTTAAATGACTCTTTTGACTCTACATGTCAGCAAATACATGTGCATTCTGGCACATCATACATATTTCAGTAAAGGATCTACATATGGCAGAGTCTGCTCTCATATACTGCCAAATTTCCATGTGCTTTCTAAAATTTGCATTCACTTGTATCAGTTGTATGTACAAGACCCTTTTCAAACCTTTTTATATGGGTAAATAGTGTAAACAGCTACCTACTCCTGGGGGATTTCTACGCAACTGCACAGCGCAGGATTTCTGCAGAATTCCCCATCTGCAAAGAATCCTACACTTGCTATGCAGAATTCTCCAGAGGCACCGGCATCAGTGAGGCAGGCTCGGAGCACCCAAGCTTTAAGGGCATCCTGAACCTGCCTCACTGTTTCCTGCAACACAGCTGCAGGAGCGTTCCCCTCCGCTCCCACGGCTGTGATATACCTCTGATGCCAGCATTGCTAAGCTTTAAAAAGGTCAACAGAAGTACTTCCTGTTCCTAGCCAGAAACAAGAAGCGTTCTGTTAACATTTTTAAATTGGGTGATACCAGTGTCAGAAGTGTAACACATATATGGTACCGAAGGAAAATGCTCCCATGGCTGTGTTTAAAATGCTGCTGCAATCGGGCAGAGGAAGTCAGCGGCTGGGGGCCGGAGATGGGCTAATGGTGAGAGCTGGTGGCAAGAGATTGGAGAGATGAGGGGTGACTGGGAACTGGAGAGGACTGATGGCGAGTCAAGAGGGTGACTGGGAATTGGAAAGGACTAATACAGCAAGTCGGGAGGGAGGTGGCTAGAAGCTGGAGATGGTTATGTGCCTGGGGGATGTTGTTGTTGTTGTTGTTAAGTGCCTTCGAGTCGGAATCGACTCATGGCGACCTTCTGGATAGCTATCCTAAATTGTGTACGGTCTTCAGTCAGGCGGCTCATTGTTGACAGACTGGTACCCGTAGCTGCTGTTATTGTATCGATCCATCTCATTGCTGGCCTTCCTCTTTTGCGTTGACCTTCTATCTTGCCAAGCATGATGTCTTTCTCTAATGATCTCTCTCTTCGCATGAAGTGTCCAAAGTATTAAAGTTGAAGTCTTGTCATCTGAGCTTCTAAAGAAAGCTTAGGTTTGATGATCTCTAGTACCGACTGGTTTGTTCTTCGGGCAGTCCAGTATTCGTCACCAGCACAATAATTCAAAGGCATCAATTTTCTTCCTATCTTTTTCACTATCCAGCTTTCACATCCATATGATGTTATTGAAAATACCATGGCTTGAACAAGTTGAATCTTTGTATGGAGAGAGACATCTCTGCTCTTGAGAATCTTATCTAGGTCTTTCATAGCCATTCTGCCAAGAGCAATGCGTCGTCTGATTTCTTGTCTGCTTGTTGCTTCTTTATTGATAGTTGATCAAAGTAGGTTAAAGTTGTTCACGATTTCAATTTCTTCTCCTTCAACGATGAACCTGTTGATGCCAGTTGTCATGATCTTTGTCTTCTTTACATTAAGGTGCAGGCCCATTTTGAGAAGCAAATGTTTCAGATCATCTTCACTTTCAGCCAGTAATGTGATATCATCAGCATACCGAAGGTTGTTGATGAGTCTTCCACCAATCTTCACACCTCTGTTGTCTTCATACAATCCTGCTTCTCTATTTGTTCTGCATATAAATTAAACAGGTAGGGGGAAAGTATGCAGCCTTGTCTTACACCTTTGCTTATTTTAAACAATTCTGTTTCTCCTTGTTCCGTTCGAACTGTTGCTTCTTGATCAATGTACAGATTGTGCAAGACTACAATCAGGTGTTCTGGTATACCAATGCTTCTTAATGTCGCCCAGAGTTTCTCATGGTTTACACAGTCAAAAGCCTTGCTATAGTCGATAAAGCACAAATAGATATCCTTTTGGTATTCTTTAGTCTTTTCAAGGATCCATCTCACATCCGCAATGATGTCTCTCATTCCTCGCCCTTTCCTGAACCCTGCTTGCACTTCAGGTAGTTCTTGTTCCAGGTATGGTTGTAGTCTCTTTTGAATAATCTTCAGTAGAATCTTGCTGGCATGTGGGATCAGAGCGATTGTGTGATAATTTCCAGAGTCAGTTGGATCACCTTTCTTTAGTATTGGTATAAACACAGATCTTTTCCAGTCAGTTGGCCATGATGTTGTCTTCCATAATTTCTTGGCAGAGCCTTGTAAGTATGGAAACAGCTGCATGAGATTGCTGTAATACTTCTATGGGAATGCTATCAATGCCTGGTGCTTTGTTCTTTGATAAGGCTTTCAATGCTGCTTCAACTTCTTCTTTCATCAGCAATGGTTCCCTTGATCTTTATCATATAAAAAAACTCTGTATATTCCTTCCACCTTTTCTTGATCTTCTCAGCATCATTCAACATAGAACCCTGAGCATCTTGTAACATTCCAATTCGAGGCTGGAACTTTTTCTTCAACTCTTGTAGCTTTAGGAAAGCCAACCTTGTTCTTCCTCTAATAGTTTCTGCTTCTATTTCCTTGCATGCGTCGTCGTAGTACTTTTCCTTGTCCTGTCTTGCTGCACATTGGAAATCTCTGTTGAGTTCTGCGATTGTCTTTCTTTCTCCTCTGGCTTTAGTTTCTCTGCGTTTCTGGGTAATTTTCAGAGTTTCTTCAGTCATCCATTTTGGCCGTTTTTTCTTTTTTCACCTTTTGTAGAGACTTCTTGCTTTCTTCCAACACAACCTTCTTGACGTCATTCCATAACTCTTCTGGAGCTCTGTCATTTCTATTTAAAGCAGCAAATCGATTTTGCAGGCAGTCTTTAAATTCCAGTTGTATATTCTCAAGGTCATATTTTGCTGTATTCATGAGTGGTTTGCTCTTTTTCAACTTTAGCTTGAATTTGCATACTAATAGTTGATGATCTGTACCACAGTCAGCTCCAGGTTTTGTCTTTGTTGATGTTATAGAGCTTTTCCATCGTTGACTTCCATAGATGTAGTCAATTTGATTTTTATACAATCCATTGGGTGAAGTCCATGTGTACAGTCACCACTTGTGTTGCTGGAAGAAGGTGTTTGAGATGAATAGATCGTTGGTCTTGCAGAATTCTATCAGTCTTTCTCCAGTTTCATTTCTGTTGCCGTTCATAATTTCCCAACTACTTTGCCTTCTTCTTTGTTGCCAACTTTTGTGTTCCAGTCACCCATGACTATCAGGATATCCTGTTTGCATGTTCTGTCAATTTCAGCTTGTACTTGTTCATAGAACTCTTCAATTTCATTCTTTTCTGCAGCTGTTGCTGGGGCATATACTTGAATTATAGTTGTGTTAATAGGCATTCCTCGTAGATGAATAGAGATTAAGCGTTCGCTGACTGCATTGTATTTCATTACAGTTCTTACAAGTTTCTTCTTTGTCTTTCATTTCCAGCATAGTAGACCATGTGATCATCTGATGCAAAGTGCCCGATGCCAGTCCATTTCAGTTCGCTGACACCCAACAGATCAAGTTATACACGTTCCATTTCATTCTTGACCATCTCCAACTTCCCTTGGTTCATGCTTCGTATGTTTCATGTTCCAATGTGTAAGACATCTTTACAGCTTCTGACTCTCATTTCATGTGCAGCTACATCAGCAGTCAGACATCCCGAGGGCTTTGATCCAACCACATCATAAATGCTGGCTTTACTCTGAAAAGTCTTCAGCTCTTCTCCAGTAGCTAGTTGAATGCCTTCCGACCTGGAGGTCTCATCTTCCAGCACTATAGCAGAATTTGTTTTGTTGTAACTATCCAATGGGTTTTCATGGCAAGATACAGAAGTAGATTGCTGGGCCTTTCTTCTGCGCAGTTTAAGTTTGGTGTTGTTGCCGTTGTCACAGAAATGTGATCCTCTGCCGTCAACACTATCCCATTCTGCTGCTGCCCAGATGGGTGGTTTGTCTTGGTCTGGCACCTCAGCTGAGACCTGTCCATCTTGGGAGACCCTGCCAGTAGTTAAACTACCGATAGTTTAGCTCTCAGCATCACTGATGCACACAAGCCCTCACAGCACAACAATCTGCAAACCAAGTGAGGGATGGGGAAAGAGAAAGAAGGGGAGGTAAGGGAGAGATAAGGTAGGTGTATGGGGTGGTGGAATTTGATCGGGGGAGGGAAAATGCACATGTCCCCAGCCTGATTTTCAAAGGGAAATCCAGTAGGATGAAAATGAGCATGTAGAATGGACCTCTAGATGATCTCAAAATGCCCCTAATGGACATGTTTCAAAAGCCATATACCTGGGTTAAAGGGCGATCTGAAAATTGCCTACTCATTACCTGTCTAGAAGTGAGTGCAAGGATTGTGCAACACATACTTTTAAGAGTAAGACTTCTCAGAAGCATGTTTAGATGGGAGGAAAACATTGCAAGCACATTGCATTTTCTACTCTATGAATACTATTTTCAATGTACAAAATTACCAGCAGAAAAAGCAGATACCAATATCTGTGAATACTTTCATCTCATAGAAAATTTTCACAAAGGTACATGTGTTTTTTTCCTTGAAAACTGATGCAGACAGCAGGTAAAAATTACTGCTGACTTTGTAGCAATGCGGACTTTGAAAACTGACACCACAAAGATGTGAGCTATAGTATTGTGTTACAGTGTACTCACTTATCTTGCACTGAAATGAGGATGAAATGGATTCTATTTCAACTTCAAACATATTTCAATAAATGGAGTGGAAAATGTAAACGGAATGCACTGCAACCTGATTTGAGAACCATTTAAATGAGGGCTGTGCTGCATTAGTGAGCTGATGTACCATCGGATGTGATTTTCTGAGGGTTTGCAGCCTCTCAGGAAATCACACGTTTTTCTACAGGTGCAAATGAGCTCCACTGAAAATTTTCACATGAAAGTTAGCTATTGAGCACAGCAGAAAAAAGGTTAACTACCTCAGGAGGTGTGAAGGCACATTTTAGAAAAATTGTCAAGGTAGCGGCGGAGACGTCCAAGTCAGAACGTGGGGAAAGCAGTGGTGATTTCAGAAAAGGTGCCAAGCACATACACAGACCTTCTGAAACTGGCACTTCCCCATCTCCAGATATACTCATTCTCCGCCATGGAGTTTGCACATGCACGCAACGGAAAATGAAGCATCACACATGTCTAGAATCCCCATAGAGAACCCGATACAGTACCATCATGATGCAAAATACAGATGCACATGTGGAACTGAAAATGTTGACATGCACACAAGGATATGTATATGGGCACATGCTTCCCCCCTCCCCACACTCTGAATCTCTGCACTTGCTTATGCTCTGTGCACAAAACATACCAGGATGGCAACCAGTGTGCTGGCAGGGAAGTAAAATAGCCAGGGCTGGGTGAAAATACAGCCAAGACAGTCCAATCCACCTGGGAGACACCCTCTGGAGGTACCTAAAAGAGCAGCACTAGGCAGAACAAACAGATTAGTGTAGCCACAGATATACCGAGAACAAAAAAATATAACTGGAACCTGGAAGAGAGAGTAGGTACACACATACTAGCAAAGCAGTGGTAAGCAAACAGGCGGCAAGAGACAGGCAGGACATGGCTGACACATAGGAAGTGTGCTGGTATGTGTGGGTGGGGACACATGGGCATATCTGCAAATGTCATGGCCCATGGCTATGAAGAGTAAAGGCCTTGTGTGCAGGCAGTGGCATAAATTCTGGCCAAGCAGCCTCTGGGGAGCAGGGGGCCCCCAAAGGAAGAAGAGGGTTCATTTGCAGCTGTTGCTATGTCTTCTAAAGTGAACTTCACCTACTTTAGGGGTCCATTATTGTTTGGGGGGGCAATAATTTGAATTTCTGCTACTCTAAGCAGGCAAGCATGAGGCCCTGCAAAGGCCTAACTCCCAAGTCAGGGCACATGCAGTGCATAATGTGAACATGGTTGTAGACAGTGCGGGAACACAGAGGAAGGAAAATGAAGGAAAGCAGCCACACTGTGACCAGATTGTGCCCCACCACAGATGGCAGTCATCAGCAATGCTCACGGGTTGAGCTGGGAGCCAGATTGTCTGAAAAGAAGGGTGGAAGATGTGACTAGCAACTGGGACCAGGGTACACCATATGACCACATGCCATAGCCTCTGTACACCTAGACAAGGTCAACCACAAAGGCGACCGAGTCAGGTGGATGACAGGAGAAAAACTGCTGAAAGATAAGTATGGCTATTTCCAAAAGGCGCTTCTGCATCCTAAGAGACTTTTGGATTCTAAAGGTCAGGTTCAGGGCCATGCAGAGAACCTGGCCTCAACTGCTGCAGCACCTCTGGTAGGCACTATAGCAGCAGCAGCAAGGTAAGTCATGGCATATGCTGCATAGATGAGACGTGTAGGAATGGGACTTCAGATCGCCATCTGCAGTGTGCAAGAGCAGGAGACGTATGCCAACACCATGCATCAATAACATGGATCGCCACATTGGGGCACAAGCTGCATTTTCACAGCAATCAGGGCCTAGGCCAAAATGGTGGCATGCAGCAGAAAGCTCTGGAAAGCTACTGGCACATGTTGTAGAGAGAAAGTCTAATGAGGGTTCAGACAGACATGGTATCTGAAAACTTACGGTGTGGCAGCAGGAGGGGTTAAGAGACAAGGGACTGGGACCCATAAGATGAGACACATAGCCGGATCGGGTGCCCACTGTTAGACATTAAAGACTGAGGGCAGGCTTCCTCCTTCACAATTCTTTTCCTTATGATGAAACTGGAAGCAGGAGAGTAGCCTGTTATTTCTTCCTTCCACCAGCTCCTACTCTCTGAGACAGAAGTCACACCTTCTCCCCAGCGGCAAAACCTTCTAAGACAGAACACTGATCTTCTTTTCCCACCTCCAAAACTTTCTCATTGGACTCTTCTCAGACTACACTGACCAACACTCTAGGCTGTACCATCGTGGCCCCTCCAGGAGAAGAGTACCATAATAAATGGCTCAGTCCATTTACTGCACTAAGAACATACTCCTTATGGTCTCTGGGAGAAGCACAGATGTAGTAAAAAGGTCTCTGGACCCCTGCTCAACACCGCACAGCTCAGCTGACACAGTAAGAAGGAGCTGATCAAAAAAGGATGAAAAAGCTTGGATATGAAAGCCCCCTCCTGCAGCGGCGTTACAATGAAGCACTGCTCTCTGTGCCTCTTGTCTGCTGAGCAATGATAGAGATCATATGCATCTGGAAGGAATAGCCTAAATGAAAGCATTTGGGCTCTCAAAGCCGCATCTGTAATGGCCTTCAACAGAGGAAGAGCCTGATTTCTAAGTGCATTTTCCAAGAGAGAGAAAGTGACTCATTTGAGTCCAGAATAGCATCAAGAGTCAGTACATCAGGTTTCTTCTCTAGCTCTATTCAAACCCAAGCTAAAAACCTCTCTCTTTGAGGAGTAGCTACTTTTGGATCCTGATGCCACTTACTCTCACTCTCTTGTTCGCCACTTGGGTATCTTACCATACTCTAGTCCCCAGTATGGTGAGGTTCTTTGTCTTGATTAGATTGTAAGCTCTGATGGGCAGAGACTGCCTCTTACATTTATATGTACAGCGCTGGAGCAGTAAGTAGTAATAATAGATTTTGAGGAGGTAAGAGTTCAAGTATTTAACAAGAATGCAGAATAATGGAGCCACTGATGTAACTTAAGCAGAACAAGCTAGTATTTTGATTGGGATATCACAAAACCCATTAGATACTAAATTCTCCAACTGAACAAAAGAACTTGCGTATTGCGATTCTTTCCTCTGCAGGTTTCAAGTTACACACGGTGATATCAAAGTAAATCATTTCAAGAGGTTTATAGAAAGTTCTGTTTTTCCTTCTGTCTTGTGAAATGAATCTGTGGCACCCCTAGCAATCACTTTAGACTTTGAGACACGTCCGGATATATGGAGAGAAGATACAAGCAACTCCCCTCATCTTTCTTCTCTGTCGCCAACAAAAGTGACAGCCTTCCTAATTGGGCCTAATAAAGCAGCAAGTAAGAGGGTGGCACAGCAGCGATCTAAAGAGAGATGGCATTGACCCACTGATACAGGTGCCGCCTGGAGGCAAAACTGGTATTGCTTTATCTGCAGTATATTACAGCTAGCTGATTGCATATTCAAATGCAAGCGACACGATTCTACCCCCTTCCTCTCAATTCTTAGATCAAGTGCAAAAAAAACAACAAAGAAAAAAAACCCCTCATCTCATCTAATCAAAAAAGGCACTGACAATTTTTTAGGCTCACATTAAAAGCAAAGAGTCATTCAGCAGAGTGTACTCCGTATTCTATTTCATAATATCACTTTAAGCTATTTCTTTGAATTACAGACGCCTCTTTGCTAAGAAGGAAAATCAAAAATTCATCAGAAGAAGTTCCTTCTTTTTCTTTTCCTTTTCCTTCTTTTATGGGCGAGCCAGGCCTTTGATCTGGAACCAACATTTGTAGAAGTTAAGTGTCCCTAAGCAATTATTAGCGATGAGAACCTGACACGTTCGAGAGTTGTCAACAGCCAACTTTAAACAAAGTGTAAGGAAGGAGATAAACACTGCTCTCAGCCAAATTAAGCATGGATCACAAATTAAAGCTGTAGCATGCTTCAACTCCTGATAATAAAACTCCTCTTTAATGACAAGCTCAATTTAAGTAGATCTTTGCAAAAAAAAAAAAAAACCAATCTGTTATAAAATGGTATCAAAGGGAATCTGTGTCCTTGTCACCATTTATGATTTATGATGTCCAAATGTGGTACAGAGAAAAAATGTGTCACTTTTTTATATAACCACTACAATTTTAGGAGCTTAGGGATGTTGTTTTATAATGTCTGCATGGCATCTAGATGTGGCATTTACATATGTAAAGGACAAACATGTTAAATGCTGGTTTTACGAAGCGCCGTTTACATGTGTAGATGTCATGGGATACACAAAACCTAAGATAGCATGCTCTGGTCATAGTTTAGATGCTCCAAAACAATACAAACCACTCCAGAGCAAGGTGTAAGTACAAGTAGGAGTCCTTTATTGGAAACAAATCTCAATCCTGGGGTACAAGAAGCGTAACCTCACTTGTACCCTCATTCGTGCATCCAGATACAGCCATATCATCCCCATTCTGAAGGAACTTTATTGGCTTCCCCTGTCTAGCAGAATAAAAAACAAAAACATAATGAACATTTTCAAAATCTATCACGAGTTATCCTCATAGTTACTTGCAATCTATTATAGCGAGAACAGCGAATAATTGGCATAGAAGAAGTCCTGTGCAACATCGACTAGCATTCCCTTCAGACTTCACCAAAATCAACCAGACAATCATTTCACGTGCATTCTCCTTAGACATGCCCAGCCTTTGGAACTATGTACCTGGACACATAAGAGCTACCACTGATACTATAACTTTCCAGAAGTTACTAAAGCTTTCCTCTTTACAGTACATTTTGGAGGCATAACGGACACTGCCCTAGCTATGAACTTCATGAGTAGTGTTTATGTTTATTAAAAAAATTTTATACCGCCCAATACCGTAGGCATCCTAGCGGTTTACAATCGTTAAAAAATACAGGCTGCGAGAAAACAGGAAAGGAACGCCATTTAAAATAAAAGTACTAGAGAAAGGAGAGAGAAAGGACAGGAGAGCAAATTGTTCAGAAATATATCAACGAGGAAGGGGAGAGGGGGACAAAGACGGGGGGGGGGGGAGGTCAAACGCCAATCTAAAAAGATAAGTTTTGAGTTGTGTTTTAAAGGACTTATAGGACTGTTCTGAGCGGAGGGAAGAAGGGAGCGAGTTCCAAAACCTAGGACCTAGGAAGTAAAAGGCTGAGGAACGGGTGGATTCAAGATGAGCCTGTGAAGGGGAGGGAAGAGACATATGGTTAATGTGGATGGAACGCAGCAGGCGGTGAGGAGTGCGGAAGTGAATCTGGTCTGCAAGATAGAGAGGGGTGCCTGTGTGAATTACCCTATGTGCGAACATAAGGATCTTATACTGAATGCGAAATGAAACAGGTAGCCAATGCTGGTGCATAAAAAGGGGGTGACGTGGTCATATCGAGAAGCGTGAGTCAAAAGACGAACCGCGGTATTCTGAATGCGCTGAAGATAGGAGAGTTGGGATTGTGGTAGACCTGCTAGGGAAACATCACAGTAGTCGAGACGGGACATTACAAGAGAAAGTAGGAGTGTAGCCAAGGCAGAAGAAGAGAGAAAAGGGCGTACGGCCCGAAGCTGCTTAAGGGAGAGAAAGGAATGCTGGACAATTGAGGAAATATGTTCCTTAAATGAGAGGGAGGAATCAAGAATAACGCCTAAATACAGGAAGGAAGAAACAAGAGGAATGGGCTGGGAGGAGAAGGAGGGAGCACAGGTGGGGGGAGGGCTCCCAAGCGTGAACCAGATAGCAAAAGACTTGGCTGGATTTACATGAAGGAAATTAGAGGTGAACCAAGAGGCGACAGCGGTGAGACATAGATTAAGGGGGGAGATATCGGGAGTGAGGGAATCAGTGTGGTGCAAAAGAATTATATCATCCGCGTAATAATACGCAGAGATACCGAACTGTTGAATTATGAGAGCAAGAGGGGCTAGAAAGGCATTAAAGAGTAATGGAGCAAGAACAGACCCTTGGGGCACACCACAGGAGAGAGGGATGGGGGCTGAGGAGGAAGACCCAACTACAACTGAGACAGAGCGACAGGAAAGGAAAGAATGAAACCATTGAAGAACCACACCTGAGAGACCAGCTTCCTGGAAACGGACGAGAAGAGTGTGATGGTCCACCAGGTCAAAAGCTGCAGAAAGATCGAGAGAGACAGCAAGGGTGAAGAGACCGTGGTCGTGAGCAGCGTGCAGTTCATTGAGAAGGGAGAGAAGAATTGATTCTGTGCTATGACCGGGGCGAAAACCAGACTGCCGGGGGTGAAGAACGAGCGAAGCTTCGAGATGGGAGGAAAATTGAAGGAAAACTAGTTTTTCAAGAAATTTTGAGAGAAAGGAAAGATTAGAGATAGGGCGCCAATTAGAGAGAACAGAGGGGTCCGAGGAGCGGGATTTCAGGATTGGACGGACAGTAGCATGCTTCCAGGGCGTGGGGAAGATGCCGGAAGACAGACTAGAATTAAAAAGAGAGCGGATATAAGGAGAGAAGGATAGTGAGGGCTCCAGGAGCCAACGAGAGGGAATGGGGTCAGCGGGACAGGTTGTCTTGCGAATAGAAAGAAAGGTTTTCTGTAGGACAGCTGGAGAGACCATCTCAAAGGAGGACCAGGAATGCGATAGTGCAGGGGTGGGAAGGGAAGGAGAGAAAGGAGGGGAGGGGGAAGATGCGACTATAGGGGAAAGGGGGGAGACATAAGGGAAAGGACTGACGAAGGGTATGGACAGTGAATTCTGGTCTACCCACTAGTTGTACCCTGACCACTTAGATTCCTAGATAACTATATTTCCTAAATCCACATCTCCCTGTCATTCTAACTATAACTAAATTACTTGGCTGAATGTTAAATGTAAATTCTAAGTTGGTAAATATCTATGTTAAATTAAGTTGATAGTTACCTAAAAGAACACATTCCCTGTAATGTTACGTTACGTTTTCTGTAAACCACCTTGATCATTGGAAAGAGATATATAAGCCTATTTAATAGCTAATTAACCAACCAACCTGACACAGCTATGTTTCGGCACTGTCTTCATCAGGAGTTACATAGGCACATAACAATGCAGTATCCTTGTAAGTCCCACTCTGACAAACCTTACCGTAGAAGCGGGAACTCTTCTATCCGGCCGATGCTCAGTATATACGCTCAGAAATTTCATTTCTGACCCAGACACTTTATGTAGAAATCAGGCTAATGTGTCTCAAATTGTGATGCAGGATAGCAAAACAATGAAAAGCTATGCAGATGACCTAGGTTCAACTACCAAGTAAGGCAGGACATTGTTTCCCAAGGCATAAAAAAAAAGAAAGAGTCATCATGTAATGGCAATGCCTAGTGTCTGGACTTAGGGTCAACAATGGTAAGTTTCTTAAAAGAGCCCTTGGTACATGGCCCGTGACTGAGGA
Source organism: Ichthyophis bannanicus (assembly GCA_033557465.1). Lineage (NCBI taxonomy): Eukaryota > Metazoa > Chordata > Amphibia > Gymnophiona > Ichthyophiidae > Ichthyophis > Ichthyophis bannanicus. Next base: position 127,027,089 of record CM066043.1, on the reverse strand, counting down.
CGGCAGTGCAAAACAAAGCACAGCACCTGTGGGCAATAACAGGAGCAGAATAGGTGCACCAATCGGTGGTGGTTGTAAAAACATTATTGACCAATCCCAATGAGTTTCAGCAGGATGCCTTCTTCAGGGGGTGTTAGCCTCAAAAAACGATCACAAAGATAAATAATCATAAAAACAACTGTTAAAAATGAACATCTACAATAAGAACAAACCATAGAATCAGACCATAAAACAAATGTAAACAGACTGTCAACAGAATGCATCAAATCTTCTCCTCCCACCAACGCAGATTCGCAAGAGATCACAATGAACATGCACAAGAGCTTTTGAATTCTACACTCCCACCACGAGGAACCAACTACCCCTCCCCCCCCCCCACAATACACTACATTCAATCCCACACCCTATTGAAAAAGCACCTCAAAACGCTCCTCTTCGAAGAACACTATGGTGCATCCACTAAACAAACCCCCAGCAAGAGCATCCTCTACTCCCACATACCATTTCCATTACCACCACCCCCCCCCCCCTTAACCACCTAAGGCTATTCATCTCCCCTTTTTTTTCACTTCCCACCTCAGATACCTTACCTTGTCCACCTCCTCCCTTTCCCCCCTCCAATCCACCACATCATGAGCATTCTGTAATATAGGTTCTAATTTTATACCACCCCTGTATCTTACCCCCTCCCCATGTTAAATGCTGTTTATAACTTAACAGTATCTTTTTAAAGTTGCCTGTATACGTTCTCAATTGTTCTTTGTAAAACATTTTTTTTTGTTCCATGTAAAACATTTCGCATGGCAATCTGCTGCCTGAGGCAAAGAATGAGATGGCACCCCCCCCCCCCCTTAGAGGGGGTGGGGCTTTTTCAGAACTCCAATCAGGGACTGAACCAAACCAAAAAGCTGATTAGATTATATGGAGGAAATGCAAGATGTTTACACACAGGCCGTATCGAGCTGCAATCCCACCCTGTGCGACTTGCAGCTCAGGCGCATACCCCCTCTCCCTCATACCTCCGTCCAGCGCTGCCTGCTCTTTCCCTGCTGCTACCGCCCTCTGTTTTTTTCACGGTGGCACCGGCAGCAGGGAAAGAGCAGGCAGCACTTTAAGCAGATCTGTCCCTCCCTGCTCTGACATCGCGTCAGACCTGACCTGCTTAAAGTGCTGCGAAAAGGTTTGGGGGGGGAGGGCGCATTTCGGTTGCCTGCAATTGTCCTGCCAGTGGCGGCGGAAGGCAACAACAGACAGCCAAAATGCGCCCCCCAAGTCTTTGCGCCCTGTGCGGCTGCACCGCTTGCACAGGGCTAGGTACGGTCCTGTTTGCACACCAAGGAACTAAAAGACAGCAAGAACCAAGAGCACAGTTTATAAAACTAAATTAACTCATTTTTATTTTGTTGTTATAAACTGTGTTATGGTTCTTGCTTTTTCTTTTTCAACATATATTTTGCATCCACAGTAGGTGCAGAGCGGAACCAGGACATTCACCCACAGAACTCAATATTTTAAAAAATAATCTGATTCTGATCATCTCACTAACAACAAGAACAACAACAACAATCACCACTATTCTCCAGTACCAGGCATATTGTGAACTAATACAAAACCCTACAACAAAGAGCAAACCTACCATACCATATCAGCACAGACTTCCAAAACTCACATAAGGAGCACATCCCAAAAAAGTGTTACTGTAAATACTTCAATGGGCCCTGGAACATCCATACACCTATTTGAAAAGCTGAAAAAGCCAAATTACTACAGTACAGTATAGATCTTTATGTACAACATCCATGTTAACAGAACACCTGGCCTCAGTCACACACTCACAACATCGACCATCACCAAGTACAGAATAAGTAACCACAATCTAAAGTAAAAATAAAAATATGTAGACAAAGTTTAAACTAAAACCCCAAGAAGCCAGAGTCCACATGCAGTGTAACATCAGATAAATAAGAGATGCAGTTCCCCAATACTGTGTAAAATATAAAGATAGCACAAAGCCCAATCACTAAAATTAAATAAAATTATTTTTTCTACCTTTGTCGTCTGACCATTTTATTCTCTGATCATGCTGGTCCCAATCTGAGGTTTCAGCTTTCCTGTCTTCTCTTAGCTCTCTTTCTGTGGTCTATGGTCCATCTGCCATTTCTTATCTCTCCTTTTGTTTTCTCCACTTCCTTCCATCAGCCTATTTCCAGTTCGAGTAACCCTCCCCAGTATCAGCCCCCTTTCCAGTTCTCCCCTCCCAGTGCCTTCCAACGTCAACCGCCTTGCATTCCCACGACTGCCACAGGTGTCTATTCCCTTCCAGTCCCCCTCTTTCCCCACTGTTGAGCCCCTTCTAGTCCAAATACCATCCCAAGTATCAGCTCACATCCACTCTCAGTGCCACCCCCCCTGTCAGCTCCCTTCCAGTCACCCTACCTTCTTGTCCATCCTCCTTCCAGTGCCATTCGCACCTCAGCTCCCTTCCAGCCTCCTCCCCATTACCCAGCTACCTACCACTCCCATCCCCAAGTGTCAGCTCCCTTCCAGCCTCCTCCCCAATACCCAGCTACCCACCACTCCCATCCCCAAGTGTCAGCTCCCTTCCAGTCCCCCTTCAGTAAATCCAAGGTGTCAGCTCCATTCCAGCCCCCTCCTTCCCCCGCCATATCAGCTCCTTCCAGCCCCCTTCTTCCCCCGTCAGCTCCCTTCCTGCCCCCTCCTTCCCCTGGCAGACCCTCTCAGTATCTGCTCCCTTCCAGTCCTATTTTCCCATCCCCCCCCCATCAGCCCATTTCCAGTCCTAGCCCTCCCCCCGATCAGCTTATTTCCATGCTTAACCCCCCCATCAGCCCATTTCCAGTTCTAGCCCTCCCCCCCCCCCATCAGCCCATTACTATTTCCTGACCTATGCTACCCAACCTCCCCCCAGCCCAGCCTGACCTTCTGAAGGGAAACTGAAAAATAAAAAAAAAATGGCTGCAGAAGCTGCTGCCACTGCCGCAGCATGAAGTGCACCGTGGCCACCGCCTCCCCGAAGAGCCCTGACAGCTACCAGCATTTCCTGTTTCCTATCAGCGCTGGCGGCCCCAGCTTTAACAGAGCTTCGGGAAAGGGAAGCACTCTCCCTTCGTGCGGCTCTGCAAAGCTCAGCTGGCGCAGGGGGGGGGAGGGGGGAAGACTGGTAGCTGTCAGGGCTCTTCGTGGAGGCGGCGGCCGCAGGGTTATGGTTATGGTTAGGCATTTGATATACCGCCCTTTACTTACATATCAGAGCGGTTTATATGTATATACTAACAGGTTCTGCAACCCTTTTTTTTGTTGTTATTTTTTGAAGGCCGAGTGAGGCGGTCTTTCTGGGGATAATTTTTGCCACTCCCAAAAAGTTGCCATTTGAGACTACCGTCTCACTTGGCCTCATTATAGAGACGCCCCTGAGAAAAGCTATATATTAAAACCAGTTAAATAAAAAATAAATAAATTGCACAAACACAAATAGATAAAATAAATAAATACCAACAAACCAATGTGAAATAATATCATAAATACCCAATGTTAAAACAATATATTAAGGTATTTAAAAACAGATGATAACACAGGTACACTACCAAAAAACTGCCTCCAGTTTTGCAACTGATTCCTATAGATTTTGGGGTGCTGAATCCAGGAAAAATAGCCAAAATGTTCCATCACGTCACGTTTTCTTGCAAAATTAGATTTCTTACCCATATAAGGAATGTTCACATAATTTCTTTTTAGCCGACTGCAGTTTATTTTCTTGGCCCAAAATAGAGGTTGTAATGGTTAACTAACTAGAAACACTCCCTCATGATATTTGAGAGTGTTTTGTATTCATTTTATACATTAACAGGACAATTGGGAGGCGGGGGGCTAAATCCAGTACTCGCGCTGGCGCATGTTCTTTCCTGTTCGCCTCGCCTCGTTCGCTCGCTCAAACACAGTGGTTGCGACATGAACGTTCCTGTCAAATTTCAGTTTCTTGCAAGTTCATTATTACCTTTTGTTTGCTCAGTCGTAATCCAGCTTTATTCCGAAGTGGTTCACTACAGTTGTAGTTTGCAGTGCTGTGTATTTGTGATGGCTCACAGAGCCAGAGGTTGCGTCAACTCTCCGGACAGTTTTTGTTTTATTTGTGGGGAATATACCGTGAAAAAGCGGCAGAGGAACATTTCTGCATTTATTAAAAAAGTATATTTCGCCTATTTCGGTTTGAAGTTAGGCGATCAAGACAAAACCGTGGGCTCCTCACAAAGTGTGCAAGACATGTGAGGAAGACCTACGCTTATGGATGAAAGGTAAAAAACAAGCATTTCGTTTCGGAATACCTATGATGTGGCGTGAACAAAGAGACCACAGCAGTGACTGCTATTTTTGCTCTTGCATTGTGAAGGGATACAACTTAAAAAATAAGAACGTAATAAGTTACCCCAACCTTCCCTCAGCAATTAGGCCTATGTCTCATAGCAACGAAGTACCTGTGCCTGAACCACCAAAATCTTTGGGTCATATTTGTGTGGACGGTTCTGATCATGATGAGACTCATCAGATGGCTTTTCCCGATGAGTCCAGTACTTCCGAGTTTGAAACTGAACCAGATCCGAAACCTGAACTTTTCTCTCAAGCTGAATTGAATGATTTAGTCCGGGATTTAGGACTCCCAAAAGATGCTGCCCAACTGCTAGGTTCTCGGCTTAAACAGAAAAATCTATTGTCACCAGGAACAACTTTTTATTGGTACCGCAACCGCGAGACACAATTTTTGAAGTATTTCAGCAAAGAGGAAGATTTGGTATTTTGCAACGATATATACGGAGTGATGGAAAAGTTTAAACTCAAGTATGATCCTGCTGAATGGCGGCTGTTCATTGATTCGTCAAAAGACAGCATAAAAGGTGTTCTTCTTCATAATGGCAACACATTCGCTTCAGTTCCTATTGCTCACTCTGTTATTCTCCAAGAAAAATACGAGAATTTGGCCCTGATTCTTCAGAAGATTCGTTATGATGAGCATAAGTGGATGATTTGTGGAGACTTTAAAATTCTATCCGTGCTATTAGGGCAGCAATCCGGTTTCACCAAATATCCCTGCTTCCTTTGCTTGTGGGATAGCCGGGCCCGCGACCTACATTGGGGGAAAAAAGACTGGCCAATTCGGGAGTATTTGAGACCCGGTGAGAAAAATGTTCTTCATGAGAGCTTGGTACCTCGTGATAAAATTCTATTACCACCTCTCCACATTAAGTTGGGTCTCATTAAGCAATTCATCAAGTCCCTTCCAAAAGATGATGAGTGCTTTCGGTACCTTTGCTCAAAGTTCCCCCGACTTTCTGAAGCAAAGCTAAAGGAAGGAGTATTTGTTGGCCCTGATATAAGGAAACTCATTTCAGATGGAGCATTCGCTGGAACGATGTCTGAGAAGGAAAAAGAAGCCTGGGATTCCTTCAAGGATGTTGTTCTCAAATTCTTGGGGAACAGGCGGGATGAGAACTATAAGGATATTGTTGCCAGGATGCTCAATGCCTTCAAAGAACAAGGCTGTAACATGAGCCTGAAAGTCCATTTCTTGCACTCCCATGTGAACTACTTTCCCGAAAACTTGGGGGCGTACAGTGAAGAACAAGGTGAAAGGTTTCACCAGGACATCAAGGACGCAGAGAGAAGGTACCAAGGAAGATGGAGCACCACTATGATGGCTGATTTCTGCTGGTTGCTGCTGCGGGAAACCCCAGATGAAAATACGCCAAGCAGCGCACCAAGAGAAGCATTCGGGGGAAGAAGAAACGGGCCTACCAGGAGATTGATTGACCCAAGAATGACTTTAAAATCTAAACTGTGTTGACAAATATCGTGTTTTTACTAAACTTTGAAATAAAAATTTGCTAGTTATTACCACAGTGTCGGATCTCATTTATTAGAATTTTATTTTCACACCATCGGGTGTTTGTCTTCATGTATTGCAATGGTGCGGTTTGCGTTTTCTATTCTTACATACATACCTGTACAACATTTTTTGCACATTTCTTTGCTTTGCTTTGTGTCTAACCTCGCTCTTATATGCTCAATGTTTGTGCACATGTATGTGGCTGTTTTAAGTGCAGACAATTTTGCTACCATCACAGTGTGTTTTGTTGACATTACTCTATTCTTATGTGCTGCCTTGTTACAATTTTCTTTATTCTTATTTGAATAACTACTAAACAATTAGTATAAAGAATTCATCCAAGAAACTTTTAATCTCGATCGCACTCAATCTGAAACGTTCACCTCAAACTGCTAACCCAATGTAGCAAAAAATCTGTACGTGATGGAGCAAATTGGTTACCAGATTTGGATTCAGCGCACCAAAAAACATAAAAATCGAAACATTAGAGGCAGTTTAAAAAAAAAAATTTTTTTAGTGTACCTGTGTAATTAAAAGGCTATGGACCCAGCTGTCCTAAAGAAAAAAACATAGCAGTGGTATTTCCTAGTGGTTTTATCCCTACTAATTTGTTTGTTTTTTTCTATGGCTTACTTGTACACTCTAGTGGGGGGTTTTCCACTGGATAATATCCACAACTGATGTCCTCCTTGTCCCTTGTTCATGTTGTTGTATCAATAGGAAATACCACTGCTGTGCTTGTTTTTTCTTTGGAACAGCTTGGTCCACAGACTTTTAATTATCTGCTTTTAAATACTTTCATATATTGTTTTGTTTTAACATTGGGTATTTATGATATTATTTCACATTGGTTTATTGGTATTTATTTATTTTATCTATTTGTGTCTGTGCATTTGTTTTATGGTTTGATTCCATGATTTATTCTTATTGTAGATGTTCATTTTTAACACTTTATGATTATTTATCTTCGCAATTGTTTTTTGAGGTAATACCACATGAAGAAGGTGTCTTGCCAAAATGTGCTGTGGTTGGTCAATAAAGATTTTACAACTACCACCGACTGGTGCACCCATTTCTGTTCTGCCCCAACTGAGGATCTTCACTGCAATCACTGGGTGAAGTGAAATGAGAGTGATGTAAAACAAAGGAAATATTCCTGGCTAGATGCAAATTAAGGTGCATGGAGCTAAATCTCAGTCATGATTTCAATGAATGCTCTTTAACATCTACATACAGCCCATATGCAACATCATCAAGAACCACAAACTTCACTATCACATTTATACTGATGACATCATGGTGTACGATCCATTCAACTCAAAACTGAGGCAATGTTCGTCACCAGGAACACCACCTTCATACCTCCACAAACAATCAACATCCTAGACAAACAGTAGTCAAAGAAGAAGTTAGGTATCTGGGCATCACACTAGACAGAGCTCTGAACCTAAAATCCCACATCACCAAAACCGCAAACAAGGCCTATCAACAATTGAGGACAATCAGACAAATCAAACCAATGCTCCGTTAGGACCACTTCCGCACAGTGTGCCAAGCACTCATTACACCACTGCTTGATTACAGAATCTCACTATATCAAGGCCTTCCTCAGCAGACACTCCACCCACTACAGATGGTACAACACACCACAGCACGCATCATTACAGACACTTCAAGGACTGAGCACATCACTCCCGTTCTACAACAACTACACCGGCTCCCAATGATGGCAAGAGCTAAATATAAAACAATCATGATCATCTTCAAAATCATTCACCATCTCTCAGCAGACGTACTCCAAAATGTTATAACAAAGGATAACAGCAATAGACCAAGAAGAAGCAATAACAGCAACATAATCGGCACACCTGCAGGATATCACAAAACCAAACAAACTTCAAAAAGAGCACCGACACTACTGGCACTCCCTCCCAACGAGCCTGAGGGAATTAGATGACCTTACAGACTTCCGCAAAGACCTCAAAACATTATTTATCGAAACATATGAGCATTCAGGCAGCATCCCCTACCTAAACAGATACACTACTTCCTCCCCCAACTAAGCACACACTCATCCCATCCATACACACGTTTATCATACCAAGTTATTAAATACTCTCCTGTTAAATGTTAACCCTCAATTGTACTACCTAAATACTATTAAGTGTACTGTCTAAATGTTTACACGTAACCTAATGTTAAATGTAACCCTCCAATTGTGATGTGACGTTACCACCTTGATTGAAGGATAAGGTGGCATACAAATCTGTCTAAATAAATGAAGCTGGAAACCCAAAGGAGCAGGCAGAAAGTGTCACATCAAAAAAGTAGAAGGCAACATGCAATTTTAACTAAAACTATATTTAATGTTTCTTAGCATTTCAACTTGCCCGAGTTATGTATAACTCTTATTCTCTTGTTTGTTCTTTGTAATGGTTCTTCTTTTTCTGTATATATTTTGGAAAAATGGAACCACATCGTGAGTGTGTGTATATATATATATATAGGTTTAAGGGTGCTTTCAGTACCCTGACTTGCCCAGCATGCTGAGTCCATACCATCTTAGCCCAGCTAGGAGGTATGGGATGGCTGCTTTGGTCCTGGTTGACTCTATATAAAAACTCTAGTGTGGGTGGTTTGGCAGGTGTGATGTTTGTTGGTGGTGTGCAGCCTTGAGGCCTATATTTAATTTTGTGTCCAGCAAATATATTCCCTCAGATATTTATCTGCATGTGAAATCAGATGTTTTAACCACCCCTCTGCCTTGGCGTTCAAAATTAGAGAGAGAAGCCCAGATTCGAGCTTGACTACCGGAGAAGATATCTTTGAGAAAAAAAATCCCTTTCCAGTCAGGAAGGAAAGTCAATGGAAGAGAATTATCTAAAAGGAGATAATGTTTTGAGCTCTGCTATTGTGAGAATAAGAGCCCTACACCAGGAACCCCCCAGGCCCTATCAGGACTGGCTAACAGTGATCCGGAATCACAGACACAAACAGAGGAGTAAGAGAGAATGTGATAAAAAACTGCTACTAAGGTGGCTAGTTACTAAAGTGTGCTAACGTGTTAGTGTACATTAACTTTGTTAAGGCACATTATTAGTAACTAGGTCCCATTCAATAATATGGGACCTGTGCTATAATAAAGTGTGTTATGGTGGCATCTTAGTAACTAGCCTCTTAAATGCTATACACCTGCTGGAAGAACTTTTTATCAGGACAGTTTCTATGTTAGATTTTTGCCAGTAAGGTCAGTTGGAGCACCCCAGTCCAGTCATGGAGTTTTTATGGAGAAGCATGGACTGGTTGAACCTGGGTTCTGAAGGTATGTCCCTTCCCTCCTCTAGAGAATCTGTCTTTGGATATGAACGCGTGTGAACTAGGTGAATGACAAAGTTGTCTGTGGGCCCTTGGGATGATAGATCACTCCGAGATGAGGGATCCCTTACATAGGTATGTAAGTGTGTGTAATGTATAAGATATATATGAGTTATACATAACACACACACACACACCTACCTATATACTAATATTGTGCTCACCCTATTTGTGTGAATGTGTTGTTAGAGCACTTCCCATTGCCTTGCCCATATGATTGAGGTGTCTTGAAAACAGTAAATGCTGTGACTTTGTTAAAAAATAGATAGCAGAGTCCATAGTCAACTGTGGCATATCCATTTGTATCCTCATGTTATCTTGAACCAAATATTCAAATACGTAACCGGTTAAGTTACCAGCATCTGGTTAACTTTAGACCAGGTATTTTTCCTACCAGACTTAAACAGATATTGCTGATGTTTGTTATTTTATGATAAAATGTTACCACCCGGATAGCACGCCTCTGGCTCCTCCTATATTTAGAAGAATAGTTACCAACATGTGTTAAAGGAATAATGCGTAATTTTGGATGAATAACGTTAAATGGCAAAATCACATATTTGCTTTTAATGCACTGGTTAGCAGCTCAATGCAAGCAAAATAATGACAAGATGTAAATGCATACAGAGCACCTCATTATTATACAAATTGAATAATGCAGCTTGCGTTTAAACTCACAAGCTGCGTTAATCACAGAAAGATAATGCCAGCTTTGAGATACCTTTCGTCCCCGGGAGCATCAGATAGCTAGTACGAGTGCAGCTGATACTCACAGGGAGCCTCTTAAAGAGGTCATTATAAAACAAATCCTGCTACAATCCCACTCCTAACCCCCTTCCTACAGCCCAACTATACAACTCTTTCACTCTCTGACCACTGCTGACCCCCTCCCCCATGATTCCTCAACCATACATCTTATCAAACCCCCATTCCTCAATCCCCTCTCCAGCCCCTACTAAAGCTTTCCCTGGTACCTAGTGGACATGCAAGAGCGATCCCCAGTCGCTCTTGCTCATTGAGCACCTAAGTTCAAAATGGCACTGGCCAACCTCTAGTGTTAATCTCATAGTAGGGTTCAGGTTCTTTATTTGGCAGCTTGGCCCCTAACAATAGTACTATGAGACTACCACTAGGGTTGGCTAGTGCCATTTTTAGTCCATGTGCGCAATGAGGTAGAAGGAACTGGGGATCGCTCCTGCCCACCTACATGACACCAGGGAAAGATCCTGTAGTAGTAGGTCCTGGGGAAGGAACCAGGAGGACTGGGAGCTGGGAAGAGATATATACAGTGTTGTGCAAAAGTCTGGAATCAGTTGTAAATTTGACGTTTTTTCAACTTTGTGACCTTATATCTTAATTTCTTTTTCCTCCCAGTGGCTTTTTCTGTGTATCTCATGATAAGTGATAGATTTGGCTATTAGGGCCAACTTTTAGTATTGGTTTGGCCCTTATTTTCTGAGTTTGTTCCCCATAATTGTCCTGTGAAAATCGTGTAATGTACATCGTTGGCCAACGATATATTATTGTAAGTGTGCTTTAAAATATTATGGACGCACGCAAGGTTACCTTCAAATTAATGTATGTGGCCTTGAAAAAGGCCATTTTTGTGCGTCAGTGATGGCTCAGTATTTGATGGGCCATCCTTTGTGCCTGATCACCTGACTGCACCTTCAGCATTGAATGAACCAGTCTGACAAGGTGATCGTTGGTGGCAATGCGGTTCCAAGCTGCAATGAGTGACTCAATCAGCTCACACTTTGATGTCGGATGCCTCTTGGATATTTCCAAGGCCACCTTGTGCCACCAGTTCTCGAATGGATTCAGATCTGGAGACTGGGCAGGCCAGTCCATTGACTTTATGTTGTTCTGCTGCTTCCAGCTGATCACACCTGTCTGGAGCGATGGCAGGGTGCATTGTCATCTTGGAACAGGAACTGGCCAGGAAACAGCTGGTGTGCTGATGGCACCAGGCACTTTTGCAGTATGGTGATGTACTTGGCCCCATTGACCATTCCATCAATGATGTGAAGACGTCCAACGCCACCAGCAGCCATGCAGCCCCAGACTATGACCTTCAAAGGATGCTTCACAGTGAAGTTGAGACACTCGGGCTTGAATTTCTCTCCAGGAAATCTTCTCACATAGGTGTGGGCCTGGTTACCAAACAGGCAGAAGGTGCTTTCATCGCTGAATAGCACCTTTTCCCACATTTCAGTCGACCAGGTTGAGTGCTTTCTTGCACATACGATCCAGTTGCGCCTTTGTATGTCAGTCATCAGTGGCTTATTCCGTGCTTTGCAGCCCCGGAGACCAAACTGCAGGCACCGGCGACGAACTGTTGATGAGCTGACACTGACCTCACTCTTGTCTGACCACTATCGAAGTAGCTGAGGAGAGGTCAACTTGCGATTAGTCAGTGAAATACATCATAGTGTGCGGTCCTGGCGTGATGTTGATGCACGTGGACGACCTGAACGCGGCTTTTCCACCACTAAATCTGTTTTTCTTCTTCTGTACAATCTTAACAGCACTCTGACTGCAGCCAACTTTCCTGGCTGACGGCTTGAAAATCCTTCCTCGCTCATAAAGGACACACGAACACACTCCTCCAACGTCAGGTCCGAGTCATCTTCATGGTCAATCCAGAAAGCGTATGAAATTCAAAAATTCTGCACGTTTTTATAGCTGCACTGTTGGCTAGATATCTGCATTGTGATTGGTCAGAAATAACGTGTGCATATTGGATAACCTCGATCCAGTTTTGACGCAGGAGCCACAAAAATTGCAGTACCTATCTCCCAGTGTCTGTAAAGTATTTAAAAATTGGAAGCAAGGAATGCAAAAAGTCAACTCTAATAGCCAAATGTATCCCTTTTAACGTGGTAGAAAGATGAATATGCTGGGCTAATGCAAAATTTAAAAAAAACTATTAGAAAGTACGAAAAAACGCAAAACTCACAAGTGATTGCAGACTTTTGCACACCACTGTAGCTGGTGGAGTTAGAGGGGTCAGAGAGTAGAGGAAATTGTATAGTTGGACTATTGGAGGGATTGGGGATGGATTTGTGGCAGGATTTTTACCCACAGCCCTTTTAAGAGATAATGGAATGGACTTGAGGACTGCAGTCTGCATTAATGAAGCCAGAAACGCATGATGTTGCTGGCTGTAGCAATACAAATTTCTATTTACTGCAGGAGTCACAAATCTGCGATACTGAGGTCCTGCAAGTTAGTGACTCCAGCAGTAAATACTGATATGGCAAAATGCTCTATTTTATCACAGCATAGTAGCTACCCCCTCTAATCATTAATTGATTGAATGAGTTTTCTGGTAAAAAGGTTAACAGATCTGTTGCTGGGACATTCAAAATTTAAAGGTGTGGTAAAAGTTAGCCAAGATTGTTTTTGAATATTTACCTCAACATGGTTAGGAATAAAAGTGGCATACCATCTAAAAATTAGAAACAAAAGGTCTGTTTGGGACTAATACAGCAGCCACTATTAAAATGTAATTTAATTTATTAATTAATAATCCATTTTTCCAATAAGATACTGCTCAAAGCAGCGTACAATCCAAACATAGCTTAAAACATCAAATATAGAATATAATACATACCATAAAACATAATGGCTACTAAGAAGATGCACTCAGGGTCCTTTGGGATATGGTCTAACCTGACCTAGGAATCCCCTCTCTAGGCATCAGAATGAAAGACACTATGAGCGCAATGCCAAAAATCCCATCCCTGAGCCACAAGAGGAGATGGGAGTCAGCACAAGCTCGGTTCCCTTCCCTGGGCTACAGGAGGAAGTGGCTGAATATGGAAGGAACTGGAAATCACTTCCTTGCTCCCAGAAGCATAACCTGAACCCTGGCAAAATTTAAAAAAAAAAAATCACTTGTGTTTTCACATGTTGTAAGGTTCTGTCAATAATGAAAGTAATTTCCACGAGTAAAACAGTGAGAGAGTTTCTTTGATTACCCATCTTGTGACAAACATCCTCCTAGAAAGAACTCTAAATAATGTCTAAATTAAATTAAAATTTTTATTAAAACTATTCCATATGGAAAGTAATGTTATAACTAGATACCTAGGCTTTGAAGGGGAGAAGGTGCCTATTTTATAAAAGACATATGGGGCAGGTCTACTAAAAGATGCACCGTTAGCATGCATTCAGGTTGGAGAACCAGTGCGGAGGCCATGCCAATTTCAGGGTGCGTATGCATCTTCACCGCCGCTGCTAGCACACTGATAACATGCAGCACCACAGAAACCAGCATGTGAGTGCACTTAACATATTTAACCCTGTAAATCGCTGTTTTATGCATGGGAAGGGGGGGGGGGGGTCACTGGTCAGTGCTTCACTATTCATTTAGAAGCCGATTCTGCTTCTGGCACATCCAGCCACATTGCCCAGGCAAAACCTGGACGTACCAGAGATGTACCAGATTCTGCCACCGCAGAGCCCAGACATACCCGTGACAGCAGAATTGGGGAATAGACACCTGGGCGGGCACTCAATTCCTGTACAGGGGATGTCCCACTAGCTGCCCATCCACATCACATAGCACTCTCAATAGCATGCCTGTGCATTGGTGTCCCATTGCCATAGCACAGAGACGTCCAGCTGGAGGTGCTGAATGCCCGGTCCTGGTGCAGCCCCAGCACACTGCAGTCTGACCCTCAGTGGATGCCCCCAAGGCCAAGGTTGTCTGTCATGAGCTCTCCTGCGATGGAGAGAAATAAGGCTGGTGTCCATCTCTGCGCCAGGGGATATGGAGAGGCTCAACCTGAATGGCCACTGTACATCCTAGCACCTTGATCCAACCCCTCCTGCCCATGCCCAGCACTCCCCGCACAAATGCTGTGTACATGTGAGAAGCACTAGGAAACAGAATCGCTTTCCGGAAATGAGCATGGGCTGAACATCCAACCCTGCTATTCACATATCAGAATGTCGGCCTCAACGCACACCCATAATGCCAATGCTAACTGCGATGTGCCATCATTGCCCATGTTCTGCCCTATCTCCACCCAATCACACACTAACCAGTTAGCATGGAATTTCTACCACACTGGCTCACGCTAACTTGGTTTAGTAAACATACCCCATAGACTGTGCGTGTCTTTCTGAAAAGAAGAAATCTTGCAGAAATAGTGCGCTGACATTTACACTTGCTCAGGATCAGGCATAAAATGTATACGTGTAAAGGATGCATGTAAATCGTGACACCACCCATGCTCTGCCTATAAGAGGCATTTTGCTCTGTAAATCTCTAAGGGCCTGATATTCGAAAGCCATTTACACAGTTTATAGCCCAGCAAACCATGTAAATGGCTTAAATTGGGATATTCGACTGCACTTTACACAGTTAGTACCATTGAATATCCACTTCGAACCCTGCTACACAATGCATTGCAATGGTCACCCTGCAACTAGACCTCATTAAATCAACAAATTCAGACCTAAATAAGATGATGATAATCTGGAACAATAAGCAGCATTCGCACCCCCTAGGAAAATAGTACCAAAACATTGCAACAGTACCCCATGGTTCTCCATATCCCTACAAAAGCACAAAAGCAACCTATGGTGCCTCAAATGGAAATGGAGGAACACTACAGATCCTTCACTCCAGAATTCATACACTGATCAACTTAAAATCTACAACAGAGAAACCATAAATAGGAAACAGTAATACTATGCCAACCTAGTTAACTCAGCAATTAATAAACCAAGAAAACTGTTCAATAGTGAAGACATTCAGAGAACCCAACAAGGATAACTCTCAAGAAGGTATCCCCTCGAACATTCACCTCATATTTACTCTCCAAACAGCTACAAATACTCCTACAGATCAAATCTCAAAAAAACACCTAGCCCTGAAATCAATACCAAGAAGATATGGTTTAAATTCCAAACTTCCATCAGTTGAAAATATAGAGCACACAATAAAAAAAACCTTACCACCACAACATCTACCATAGACTAATGCCCAGTTACCCAGGAAAAAATGACCATATTGCACCCGATTCAGTACCTAATGATTATAATACATACTTCACTGTCCCTAGGCATTATGCCCACAATGATGAAACAATCTTTGATTCAACCCCTTACCAAAAGGCACAAAATTGGACCCACCTAAATCCTACAGACCAATATCCAGCCTTCTGCTTATTACAAAAATAATGGAGAAAATCGTCCTAAAATAACTTCAGGCTCATCTTGACAAGCATGACCCCCTTGACCACAACCGACATGGCTTCAAACAGTTCCATTGAGTTGAAACACTCATGACATCCCTCCTAAACACCTTAACAACCTGCCTGCAACATACCAAGAATGGCTTTTAATTTTCCTCGACATCTCTGCTACGTTCAACGCCCATCTCGCACCATCTACTGCTGCAGCGACTCCAAGACATTGGTCTTCATGACACCACCCTCAACTTGCTCCACTCATACCTGATCTCTCAGAAATAGCAAGTACGAATTGGCAACAAATTTTCAAATCCATTCCCCCAGAATACAAGTGTACCCCAAGGTTCTAGCCTATCATCCCTGCTATTCAATATCTATATCCAACCACTATGTCAGATCTTCAAGGCACACAATTTATTATCCAACTCTACGCCGATAAAATGTTTTTCACCCCAATTATCTCGCCAAACCTCGACACCTTATATAACTGTTTCATGGATGTAAAAAAGATTGGCTAAGTAACCACAACCTAATCAACCAAGAAAAAAGAAACACAAAAAACCCCAAAACAGAAGCACTCTACATCAGCTCTAATCCTACCTTCATCTCCCCCCCATCAACACTAGAATTTGGTGATGTAAAAATTAAGGTCAACTCAGAGACAAAATACTTTGGCATAACAGAACAACTGATATTCCAACCTCACATAAAAAAAGTAACCAATTCAGTCTACTACAAACTGAGGATACCAAGTCGTCTCCACCCACTACTCATTCCAAATCGCTTCAGAACAGTGTACCAGGCCATGATCACACTGATATTGGATTACTGTAACATTATTTATCAAGGCTTACCTAAACAAACGATCTATCTACTAGAATTGGCACAAAATACAATGGCCCGAATAACTGCCAGTGCCTCATACCGTTCACACATCACCCCCATACTAATGCAGCTCCATTAGTATTACGCCGAGCATTAGCAGTAAATTTGAGAGATTAAGATCATATTTATTTTTTTATTCCGCTTTGTCCTTCAATCAGAGCGGTTTACATTATAACAAACATTATACATAGAACAGTTGAACAGTAAACGGTATTATCTAACATTCAACAAACAACAATTGGATCTTAAATAGGGGCAAAGTAGCGTGAGAAACTATGTACATGGTCATGAGGATATGACAACTATTTACAGTTTTACACGTAATATTTAGTGTTTATTAGTCCGTTGCTTTGGGTCAACAATCAGTGGCTTGGATCATGTTGTTGTTTATGTGGTTAGGTTATATGTCCGTAGTGAAATGAGTAGAGATGTGTTTTTAGTTTTTTTCGAAAGTCCTTGATGTCTGAAGTTGCCCGCAAGTCGTCTGGGAGAAAGTTCCAAAGTGATGGAGCATAGAGTGATAGTGCTCTTTCAGATGTGTTTTGTATGGTCTTTTGGTATCCAAGGGGTGTGGTTATCATATTCTTTTTGTTATTTCTTCTCGGGCGGGTACTTGTGTCCCTTGTTATAGTGTCTTGTAAGATGTATGCTGATAGTCGGTGAATGATCTTGAATATGATTAAGGTTGATTTGTATCTGATACGGGAATGGATTGGGAGCCAGTGTAACTTATTAAGTATTGGTGTGATGTGGCCATGTATATTTGTTCCTGTAATTAGGTGAGCCGCAGTGTTCTGCACTAGTTGGAGTGGTAATATAGTTAGCTTTGGGAGACTCTGGTGTAGTGAATTGCAATAGTCAAACATTGGAGTGATGATTGCTTGGCAGATGGTACGGAAGTGATCATGGTCTAGAAATGGTTTTAGTCTTCTTTTTGTCTGCATCTTCATCAAGAGGGAGGAGTGGCCTAGTGGTTGGGGCAAGTTACCTCAGGCCAGAAGGTTGGGGGTTCAAATCCCACTAGAGGACAGCAACCTTGGGCCGGAAGGACTGGGGTTTCTAATCCCACAGGTGTTCCTTGTGGTCTTGGGCAAGCCACTTAACCCTCCATTGCCCATGTTCCCTGTAAAATAGTTATTTCCAAGTTATAATGCCCTGTTCAATGTAATTTCACTTTGTTCAATGTAAACCGCCTTGATATCATGAAAGGCGGTATATAAGAAATGTTAAATAAATAAATCTTGTAGTAGGCATTTGCGGTTGCATGGTCAGGTTTTGATCTATTATGACTCCCAGGTATTTAACTTCTTTTCTCACTGTTATATGTTTTTGCAGTATTTTGATTGATTGTATTGGGGTAAATGATGTGTCCCTGGTGATGAAGAGTGCCTCTGTCTTTTTGTAATTTATTGATAGGTTGTTATTAAGCCAGTTGATCATGTCTTCTACGCATGCCGTTATATTTGAGACGTCCGGATTGTGTATTTCTATAGGAGCGATGTCATCAGCATATATTTTATATTGTATTTTGTGTTGTTGGGGTTTTTTTTAATTATTTATTTATGAATAATTTTACAATATTACACAGTAAAATTTATAACAGAAGAAAACATAATGTAACATAGGTAATAGATATAGGAAAATCCTAATACAAAATTGCAACCCACATCATTGGGGAGACTTGTCTAAATATTCAAAAACAAAAACATTACAGAAGATAAACAAGGCTAAACAGAATTCTGAAAGAATCTGCAGCCAACATATGCAGCCGGGGGAGAACCCTCCCTCACCAATCTCACGAGTTGCCCTTGGATTTCTCCCTATCCAAAATCCACTTTTTCAATTCAGAAGAGGACAAGAAGATAAATTTATCATAATCTGAAGAAATACAACATTTACAGGGGTATTTTAAAAAGAAAGTAGCCCCTAAGGCGAGAACTCTGGGCTTTAGTACAAGAAAAGCTTTCCTACGTGACTGCGTAAAGTAAGAAACATCAGGGAATATTTGTATCCTGTCACCACAAAACTTCACCTCTTTCCTCCTAAAATATGCTTTAAGAATATTGACCTTCTCCTCTTCTGAGGAACAGGTCACTAGTAATGTGACGGCTTTTTTGGAAGAGTCCCATGATACTATCACCTCTCGGGCTCGGGTATTTTGTGGTTTTTGATCACTTCACATATTAGTTTTATGTAGATGTTAAACTGAATTGCAGAGAGGGATGATCCTTGTGGGACTCCTTGGTTTATAGTGAAGGACTTTGATTTGACTGTACTACATTTCACTTGTCGTCTATTGGAGAGATATGATATGAACCATGTTAGCGTATTGTTATGTAGTCCGATTTCTTGTAGGCGTTGAAGTAGTATGCTGTGGGAGACTATGTCAAATGCAGAGGATATGTCCATAAAGATGAGGATAAATCCTGTTCTTGTGTTGTCTATCCCTCTTATAATGTCATTGAGCAATGATAATAGAAGTGTTTCAGTACCATGGTTGGGTCTGAATCCATGTTGATGTTGGTCTAATGGAGCATGTTGGTCGAGGTGGTCCTGAAGTTGTCTTTGAAATGTTTTTTCTATTATTTTAGCGATGAAGGGTAAGCTAGAGATTGGTCTATATGCAGCTGGGTTGTTCAGGTAGGAGTGATGTATCTTTGAGTATTGATCGTATAATGGCTTGTTTGAGAGTTGTTGGCATGTAGCCTTGGGTGAGTGATGTGGAGGTTATGTTGTGAATGAAGGATTTGATTTGTTGTTTCATTGCTTTTAGCCAAGCAATGGGGCAAGGATCTGCAGGTGAAGTTGTAGTGTTAAGTGATGAAATGATATCTTCAATTTGCTGAGTGGATGGGATATTGAAGGTTCCCCATATTTCTCTGAGAACAATGTTCTGGGTTTGGTTAATTGTCATCGATATTGTATGGATATGATCGGTGTGTTAGTTGTTTACGTAATCAGCCATTATTTTGGGTTGCATTTCCGGGGTGTTTTTTTTATTCCATATACTCTGGCTTAGAAGTGAAGTTCACAACTGCCTTAGTATGCGCAAAACTAATCCATATGGAGAAACTACCCTAGGATATGGTACACAATCTTCAAAATACTTCACAAAAAAAATACAAACATGTCTTCAACCTCTAATTTCAAACACAAAAAATGACAGACTGCGAATAAACTCAGCCATCAACCTACTTGCCATTCCATGACAAAAGACAAAAAGCAAATCAGTCAACCTGCAATAGATCATTCACACTATTTTCTCCATCCATATGGAATAATCTACCACCACCAATGCTAAGGAGACTATCAGACCTATCAAGAGTTCAGGAAGAAACTTAAGATGCACATCTTTAAGGAAGAATACAAACTACCCGCAAACCTGGAAATCCACACATCATAAATCCCTTTTAAAGAATCCTAAATGCAGTTGTGCAAACATTAACAATACACGATTCAATGAGACACAATCATACTACACTGTAAATAGTTCATAATTAGTAACCCAATGTTCATAGTTAATGTTCTACTGTTAAAATGTTAATCTGTTTCAGTTTCATGTAAAACATAGAACCATATGGTCAGGTTAACTTGTTGTTCAACTGTAAACCGCTTTGAATAGTAGAAAGGCGGTATAAAAATATGTTTAAATAAATAAATTGGGGTCAAAGACACAATCTAGCACCCCGAGGGTTTGAACTAGGAGCAATATGAGACTGGCTAGAGTTGGGGCTATATCTGGAGGGGTAATATGATCAGATAGCTGTAAATTTTTTAGGATTTTGCTTCAAATAATATTGGTCTAATCAAGAGATAAGCATCTCTGAACAGCTGTTTAGGGGAAAGAGATTGTAGTAATACAGATCTATGTAGGCTACGAGTTGAACATCAGCAAAAAAGTGACTGCTTATCCTTAAGGATTCTACTAGTAGTGGTAAGGGGCTCAAGAATATGTTGAATAAAAGAGGAACCAGAGATAATTGAAAATAACAGAGGGCTGGTTGCTCAAAAAGAAGGAAACCCATCGGAGAGCTTTCTTAATTATGCCCAGTTCAGAAAGGCATGTCAGCATTAAATTATGGTTATGTAAGTCAAACAGAGGAAAGGTCTAAGGATACCATGGTCGCTACTTTCCTTCTGTCTAAATGTCCTCCGATTTGACTAATTGTTCAACAAATTTTCAAAAATTGTTTGCTTCAGAAATTAAATGTGTTATTTCTTAATGGATTTGATACGCTGAATTCAAATATGATAGTGAAATTGGTCAATTAGCTCCTGTTTCTATGATATGTTGAAGAATGTACATTTTACCACTATGTATGGTGAAAATCGAACCTAAATCCTTAGATGTAAATCAAAATCTTATTACAAATAAAACTTTGCACAATAACAAGCATGTTTTTATAAAATAAAGTTCATAAATGTACTTAGAAAAAACAGAGGCATAATTATGTCTGCAATTTAACTTTTATTAAGAACATTTGTAAGTACATTCTAGCAATTTTTGTTCTCATTCAGTGGCTTCAGGACTCTTCCTGATCTGTTTCTTGTACTGAAGCAATGGAATATCCCTTGTCACTGTCCAGCAGTAGTCTGCAAGCTTTGGATGGACTCCACTTACCCTGATACCTCTTTTCCATGGCTGCAATGTCTTGGTGAAATCGTTCTCCATGTTCATCACTTACTGCTCTGCAATTTTGTGGGGGAAAAAATTTAGATGAGAGTGTAGAAAATGAATCTTTAAGGACATGTTGCAGCCAAGGCTTTTGTATGCCTTGAGAAGATCTTGAAAAGCACAAAGGCCCACCGAGTCTCAGTATACAAGGGCATACGGTGAGAAAACAGCCCAACCCAAGATCAGGCAGTCTACACCAATATCAAGCCCGATAACATCAATGACCCGGTGGCCGGTGGCTGGCGAAACCCATACCTAGCTTCTTCAGTAAAAACAAAAACAGAACTTAACTTAACAGCCAGGTAGGGAAAACAAAACACGTGTTTTGTTTTCCCTACCTGGCTGTTAAGTTAAGTACTGTTTTTGTTTTTACTGAAGAAGCTAGGTATGGGTTTCGCCAGCCACCGGCCACCGGGTCATTGATGTTATCGGGCTTGATATTGGTGTAGACTGCCTGATCTTGGGTTGGGCTGTTTTCTCACCGTATGCCCTTGTATGCTGAGACTCGGTGGGCCTTTGTGATTTTCAAGTGACAAGCAAGTGATAAGCAAGCGGAAACACATGGGTGTATGATGGAGTGATTTTTCTGTTTTATGATAGTTTTTCACTCTGAGAATTTGACCAATTACATTTTGAGAAGATCTTGAACAATCTCTTGGTAATTATTTGCTTTGTTGTTTCCAAGAAAATGTTGTGTCACTGATTCAAATGCTATCCATGCAGCCTTTTCCTTTCCACGCAATAAACAAAGAAATTCGTCATCTTGAAGAAGTGCACAAATCTGAGGGCCAACAAAAACTCCTTCCTTAACTTTGGCATCACTCAGTCTAGGAAATTTACCACTAAGATACCTGAAAGCAGGTTTAGTTTTATCCATCACCTTGACAAAGTTTTTCATTAGTCCCAACTTGATGTGCAAGGAAGGCATCAAAATCTTGTTGCCGTCTACAAGTGCTGGAAACAGAACATTTTTGCTTCCAGGATCCAGTGACTGACGGAGTGGCCAGTCCCTGTTGACGAAATGACAATCTCTAGCACAACTATCCCATTCACACAGGAAGCAGCAGTACTTGGTGTATCCACCCTGAAGACCAAGCAAGAGGGTGACCACTTTGAAGTCCCCACAGATTGACCATAGTTTATACATTTCAAAAGTTGTTTCATATTGTCATAAGTCTCTTTCATAAAAGCTGCATGGCCAATAGGAATTGATGGTAGCAAGTTGCCATTATGCAGCAATACAGCTGTAAGACTTACTTTGGATGAATGAAGAGCCTCCAATCATCTGCATTGTAATTGATATTGAGAGCTGCCATTAAACCTTTTTACGTTGTTGCATGCAACAAGATCACCTTCTTTGAAAAAGAATGACACCAAGTCTTTCTGACGGTCCCGGAAAAAAGAAATTTGAATGTCACCAGCCAGAAGATTCCACTGCTGTAGTCTGGAACCCCAAAGCTCAGCTTTATTCTTCGGGAGATCCAAATCCCTGACAAAGTCGTTCAGTTCACCTTGCATTATGAGGTGTGGCTCATTAGCAGTGGCCAGAAGAAACTTTTTACGCCAAAACCCTCACAAGTAACAGAACTTTTACCTAGATAGCACCCACACAATGGAATAAGCTACCAGATGTACTAAGAGCAATCAACGACCTTCAAGACTTCCGAAAAAAAGCTAAAAACCTACCTATTCCAGGAACACTACAACATAACTTAAATACAAACAGATAGAAACTACTCACCCAGCACAAGAACCAAACTCTATTCAACCTAAACGATATCTTCACACAGCACCCACAAGTACACGGCACAGAAAACACTATACCTATGAAGCTCAACACAAAAATAGAACTAAAAACTTATATCTGTAACTAGCTCACAATATGTAATTTACAACTGTAAATAGTTCACGCTGTATAAATTGTGAATGCAGATGTAGATATCTTGATTCTCGTTATATGTAACAAATGTTTGCTGTGTCATAAGCTAATGTTAACCACTACTGATCGCTGGAAGAAGCGGTATACAAATGTAACCAAATAAATAAATAAACAAACAAACTCACTCTGGGTAACGTGAGGTTGACGGTTCATGACTACAAACTTCTTCCTCTTCCTCATTTGATTCTAATGATAATGATTCTGACATTTAGGGAATCAGCAACCCTTCTCCATGAGGCACTGGGCGTATTGCAGATGGAATGTTCGGATATTGCATGGTCCACTTACTCTTTCTGGATATGCCTTTCTGAATTGGAGGAACCATGCAGAAGTAGCAAATGCTGATGTGATCCGTGGGCTCTCTCCAGATCACTGGAACTGCAAAAGGCATCATTTGCCTTTTCCCATTCATCCATTGCCTGAGATTTCTTGCAAATGTATTGCAGCATGTGTGTGGCACCCAGCTCTTATCCTGATCTCCTATTCTACAGCCAAAATATAAGTTGTAGGCTTTCTTAACCGCCACAGCCATATTCCGTTTTTGTGATGTAAAAGTCACTTCACCACAAATATAGCAGAAATTATCTGCATTATTAACACAAGTACGATGCATCGTCGAATACACTGTGATTGACCTATCGGCATAAAATAATGCAAAATAATTCATTTTTAATTTTTCTGTGACTAATACACCTTAAGATTTATACTGTCAAGTGATGCAAATTTAAATACCGATTGCATCATCTGGTTTTGGATAGATATTTCTATTGGTTGCAAGTAGAGATTACGCAATCTCACACAAATGTTGCATAATACACAGTTAATGGCCCTTAATGACTAATTAATAGCATACTGTATAACTTAGCAACTAAACCTAATCAGCCATTTTCATTATGATTTCTGTGTTCAGCAGCCTTAAATTAGTTTAGAACAGCTGCTTTCGTGTCCGAAGCATTTTGGCTGTTGAACATTGCTACAAAGTTAATCTCTCTGTACTAGGTTTCTCTCTAAAACCTGACTGACTGTCTTGGATGCAGAATATTTATTTATCTAAGGAGGCCCAAAGTGGAAAGGAAACCAACTTTTCCAGAAATTTTGCCGTAAAGGCAATATTGGGTACATGTCTATAAATCTTAGAAGTTGAGGGATCAAGATTACTCATTTTCTTAAAATTGACTGGACCACGGCTCATTTCCAGAGATCTGGCAGCATCATCACCATATACAAACTGGTTTATTTATTTATTGTGAAGGCTCTCATACTGCCTTATTGGCATAAGTTGTCCAAGATGTTCATCATCATATGAACCATGGGGTAGAGATCTTGCAAAGAATTCTTAATTTTGGATGGCAGAGGATCAAAGAATCAGTGGTATCAGTTTACTAATCTTGTACCAGAAAAGATTCTAATGGTAATATCGAGAATTCTGAGTGGATGAGGTCACTGGCAGTAGGTCAAGTGACTGGTCCTCCAGCTCCAGAGAGGAGGAGGGTGATGGAGTGGATCCAGTAAAGAAGGTATTTTATTATGAAATAAGTCAGCTTGATTTTGTGGTGCAAGTTCGGTGTCACTATTAGGCACCTTGCTGATTGTGCCAGACAATTCCATAATTATACAAAATAGCTCTTTAGCAAGGTAGGGACTCTCTTATATGCCGGAAAAAGTATTTACATTTAGCATTATGTTTAGCATTCCTAACATTTGAGAATATTGAGTTCTTTCCTTGTATATTAGGAAAGATTCGTTTGACTTTCTCTAGATTTGCTCTGATCTACGCAGCTGTCTTGTTAATAGGTACTGTGGAGGCCCCTGGCCCAGGCAACAGCCTAAAAGCCTAGGGCTGCACTTGTTAGTCCTTTAATTAAATAGTTTTTTTCCTCATCCAGCGCCGGCGCTGCTGGGATTTGTAGTTGTTTTGTTTATAAAAACAAGGAGTGTGGAGACCAAGGGTTTACAAGGCAAAACACAGGAATTTATTTCTTTTTCTAAAGAGCATTAAGGCTCAACGCAAAACAAACAGGATTCTTTCTCCAAACAATAATCCATAGGTATTTTTACCAAACAAAACAATGAAACGGCTTTATGTAGCTTTTTAAAATGTTTCGCTGTTTTTCAAATCATTCAGCAATCAAGCAAGGTTTCTCTTCTCTTCAAACCCAAAAGAAATATACTCTCTTCAGCAACAGGGTTTTTAGCATTCCTGGTTAAACATACTTCTCCCTGTTTTCACACTGCCTTCTAGGACATTCAGGTTATAGGTTTTTCCCTTCTTTTATCCAAGAACTTTTTATTCTGCCTTCTGGCACAGAGAACAATCCATTACTGAATCTTCAGACCCCTCATCAGATTCATAATAGTCTATCTGCATTTCCTCAGAACCTGTGTCCGGTAAATCTGGCTTTAAGCCAACATAAAAAAAACTTTAGGCTTAATATTCTCTAAAAGTTCCAGAACCTTTCTCCACTGAGGTTTTTCCCTATGCACAGGGTTTCCACCAGGAATATGGAGATTCTTTTCTTGCATCAAATGACAGAATGCCTTTAACTGGCTCACGGCACTTTTGGCTACACTTTTATTCATGCACCTTTTTGGAAGCTGTAGCTCTTTAGCTGGTTCAGGAATGGTTGGCACTGCAGCCTGACCCTTGTCAGCACTTCTCTCTGGCACAGCTCTCCTAGTTTTAAAACCAATTGCAGTTTCCCTGCAACCCTGGCTTTCCTTCTGACTAGGGCTTTCACCTCTGAGAATCCCCCGGAAGTCTCCACCGTTCTCCTCCACGGTGAACTCTCTGGGCCTTTCTCTGGTGCTTCTCTTCCCACTGAATTCTCCAGTGTTCTTCATGGTCAGCTCTCTCGAGTGCTGGGTTCCTGTATCCTTCCTTGACGTGTGCTGCTTCCCTGTGTCTCCCTTTCCAGGGTGCTGCTGCGTGTGCTGCCTCGTCCTGGTACTCCTGTTCCTGTTGCTCTCTCCCTGGCTATTCTCTCTGTGGCTGTTCTCCCTCTCTTCCAAAGTTTCCCTGGGTTTATAAGAATATCTCTGAACTACCGTGCACTCCCCTTCACCCAGGTGTCCCTCATTAGTTTCCAAGCCTGCCCTTAGATTAGCAGAGCTTGGGTGTGTCCTGTCCTCAGTAGCTGCGTGTTTTTTTTCTCTGCCTGCAGTTTGAGAGCTACTGATTCCTTGCCTGTCTCTTTCTTTAAAGGTAAATGTCTGATTTTCTTCCAATTCCATGGACTCAGCCATACTCTCCTCATCACAGTACGTATTTGTGAACCTATGTTCCTTTATAAAATAGCCACACAAAACCAGCCCCCACAGCATGCAGATTCACATGCATAGATATACACCAGCTCTGAAGCTATAATTGTGTGCATATATTTATTGTGTGTAATTGCGTATTTTATAAAATATGCACATATATCGCAACATTGCCCCAGATCTGCCCAAACTACTTCCCTAGAAGCACTGCAGAACTCATATGGCTGCATAAGTTGATAAAAAGCATTTCCCAGATGTTAAACTGGCTTTACATGTAAGAAAATGGTTCATAAAATTGCCCCCCAACATGTATATCTTACAGGCAGGTATATATTCAGTCACCTGACTTATATGTACCAGCAGCGCCGTACCTAGCCCTGTGCGAGTGGTGTAGCCGCACAGGGCACAAAGGATTAGGGGTACATTTCAGGCTGCCAGCCTCGACTGCCCCCACATTGCCTGCTGTTGCCCTGCCCCCACCTCTTTTTGTTTTCTCTGTGGCGGCAGCAACACTGGCAGCAGCAGAGCAGACCTGACTTCAAATTAAAAAATACAAAACGCACAGGTTTTTCTGACTCCGCGCTGGTCCCTCCCTCCCTTCTCTGATGTCGGTCATATCAGAGGGAGGGAGGGACCAGGCCAACATGCAAGCGTGGAGTTGCAAAGACCCATGTTTGAATGGCTGGTCTGGTTCCTCCCTCCTCTGACATGAACCTACGTTAGCGCAGGGAGGGATCAGATTTGTGTACAGGTGCGGAATCGAAAGACCAGCGAGGGGTGTTATTTTTTGTTTTGTTTTGCTTTTCATTGGAAGTCAGGTCTGCTCCGCTGCTGCTAGCACCGAGAAAACAAAAAAAGGGGTGGCAGCAGGGCAAGGGTAGGCAGCCGGCTGGAAATGGAGCTATATGGAGAGGGGGGCGGGGCAGCGCACCAGATTTGCAAGTCGCACAGGGCGCAATTATGGCTTGGTACGGCCCTTTGTACAAGACAGTCAAATACATGTAAAAGGTACAAAACTGTGCTCATTTCATGAATGCAATGTTTCCAGGGGGGGGGGGAAGAGCAAAACGCACTTTCGTCACCAGAGTTAATATTTCCTGGCTAAAGAAACCTGCACTCCAAACATATCACAGGCCTGCCACCACACGTCTGAGTAGCTGAAATGGCAGGCTGGGACACGCAAGTCTCATAAAAAAGAGTCGCTGCCCTTCTGAAATTCCCAAATTGCATGACCTCAGAACTGTGTACTTGGATGTGTCTGCCAGGGTATATCCTCATTTGTGAAATGACTTACACCTGTGCACATACCTCACCTTGCAAACAGCATGGGGCCTATCTCCATAACCAGCTATTGGGATGTTCATTTTTCGGGGTGGAAACAGAGAGATTTCAGAAGGTGCTTAAATGTGCTTCCCTTCACTGCTGCCATTCCCTCGGATTTTTGGACTTTCTGCTCTGGATGTCCCAGATACCTCCTAGATGCCCTTTCCAAATTCCCACTTTAAAAGTCTCCACTAAATCAGGAAAGCAAGCTAGAACATGCACAAGGGTGCCTGCATTAGTAGCACCTACTTCCTGTGCACAAAGGACACTTCTGCGCCACACAGCATTCCAGCACATGTGCATATCATTCCGCGCAGAATATCATCAATGAGCAGAACCTCTGTGCAGAATATTATTGCTGTTTGTGCACCACATAACATTCCAGCACATGCACTTAAATTGTCCCAGCACACTTTCCCAGGATTCATTTCAGCAAAGCCAAAAAAAGCTGCGGGGGTTGTTCACTCAAGAAAGTGGAATAAATCCCTCCTCAGCACGGACCGCAGACCTCTTCATTGAACCCTTAGGTCTCTTCGACAGGTGCTAGTCCTGGCATTGAGTTCAGCCCTCGCGCTTGTGTGCATTTCTCTGTGCAGAAAAAGTGCAGAGGCTTTTTTGATTTAAAGCTAAGGGCCTTAGCTCTAGGTGTTAATGTTTACATTTCTTTGAAGATGTTATTTCTTTGGGGAAGGGGGGTAGGCAGTTTCTTTTCTTTGCTGCAAACTGGCTCATAAGTTTGCTATCAACTAGGGAAGAACCCAAACACAGTGAGATGCGACATCCCAGAGTCAGTGTGGAATCTATATGCTACTCTCTGGACTTTTTATTTAATTTCCTGATGTTACGGTCTAACTTAACATCATCCATTTCCTTTTTAATAAATGATTTATGAAAATTCTTTTTTTTCTAGATATTTAAGTATTTTGTCTTAGATATAAAATGATAAAAAAATAAAGATCAAATTTAAAACAATAAAAAAAAACAGGTCTCTAAAATGTGTGATTTTGATTTCTGCAAGAACGTGGCTACAAGTTTATGCCTCCATTGGGGTAAAATCAAAACCGGATCAACCTGTCCTAAAAAAGGAGCCGGCTGGTGAATCTGTTTCCTTTCCTACAGCTCAATTAGAACTTAAAAAATGGAAAATATGCACGACAGATGCTATTTTGAGGGTCTTTCAGTTATAGAAAATTCATCCCTAAATACCTTAAGAGCTACATGAGTCTAACAAACTCTAAATCCTTTCCATAGATCAGAACTATTGACAGAAATCTAATCTATTACTTGGTCGCCATGACTAGTTTACAGTTCTTCACTTCAGCTGGTGACTGCAGAGATCAAAATCCCATGCAGCATAAGTAAATAGAAAATGCTAACCTTAGCATATTCAAAGGAGCATTTTAGCATGAAGTCATTAAGTTATCTCTTGGTTATTTATCCCTTCTGCTTGTTATTAGCCCTGTGAAGAATATTATTCTAATTATATCAGTCCAATCAGCAGTATTGCATGTCCAGGCTCATTTCCATTAGTCTGAGCTTTGTCTTTCACACTGTGATACTAATTCAATGAGACATCAAACATTTAAATCGACCCGGGATGTTGAGGGCAGGCAGTTTTGCCCTTCCACTCTATTAGCACTCAAGTGTAATTGTGTTTGTCACTGCCTGCTTGACTAATGGTATCAGGGTGACTATCAGAGCACAAATGAGCAACACACTAATATATTATTTTGTTCCCTAATACCAATATGTGTTTATTCAGGAGCTGTGTTAGCCAAGTTGAAATATTCACTTTAGTACAGCAACAATAAACTGTTCCTTTAAAGATGTGCTGCAACCATTACTGAACTCACTCTGTGTTCTAGTAATCAGAATTGTCTTTATTGTCCTAGTTTTTGGCATATAAAGAAATACGTCACACTGGGTCAGATGCATGCAGTTGCAGGAATTGAGTAGTGGATATGACTTTATTTACCGACAGTAGGAATGCGATTTGTTGATTCCAAATAAACTGTGCTTAATATATTTTATTATTTCTATGCATCTGTCTGTGAATGCTGTTTAGTATTGTTTATGCTTTCTGTGAGTGGCTCAGAAATATAACAGTGGCTGGGATATAAGTGAAATTAAATAAATGGACTCACTTGGTTTGCAGCTTGTCATGCTGGGAGAGCTTGTGTGCATCAGTGATGCTGAGAGCTAAGCTATCAGTAGCTTAACTACTGGCAGGGTTTCCCCAAGATGGACAGGTCTCAACTGGGGTGCCAGACCAAGACAGACCACCCATCTTGGCAGCAGCAGAATGAGACAGTTTTGGCAGTGGAAGATCACATTTCTGTGACAACAGCAACACAAGAATAACCTGCACGGAAGGCAGGCCTG
The DNA here is from genome assembly GCA_033557465.1 of Ichthyophis bannanicus. NCBI lineage: Eukaryota > Metazoa > Chordata > Amphibia > Gymnophiona > Ichthyophiidae > Ichthyophis > Ichthyophis bannanicus. Next base: position 126,997,147 of record CM066043.1, on the reverse strand, counting down.
GCAATCTACTTCCGTATTTTGCCATGAAAACCCAATGGAAAGTCACAACAAAACAAATAGCACTATAGTGCTGAAAGATGAGACCCCAGGTCGGAAGGCACTCAACTTGCTACTAGGGAGGAGCTGAAGACTTTTCAGGGCAAAGCCAGCATTTATGAGGTGGTTGATCAAAGCCCTTGTGACATCTGACTGCTGATATAGCTGCACATGAAATGAGAATCAGAAGCTGCAAAGGATGTCTTACATATTGGGACATGGAATGTACAAAGCATGAACCAAGGGAAGTTGGAGGTGGTCAAGAATAAAATGGAACATGTACAAATCGATCTGTTGGGTATCACTGAACTGAAATGGACTGGCATCGGGCAATTTGCATCTCATGATTACATGGTCTACTATGCTGGAAATGAAAAACAAAGAAGAAATGGTGTTGCATTTATAATCAAGAAGAAATTTGTGAGAACTGTAATGAAATACAATGCAATCAGTGAACGCTTAATTTCTATCCGTGTCCATCAACAACTATAATTCAGTTCTATGCCCCAACAGCAGCTGCAGGAGAGGATGAAGTTGATGAGTTCTATGAACAAGTACAAGCTGAAAATGACAGAACATGCAAACAAGATATATCCTGATGATCCTGGGTGACTGGAAGCAACCGTTGTCAACAAAGGCAGCGGCAAAGTGGTTGAAAAATATGGACTTGGCAATAGAAATGAAGCTGGACAGAGAATTCTGCAAGACCAATGATCTAGTCATCGCAAACACCTTCTTCCAGCAATACAAGTGGCAACTGTACAAATGGACTTCACCCAATGGATTGTACAAAAAATCAAACTGACTACATCTGTGGAAGTCAACAATGGAAAAGCTCTATAACATCAACAAAGACAAAACCTGGAACTGACTGATACAGATCACAGCTATTAGCATGCAAACTCAAGCTAAAGTTGAAAAAGAGCAAGCCACTCATGAATGTAGTAAAATATGACCCTGAGAACTTAAAGACTGCCTGCAAAATTGATTTGCTGCTTTAGATACAAAATGTCAGAGCTCCAGAAGAGTTATGGAATGACATCAAGAAGGCTGTGTTGGAAGAAAGTGAGGAAGTCTCAATAAAAGGTGAAAAAGCAAAAATGGCCAAAATGGATGACCAAAGAAACTCTGAAAATTGCCCAGAATTGCAGAGAAGTTAAAGCCAGAGGAGAAAGAGTTCTACGATTGTCTCTCAGAGATTTCCAACGTGCAGCAAGACGAGACAAGGAGAAGTACCACATTGACACATGCAAGGAAATAGAATCAGAAACTATTAGAGGAAGAACAAGATTAACTCTCGTAGCTTTACGAAAGCCAAAGAAAAAAATTCCAGCCTCCTATTGGAATGCTACAAGAATGCTCAAGGATCCATGTTGAATGATGCTGAGAAGATCAAGAAAAAGTGGAAAGAATATACACAGACATTATATCATAAAGATCAAGTGCTACTACTACTACTACTACTGAGCATTTGTATAGCACTACAAGATGTATGCAGCACTGCACAGACATGTCCCTGCTCATCAGAGCGTACAGTTTAGTCAAGACAGACAACACAAGGGAAACACAAGGAGATCAGGTGAGTCAAGATCCGAAAGCAGCAGCAAAGAGGTGAGTTTTCAGCCTGGATTTGAAAATGGTCAGAGAAGGCACCCGACATACAGACTCGGTTAGTTTCTTCCAAGCATAAGGTGCAGCAATGTGAAAGGAGCGAAGTCTGGAATTAGCAATAGAAGAGAAAGGCACAGATAGAAGCAATTAGCCAGAAGAGCAGAGTTCCCGAGGAGGGGTGTAGGGAGAGATAAGAGAGAAAAGATAGTGAGCAGTTGCAGAGTGAATGCACTTATAGGTCAGCAGGAGAAGTTTGAACTGGATATGGAAACGGATATGGAGCCAATGAAGGGGTAATATGAGCATGACGAGGCTGGTGGAAGATTAGCCGCACAGCAGAGTGCTAAACAGATTGAAGGGGAGAGAGATGATTCATAGGGAGACCAGCAAGGAGTAGGTTCCGGTTGTCAAGACAGGAGGTGATTAAGGAGTCGATAAGTGTCTTAGTAGTGTGTTCAGAAAGTGGACCAACAGCCATTTCAACTTGTACCTTATGAACAGGAACCATTGGTGATGAAAGAAGAAATCAAAGCAGCATTGAAAGCCTTATCAAAGAAGAAAGCACCGGACATTGATGGCATTCTCATTAAAGTATTATAGCAATCAGATGCAGCTGTTACCATACTTACAGGGCTCTGCCAGGAAATTTGGAAGACATCATCATGGCCAACTGACTGGAAAAGATCTATGTTTATACCAATAGTAAAGAAATGTGATCCAGCTGACTGTGGAAATTATTGCACAATCGCTCTGATCTCACATGCCAGTAAGATTCTACTGAAGATTATTCAGCAGAGACTACAACCGTACCTGGAACAAGAACTGCCTGAAGTGCAAGCAGGGCTCAGGAAAGGGTGAGGAACAAGAGACATCGCAAATGTGAGATAGATCCTTGAAAAGATAAAAGAATACCAAAAAGATATCTATGTGTGTTTTATCAACTACAGCAAGGCTTTTGACTGTATAAATTATGAGAAACTCTAGGCCACATTAAGAAGCATGGGTATACCAGATCGAACTGTTGCTTCTTGATCAATGTAAAGGTTATGCACGAAAACTAATAGAACAAGGAGAAACAGAATGGTTTAAAATCAGCAAAGGTGTATGACAAGGCTGTATACTCCCCCCCCCCCACCCCATCTGTTTAATTTATATGCAAAACGAAATCAACTGAGAAGCAGGACTGTATGAAGACAATGGAGGTGTGAAGGCTGGTGGAAGATTCAGCATCAACCTTCACTATGCTGATGATACCACATTACTGGCTGAAAGTGAAGATGATCTGAAACATTTGCTTCTCAAGATCAAGGAACAGTCTTAAAATGGGCCTGCACCTTAATGTAAATTAGACAAAGATCCTGACAACTGGCAAAATCAATATGTTAACCATTAATGAAGAAGAAATTGAAATATAGTTGACAGCTTTAACCTACTTGGATCAACTACACAGGTACACTAAAAAAAATTTTTTTTAAACTGCCTCTAATGTTTCGATTGATTTTTGCGTTTTTTGGTGCGCTGAATCCAAATCTGGTAACCAATTTGCTCCATCACGTACAGATTTTTTGCTACATTGGGTTAGCAGTTTGAGGTGAACGTTCCAGATTGAGTGCGATCGAGATAAAAGTTTCTTGGATGAATTCTTTATACTAATTGTTTAGTAGTTATTCAAATAAGAATAAAGAAAATTGTAACAAGGCAGCACATAAGAATAGAGTAATGTCAACAAAACACACTGTGATGGTAGCAAAATTGTCTGCACTTAAAACAGCCACATACATGTGCACAAACATTGAGCATATAAGAGCGAGGTTAGACACAAAGCAAAGCAAAGCAAAGAAATGTGCAAAAAATGTTGTACAGGTATGTATGTAAGAATAGAAAACGCAAACCGCACCATTGCAATACATGAAGACAAACACCCGATAGTGTGAAAATAAAATTCTAATAAATGAGATCCGACACTGTGGTAATAACTAGCAAATTTTTATTTCAAAGTTTAGTAAAAACACGATATTTGTCAACACAGTTTAGATTTTAAAGTCATTCTTGGGTCAATCAATCTCCTGGTGGGCCCGTTTCTTCTTCCCCCGAATGCTTCTCTTGGTGCGCTGCTTGGCGTATTTTTCATCTGGGGTTTCCCGCAGCAGCAACCAGCAGAAATCAGCCATCATAGTGGTGTTCCATCTTCCTTGGTACCTTCTCTCTGCGTCCTTGATGTCCTGGTGAAACCTTTCACCTTGTTCTTCACTGTACGCCCCCAAGTTTTCGGGAAAGTAGTTCACATGGGAGTGCAAGAAATGGACTTTCAGGCTCATGTTACAGCCTTGTTCTTTGAAGGCATTGAGCATCCTGGCAACAATATCCTTATAGTTCTCATCCCGCCTGTTCCCCAAGAATTTGAGAACAACGTCCTTGAAGGAATCCCAGGCTTCTTTTTCCTTCTCAGACATTGTTTCAGCGAATGCTCCATCTGAAATGAGTTTCCTTATATCAGGGCCAACAAACACTCCTTCCTTTAGCTTTGCTTCAGAAAGTCGGGGGAACTTTGAGCAAAGGTACCGAAAGCACTCACCATCTTTTGAAAGGGACTTGATGAATTGTTTAATGAGACCCAACTTAATGTGGAGAGGTGGTAATAGAATTTTATCACGAGGTACCAAGCTCTCATGAAGAACATTTTTCTCACCGGGTCTCAAATACTCCCGAATTGGCCAGTCTTTTTTCCCCCAGTGTAGGTCGCGGGCCCGGCTATCCCACAAGCAAAGGAAGCAGGGATATTTGGTGAAACCGGATTGCTGCCCTAATAGCATGGATAGAATTTTAAAGTCTCCACAAATCATCCACTTATGCTCATCATAACGAATCTTCTGAAGAATCAGGGCCAAATTCTCGTATTTTTCTTGGAGAATAACAGAGTGAGCAATAGGAACTGAAGCGAATGTGTTGCCATTATGAAGAAGAACACCTTTTATGCTGTCTTTTGACGAATCAATGAACAGCCGCCATTCAGCAGGATCATACTTGAGTTTAAACTTTTCCATCACTCCGTATATATCGTTGCAAAATACCAAATCTTCCTCTTTGCTGAAATACTTCAAAAATTGTGTCTCGCGGTTGCGGTACCAATAAAAAGTTGTTCCTGGTGACAATAGATTTTTCTGTTTAAGCCGAGAACCTAGCAGTTGGGCAGCATCTTTTGGGAGTCCTAAATCCCGGACTAAATCATTCAATTCAGCTTGAGAGAAAAGTTCAGGTTTCGGATCTGGTTCAGTTTCAAACTCGGAAGTACTGGACTCATCGGGAAAAGCCATCTGATGAGTCTCATCATGATCAGAACCGTCCACACAAATATGATCCAAAGATTTTGGTGGTTCAGGCACAGGTACTTCGTTGCTATGAGGCATAGGCCTAATTGCTGAGGGAAGGTTGGGGTAACTTATTACGTTCTTATTTTTTAAGTTGTATCCCTTCACAATGCAAGAGCAAAAATAGCAGTCACTGCTGTGGTCTCTTTGTTCACGCCACATCATAGGTATTCCGAAACGAAATGCTTGTTTTTTACCTTTCATCCATAAGCGTAGATCTTCCTCACATGTCTTGCACACTTTGTGAGGAGCCCACGGTTTGTCTTGATCGCCTAACTTCAAACCGAAATAGGCGAAATATACTTTTTTAATAAATGCAGAAATGTTCCTCTGCCGCTTTTTCACGGTATATTCCCCACAAATAAAACAAAAACTGTCCGGAGAGTTGACGCAACCTCTGGCTCTGTGAGCCATCACAAATACACAGCACTGCAAACTACAACTGTAGTGAACCACTTCGGAATAAAGCTGGATTACGACTGAGCAAACAAAAGGTAATAATGAACTTGCAAGAAACTGAAATTTGACAGGAACGTTCATGTCGCAACCACCGTGTTTGAGCGAGCGAACGAGGCGAGGCGAACAGGAAAGAACATGCGCCAGCGCGAGTACTGGATTTAGCCCCCCGCCTCCCAATTGTCCTGTTAATGTATAAAATGAATACAAAACACTCTAAAATATCATGAGGGAGTGTTTCTAGTTAGTTAACCATTACAACCTCTATTTTGGGCCAAGAAAATAAACTGCAGTCGGCTAAAAAGAAATTATGTGAACATTCCTTATATGGGTAAGAAATCTAATTTTGCAAGAAAACGTGACGTGATGGAACATTTTGGCTATTTTTCCTGGATTCAGCACCCCAAAATCTATAGGAATCAGTTGCAAAACTGGAGGCAGTTTTTTGGTAGTGTACCTGTGCTATCAATAAAGAAACGACAAGCAGTCAAGAAATCCAAGGACGCATTGCTTTTGGCAGAATGGCTATGAAGAACCTAGACAAGATTCTCAAGGGCAGAGATGTCTCTCTCCATCCAAAGATTCAACTTGTTCAAGACATGGTATTTTCAATAATGTCATATGGATGTGAAAGTTGGAAAGTGAAAAAGACAGACAGGAAGAAAATCGATGCCTTTGAATTATAGTGCTGGCGATGAATATTGCATATACCATGGACTACCCAAAGAAAAAAAACAGTTAATACTAGAGGAGATCAAACCTAAGCTTTCCTTTAGAAGCTCATATGACAAGATTTTGACTTTCATACTTTGGACACATCATGAGAAGAGAGTGATAATTAGAGAAAGACATCATACTTGGAAAGGTAGAAGGTCAACGCAAGAGAGGAAGGCCAGCAATGAGATGGATCGATACAACAACAGCAGCTATGGGTGCCACTCCTGTAAACAATGAGCTGCCTGACTGAAGACTGAACACAGTTTAGGACATCTATCCGGAGGGGTTGCCATGAGTCAACACCAACTCAACAGCACTTAACAAGAACAAATAAATGTAAATGTTCATTCTAGTTGTGAATTTAAAGCTTAGATAGTACATGGAGACTGGAATTAAGATGTCAAGGTCCAAAACTAGCCAATCCTAGTGATATCTTAGAAAAGGCTCTGCCAAACGTGGAGTCTTTTCTAAAATATCTAAAAGGATGTGCAGGAGTGAACATCTGTTGCCAACATGCAGAGCTAGAGGAGCCGTTTTCCAAAACTATATGCGGGATCAATCAATAGAAGTTACACACAGTATTTATTTTGCAGAATGGTATAATTTAATAAAGGGCACTAGATATGTGCCTAATAAATAATCATTAATATTGTAAAATGCAAAAAAAAAAAATTTTTTTAAATACACAGAAGCAGGTATAGCTAACCCCCTTACATTGGTGATGAGCATCAGTGGCAGCTCCCTCCCTCTCCAGGATGATCAACTGCAGGAAGGAATGATGCCTCCATGACTTCAGAACAAGCAGAAACATGTGATTTGTCTCTCTCTTCCTTCTAGTGAGTGTGTTAATTAAAATCCTCTCTCAATACTTGTATCAGTGCATGTTGACGGTGAATGCTAGGGTTTTTTTTTCAGGTTATAGGTCTTTTCTGGGGTTTTTATCATTTAAATCAATATTAAATTTTAAACCAAACATATAGAAAGTCCATCAAGCTTTAACCACTATACATCTGCACATCTAATATTACCCAGTCCCGCTTCTCCCCTTATTGACACCCTCACTCAAGAAGCCAACATACTTAAAAATCAAGCCCAAAACATTATAGAAAACTCCTTATCAGCCTCCCACAATCCCTTCCTCTAATTGCAACCATTTCCAAAAATGACCCATACCTTTCCCACAAACTCTTGCTTCCCCCTTTGTAAGGCGGTTATCTTACACAATTTATGCATATTAAGTAAATGGGATTTAGCTCATGCCTTTTCTCAGAAGTTCAAGACAAGTTATATTAAGGTACAGTAGGTATTTTCCTGTCCCCAGAGGATTTATAATCTGTTTGTACCTGTATTATTTAAACAATTACAAAACCCTTTAACCATAGGCAGCTGTGGCTGTTTCTAATGCAGTTATTTCTCCCCCTCTACTACAATGCAGTATTTGAGAAATTTCCCCACTTGATGGGAGCTGTGGGCTATAACAATGTAATATAGTAACATAGTTACTTGCACCAACCATTGAACTAGGAAAATGCTGACCACCCACAGGAATTCTACCACTAGATCCATTTGAAGTCCCCCAGACAGGGTTTATTCTGTTTTTTAAGATTTGCAATCTTATGTGACCATACACCACGAGGCTGGTAAAAAGAGGGCTTTATCCTCTGTCGTCGGGACTACAAGCCGCCGCTTACTCAGTCATTCTACCTGTAGCAATAACGCACTGATTTTTTTCAACAAACCATAACGATATCGGCACTCTCTATTTAATCTTCGGTGCCTGAGCAGGAGGAGTAGCCTAGTGGTTAGAACACTGGCTTGGTAACCAAACAACTAGGGTTCAAATCCCACTAGCACTCCTTGTGGCCTTGGGCAAGTCACTTAACCCTCCATTGCCTCGGAAGAAAGGCCTGGCAATCTACTTCCGGTGACACTGCCAAGAAAACCCAGGAGCTTCTGGGTCGCCAGGAGTCAGGACTGACTCAAAGGCACACATTGCATTTTGCCTGAGCAGGAATAGTAGGAACTGCACTTAGCTTACTTATTCACGCAGAATTAAGCCAACCTGGAGCTCTTCTAGGAAACGATCAGATCTACAATGTTATTGTAACTGCCCATGCATTCGTTATAATTCTCTTTATAGTCATACCAATTATAATTGGTGGCTTTGGAAATTGATTAGTGCCTCTAATAATTGGCGCCCCAGATATAGCATTTCCCCGAATAAACAACATGAGTTTCTGACTATAACCCCCTTCATTTCTCCTTTTGCTAGCCTCATCTGGAGTAGAAGCAGGGGCTGGCACAGGATGAACGGTCTAGCCTCCACTAGCTGGCAACTTAGCCCACACAGGCGCATCAGTTGACCTTACTATCTTCTCACTCCACTTAGCAGGGGTATCATCAATCCTTGGGGCAATTAATTTTATTACCACTATCATTAATATAAAACCCCCTGCTGTATCACAATATCAAACTCCACTATTTGTCTGATCAGTTTTAGTGACAGCAGTGTTACTATTACTATCCCTGCCAGTGCTAGCAGCTGGTATCACAATACTCCTCACAGACCGTAACTTAAATACTACCTTCTTCGATCCGGCTGGTGGCAGATACCCAATTCTTTACCAACACCTATTTTGATTCTTCGGCCATCCTGAAGTCTACATTTTAATTCTTCCTGGATTTGGTATAATTTCACACATTGTAATGTACTACTCTGGTAAAAAAAGAACCATTTGGCTATATGGGTATAGTATGAGCTATAATATCCATCGGACTTCTTGGATTTATCGTATGAGCTCACCATATATTTACAGTTAGTATAAATGTTGATACTCGAGCATATTTCACATCAGCAAATGGAAATTACACTAACCTGGTAATTGTAGTTCCTGTAGGATCCAGTTTAGTCCTCCACAATCGGGTACTGCCCCTCTCACTGCAGCCTGTAGACTGGACCAATCAAATCTTCTGTAGTACATATCCAGCAGGAGCTCCCAGAAGCCCCCCAGTGTACTAGTAACAAAGCATACTGAACGAAGCAACACATCAGATTATTATCAGATTAACATTAAACCTTGTACTTCCCCCCCTGGAATAACCAACTCCCTCCCCAAACGAGGAAGTCAGAACACTGCACGGCGCCGGAATCGACGCCCCTAAATTGACACAGAGCTCCCCCCAGGTACTAAGGAGCTTACGGAACCCCAAAAGAAAGGGAAGAGCCATAGCTATAAGCACGACTGCCGCTAAGGTCCGAACGGGACGCAAAACTATCTTAGAATCTCCCGCTCGGGATAGCGCGCCGCAAGATCATGCAGATATTCGGGAGGGAAGGAGGACTAAACTGGATCCTACAGGAACTACAATTACCAGGTTAGTGTAATTTCCATTTCCTGTGCGGATATCCAGTTTAGTCCTCCACAATCGGGATGTAACAGAGCAGTTAAGACCGGGCGGGACCTTGTAGGCCGGTGCGCAAAACCGCCGAACCAAAACAGGAATCCCGAGCCGCTGACACATCCAAGCGATAGTGCCTGCTGAAAGCATGCAGAGACGACCAAGTGGCCGCCCTACAGATCTCCGCTGGTGGAACCAGACCATGCTCCGCCCAAGAGGCCGCCTGAGCCCCAGTAGAATGAGCCCGGAGCCCCTCCGGAACCGGCCGCCGCTGCAACAGATACGCGGAGGCGATCGCTTCTTTAAGCCATCGAGCAATGGAGGCCTTAGCCGCCGCCTCCCCTTTCCGTGCACCCCCAAAGAGCACAAAAAGCCGATCAGTCTTCCGAAATGACTCGGTAGACTGTAAATACCGACGCAGCGTGCGGCCCACATCAAGCCGGTGAAGCCCCTTGTCCACCGACTCGACCGAGGCCGCCGAAATCACTGGTAGAAATACTGCCTGATTCAGGTGAAAAGGAGACACCACCTTTGGCAGGAAGGAGGGAACCGGACGGAGCACAACCCGCTCCGCAGAAAAAGACAAGAAAGGTTCTCGGCATGACAAGGCCTGTAGATCCGAGATGCGCCGTGCCGAGCAAATGGCTACCAGAAAAACCGTCTTCAACGTGAGATCCTTCAAGGATGCCCTCCGCAAGGGCTCAAAGGGTTCCCGAGCCAGGGCCCGCAGAACTAAATTCAAATCCCACGGAGGAATCACCGCTCTGCGGGAAGGCCGCAAATGAAACACGGCGGTCAAGAAACGCCGCACATCCGCATGAGCGCCAAGAAGGCGGCCCAAGACCTTGCCTCTATAGCAAGAGAGCGCGGCCAACTGGACCTTCAGGGAACTGGCCGCGAGACCCTTCTCGAAGCCATCCTGCAGAAAGCTGAGCACGACGGGCACCGAGACCGTCGCCGCCCGAACTCCACGCCGGGAGCACCAGTCCTCAAAAATTCTCCAAATTCGAACATAAGTAAGAGAAGTGGACGACTTTCTTGCCCGCAGTAAGGTGGAAATCACCGCGGGCGAATAACCCTTCTTTTTCAGCCGAGCCCTCTCAATGGCCAAACCGTAAGCGAGAACCGAGCCACCTGGGGCATCCGCAAGGGGCCCTGAAGAAGAAGATCCGGTAGCGCCGGAAGGCGCCACGGCACGCCGTCTCGAAGCCGAACGAGGTCGGCATACCAGGGCCTCCGGGGCCAATCCGGAGCCACCAGCAGCACCCGGCCCTGATGGCCCTCGATGCGCTGGACGACCCGACCGATCAGGGCCCACGGGGGGAAAACGTACAGCATCCCGGACGTCGGCCACGGCTGAATGAGAGCGTCGAGTCCTTCGGACATCCGCTCCCGCCGTCTGCTGAAGAAGCGACTTGTCTTGGCCGACTGGAAGGTCGCCATGAGATCCATGAGGGGCGGACCCCACCACCGAACTATCTGCGCATATACCTGAGGATTTAACTCCCACTCTCCGGGGTCCACCCGCACTCTGCTGAGAAAGTCGGCCTGGACATTGTCGGCGCCTGCAATGTGCGCCGCCGAGATCGCCGGCAGCCGAGTCTGCACCCAGCTGAACAAGGCCGTCGCTTCTGTTTCCAGGGCCACACTCCCTGTGCCCCCTTGGCGATTGATGTACGCCACCGTGGTCGCATTGTCCGACCAGACTCGCCCCGCCCGGCCCAGGAGCAGAGGTTCCAGGGCCATCAGGGCTAGTCGGACCGCCCGAAGCTCGAGGCGGTTGATCGACCAAGACGCTTCCTGCGAGGACCACACCCCCTGCGTGAAGCGGGTCTCGCAGTGTGCTCCCCAGCCGACTAGGCTCGCATCCGTAGTGAGGGGGACCCACAGAGGAGGCTCCAAGGGAATCCCCCGCGTCAGGTTCTCGGAGGAGAGCCACCACCGAAGCGACCGCCGCACTGCCTTCGGGCAGGGCAGTCTCTTGTGCAAGGAATCGCACTGGTTGGACCAGCGACGAAGGAGCGCCCTCTGTAGCGGGCGCATGTGGAACCGCGCCCACAGAACCACCTCTAAGGTCGCCGCCATCGTTCCGAGAAGCCGTAGGTACCACCACGCCGAAGGAGCGGGCATCCCCCGAAATAGTCGGACAAGAGCCCGCAACGTCAGGACGCGGCGCTCGGGAAGGCACACCAGCCCCCGAGCAGTGTCGAAGCGCACCCCCAGATACTCCAGGTCCTGCGAGGGCCGCAGACAACTCTTTCTTTCGTTCACCACCCAGCCGAGGGATCGCAGCAGAGCTACCACCCTGCTCGTGACCCGCAGGCACTCTCGACCGGATTTTGCTCGTATCAACCAGTCGTCCAGGTAAGGATGGACCAAAATGCCCTCCTTGCGCAAGGCCGCCGCAACCACCACCATCACCTTTGTGAAAGTGCGCAGGGCCGTAGCCAAGCCGAACGGCATGGCCCGGAACTGAAAGTGGCCCCACGGGAACGCGAAGCGGAGAAACCGCTGATGGGCTGGGTGTATCGGAATGTGCAGATAGGCCTCGGTAAGATCGAGGGACGTCAAAAACTCCCCCTTTCGCACCGCTACAATGACTGACCGCAGGGTTTCCATGCGGAAATGCGGCACTCTGAGCGCGCGATTCACGCCTTTGAGATCCAAAATCGGACGCAGAGAGTCGCCCTTTTTGGGTACCACAAAATAGATGGAGTAGCGACCAGCGCCTCTTTCCAAGGGAGGCACTGGAACCACCGCTCCCAGCGCTAACAATCGAGCCAGGGTCACGCGGATGTCCCTCGTCTTTTGCTCGCCCCTGCTGGGAGACAGAACAAAGGAATCTGGAAGTGGGAACGCAAATTCCAGAGCGTAACCCTCCTCTATAATTTGTAGCACCCAGCGATCCGACGTTATTTGGGCCCAAGAGGAAAGAAAGTCGCGCAAGCGACCGCCGACAAGCGGTCCTCCCTCCAGAGCCTGCCTGGCGTCATTGTGGCTTGCGTCCAAAGGAAGAACCCGAAGAAGAGCCGGCTGCGGAGAAGCCTCTGCCGGCTCCCCTGAAAGCCCGAAATCCTTGGCTACGGGCTCCAAACCGGCCCCGCTGCGAGGACCACTGGCGGGAGGGCCGAAACCTGCGCTGATCCCGAAAGGATCCCCGCGCCGACGAGGTGGACCGGTTGGACCTTGGTTTATCCTCCGGAAGCCGGCCCCCTTTGGACTCACCGAGATCCTTTACCAATTTCTCGAGAGCCTCCCCAAATAATAATCTGCCCTTAAACGGCAGCTTACTGAGGCGGGCCTTAGAAGAACTGTCCGCCGCCCAGCTGCGCAACCAGAGGGACCGGCGCGCTGCTACCGCGGATGCCATACTGTTAGCCAACGCGCGGATCAAATCATAAAACAGATCCGCCAGGTAAGCCGAGCCGGACTCCAGCCGGGTCACCTCCACCAGACCCTGCTGGTCTAGTCCGGGGCTCGAGCGCAGTTGCTGTGACCACCGCAGACACGACCGAGCCACCCAAGCCCCACAGATAGAGGCCTGCAATGACACGGCATCCGTATCGAAGGTTTGCTTGAGCAAGTTATCAACCTTCTTATCCTGCCCGTCCTTGAGGGCCGCCGCCCCCTCAACCGGGATGGTGGTTTTCTTGGTCACCGCGGAGACCGCAGCATCCACCCGGGGGGACCTGAACAAGTCCCTGTCCTTGTCAGCAAGAGGATAAAGCCGATTCCTGGTCCGAATCCCCTTCAAACCGGATTCCGGGTGCTCCCACTCCGCCTGGATCATCTGATCCACCACGCGGTGGACGGGAAAAAACCACCTGGGCATCCCTGACTGCTTGAATCAGAGGATCCTCAAGACCCTCCTCCTCCAGGGGCCGCACCGCCAAAAGGTTTAGCGCCTGAAGGGACTCCGTGACCAGAGGAACCAGCTCGTCCCTACGGAACACTCGAATGACCCGAGCCTGATCTTCCGGCCCAGGGATCTCCCCATCCTCCAAATCCTCCGCTTCAGTCTCAGGATCGCCCTCTGCCTCGGAATCCAGGAGACCCAGGGCGTCCTGCTCTTGTCCCCCCAACCGAAGCCGCTTGCCCCCGGGCGATGAGGGACACTGAGCCGCCCCCAAGGACCCCGAGGGGAGGGAGGGGGGCCAGACAGCCGGCAACTGTCCGGACCTGCTCAGGCGAAATGCCTGATGCATGAGGAGTACAAAATCAGGGGAGAAGTCCATAGTAGAGGCAGCAACAGACGCCTGCTGGAGCGCAGCCACTGAACCGCTGGCCGGAGGAACCGAGCCAGACTGAGGGATGCTTGGAGAAAGAACGCTGTCCCCGGAAGTAGAAGCATCCCCAGGGGTAGCCTGTTCCTGAACATTCACAGATTGCTCTAACTCAGAGGGCACTGCAGCACAGCCCCTGCAGATGCCAGAGTCAGTCCCTGCCGTCCTGCGGGACCCACAAATCACACACTGGGGCTTGGAAGCCATTCCAAGGCCACCTCTGCCCAGGGGAATAGAATAAGACAGCCACAGGAAAGCCCACACCACCTGGGCAATCCTATGCAAATCAGCCCCGATTTAAAAGTAACTTATATTTTGTTTCTTGTAAAAAAAAAAAAAAAAAAAGTTATCCCAGGATCCCTGGGGTGCCCTGAGCAAAATCGCCAGAAAGAGGGACCCCAAAAACGCTAGGGGAACCTGTGCACAGCGATCAAAAATGCCTGGAAAAGCACTTTTAAAATCCAAAATGGCCGCCGCACTTTTTCACCCGCGGTAAAAAACGGCGCGAAAATATAAAAACCACCAAATAATATGGAAAACAAATAAAACGACCCTCTAACACAGGGCACACGAGCAGTTTGAATAAAAACTGCCAAATGGGCTCAGGAGAGCCTACAGAAACGCTGGCATCCCAGACAGAGCATTGCACACAAGAAAGAAAAAAATGAAATGCAAACTCCTACCAGCTCAGGAACAGAAGATTCAGCCACAATCTCCCAGTACCAGGCACTGCCTTATAGGTATGGCAATTCCCCGTCCTGTCTAGGGGAAGCTCACCCAGGGCTGATAAAATGTGCTAGGCAGGCAACAGCAGCCAGCAGGTCTGACTTTCTCCTAGTCTCCTGTGGCACAGCTCCAGGGAGACAGGCTTCTTTTGTCTTTCTTTTTTAAAGGCACAGCTAGCTACCAAAAACAAAAATAGTAGAGAAATGCCCCAAAACAAACCCTAAAAACAACTAACTAGTGTTGCTCCTGCAAAGGTCACTAAGTGTGCCCAGAGGACACACTTTTACGTCTACACACTGCAACGAGACTGGACACACTGGGGGGCTTCTGGGAGCTCCTGCTGGATATGTACTACAGAAGATTTGATTGGTCCAGTCTACAGGCTGCAGTGAGAGGGGCAGTACCCGATTGTGGAGGACTAAACTGGATATCCGCACAGGAACAATAATTATTGCTATCCCTACTGAAGTAAAAGTATTTAGCTGATTAGCAACCATCCACGGAGGAGCAATCAAATGAGACGCAGCTATACTTTGATCATTAGGTTTTATCGTTCTATTCACTATCGGGGGATTAACAGTTAAGAGATAGTTAGGACTATTTTGATTTTATCCTGTTGCTATAAAGCGATCCACTATGTCTGTCCCATGCCATTTTGAATTCTGTCACTGTATTTGCCCCACCACTTCCTTCAGGAGGGCATTCCAAGCATCCACCACCCTGTCAGTGAAAAAGTATTTCCTGACATTGCCTTTCAATTTACCCCCTTGCAGCTTCATGTTATGCCCTCTAGTTTTACAGCTTCCCCGTCTTTGGAAGAGGTTTGTTTGTTCATTATTTCTCTTTAAGTATTTAAAGGTCTGAATCATCTCTCTCCTGTCCCTCCTCTCCTCCAGAGTGTACATATTTAGGTCTCCAAGTCTCTTCTCATAAGTCTTCTGACGCAGGCTCCAAATCATTTTGGTCGCCTTCCTCTGAACCATTTCTAGTCTTTTTATATCCTTTGCGAGATATGGCCTCCAAAATTGAACACAATATTCCAAATGAGGCCTCACCAGCGACTTGTACAGTGGCATTAGTACCTCTTCCTTTCTGCTGATAATTCCTCTCTGTATGAAACCCAGCATCCTTCTGGCTTTTGCCACCGCCTTTTCACACTGTTTTGCCACCTTGAGATCCTCAGAAACAATCACTCCGAGTTCCTTCTCCTGGACCGTGCAATGTCAATGTCAGGAAATACTTTTTCACTGAAAAGGTGGTGGATGCTTGGAATGCCCTCCTGAATGAAGTGGTGGGGCAAATACAGTGACACAATTCAAAATGGCAGGGGACAGACACAGTGGATTCCATTATAGCAACAGGATAAAATCAAAATAAACATAAATATCTCTTATATCTCAGTAAATAGGGGTGACCTACACAGAGCAGTGGGTACACCCCTAAACAAAGGCATGGGGAGGGGTGACCTGTATAGAGTGACAGGTGCACCTACTCTTGCCACCTTGCTGGACCGACTAGATGGACCATACTGGTCTTCATCTGCCGTAATATACTATGTTACTATGTAACTGCTTGACACTGAGAACTACTACTCTAAGGAACTGCCACGGCACAGTAGCTATACCAGTAGTTTACCTCCAACCATGCCCACCAAACTGGCTCCCTGCTATTCAACTCCTCACCCCCTCCCTCCTACTGCCCATTCTAATCTCTGCTATCTCTTTTCCCTTTATAGTCCACCATCCTCCTTTCACCCCTCATCCTCCCCTTTCCCTCTTCTACAAAAGATATAGGCAAGAGCTCCATCTGTCCTGCACTCAACCTTGAGCTGACCCCAACCCAGATCAGACCCCAATGCACCCCTTCCCCATACCGCAATCACGCATTACCCAGTCTCCTATCAAACCACACAGTGCCCGCATATTTCCATAGCAAAGCAAAACTATTCATACACTTGAACTCCCGCAATCAGAACAATCATATAACCCAATCTCCAATGCAGGAACCATTGGAGTAGACAAGGCAATAGCCAGTGGAGGAGTAGCCATCTGGGACCAGCAAAAGGAGGGTTCAAACCCCACTGGCACTCCTTGTGGCTTTCACAAGTCACTTAACTCTCTGCTGCCTCAGCTACTAACTTCGATTGTAAGCCTGAACTATTAATGGAAAGATGTGAGCTAAACAATAATAAAAATCCCTATAGCTGATATTGATGTCAGATGCTCATCTTCCATTGGGCTGCCATGATGATCACTGGGACTGGAAAGTCTTTTCAGCCTCTTGCCATGCACTGCCCCTGGTGCCCTTTCTACTTGCCACTGGCCCCATGCTGATGCCCCACAGATTTCCTTAGAGAGCATGGAAGATCTATAAAACCTAGATCTTAGGCATGTCAGCCTCCTCAGGAGTGCTCAGCTTCTTAGTAACCTCTTTAACTGTGAAGGAAAGTCCAAAGGAGTATAACCATTTATAATGAACATTTTCTTATCCAGGTGGACAGTAATGAATCTCACATCACATCTCCTCTGCTCTCCAGGACTCTTGTGGCAAAGTCATTATAAATCTTAATAATGGCATTTTCCCATTGAAATTTGCTTTTTTTATGTGCCAATGGCAAGATCAAGTCTTTCTTTGCAAAAGAATGTAAACAGGTGATGATGTCCCTAGTTGCTGTTACACCTTCATTATGTCTCGATCCCTATGGAGCTCAGTGCCTAAAGCGGCCATCTCTCCTGGTAACATCACTTCCCCCTTGGTGAACTAGTCACCTAGAGCGCTAGCATCCCAGAAATGCCTCTTGCTAACCCTTCTCCAGGGCCTGCAGTGGCAGCAATGGGATTGAAAATACAACCCAGCACTCACCTAAACTCAACGGGCTGCATCAGTTCCTGGTTTTATGAGCAGCCACTTCCGCCCCCTCTGAACCAGAAGTCTGTGTTAGCGGGGCACAGAAACAGCAGCTCATACAAGCCAAGAACCATGACACAACGCTAGCAAGTTTAGGTAAATGCTGCATCATGGTTTCAAATCCATTGTGGCCACAGCAGGGGAAGGGGGGGGGGGAAATGGAAGGCTCGCCTAGGGTCCCTCTCATCCTTGCACCATCCTGCCCATCCTGACCTGCTTGAATAAAGGAATCAGTGCTGTAATCAAGTCCTTGCATGAGTTTCAGCAACTTTTTATGCCTTGAACTATAACTGTCATGTGTGTGATCTATTCTGAAGTATTAATGCATTGCATATCTTCTATTTACAGTAGCTATGAACTAGCCTTTTGTAGGAAAGCTACTTTAAGATCTATTGTTTGAAGTTAGAAGGTCAGCAGTTATGGTGTTTCTATGCTTTTAGCTTCTTCTGAAGTTATCATGTTATCACAGGTCATTCATTCTCTGCTCCTTGCTCATTTATTTGTATTACAGGACCTGCCGTAGCCAATATCCAAACTCTAATCTCTGCAGATTTAATAACCTTCTGCAATAACTATATTTTTCCTTCTCAACTATAGAATGGCTGGAGCAACCTCATACCAGCAAGAAGCAGATAGCAGCAACCCTTACGTCGCCTGTTTTCCTCCATAAAGTCACTAGAATAAAAGAAAAAGAAATTCTACTGTTCATTCTTGCATCTTCCTGCTTCTTTAGTGATTTGTGTGTATATCAGTCCATGACTGTGGTGTTATTTGGTGTTATTAGCAAGACTGAAAGTAAATCTGTTGCTGATCTTATTATTATGTATGTTATAGAGGTACTGCCATTTCAGCATTTACATAGTTTAGTATCCATTAGGCCAGTAGTCACAGGGAAGTCTTTTTCAAGAAGAAAGTACCTCAGAAGTCACATCAAACTTAAGTAGTCCTTCAAATATCAAAACAGTACAACACAGACCAAGCTTATTCAGCCAAGTTAGCTCTGCTATTCCGCACAGTTTTAGAGTTGTTACACCATACTATCATCTCACTGTTCAGGAGGTTCAAATAGGGTTGCCCACTGGCTCCAGATGCGCCGACAGGCTTGATCCAGTCCTGTGTTTACTCCATTGCATGCAGAGGCACGTAGTCTTGGTTTTTTTATGAAGTGCAATGGAGAAATCAGAACTACATGTCCCTGCATGTAATGGAGTAAACCCAGGACTGGATCAAGTCTGTCAGGCACATCTGGAGCCAGCTGGCAACCCTAGGTTCAAACAAACATTTAGAATCTCTGGTTATTCCCCCCCCCCCCCCCCCCTCACATTAACAGACAACTTGCTGTTAATAACAGGCCATCACCCAAGCTAGCATATTTTCAACTCCTGCTACCCACCACCCACTTGGCCCTTTGGAAGTCTTTATATTAATGAGAGTTATGCAACTAAAGAGGATTTTCCATAGTAGCTCACAATAGTGTCTCAGCATGGCCACAACCACTGTTCAGAACAGGCTTTCCTCTCAGCATCCAAGTAGGCAGCTCAGTCACTAGTCCAACAACAAACAATTTCTCCTACCTGCTGGGCTTTGTTCAGGGTTCACTTCACTCTGACACAAACCTCCATGGCCTCCTCCTGCAATTCATCCTTCGCTGGTTCCTCTATCTCCATAGCCATAAGCTCTATGTCTAAAGACCATCTGTTCAACAGCAACTGTCCTCCTTGGGGGTTTATAACCATCCTACTTTCAGGGCTTCTGCTCACAAGACCTCACCTATTCTAGCCTCTGGGAATGGCCCCCTGCCCCTAGGAATGAAGGGAAATGTAGTTCTCCCAATTCTTTCTATGCTGTGAGTTCCAGTTCCCTCCACCACACACAGCAGAGGGGATTTACTTTCCCCCTCACAATAGTCACCTATGGACATTAGGGAAGTTCACAATGAAAACCTTTTCAGTTTGTTTTCAGATTTTTGGTCATTTTTCCCAATTGTCAAATGATTTTATTTGTGTTTGTTTCACACAATCATATTAATACAATTCTTCAATCTACATTAGAACTTTTTTGCCTGGGAATTGATTTGGAAATGACACATGTTAATTTTCTAGATTAAAATGCATTGTCAATTCTCTGCACACTTTTTTAAGACACCTTAACAAACTGAAAAGGTACTAACAAATGCACATCTCTGATGGATATGAATATCATTTGGGTATGAAAAAGCCTTTGGAAAGAATATTTATTCTATCACAGTACTGTAAGTATTTTTTTAAGTGCAGTCAAGTCAATGCTGACTCCTGGCAACACAGCAGCCCCTGGGTTTTCTTGGCAAAGTGTGATTGGAAGTAGATTTCCAGGCCTTTCCTTCTAAGGGAATGGAAGGTAAAGTGATTTGCCCACGTTCACAAGGAGTGCTAGTGGGAATCAAACCTTGATCTCGTAGGTACTAGGCTACTCCTCCACTCCCTATAAGCATAGTTGTATTTGTATTAACCTCTCGATGAAGCAGGCGCCCTTCAGAATGTTCATTATTTATCAGTATGTGTGATGTCATTATGAGATTACCATACTGGGGCAATTTTCAAAACTATGCTGGTGCTTGCAAAGTCCACAGGTACTTTAACCCACAGATTTTGTACCACTTTTCTAAAAAATAAGTACCAGAAGAGATGTGTATCTTCTTTTTCTAGGGATATGTTTTGCCTGCCAAATATGTAATTTTCAAATGCCTCATGCCTCTTTTAGCATTCCCTGCCACCCCCTCCCCCCCAGGAATGCCTTCGCTTAATACAGATAAATGTATGAGTTATTCCACAATGTATGCACTTTTACCAACAGGGATGGTGGGCAATTTTTAGAAAGTCAGTTTGTGAGGGTAAGTAATCATTCATCTGCATAAATGGCTTTTGAACTTGTCCTTTCTAGATTAAATGTATGTGGAACATGTTTCAGAACTGCAAGCGTCAGTTTGTGAGGTGGACTGAATCAGGTACCACATCCCCAAGAAAAAGTTTTGAAGAGGGCACTCACCTTCCAGATTAGAAGATTCAAGAGCTGAGGGGAGGGCCCTCTGAGGATCCAGATGTCCAGGAGTAGGGGGAGACGTTCTACCTTTCCCAGATTTTCATATACCATTTTCCCTTCCTAGGTCATCCTTTTCCTTGCCCTTTTATCCCCTGAAACCCCTTCCCAGGTCCTCCTCTGCTTCTACCTCCCAACATCACTTCTTGGGTCCTCTTCTTCATTCTACCCTCCCATGCCATTTTTCAGGTGCTCCTCCCACCCCATCAATCTCCGGCCCTCTTCTTACCTTGCTGGTCTTGGCTTAAACACAATGAGCTTCCAAGTTTCTTTCATCCCGAAGGTTCCTACCAGGGTTGGCCATCTCTCAGCCTTCACACCCTGCAAGTCTCCTTCCTTGGCCCAGGTCTAGCTGGATTTGACTGTGTTCAATATCTTTAGCACTAGCAGCCCGTCAACCCATTGAGAGCAGAGAGCTAATTGGAATAAGCACTGTGGTTGAAATGTTCAAGGTGCAGCAATGGGGATGAAATGCAAAAATCCAGTACGGGGCCTCAGAACCAGCCCTACCTCATCCCCTGTATGGACTTTCTATTGCTTAGGAAAGTGTTTCCTAACCTATCATAGAAGTATACTTAGACAGTCAGGGTTTCAGGATTAACACAATGGATATGCATGAGATAGATTTGCATACTCTAGGTACCCCACTTATGCAAATCTCATACCATATTCATGGTAATAATCCTGAAAACCTAATTGCTAGATATGGCAGAGGTTTGGAAATACCGACTGAGAAAACCTATGCAGGGGTATGCCTATCATACAACTTGTTAGCACGCGCCTTCTTAACAACTCGTGCTGATTATTCACTTTCATTGTTCATGAGTCTGTTGTTGTTGCTGAGATGGTCCCTATCCTGAACAGCTGTTTGGTGTCCACGGGTCGCCAGATACTTCTTGACTGGGCATTTTGAGGGCTGCTTAGAAGGTTTTTATGTCATTGAATCAAATGAATGTGAGAGCACTCAGGGATTAAAGATCTAAGAAAAAGTAGGATAAGATTAGAATAACAGAGGGCGTGTACATATTATAGATGGAATTGTAGCCACTATTATCGTAGACCAAAGCAATTTTTCAAAGTTGAACATTGTGACCCCTATAGAAACAGCAAAACTAGCCCCTAAAAGCATTTTTGTACATTATGGGGGTAATTTTATTAGGTGGCACCTAGATTTACCCATGAGCAATGCATGTAAATCTAGCTATTTAAGTCATATATGAGCATAAGCAAGTACCTATGCATGCAAATGACACGGTCATGTCCGATCACGAGTATTTTCACAGTGGGCATGCAGAGGGGGTTTTGAGTGAAACACAAAGCTACACACGTAAATTATAAAATTCTGTATTTTGCATGTGTTCCTTACTTAAGCATGGGCACTCTGCATGAAATGTTTGCAGACTCCTAATTTAGAAGACAGAGTGTTATGCTTTTCGGTGCTTTTCAATCAGGTCTGAAAGTGTCTGAATCAAAATGATATAATCCATCCACTTTGGGGGCCTGATAATTTCAAGAAAATGTCACTGATCTAGACTAAACTCGGGGAAAAGGTGAAATCTATAAACTAAAAGGGGTAATACCACAAGAGGTTTTAGGACTGACAGAAGTGAGGTAGAGAAGTTCCCAGAAATGGGGAGGAAATATGCACATAACTATGTTTATTTATTTATTATTGTTTCTTGGTCTCCTTTATGAAGAGGGTCACCCATATGGACGAGCAGTGGTATGAGAGCATAGAGGACAAGTAAGAAGGTCATTTTGCAAGTATTTTCTGCACATATATGCCATTATATGTGCATAACCACTACTAATCATTTGTGTAACGCTACAAGGTGTACACAACACTGCACATATAGATGTAAGACACAGTCCCTGCTCATCAGAGCTTACAATCTAATCAAGATGGAAAAAACAATGTAAAACTGGGAACTAGAATATGGTAAGATTCACTTAAGTAGTGAACAAGAGAGAGAGGGGCATCAGTATCCAAAAGCAACTTCAAAGAGGTGGGTCTTCAGCCTGGACTTGAATAGGGCCAGAGAAGGACCCTGACGCATCGACTCAGGTAGTTTGTTCCAGGCATATGGAACGGTACGGTGGAATGAATGAAGTCTGAAGTTGGTAGTGGCAGAGAAGGACACAGATAAAAGGGATCTGCCAGAGGAGCAGAGTTCCCAAGGAGGGGTGTAGAGTAAGATAAGAGAGGAAAAGTAGTGAGGAACTGCAGAATGAATGCACTTGTAGGTAAGCAGGAGAAGTTTGAACTGGATGCAGAAACAGATAGGGAGAAAGTGAAGTGACTTCAGAAGAGGGGTTACATGAGATTAAAGCTCTCTTATTAAACTACTGTACCTCATACGTAAAAGTATATGTGGCACAATTAGGCGTGTACTTGCATGCAGCTTTAGAGTATGTGGATTCGGGGGAGGAGACTGGTTAGAGTGTGGGTAGCGTCATAATGTAGGCGTGTACTTGCATATGGCTATAGAATACATGGATTCAAGCGAGGAGACTGGATGGAATGTGGGTGGAGGCACGATGTAGGCATATACTTGCATGCGGAAATAGAATAGAGGTCTATAAATTAATGAATAGAGTGGAACAGGTAAATGTAGATTGGTTATTTACGCCATAAAAAGTAGAAAGACTAGAGGACACACAATGAAGCTACAGTGCAACTCATTTAAGACTAATAAGAGAAAATATTTTTGTACTCAACTTATAATCAAATTCTGGAATTCATTACCAGAGGATGTAGTAAACGCTGTCCGTGTAGCTGGGTTTAAAAATGGTTTGGACAAGTTCCTGGAGGAAAGGTCCATAAACCATTATTAAAGAGGACCTAGGAAATCCACTACTTGTCCTGGGACAAGCACTGTGAAACCTGTGTGCCTCTTTGGGGACCTGCTAAGTACTTGTGACATGGATTGGCCACTGTTAAAAACAGGATACTGGGCGTGATGGACCTTGGTCTGACCCAGTATGGCATTTCTTATGTTCTTATAGTGAGTATGGAACCTGTCCTATTGAAAATGACCTTGAACCAAGAAGAGCAGGTCATTGGTGTGGTAATTTGGTGTGGGCATGGGTTCACATATTAAAAGACTTTTTTTTGTAATTTGTGATATGAACTACTTGATTTTTGAGGTATTTTATGTATTTTGTCTTTTCTGACTGTGTTTCAGTAAGCATTTTTGTAATTTGAATGTTAGCTTGTATATCAAAACAGGGAAAATTTGTTAAAATTGTATTCAATTTAAATGTCAGACTTCTTGTAACTGCTTTTTCTATTTTTCCAAAAGCATAAGAACAAGTTTAAAGAAATGAAGATCTGCAGTAACCCCATCCAGCCTAATAAGCCAAAGCCAGGAATAAGAACCCAACCTGGGGCTCCCATAATGGAGATTGCAAAGCTGCATAACAAGGATTGCACAGCTGGTCTGAACGGCTCACCCAGCCACTCTGGTTTTCAGGCTGGTTGTAAAGAATATGCAGAGGTTATGTGTGTAAGGCCCTTAACAGCAATGTTCTCGCTAAGCTTTAAGCAGCACAAAGTCCTCCACTGGTGTTCCTGCCTATCCCTTGGTATCTGCCTGCCCCTCTTGATTTACAGCGTTATCAAGTTGCACTAGCTCCCAATGGTAGGAATGCTAATGGAGGACTCCCACACAGCTCAAAACTGCTTACCGAGAACATTGCTTAACAGATTCTTACCAGGACTATGTACGCGTCTCACAATGAAGGCATGTTGATGGTAATGAGTGCATCCCCCTCCATTAAGAAGGGCCACTTTGAAAAATCTAGATTTTAAGGAAATCTAGTCCCAGAAAGAGACGAACAAAGCAGTTTATAATTGACAAAACAAAGAAAATAAATAAGAATTTCAATAATCAGAGAGTGCCCCAGCTCCAAATCTCATCAGTAGCATTACCTTTGGGATGACACCACACTATGAGAGAAAGCATACTCTATGCCCTGGGCCCAAGAAGTTTAACCTCTCCTTTAACAAAGAATTCACAGGGGACTTTTGAGGGGTGAGTTAAAGATTTCACCCTCCATCGATAGGTAACCTTGTCCTAGGCCTATCCTAAGTGTTTCTTGTATGTAATTTTGATCAGATCCATGGCTAGTTGGGTCTAGAGGCACTCTCGTTCTTAGTACACCCGAGAGGGGAAGGGAATAGGTGCAGAACATAGCTATTGCTTTGGTTCTCATAGTTCAGAAAGAAGTTGAGACAAGTCTACAGTTGCCAGATAGGAGAAGGCAGGGTTACTGGACATCTTCAGATCAGCGAAGATAGGCTGAAGCAGTCCTAGATTTTATTTTTTTGGATTTAGTAGTGGTCTAATTTCTCCAAAGAAAGCAGTCTACAGATGTAATGGCCCACATCCAATGACTGGACATCATCTGCTGACTCTATAAAAGGGCCTTCCTTTATTCCCCAAAGTACAAAAGGGCAGAAATGTGTGCAGGGGGAGGGTGCAAACTCCATTTTATTGCACATAAATGTGTTGCTTAAAAGTTGCTACATTCTTCTAGCCTTCTAGCTGGGTACGTGGGTTCTGACAGCAGAATTGATGTCGGCCCAGATTGACCCAGGCTAACTTTCTGCAGGAGCTCCAACCAAGAAATCCCATGGGAACCTCACCAAACTGCTCATACAATAAGAGTGTTCTCATAACACACATTACACCCAGAGAAAAGCAAAAGCCATAATAAAGCTTTCAAGAGATGGCCTTATAAGCAGAATATAACAGAAAGACACATTATTAGAAGTGATCTACTATGCTTTGCTTTGGCTCTAATGCAGCCTTTTCAGGACCCCTTTGAGTGAACATATTCTGAATTCTCTGCAGGTCTGTGATACCTTTAACTTAGCAAAAAGAGAAGCAAACCAATAGCTATGTCCAAAGATGCTGGTGTAACCATAGATTGACAAACATATATTTAAATCTATTACCTTAAACGAAAAATCGTGTTGCCTTTCTTTAATTGAATGTCTTCTACAGTACCCTCCAAACTGATACATTTGTCAACTGGATGGCATGGACAGCAAGGAAAGAGCGCATGTTTCTTTACGTACAGAAGGAGGTTTTTCAGACCAGACTGGAGTTTATATGTGATATGTTGCCCCTTTGTTTGCTGCTGACAAGCGTAAAGAGCCACTTTCACTGCCTATAATAATGGTTAATTTATCACATACAGCAGTGACTGACCTCTGAGCGTCCCAGCCTCTTCATCACCTTCACAGCTGCTCAAGCTAATTGTTAAAGCCAAGTGTAAATGAAAATCAACTGGGCCAATAATGAATGAAGCCCATTACTTGAACACAGCGCACTGCTTTACAAAGGTTTATCAAGGAACATTATAACCAGCCCCCTTGGTCACAGTCCCCTGTTTCATAAATTAGGAAGACTGTACACAATGCAAATACTCAAGGCCAATAAATGAAAACCACAGACAACTAGCAATGTATAGAATGCTAGTCGGGCTATTTTAGTGTAGAACTATTAAATAAAAGCAGAGGAATCTCATGCTTTATTAGAAGGTCACAGTCATTATTTCACTGATGTATAGAATTGATACGGTTGGCAATAATTCCATGCCATAAGGCAGAGACTGAACCAGTCCTGCTTTTACCCTATTGCTTTAGTATTCACTCCCAGTTCTTGAGTGCTGCCAATGGGTCAGGTTTTCAGGATATCCTAATGAATATGCATAAGATAAATTTGCACGCAATGGAAGTAGATGGCATACAAATCTGTTTCATGCATATTCATTAGGAATATCCTGAAAACTCGGCTTGGTGGTGGTCCTTGAGGACTAGGCGTGAATACCACTACCCTATTGTATGGATGAAGATGTGCATGTAGTCAATGGGGGGGGGGGAGTTAGTAGATAGTTTCCTTCTACTCCTTTGGACTTCCATTTTACTCTCTGCTGACCTATAGCGTTCACAACTAGGAGGATACTTCTATGTAGCCCAATCATAATAGCAAAAGTCCTCAGTTAGTATTCACACATGATGGCTCCATCAGAAGAATGTGCACCTTGAGTCATTCCTCTAGGTGTCGCTGTTGTGTAATCCCTCCCTGACAAGCCTTAGAGTGGAAGCCCAGTTTGGAAACTAGGGTTTCCTATGTGGCAGAATGCAACACTGCTACTGAACCATTGGGCTGGTCTCTTACTGATACTCTTCCTTACAAAAACAGCTAGAAATGTATGCATTTAATGAGGGAAAAAATACAACTGGATAAGCCTAACCCTGCGGTGCTAAAGTTGTAAGGTAAGCGCTACGGGGCTGTTTGCGGCCATTGCCACCACTGCAGGTCCTGGAGAGGGGTGGCAGTGGGCGTTGGGCTGGAGTTGGGGCGCAAGGGATGAGGTTCGCTTAGGGCACCTAATCTCCTTGCACAGGCCCTATGCGTGAGATACGTTTGCATGCAATGCAAGGCTACTACTAAGGTGTATGTCTGAAACTGGATCATGAATTAAGAGCTCAAATACTCTCAATACATGAGACAGGCAGGGATTCTCATTAGTCTGTTTACTAAAGTGTTAAATGCAAACTTTAAGGTGTGGTACCTGTAAAACCTTCCCGTTAACTGTTGGAGGCACGCCCAGCATTACCCAGACAGTTAACACTGAAACAGTAATGTAAACTCCCCACCTGGACTACTGTAACTCAACCTTGCTGGACTTGCCTCCCTTGCAGAAGTGGAGTGATCAGATGGACATTACGGGATTCCACATCCAGTTACCTTTGATGTTGTCATAGTCGAATGATGTTTTCATTTTTTTGATCTCTGATCTTGCTTCATTCCGTCAGTGGCATTTTTGTTTCTGGGACTTCCCTATGAGGCAAATTTCACATTTGCAAATACTAGAAAATACGACCACAAGGCTGATTTTCAGAATGTCCAGGTAGGATAGTGTTTTTCCTTTGCTGAAACAGCTTTAGTTTGTTCCTAAAATTCCGCATAGGTTAGCACCAGAGTATGTCGAATCTGATTCAATGTTATGTTCCTTCTCCTCAATTAAGGTCTGTGGATGCATTTAGGCTGGTGTTATTTATTATTTATTTATTTTTATTTATTTATTTAATTTTCTTATATACCGCGCTATTTGTCATCAGTGCGGTGTACATTGAAACAATACAACAATTGGTCAGATATAACAGACCTATTACAAGTAACAGGAAAATTAACATGGAAGTAAACAGGGAAATCATTTATATTTCTAGAAAATACATGTTGGAGATATATAAAATCTATACAGTTAGTTAGGGTAGGTATGAGGTTAAAAGGATGGGGGAGGGGAAGGGGTGTTTAGGTGTTTGAAGTGTGCGATGAAAAGGTGGTGTTTAAGGGCTTTTTTGAATTGTTTGATGTCTTTAATTGCTCTGATATTGGGAGGGAGTTTGTTCTAACATCTAGGAGCATAATTCGAAAAAGCCCTATTGATGGATGATTGATTAGCTTTTAAGGAAACTTTTGGTATAAGTAGTGTGTCAACAGCTGGAGATCTCCTGGACCTGTTATTTGTTGTGTGTATGATGAGATCAGAGATGGAATCTGGAGAAATATTACTGAAGGCCCTAAAGGTGGTAAGGATGGCCTTATATTGGATTCTAAGTTTATTGGTAACCAATGAAGCTTCTCTAGAATGGGGGAAATATGCTCACACTTTGATGATTCGCAGAGGACACGAGCAGCTGCGTTCATGGCTAATTGTAGAGGATTAATAGTTATATTTGGTAAGCCATGGAGTATTATGTTAGCATAATCAAAGTGCAGCGTGACTAGAGCTTGAAAGATGGTGCGGAAGTCATCAGACTTCATCATAGGTCTCAGATGACGAAGGGTTTTTATCTTGAAGTAAACGGCCTTTACGGTGCGTTTTATATGTTCCTTGAAGTCTAACCTTTGATCCAGAATTACTCCTAGATATCGAATATTTGATTTGACTGGGAGATCAGCATCTCTGACTTTTAGAATTGATGGAGGGGAGAAAGATTTATTCCTTGTGATTATTAGAACCTCTGTTTTTTTAAAGTTAATACGGAGGTTTTGAGAGAGAAGCCAATCAGTTATTGAATTAAAACAGTTGATTAGCACTGTATAGTTTGGGTATGATACAGATATCGGTGAGAATAATAGCACATCATCCGCATACATAAGGCAGGATATACCAAAAGAGCGTGCGATGTCACAGATTGGCTGCATATAGATGTTGAACAGCAGCGCAGACAAGGAGGAGCCTTGTGGTACACCTTGTTTCTGCTGAAAGGAATTTGAAGTAGCATTACCAATACGAACTTGTTGTAATCTACCTTCCAGGTAGGATTTGCACCAGTCCCAAGCACGGTTCTTGATTCCCTTCTCATGAAGTCGCTTTAGTAGTTGTATGTGATCCACAGAAATCGAACCAGTTAAGCCATTTCAGTTGAAAAGTATGTTGAAATTCTTTCTGATCTTACAGTTTCTCTTCTCGCAAGACTTGAAACAGCAAGATCAGCACAAAAGTCCTGCACTGCGCGGCTCAAGCTCTTCGTAGAAAGCCTATCGCGGTAGAGTGAGGAAACACAGCATTTTTGATGCTGCATGGCAGGAATAGTGAAAAACCCAGTGTTATGGCTGGGGGAGGGCAATGAGGAGAGAGAGACAATTGGGTGATGGCTAGGAGACACAGAGAGACTGGGTTATAGCTGTGGAGGGCTATGAGAGAGAGAGAGCACGGTGCAGGAGCTATGTGAGATTTTTTTTGCTTCATGTATTACCAGGCCATGGTGATGCAATGAAGCAAAAAAGGAAGTTGCCTCAGGTGCAGCTATAAAGGGTCACCAATATACTGCTAACAACCTACTCATTGGGGGTGGTGGAAGGGGGAGGAGAAGGGTCACTGCCTTCTGTTGGCACTGTGCAATGGCACATCAAATGCCTGATTTATTAAGGTTTCCCATAGAAAATGGGAAAACAGTAAATCAGGCCCTTATAAAAGGAGCTATGATACACTTTTTTTTTGGGGTGGGGGAGGCACTGTGACACAGGTCTTGGCGACCAGCTCCTAAATTTGTAGGCTGGCTCCTAGATTCCAAGAAAAATTGTCAAGGCCTGTTCTAAGGTATACAGATTTATTTGTACCCAGATCCATAGTAACTTAAAATGAGCTCTCTCTCTTTCTAATTTGAAGCCAATGCAACTGAACCATTGCTGAGTGGCAATTATCTCTACCACCCAAGCCAAGGATCATTTGAGCTGCCACAACTTGCATTTGCCTAAGGAGGGAGGAGTGGCCTAGTGGTTGGGGCACGTTACCTCAGGCCGGAAGGTCAGGGGTTCAAATCCCACTAGAGGACAACAACCTTGGGCTGAAAGGACTGGGGTTTCTAGTCCCACAGGTGCTCCTTGTGGTCTTGGGCAAGCCACTTAACCCTCCATTGCCCATGTTCCCTGTAAGTATTAGTGTATGTGTCTCATATCCCCTTGTGTTAAATGTATCCCCAAATGTGTTGTGACCACTTTGATTGAAGGATAAGGTGGTATACAAAACTGTCTAAATAAATAAATCTTATCTGACAGCCCATATAGAGTAGATTACATTAGCCAAAGATACTAATCACAAGAGTTTGTACCCTAGAGAACAATGCCAAGCGCTGGCAACTACTCTATCAGGCCAATGCAGAAAACTAGTGTGGCCTTTAAGCACAGATAACGCCACTTTGAATCCGAGGCAGCATGGATTCACCAGAGGCAGGTCTTGTCAGACAAATGTGATAGATTTCTCTGACTGGGTTACCAGAAAGTTGGACTGAGGGAGAGCCCTAGATGTGGTGTATTTAGATTTCAGTAAAGCCTTTGACACCATTCCACACAGGCAACTTATAAACAAACTGAGCACTCTAGAGATGGACTCTAAAATGACTGATTGGATTAGAAATTGGTTGAGTGGGAGGTGACAAAGGGTACAAGTAAAACAGAGTTACTTACCTGTAACGGGGTTCTCCGTGGACAGCAGGATTGGTCAGCCACACCTGGTGACGTCATCCGACGGCGCCATGACGGAAGTGCTCTATAGCTCAGAAGCTTCTGAGCATGTGGGAGGTCCCACCTCCCTCGGCCCGCCCCTAGCCGGCCAGTAAGTAACTAGCTATGCCCGTACGGCTAGGAGAGCAGGCCGCCCTCATGCAGGGGAGGTGGGTGGGAACGTGTGGCTGACCAATCCTGCTGTCCACGGAGAACCCCGTTACAGGTAAGTAACTCTGTTTTCTCCTAGGACAAGCAGGATGTGTCAGCCACACCTGGTGTCTCCCAAGCTACGATTCACGCTGAGGAGAATGAGGGAGGCATGCATATACCAACAATAATGTTTATTAGAATCCAACAATAATACAAGTGCAACCTTCGGCAACGTGCCGGCGGTGCTATTAACTGGACAGTACATGTGCAACTGTAGAGGTAGAATACACTGTGCAACGTAGAGCATTTTGCAACTGAAACAACATAATCAATTAAGTCGACAAGAACAAGTGCATATCATTTGTGTGACTGTGAGGTAGCATACGTAGTGATTCAACAAGTGCAAAACATTTGTGCAAATGAGAGGTAGCAATTTGCAATCAATTCAACCATGTAACCATGAACACCAATTATGCAGACAATGTGCAATCAATTCAACAATGTATCCCTGAACAACAATTGTGCAAACAACGTAACCAACAGCTGTGTAGGAACTAGGTACTGATACAATCCTTAGAACAAACCATGCCAACAGGTTTGATGGCAACAGTTGTTCGCTCATCCGTGAGCTGGATCCATATGGCCCACCGTCCAAGGCGCTGTGGCAGCGGCTAATACTGCCCGTCCAAAGGAGCCGTCCTTCTCTGCCTGTATGTCAAGGCAGTAGTGTCTTTGGAAGGTTGAATGTGAGGACCAAGTGGCGGCTCTGCAGATTTCGCTCACCGGCACCTCATGTGCGCAGGCCAGAGAAGCGGCTATAGCACGTAGCTGATGTGCACTCGCTTTGTTGGATGGGAGTGCGCCCGCTTTTTGAAGACAGTAGGCAACGCAAGCTGAGATCCAACGGGAGAGCGTGCGTTTCGAGACAGGTCTGCCAGGTCTGTTTGGGTCAAAGGAAATGAAAAGCTGGGTCCCCAGTCGAGTTGTGGACGTCCTGTCGAGGTAGATGCGTAGGGCACGTACGCAGTCCAAAGAGTGAAGGCGTTGTTCTTCGGGAGAAGAGTGTGGGGCTGGAAAGAAGGATGGTAACTCCACCGCCTGGTTCACATGGAAAGCGGAGGAGACCTTAGGCACGAACTTAGGATGAGTCCTTAGGGATGCCCGGTTTTCGTAGAGCTTTGTGTATGGCGGGTGAGCCACCAGAGCCTGCAATTCACTGACCCTCCGGGCAGAAGTGATGGCAATCAGGAAAAGAGTCTTCCAAGCGAGAAATTTTCCGGGCGCTGTTGTCAAAGGTTCAAAGGGGTCCTGCGTGAGCTGGTGCAGGACTACATTGAGGTCCCATGAGGGTACCGGTTTCTGTACCGGAGGTTGCAGATTTCGCATCCCTCGCATGAAGCGCGTCACAATGGGGAGCGAGGAAATGGAGCCTGAACTTGGGTATTCCGGGCTTTCGTGTAGAGAGGCAATGGCCGCGAGATGCACTTTGATGGATTGTGGTTTTAAGCCCGAGCTGAAGAGGAAGGCGAGGTACTTCAAGACAGTGGGTATAGGGCAAGAGGTTGGCAGAACTCCCTGGTCCTTGCACCATATACTGAAGCGTTTCCATTTCAAGCCGTAGGCTTTCCTGGTTGAGGGCCTCCGCGAGGCAAGCACAATCTGTTGCACCTCTGAGGACAGGTTGGAATCCTGAAACGTCAGCCTTTCAGTCTCCAGGCCGTCAAGGCTAGTGTCTTGAGGTTGGGGTGCCAGGTGCTGCCCCCGTTCTGGGTTAACAGGTCCGGTCGCGGGGGAAGGCGAATAGGGGGTTCCCGGGCGAGCTGCAGCAGGAGAGAGAACCACATCTGTCGCGGCCAGTAGGGGGCGATCAAAATTACGTGCGCTTTCTCCTTGATGATGTGTTGTATTGTTGTTGTCAGGAGCGGGGTTGGAGGGAATGCGTACACTAATTCCCACGTCCCCCAAGGGATGGCGAATGCATCCGAAGCCACTCTCTGCTGCGACGGGTGCTTGGAACAGAACAAGGCGCATCTGGTGTTCGTTTCTGTTGCGAAGAGGTCGACCTGGGGGGTCCCCCAGCGCCGAAAAAGATTGGCTGTCACTTCCTCGTGTAGCATCCACTCGTGGGGTTGGAGCTGTCTGCTGAGCCTGTCCGCTAAGATGTTCTGTTCCCCGGGAAGGTAGGTCGCATGCAGGCTGCAGTTGTTGGATAAGGCAACTGCCCATGTCTCTAGAGCTTCCTTGCATAGCGTGCGTGATCCCGTGCCTCCTTGTTTGTTTATATAGAACATGGCCACTTGATTGTCCGTTTGCACCAAGATTGCCTTCCCCGCAAGGTGTGTCAGGAATGTCTGAAGGGCATATTTGACGGCCCGAAGTTCGAGAACATTGATGTGTAGGGCACGTTCCGCTCTTGTCCAGGCATCTTGCGTGTTGAGATGCAGTAAGTGAGCCCCCCATCCGGTTGCGGATGCATCCGTCGTGAGGATGAGCTGGTGAGTGAGGGGTTGCAGGCACTTGCCCACTGACAGGTTGTTTGACTTTGTCCACCAACGTAAGCTCCGGATAACATTGATTGTGATCGGGATGCGGGTAGTGAGAGGTTGGGATAGTTGCTTCCAGTGGGTCCGCAGGTGCCACTGAAGGGAGCGCATGTGGAGTCTCGCCAGCGGGAGGACTGACGTCGTCGCTGCCATATGGCCTAGAAGACACAGGATGTCGCGTGCTGATGTGTGCTTCTCCGCCGACACTTTCTTTGCCCGTTGCACAATGGCCTTGATTCTGGTCTCGGGCAGGAACGCCTTGCAGACCTTGGTGTCGATTATGGCCCCGATGAACTCCGTCCGCTGTACGGGTTCGAGTCGTGATTTTTCCTTGTTGAGCAGGAATCCCAGCCTGGCTAGTAAGTGTGCAGTTCGGTGGACTGCTCTGCGGAGTTCGTGAGCAGAGTTCGCCGACAGGAGCCAGTCGTCCAGGTAAGGAAAGATGGCGACGCCTTGCTTGCGGAGGTGTGCAGCGGCGACCGCTACGCATTTCGTGAAAACTCTGGGTGCTGGAGAAAAGCCAAAGGGCAGCACTCGATACTGGTAATGGCATCCCGCAGCTATGAATCTGAGGTATTTTCTGTGGGAGGCATGGACTGGAATGTGTGAGTAGGCATCCTGTAAGTCCAATGTAGCCATCCAGCTGCCCGCTCTGATGAGGGGGAGGATGGAGTTGAGCGAGTACATCCTGAACTTCTCCTTCCTGATGAAGCGGTTCAGTTTTCGGAGGTCCAGGATGGGACGGAGGCCCTTTGACTTCTTGGGAATAAGGAAATATCGGGAGTAGAATCCAGTGTTGACTTGGTCCGTGGGCACTCTCTCTATCGTGCGTGCCCGGAGAAGCTGTTGGAGGAGCTCCGAGAGTGGTTGTTCCTGATGGAGTGAGGGCTGGCAGGTGGGTTGCTTCAGCTGCCGTGGAAGGGAGGAGAGACGCAAACGGTAGCCTATCTGTATTATTTGAATGACCCACTTGTCCGTAGTGATCTCCTGCCAGGCCGGGAGGAAGTAGGACAGCCGACCCCCGACAGGGTGGTCTGCTTCTCCCGTAGAGGGGCCCAGGCAGGGCGGGTAGTCAGAAGGACGAAGAGTCTTTCCCTGTTTGGGAGGTGTTGTTCTGCTTTTGTTTGCGTTGTCGTGGCTGCTGTCTCTGAAAAGACGACTTGTGATAGGACTGCTTGAATCTAGGAGTCTGCCACTGACGATTGGAGCCATAATACTGTTTGGACGAGGAAAAGGGTTTCTTAGAGTAGCTCCCTTTCCTGGACCAGGCGGGTCGTTCGATCCCGTCCGCAGCCAGGGTCTTCAAAGTGGTGCAGTCCTCTTTCAGATCTTTCACTGTGTCGGTGACCTTGTCTCCAAAGAGGGAGTCGCCCGAACAGGGTGTATCGGCGATCCGATCGTGGGTGTTATCAGAGAGCCCCGATGCACGAAGCCATGCCCAGCGACGAGCCGATATGGCTGTGCCCGCTGTCCGTACCGCTGTGTCAAAAGAGTCGAATGCTGTACTCATCAGGTGTTTGCTGCACTCAGCTAGCTCCAGGATGGAGGTGGCGGCGGATGTACGTGGGTCTTTAGGGAGATCCTGTAAGTGGCTTTTGAGGTCAGCAAGGATGGCATCCTGGAATAGGATATGCTGGAACTGATGCGCTGCTATCTTGGCATTCAGCATCGCACCTTGAAATACTCTCTTCCCCATGTCATCCAGACGCTTGGGGTCCCGGCCCGGTGGATGAGCGGCTTGGACACGCGTGGATTTAACTCGCTTGAGTGCTGACGCCACCACTATTGACTGGTGGGGTAGTTGGGGCTTGTCAAAGCCCGGAGCCTTGTGGATAATGTACTTACTGTCCAGGCGCCTGGAGCAAGGCTGGCCAGACGCTGGGGACTGCCAGAGTGTCAACTGCTTTTCCTTCAACTTGCGGTGAAGGGGAAAGGCCATGGCTGGTTTAGGGCCACTGAGGTATTTCATGACCTCAGGTTCCTGCTCATCAGGTGTGTCATCTGTGGTCAACCCGAGTTTGGAAACCACCTTCCTGAGAAATTTTGGATAGGTGAGGTCCTCGGGTACTGGTACAGGCGGAGAGTCCGTCTCATCTGCCTGGGGTTTGGAAGTGTCAGCGTCTGGTCCCAACTCCTCCCCCTCGCTTCCTTCGGAGTGCAGCTGCACTGGGGAAGGAGGCTGCCTGGACAAAGATGGGGAAGCTGATCGTGCCCTGGAGGGCGAGCGACTGGGATCTCGTGGAGAGAGGGAGCGCTCCGAGCCCGGTCGCGCCTCAGGGGAAGCATGTGCATGATCCTGAGGGAAAACATGTGCCCGCTGGGGGGCAGTCTGTTCCACAAGGCGAGTGAGCAGATGCAGGATTGCTGAGGAGGTGGAGTCCGAAGACCGACTGCTCCTATGACTCCTGCTGCCCTTGGAGCGTGATCTCTTGCTCCTCTTGTGTCTACGGGGGATCCACTGCAGGAATCCCTTGGCCCCGACTGAGACAGATGCCGATGTTTTGCTGTCCTCTTTCTGCTCTTAGCGTTGACATTGTCTATGCCGCAGGAGCGGCGTTCACGGCTACTATGGCGCTGATGGCTTGAGTCTGTGGAGCGGTGTCTGCTTCTCCCGCGCGGGGGGGGGACACCCGCGCCATTCCCGTGCCGATCGCTGCTTTCTGGCCCGCTCCGGGACTCCTCTGCCGTTGATGGCAAAGCTGAGCAACGAGGGGAAGAGGTTTGGCAGCGCTGAAGTTCGGCGGCCCGGGCCCTGCTTGCCGCGCTGGAACGGAGCTCCTCTGCCGCGGCATTGGAGGTGCTTGGCATAGGGGAAGGCTGCCGGCGCTGGATCGGAGCGGAGCTGTTGTGACCAATCCCGGAGGAGGGGGCGTGTCCGGAGGCGGAGCTAAGCGGGTCAGGAAGGACGGCGCCATTTTGGGAGGCGTCCTGGAGACCGCATGGCCGTGGGGAACAGCACTCAGCAGGAGGGCTCACCCGGAGGGAAGAGGCCTCACTGGAAGCATGCCGATGATCGGGGGAGACAGCGCTCGACCCCCGGCGAGATGAGGCCTTTCCCGGGTCGGAGGCAGCGCTCGAACCACGGTGAGAGGAGGCCTTTCTTGGGTCTTCCCTATGCCGCTTGTCGGTCCGGGAACGGACTGCCGGCTTGGAGGTTGGAGCGGCTTTGCCACGGTCCTTACTTGTGTCGCGGTTAGTGCTGGAAGACGCCGTGGAGGAGATCAAGTCTTGCAGGGCGTGCTCCCGGTGTTTCCTTGCCCTGGGAGACATCCGGGCACAGCTGGCACAATCTTCAACCCGGTGAGAGGATCCTAGACACCCGATGCAGTGTTGGTGAGTGTCAGAAATGTTCATTTTCCTGTTGCAGATGGAACACTTCTTAAAGCCTGGTTTAGGCATGAAGACTGAAGGATTTTATATAATTTTTTATGGAGAGCTAGAAATTCCGTCTTGAGGCAGGGCGGAAGAAAAAGAACTGGCCGGCTAGGGGCGGGCCGAGGGAGGTGGGACCTCCCACATGCTCAGAAGCTTCTGAGCTATAGAGCACTTCCGTCATGGCGCCGTCGGATGACGTCACCAGGTGTGGCTGACACATCCTGCTTGTCCTAGGAGAAATGGAGTTCACTCTGAGGAGAAGGAGGTTTCCAGTGGTATGCCACAGGGATCTGTCCTTGGTCCAATTCTGTTTAGCATCTTTATTAGTGATATTGTGAAAGAACTGTGGGGTAAGGTTTGCTTGATGATACCAAAATCTGCAATAGAGTAGACACACAGGAAGGAGTCGATAACATGAGGAGGGATCTAGTTAAGCTTGAAGAATGATCTAGAATTTGGCAGTTGAGATTTAATGCTAAAAATGCAGGGTCATGTATTTGGGCTGCAAAAATCCAAAGGAGCTGTACAGTGTAGGGGGTGAGGTACTTCTGTCCACAAAAGAAGAGCGGGACCTGGGCATAATTATGTCTGATGATCTTAAAGTAGCTAAACAGGTAGAAAAGGTGACAGCGAAAGCCAGAAGGATGTTTGGGTGTATAGAGAGAGGAATGGCCAGAGAAAAAAGGAGGTGATAATGTCTCTGTATATGTCTCTGGTGCGACCTCATTCGGAGTATTGTGTGCAATTCTGGAGACTGCACCTTCAAAAGGATATAAGCAGGTTGGAGTCTGTGCAAGGGGAGGCTACTAAAATGGTTAGTGGTCTTCGTTATGAAGCATATGAGGACAGACTTAAAGATCTTAATATGTATACTTTAGAGGAAATGCGGGATAAGCAGGTTGGAGTCTGTGCAAGGGGAGGCTACTAAAATGGTTAGTGGTCTTCGTTATGAAGCATATGAGGACAGACTTAAAGATCTTAATATGTATACTTTAGAGGAAATGCGGGATGGGGCGATATAGAGATATTTAAATACCTCCGTGGCATAAATGCACAAAAAGGTCTCATTCAATTGAAGGCAAGCTCTGCTACGAGAGGACATAGAATGAAAGGAGGTAGACTCAGGAGTAATATGTGGAAATATTTCTTTACGAAAAAGTGGTAGATGCATGGAATAGTCTCTCATGTTTTTAAATTTCTAACAGACAGCAGCAAAGCAGCGCTCTCGAAGAAATCTCAAAATCCATCCAAGTGGTGGTCCTCACATTGATGCTGCCACCGTTGACTGCCAGGACTATCGAAATCAGTGTGTGGATTATGTCCTGCCTCTTAGTGCTCACCTTGGCTTCAATGCTGCTTACACCCAAACCTTTTGTAAACTGGACTGCACTAACTTCTTTTATCACCTCTTCCTTATTTGTTGGATTTCTAAAAGAGCAGCGTACCATGCATGCAGAGAAAGAGTGGTGGTAGTATCTGTAGCAACAATAACAGGCAGAAGAGGCACAAAACGTTAAGCGGTTATAACTTTTGTAGACCTTTTTTTAGAAGAAATACTAGCATCACACGAACAGAGTTCACAAAGGAGTTTTGGAAAGAGGGGGGTACAGCCTGTCATTTATAATAATGAGGGAGTGGGGAGCCAATGTATAAGTTGCAGGGGAGTCCAGAGACCCTAGCACCGGCGCTGCCTCTATCCATTGCCCATCCCTAGCAAACATAGCTTAAAGTCTCTCTCTCTTCATCACCCTTTCACCCTAGCAGCAACCTTGGTATCATTTCCCCAGCAGTAACCTCACCTACTCTCTCTCTTCTCCTCCCGCCCCCCCCCCCCCCCAAAAATAGACACTTTGAAATTTGAAAAAAATGATCCTACCAACAGGGCTAGAGAATCTTCTTTCTCTTCAGATTTCTTAGAACCTCATCCAATGTGCAGAAGAGTAAGATCGCCCATTCCCCAAAAGCAACAAGATCAATATTACTAGAAGGTAAATACAATCTAGTTTTGAAACTTTCAAATATTTGAACATCTGCACTGGGCCACAGTTTTTTAATCACATTTTCTATCCTATTCATCACTTCCATTTGCATTTATTCTTCATCAGTTTAGTGTGACATATGTAAACCAAGGGCACCCTACTTTACCTTGATGTTATGAGTGTCACGGGTAAGCCACCAATGGAAACTACCAACTTACAGAGAAAATATTTTTTATTTTTTCTATAACACACTTTGGTGTTTCAGGAACTTCAAATTTCAAATCAGGTCATACAAAGGAATGAGAACACTCCCACAAGGAACCACTTAAACAAGTTGAACTTTTGAAAATGTTCTACTTTAACTTGAAAAGATAGTGCAAATTCAATTTTTTTTAACAATAACAATCTTTGCAAATGTAGTCAAGTATTTTCTCTGAACAAATCTTTAACTGCTTCTATTCAACAGTGGTGCAACATTTTCTCTTTCAAAAGCAGGCAAGTATTAGTTAACCAGTTTAAAGCTTGAGATCTCTTTACTCCTTAATAGAAGAAAAGTTCAGTTCTAACACTGTCTTTTATCTGTAACTTTGCAAGTGAATAAGTATTATTATTCAGGTAAAAACACCTGTGTTTCAAAAAATTCAACTTCTAGTGCACTACTTTTTTGCAAAAAAATCATCACCATGGTGTGTCAGTCATGTATCTCAAATCTTCTTCCCAGGTCTTGCTGCTTTCTTGACATTGAGCGCTTTAGGATCCTCTCTGCTCCAGCGATGTCCAGCTGTAGTCAGGATACCTACTACCTGTCTTTAAAAAAAACAGTAAAAGTAACTACCCTCCTAGCGTGTGCAGTCTAGAAAGTGTTCCTATTCTTTTTTATTTTTTTCTATTTCTGTTACTTGTAAGGTTGGCTATTCCCTCCCAAAAAAGATAATTAAATTTCCTATAGTTTCCTCCCACAGAATTTTCTGTGCAAAAATCAGTTTTTGTTTTTAGGTATGTGCCAGAGTCAATCCTTTACAACTGCCAATCAGTTCAGGAAAAACTATTGCCAATACATTTAATTCTTTGAATAAGGCAATGTTTTTTTTTCTTTACGCATACTCAATCCTTCTCTCTTTCAACCATACACGGTCTACCTCACTGAAACAGTTCAGTATGTTTCAGGATTAAATAAATAAATCCCACTGGTTTAAAACAGCTCACTCTCAGAGTTTCTCTCACTGCACTGCGAGTTTTATACCTTCAGCCCTACTACTGCTTCAGAGCTTGAAGGACTCCAATGCTATAGAAAGTGCCACACACTGTTAAACCTTTAACCATAGAAGTGCTCAAAATTAAACTCACTCTTCAACAAATCAATTCCAATTCTCATCCAGCTTGATTTTAAAACTTCTTGAATTAGTGACTGGAGTTACAGAGCTTCTCCAGCCTGCTTCCAGTCACTAATTAAAACGTTTACACATTTAACTTCCAATTTTCTCTCCAGCTTCTTACACAGTTCTCCTGTAAATAGTTCTTGATTTCTTATAATTCTGATGCCAGTTAATTCCTTTTCCAGCTCTTCCACACAGACACATTCTCTCTGGCAAGTCTTACCCCAATAGTCATCTTTCCTAACCAGTAGCTCAAGTTCCTGCACATGGATTCTATCTTCTCTGCAAAAGTATTCTTACACCCAACTCTAACTAGAAATAGTTCCTTACTATCTTCATTTCAACTCACACAGCATACAGTACTTTCATAGCTCTAAAGCCTCTAATAGACCTTTGCACACATAAATTTAACTTTATAAACCATTTTCTTTAAAGTTTGCTTAGGATCTATATTATAATTATATTATTAATTATCTATATTATAATTATATTATATTATTATTATTATTATATTATATATTATATTATAATTATTTGTTTAACTAGGTCATGCCTTTTATTGTCTCCTGTGAGCTCTCCCCAAGCTTGTCACAGACTCAGCTGCTTTCTGCATCAGCTCTGCTGTGGTCATTAATGCCTTTAAGACTGTATAGTCTTGGGCAAGACTGTATAGTCTTGGGCAAGCCACTTAACCCTCCATAGCCCATGTTCCCTGTAAAATAGTTATCTCCAAGTTATAATGCCCTGTTCAATGTAATTTCAGTTTGTTCAATGTAAACCGCACTGATGCAGAATAGCGTGGTATATAAGAGAATGTAAATAAAATAAATAAATAAATAGTAACTGCAGTCTGATTCCCCTTACATTCATACACACATATTCCTTCAGAATCAGTAAAACCTTATTTATTTGGCATGTTTCCTTATTTGGCATTACAGATTATACTATGGTCTCTTCGTGAACGTATAAAATCTGATCACTATGGTGCGTTCAACTTCAACAGCTTTAAAAATAAGCTTCTGTGTCACTTTTTTTCATTATAAACGAAACCAGTTTCTAAAGGTCTCAGACTCCTTGTAGCACAGCTAGCAGACAAAAGTCATACTGCTAGTGCTTAATCGCAAAAGTCTTACTGCTAGTGCTTAATCGCATCAACGACCTTATTTTTAGAACCCGGCTCGTGTTTTCACCCTCACAGCTTAAACTCCATTCCTTTAAATAGAATTTTCAATATTCATACACAAATCAAAACAGCTGATTTATCAAATCTGTCACTTAGCTGTGATGATTTCACTCTCTGGATTTAACGGCTGTACATTTCTTCAATCCCAAAGATCCTTATTTGGCATGACATTTGAACTAGCCGGCCTTTCACTTTAAATGTTTATTTCCTTATTTGCAACTTTACTGACCCTTTTCATTTATTTTTAATGTGGCTGTCAGTCTTTTTTATTTTCATTTTCAACCTCTTTTTCCTTTTTATTTGTCCCCCCAACACCACCTTGATGCCGTGGCAAACCTGGACAGCCAGAAAGCATGCTCTCCCTGACTTCCTACAGCACAAATCTGAACTGAACCTGCCCTGCTTTTAAAAACATGGCCAGTTATTTTTAAACTTTTTTTTCTGCCATTAAATATATACTTATAAAAATATGATTTTTTTTCATGAAATCCCATCATGACTTTGCTATAGTTCCTGCACTTTGAGGATGTCAGCATAGCTACTTGCCCCAATGTCATCCATGCTGTAGTTGAGTCTGTCAGTGCAGACCTTGTTGTCTCACTTCCTCTTGTTCCTACTACCAGAGTACAGGCCCTTCCTCCAGTTATCAGCGGTGGGGTTGGTGAAGAACCGCTGGTTGTTATTGTTGTTGTCAGTGATCTCCAGGGGTAAAAAGACTCCCTGTTCCATGAGTTCCCTGGCTTCCAGGCCCAGCCTATCCCATGACATGCTATCACCTCCCTGCTCTATGCCAACTCTGCCACTTCCCACAGAAATGCTGCCAGTGTCACCAGTGCAAGGAGAGCAACAATTGTTGCCAAAGTACAGGTTTGCTCCATGTGAGCTGCTTCCTCAGTGTCTGTCACCACTACCATGCTTTTCCCGTTGACCAAAATCATCACTCTCTCTCTCTCTGCCTGGAAGTTGGAGACCTATTATGCCTCTACTCCTTAGCCGACACTGCTAGCACCAGCCAATGACAGGCAGCTTTACCTGCTTTCTGTCGAGGCAGAAAAATGTCTGCAGCCTTGACACTACTGCCCATGTGCTCTGCCTGTAAATGTTAGGCACTGGGTATGATTCTTTTTAATCACCATGGTGATCTAGCATCTGGGGTGTGTCAAGCCCTGCTGTAAGGAATATGAATGAACAGTGTAAAAGTGAAAGTGGAGTGGGCCCATTAGACCCTGATACCACAAGAGATCATCCCAACCAAGAGACATTGTGGTCTGCCTGGTCTCTTGCAGAGAAAGAGACAGTGATGAGAAAAGTAGGTGTTATGTATATAATCAAGTGGAAGAACTGTGAGGTTGAAATTTTTAATGACTTGTCTCAAGTAACACTGCAGGGTCACCAGAAGATGAGAGGTGACTATATTTCTACAAAAGAGGACATTCTCTTTAAATGGATTTTTCCATTTGGCATTCTTTTTATGGTGGGAAGTGCTTAAAAAAAAGTAAAAATGGTGGAGGAAGAATGGCAACACTTGATGTACACATGAGTAAGGCCACATGCCTGGAAGGGAAAAAAAAGGAGGGCCAGAGAGTTCCGTCAAGTGGTAGTGGGTTCAGGAAAATGTGAGGCGCTGGTAGAGCAAGTCGAGACTCTCAGGGAAGCATGGAGCAACTGCTGAGAGAATACAGTGAACCTGTGGTAGTTTGAGACTACTCAAAGACAGAGATATTTGGCATGCTAGTCAAGGACATTGATGAAGAGGACTTTGCTTTAACTTCCCGAGGGCTATGTTGAGTGGGTGTGTTAAGTCTGCATCATATCAAGGGATACATGAGGCAGTTGAGACTGTGATGGTATAAGGGGCTAAGGGGGGTGAGGGTGGTGAATGTTTTGGGAGGGGGGGTGAGGGAGGATGGGGGAGGTGGGAGCATTAAGAAAGGCCTTTCATCACCCTCAGTCAGTTCCTTCAGAAGAAAAGGCACAGTGGTGGTGACTGTGGGTTAAGAGAAGGGTTGGGTGGGAATGGGGATGGAGTGATCTCTTCTTATCTCTCCCACCACACTTTTAGTGAATGTTCTGGTAGATCCTCCTGTAGGGCTGGTACCCCTGCAATTCTACATGCAAATCTCCGGCCTGCTCAGCAACTCAGGCCTGAACCAAACTGCACAGACAAGATGGATTCTTCACTACACTTTTGCTGTGTTCAGCTATAAGCCTGCCCTCCAAGCAACTGCTTGCGCAGCGTTTCTAAGTGTGCATACATACAGAAGCTATTGTCCGTGGCTAATTCACTGTCCTTGGACACTTGTACATATGCCCAGAAGTTACTTCTTACTATGGATCCTTTGTTTGCAAGAAGATGCCCATCATCTACCGCCTGATTCGCTGAGAACACCTCAGACTGCCTGGTGCCAACCAATCATCGGACCTATGACGGAGGATTCTTACAGAGAATAAGGCAGTCTGCACTGGAACTTTAGTAAGAAGAGTTGGGGGCTTTTTCCCACCTGTTCATACAGACTTCTGCACCGGTTCCTTTCGGCTGTGCACTGCGTACCTGATTCCTGCGCCCTGAGCCTTCCGCCAGACGGCCACTATGTGTAGGCTAGGCTGTCCTCCAAAGGCCTGAGATAAGACTTTCACAGATACCTCCGGTTCGGACTTACTGCGGCTCACCTGACAGGGCTGGAGCCTGCATTAGCAAGGAGCTGCCTCCTTGGACTGTGCTGTTCCAGAGTGCCCGACGGAGCTAAGGTACTGGCTTATCGCTCCTCTCCTGGAAGGGCAAGGGGTTAGCAATATATTTCTTACTTTTCCTCAGTGCAGAGCGAATCAGTGACGTCTGGTTACTAATTAGTGATTTATTACGTTGTCCAATTGTACATCTGTACTAT
This sequence comes from Ichthyophis bannanicus, assembly GCA_033557465.1. NCBI lineage: Eukaryota > Metazoa > Chordata > Amphibia > Gymnophiona > Ichthyophiidae > Ichthyophis > Ichthyophis bannanicus. The sequence goes on along the minus strand of CM066043.1, from coordinate 126,953,047 downwards.
AACAAATTTCTACCTCATGTTTCTAATTAGCTATATGTGTGTGTGTATATTTTTCTACCTGGTTGCCTATAATAAAGTCTAATATATCTGCAGACCAGACTTCTTTCGTGGCTCATTGCCAGAATAACTCACCGAACTTTGGGCTGGGTATTAGTAGCTATTTCCCCTGGACAACAGAGAGTCTAACTTATTTTTGTGCTACTAATAATCCCGACACTCCTCTACTGCTATCCCTCTGGTGTACCCCAAGGGTCTGTCTTGGGACCTCTTCTTTTCTCTCTCTATACCCAGTCCCTTGGTGCCCTCATCTCCTCCCATGGTTTTCAGTACCATCTTTACACTGACAACTCACAGATCTACCTCTCTGCACCTGAAATCTCTCCAGGAATCCAAGCCCATATCTCTGCCTGTTTATCTGAGATTGCTGCCTGGATGTCTCACCGCCATTTGAAATTGAACATGACCAAAACCGAGCTTCTTATCTTTCTCCCCAAACCCACCTGTCCCCTTCCTCCTTTCTGTATTTCTATGGATAACTCTCTACTCCTCCCTAATTCCTCAGCTTGCAACCTTGGGGTCATCTTTGAGTCCTTGCTTTTCTTTTCCACACACATCCAACTGATAGCTAAAACCTGTTGTTTCTTTCTCTATATCATCATCAAAACTTGCCCCTTCCTTTCTGAACACACTGTTAAGACTCTTATCCACTCTTTAGACACTTCCTATTTAGACTATTGCAACCTCCTCCTTGCTGGTCTCTTAGAATCATCTCTCTCCCCTTCAGTCTGTTCAAAATTCAGCTGCATAGTCTTGTTATGCTCATGTAACCCCTCTTCTCAAGTCACTTCAAGGGCTCCCTATCCATTTCCACATCCAGTTCAAACTTCTCTTACTGACCTATACATGCCTTCATTCTGCTGCTCCTCACTACCTTTCCTCTCTTATATTTCCCTACACCCCTCCTCGGGAACTCCGCTCTTCTGGCAGATCCCTTCTATCTGTGCCCTTCTCTTCCACTGCCAACTCCAGACTTTGATCTTTCCACCTTGCTGCTCCTTGTGCCTGGAACAAACTACCTGAGTCAGGCTTCATCTCTGGTGCTTTTGAAATCCAGGCTAAAACCTCACCTCTTCAAGGCTGCTTTTGGATCCTGCTCTCCAAATGTGTTTCCTTACCATTCCCCCAGGCCTATCCTAGTCCCTAGCTGTTGCGTTGTCTGTCTCTATAAGCTCTGATGAGCAGGGACTGTTTCTTACATATCTCTGTACAGTGTTGTATACGCTTTGTAATACTATACAAATGCTTAGTGGTAGCAGAAGTAGTAGTAGAAGAGTGAGGTGGGAGGGAAGAGGACAGAATTTGGGATGGGGGCTGATGGACAGGAAGAGGGTTGGAATAGTTTTGGGGCAGCTGGGAAGCAGGGATGTTGAGATGTTAAGTAAAACACAGAAAAGTGGGTCATGGAATGTGAAAGGCCTTAATAGCCCCAAACCAAGGCAGCTGGTGGGAAGGGGATTGCACTGGCTGAGTTGTTTGGAAGCTGTATTAAAAGAAACACATCTAAGGCCTAAAGATGAAAGACTGCTTCAGCTGTAGGGCTACTGCCGGGTGTTTTGTAATTCTGATAGGAGTGAAACCAAAGTGGCAGGAGTGGCAATACTGCTTAGATATGATTCCTCTTTTGAGGTAAAGGAGACTTATAGGGATAAATTGTGGTTATGTTTGGCCTTAAGAGACTGCAAGGGTACAGAAATGTCATGCTGATCAATGTGTATGCTTCCAATACCCAGTAACAGGATTTTTCCCAATGTCTTGAGCAAGAGTTGTTACTGTTTACAGAAGGAAAGATTATTATGAGGGCTGATTTCAATTTGGCTGTGGCTATGTACCTAGACCACTCGAGAAAGAAGGCAACCATAGAGCCTAGCCAAACAATTCAGGTGGCGATCTGGCAGCTTTATTTTTTCTTTTCCCATGTACATCAAAGTTATACACATGGAGGCCAATTCCAAAATGGCTTTAGACAAGGAAGATCTTGTCTTACTAATCTGTTATGTGTTTTTTGAAGGTGTGAATAAACAGGTAGACAAAGATGAGTCAGTTGATATAGTGTATCTGGACTTTCAGAAAGCCTTTGACAAGGTCCCTCATCAGAGACTTTTGGCAAAACTAAAAAGTCATGGGATAGGAGGCAGTGTTATATTGTGGATCAGGAACTGGTTAAAAGATAGAAAGCAGAGGGTGGGGCTAAATGGCCAATTTTCCCAATGGAGAAAGGTGAATAGTGGTGTACCCCAGGGATCTGTGCTGGGTCCGCTGCTTTTTGACATATTCATAAATGACATGGAAAAGGGAATAACAAGTGAGGTTATCAAATTTGCAGATGACACTAAACTATTTACCCATGAGGATTGTGGAAAATTGCAAGAGGATCTTGATAAATTGGAAGACTGGGCATCAAAATGGCAGATTAAATTTAATGTGGATAAGTGCTAAGTTATGCACCTAGGAAAGAACAACCCAAACTATGGTTACACGATGCAGGAAAAAGATTTAGGAGTCATCGTTGGTAACATGTTAAAACCCTCCACCTAGTGTATAGCGGCAGCCAAGAGAGCAAATAGAATGCTAGGTAACAAAAGGAAAGGAATGGAAAATAAAACAAAGGATATTATAATGCCTCTGTATCGTTCCATGGTGCGACCGCACCTTGAATATTGTTTGCAATTCTGGTCGCCGTATCTTAAAAAGGATATAGCGTTATTAGAAAAGGTACAGAGAAGAGCCACCAAAATGGTAAAGGGGATGGAAGGATACCCCTATGAAGAAAGGCTAAAAAGGTTAGGGCTCTTCAACCTGGAAAAGAGATGGCTGAGGGGAAATATGATAGAGGTCTATAAATTAATGAATGGAGTGGAATAGATAAATGTAAATTGATTGTTTACGTTAACAGAATATAGAAAGACTAGAGGACATGCAATGAAGCTACAGGGTAACCTATTTAAGACTAATAAGAGAAAACATTTTTTTTACTCAACGTGTAGTTAAAATCATGGAATTTATTACCGGAGGATGTAGTAGAAGCTGTTAGTGTAGCTGGGTTTAAAAAAGGTTTGGACAAGTTCCTGGAAGTTTGGACCCAATACAAGCATTGTGGATCCTGTGTCTTTTGGGGAAACTGCTAGGTACTTATGACCTAGATTGGCCACTGTTGGAAACAGGATACTGAGCTTGATGGACCTTGGTCTGACCCAGTATGGGATATCTTATGTTCTTATTTTCCAAAAACATGCACATCTGGGCAGCAGGCACATCCAAATGGAAACATACAGAAATTGAACCCAATTCCACACACGTGGGGATAGATGCAGCCACATGCACAGAATCACCCACATAGACATGCTAGGCACAGCCCGCACACAGTGCTAGATTGTACAAAGATGGGTTTATGCCGACAAAAGCATTGTACATCCCCATTTTCACCTTATTCCGAAAAGATGTATGTCTCATCTCCGCAATATACCCGCGAACAGCCACGCCACCCTGTGAAACTCCTGTGAGCACACACAGAGCTGTTTTGAGGCTGAATGACAATGTAAGATGGCGAGACTCACAGGTGGATACAAGTTAGACAATAGAAACTAGTCCGTGGCATGCCCAGACCACTGCAAAGCACTCACAGTGTACAGTACTTTAGCAGGAAAATGCGTAGAGAGTGAACCTATTGGCACAAAACATAAGAACATAAGATATGCCATACATTGATAAGTAAGGACATGATCTCAGCAGAACAAGCCCCACATAGGGAACTCCCCAAACACTTTCCCTGCATTACTTAAGGGCTATTGGAATGACAGCAGTGAGCAGTGCAAGCACCACATAGACATGCCCAAAGACACCACTGGCGTTTCCTACAACTGTGCACATATGTAGAGACCGATGCTGGTGCACCTGGGAATGGCGTACTGCACTTTGCACCATTGCACGCCCACCCTCTAAGGTCCCCTGAGTATTGACAGCGAAGAGATAGCTGAACCATCCTGTACACTCCTGTCTGTATGCACTGATACCTGGTGAGGCTGCAGACAGCCCTATGGTCCAGGTAACTGCCAGGCATACCTATCTCTCCCCCCCCCCCCAGATATGTGCATGAGAAATCTAGACCCCACCCCCATGTGCGCACACACACACACACACACACACTCACACTTGCAGCCCCACAGAAACAGCCATCTGCCAAAAGAATACCCAGCACCGAATGTCTTAGCGGATGGATAGGGAATCATAGCAATCAGTACTTCCAACCCAGCATCATACCTGCTCTCTGCATTTCTATTTGGCTTCCTACATATATGATAACTACAATAGTGGACCTCAATCTGCTACAGAGCTGCAGTAGGCCCATACAGCCCTTCTAGTATATCTGCCTCAAGGGTCAAACCCAGTATGAGCATTGCACATCATAGGCCCACATATGTAAACAACTGCAACAGTGACCTGTGCACAAGATATGTGCCATATAGCGTAAGATATCCCCAGTATAGTGTTCCATAAGGACTTATATACAGTGCTTTGCAAAAGTATTCATCCCCTTGATTTTTGTCCTGTTTTGTTGCATTACGTACAACTTGGAATGAAAATGGAGGTTCATTTGGATGTTAGGTAATGGATCTAATATTATAGTCCAAATTGGTGAAGTGAAATGACAATAAAATACCTTGTATATTTAAAAATACAAGTGACAACTAAAAAGTTGTGAGTGCATATGTATTCATCCCTTTGCTATGAAACTCCTAAATAAGATCTGGTCCAACCAATTCAACTCAGAAGTCACATAATTAGTTGATTGGGGTCCACCTGTGTGCAATCAGTGTCACATGATCTGTCACATGATGCCTGTATAAATATACCTGTTCTGAAAGGCCCCTGACTCTGCAACACCACTAAGCAAGCAACATGAGACCAAGGAGCACTCCAAAAAAGTCAGAGACAAAGTTGTGTAGAAGTATAGATCAGGGTTGCATTATAAAAAATAATCCCAAATTCTGAATATCCCACGGAGCACCATTAAATCCATTATAACAAAATAGAAAGAATATGGCTTCACTACAAACCTGACAAGAGAAGGTCACCCACTAAAAATCACAGACCGGGCAAGGAGGGCATTAATCAGAGATGCCACAAAGTCACCAAGGATAACACTGAAGGAGCTGCAAAGATCCACAGCGGAAATGGGAGTATCTGTGCATAGGACCATTTTGAGCCATACACTCCACAGAGTGGGACTTTATGGAAGAGTGGCCAGAAAAAAGCCATTACTTAAAGAAAGAAATAAGAAAACACAGCAGCATGTGGCGGACCCACCAAACACATGGAAGAAGGTTCTCTGGTCAGATGAGATGAAAATTGAACTTTTTGGCCATCATGGGAAACGCCATGTGTGGCGCAAACCCAACACTTCCCATCACCCCGAGAACAGCATTCCCACAGTGAAACATGGTGGTGGCAGCATCATGCTGTGGGGATGTTTTTCATCGGTAGAGACAGGAAAACTGGTCAGGATTGAAGGAACAATGGATGACACCAAATACAGGGCAATTCTTGAGGAAAACCTGTTTCAGTCTGCTTTAAGGAATGGGTGAAAATCCCAGTGGCTAGATTTGCTAAGCTAATAGAGACATAGCCCAAGAGACTTGCAGTTGTAATTGCAGCAAAAGGTGGCTCTACAACATATTGCTTTTGGGGGTGTGAATACATATGCATACTCCTGCTTTCGGGGGGGGGGGAGGGGGGTTGTCTTAATTATCATTTGTGTCACAATAAAGGATATTTTGTACCTTTGAAGTCATAGGCATGTTGTGTATATCACCTGGTGCTAATCCCCAAAACTCCATTTTCATTCCAGGTTATAATGCGACAAAACAGGACAAACACAGAGGGGATGAATACTTTTGCAATGCACTGTAAGACCTTATCTGCACCAGAGAACTGTGCACATTGCATAGAGCATATTGTAGAAATCCCCTATGTGGAATGCAGCACTCCAGCTGGTTGGGTGCTGCACATAGCACCGATGTCCGTGCTTACATTTTCACATGGGGTCCTAGGACTCCGTCACCAGTATCATTTCCAGGATGTGGGCATTGTTAGGGTGCTCTAGCTGTGCCCCTTTGGCTCACACAGCAAATGCCAGCATGGCTGGATTGAGCACCAGTGCTCTACTGCATATAGTCATGGGGGTATTTATTTCTGCTGCCTTGACATACATTCCCTCTTCTCTGCTTTCTGTTCCTCAACACTGCCTGCTGTGGTTTTCCAGACTGCAGTCACACCAGTGCACAGTGTAGGTTAGTCATGCAGTCACCACTATTGGATGCACTGGGGTGAGGAGCAGAAATATTTCTAAGTTCTACCTTTATTCCACATTTTTGCAGGTATAATCTGGACGTACACGGGTGTGTCTGGAATACGCTTCATACATCTCCGTGGCTGGCCATGCCCCCGTTACACCCCTTCCTGCCCCGTTCTGTGATCCCGGTTTAAGTGCCGTGTACTTGCAGGGCTGCGAAGGTTCAGAATACAGTTTTGGATGTTTTCGCAAGATACATGTTGATCCCACACGTAGAGGCAGCTTATCCGTGGTTCAGAATGACCCCCATATTGATTACCAACTAGATTAAATATATCTAAAACATCTGTTACTTGGCTCAGATCTGTTTCCCACGATGTCTCGGTTCTTCCTAACTCCTCTCCTCTTTCCTCCACTCCCCTCTCCTTTTTCATCCTTTATCTCCCCTTCTCCATCTCTTTCCTTCCCCCTTCTTTCATCCTTCCCTTTTATCTCTCTCCTTCATGCTCTCTCTCATCTCTCGCCTTTTCTTTCTACAGCACTCCCCACCCTCCTTGCTCCCCCTTCCTCCCCCCGCACACACTTTCTTCTCCCCTCCCCACCCCGGGCACTTTCTCTCTCCTTCCCAGAACAGTCTCTCCCTCTTTCCCTTTTCTTCCCCTCTCCTGGCACTCTCATTTACCTTCTGGCACAGTCTTTCTCTCCCTCTCTTTCCCTGTCCTGCCAACCTCTTCCCCAGGTGCCTCCACTCTCTGCCTTTTCACAGGCACTCTCTTCTCTTCACCTCCCCCAACTCTCTCTTCATCCCCCCCTCTCCCCCCGGTACTAATGAGCTTTTCTCCTTGGGGTTTTTTTCCATGTAATCTTTGACTGAATATTATTCTTCCCATTCATGTTAATATCAGAAAGGCAGCCTTTAAAATCCCATTCACTTCCTTTATTCTGGAATGGCTATTTTTCCCCTTTAACCCTTATTCTCTTCATTTCCCAGTTCTGATCCAGATTACCATCCCTCTGGCTCTTCTAAAAATTAATAAAATTCTCCACAAGACACGAATTAACTATGTGAAATCAAATGCCCCCACAACAAGAGCATGAAGAGTCTATTAGAGAATAAGGCTGCCATGAAACTTGCTGCTGCACTTATTGCCTGTACTTTGCCAGAGACACGTGGAGGCCGATTCTGCTTCCCACACATCCACCTGCAGTGCCCGGCCAAAACCTGGATGTGCCGGAGATACACCCGATTCTGCTGCCATGGGGCCCAGATGTACCTGCAATAGCAGAATTGGGGACATAGATGTCTGGGTGTTCCCTGTATGCCACTGAGATCGACATACGGGGAGCTGCCCATTCCGAGGCCAGAACGGCACGGCTGGGACGAGGAAGCGGTGGCGTCCCTGCTCCATGTCAACGAGCCGTCTATATGGCAGCTCAGAATGCCGTCACTCACACCCGCCCCTGCAGACCATAGTCTGGCCAGCACCGGAGGCCCCTATGGCCTAGTTCGTGGCTGCAGGGTCATGGCAAGGCCAGGACCCATGGGTGCAGGGGTAGATATATCTGCAGTGGTAAGAGAACATGCACTATGTACCACTGAGTCTCTGAGTCCACTGTCAGAGGCTCGACACATCCCACCCCTTTTGAAGCACACTTTCTGTTGCCATGGGGACAGGATGTGCAGAGCCTCTATCAGCATATGGACTCAAAGGCTCAGCAGTGCACGTTACCGGTCCTCTAACTGCTGCTGTTACTGTATCTTGCTGCATAGTAAAATGAAGGAGCCTGGCAAGGAAAGTTTGAGAGGAGGTGCTGGATCATGAGGAGAAGAGGAGGAAAGAAATAAGCAGGATTCTGTGGTGAGGAGTGAGGTACCTGTTCTGACACCTCTGACCTGCAGCATTTGGGAGGCATTGCACCCCCTTCCAAACGACTCTCATCTTAGGATGGCATATTTTATGTTCTGACGTAAATGGGTATGTTGGCCAAGTTAGCTTCAATCAGATGCATTACAACTGAACATTGGCCCCATTGAGCTCTACCTCAAACAACTGGCAGAACCATTGCAAATTCTTAGTTTGATTCTTGCCGTCAGAAATTCCACTGAACTGAGCTGGTTTCTAAGATACCTTTGATGACTCAGTCTCTCTTTGTTCAACATTTACTGATAATGATAGTTTCATACTAGTTTGCTTCAGCAGAACACAAGAATATGTGTCTCGAACTCCATTACTGTTTCAGGTGGATGAAGAAGAGACTTACCCCCTGTCACAGCTGTTTGATGGATTCTTTGAGACATGCAGGCTGGAGGAGGCAATGACGGAGGGAAGAGAATGGTAGCAACAGTGAGGAAGGGCATAGAGGATACTGGTGCTGTTGTGCAGAAGGGCTGGAGCGAGTATCAGGGCTGCCAAAAATGTTTGTGGCTTTCCAAGAGACTCTCCATACTATATGCCACAGGTGCATTTCATCAACATGGTACACATGCACACCCCAACACCCCACCACATACCAACGGTCACCTTCTTCCATGTAAACCTTTAACCTACACAGTTAGCACTCTCCAATGATGATCCTTTGACCTCCCCCCAAGTATTCCATATATATATATTCATATATAACTTGTATATAGTTTTTCACACTGTTCGGTATTATACCACATTATTTGTTCTATATTTCATATGATGTTCCTTGTAAATAAGTTCTGTTATATTCCATTGTTCCATGTAAAACAAACTTGATTTGTTAATTATTGTTACCTGTAAACCGCAACTGAACTTTGGAAGATGCGGTATATAAATGTGAATTAAATAAATAAAATAAATAAATGTATGATATACAGAGATTTTACAGAATAACGTCCCCACAAAATAGAGGCAAGATAAAGTCATAGCTTGGTAAAAACAAGGGTTCTGTGATAAAGACCTAGAAAACAGTGGTCACTCTTACAGTAATATGATCAAGTGAAAAATCTCTGTACCGAATCAGAATATAACAATGAACACCTGTTGCACAGCACTAATATTAACAAGATCTCCTGACCTGTTCAGTTTGTGAGGGGAGCACAGGTTTGAGAAGGCAGAACACTTGCTATATGCTAATAAAAAATCTAAATGCTTAATATATCGCTTTTCTGCCTAGGAAGGATAATTCAAAGTGGTTTGTAATGCAAAAATTTACAGTAATTGAATAAAGTGGTGAAAAGCAAGGAAGTTTACATCCATTTAAATAAATAGAGTGGACAGACTAACAAAAAGGCAGGAGAGAGGAAAAAAAGGAGAGGAAATTATTCAGGTCTCATCTGAGGTTATGTCTGGGGGCTCAGTGAATGCCATAATAAACAAATAGGTTTTTAGAGCCGATTTGAATTGGGCGAGGAAGTGAATTCCATAAAAGCCGACCATAGCATCAAAAGTCTATTGCCAGATAGTGGCTATAAGCCGTAGGAAAACAAGCTGCTTGATGTGGTAGGAGTGAGGAGAGCAAGGTGAAGTATTAGGGATTAGTAAATTAAATAGGTATAGAGAGATTCCTGTATTTAGAACTTTGTATTTAAGTAAGAAAATTTTAAATTGCATCTTGAAAGATATAGGAAACCAGTAAAGAATTTTCAATGCCAATGAAACGTGATCAGATTTCCAGGTGTTAGAAGTCTGGCTACTGAGTTCTAGAGAAACTAGATGTCCCAGAATGAAGACTGGTGTAAGTCGTAATAGAGAGCATTACAATATCAATGCGTTTTAGCGAAAGGCCAAAGACAATAGTTTTAGAGTCAGTTATTGATAGAAAAGGTTTTACAGTATTCATTTTTCTGAGGAAAAAGAATAAGCTCCCCCATCTCTCTCAATGGAAAGAAAGCAGTCAAACCTAAGCGACCTGTCAAGCTTAGTGTCGTCAAAGGGGAGATAAGTAGTAAAGAGAATAGAATCAAAGCATGACTCTGTTATCCCTCCCCGCTTGGAGCCTGCAGTGGTCCCATCTCCTTTAAGAATATTTATAATGAAGGAACAACATTGAAGATGTCAAGCCTGATCATCCTGAAAGGCACCCCTGCTCATTCCCTCCCTCAGGCCGGCCAACGTGCACCTGATTCCCAATTCTGTGAAGTACAAAAGCGAGCTGAACTTAAAAGCAAAGCAGACTAATACAATTTATATCTCTCTGAGAAGAGGACTGCACAGCGAAGAAGAAAAGGAATGCCAACATTAAACCAAAGTAGTATGTGTCATGGGAGATACTGAAATTTTATAAAGGCCAGAATGTAAAGTCTTGATTCTCGCCCTCCCTCCCACTCTTTCTTGGCTTCCTTTGCATTTCAGTGCAGCATATCTTGATAGGAATTCATTTAGTCTCTCGATTGCAACAGTACCGTTACATATCCCTATTTGAGCAAAATATTCGGGTCTCTGTGTTAGCCCATTTCAATACAGTATGTTGCTTTATATGTACGCCAATTAGATGTTGTTGTTATAGGAGGTAGATTAAATTAATAATTTAAATCAAGTAAAGGTTAACAAACAAGTCCTAAGTGATACCTTTTTATTGGATGATTGTACTACATCCACGACTAGCTTTTAAGAACTATGCTCCCTTCATCAGACCAGTGAAGAAATAGCGCAGTTGAAACAGCAACGTCAACTAGACCCTTAATTCTACACATCCCTATATGGAACTGCAACATTTCTGAAAGCTGAATTCTGGAGCTGACTCTGATTCTATTGCAGTAATAATCAGTAGTTCAAATTCATGGTGTGATCTGCTGACCTAACTTAACGTCTCCCTTCCTCTCCCCAAAATACTAACATTCCTTCAGCTGAAAATTCACGGAAGCCATAGCTAGGCTAAATTATCCAATTCTTGGTATGGGTCAAATAAAGTCTTCCTCTGGGGTTAATCATTGAGCCTTAAAAATCCCACTCCTCCTCCCACCTAACCTTTCACATCATATCCTCATGGGTTATAGTTACCTCCCTGCATTCTAGGTCTCATATACTTGCACAATAGTCAGATTTGCGGCAGATATGACATTATATAAGATTTGCCTGTTAATAATAAATTACCAGGTCCTTTTTAATTGTGTATTAGACAATCTAAAAAATGTTCCTTACAAATTAATTAACGAGGATATGCTTTAATTAGGCCACTGGGGTATCTCTGCTTCTTCCTCCACCTCTCTGACACTTTTTCATTTGCCAGTTGCCACTCCTGTCAGCGTTGCATTCTGGAAAAGTCTTAAGCTTCGTGGGAAGTTTGGTGACATTTATTTTTCCACGCCTTGGAGGAACCCACAGCATGTATAAAAGAACTCATTAAAAAAGTTTTACAAATATATTAACAGGCTGCTTGATCTTCAGAGAACGAGGTCCAGCCCATTAGTGATCCCATACACCAGGCCATTCTTTAGCCTCTTGGTTTGCCTGTTTAGCTGGGAGAAGGGGAAAGACGTAGAAAGGTCAGGATGATAGGAAGGGTTAACTTTCTTCGCCTCTCTCTACCATTATTTGGGGGTGGGGGAGAGATGGAAACTTAACTCTCCTTCTCCACCCACCTCTCTCTCTCTCACTCACACTCACACACACTCTACATGGACTAAAGCTCATAAGTTCTCAAATTTCCCATGTGTTTAGCTGCGGCAGAGCAGTTCAATAAAATATTTTCAAACCTTTGTTTTACTCATTCTTATATTCTTATTTTCTTCCTTTCTTTTTCTTTCTTGATCCTACTTTAGAGGGTTTTTTTTCCTGTTTTAATCGTTATTTTATTTAGGTTTCCAATTATGATTTCTCTAGCTTTTCCTTATTTATTTATCTTTCTTTTCCCCTTTGATTTCTAAGTTTCCTTTTTCAGTTGCTCATTCTGATCTTTCGGCCTTTCCTCTGCCGCCATCTTTCTTCTTTTGCTTATTTCATTTCTACGCCATGTTTTGTTTCCTTTTTTGTATTCTACTTATATTTATGTATTTATTTATTTAATGCTTTTTATATACTGCATTTCCATAGATCAATGTGGTTTACACTGAGCTCAACATTTTGCATTTTACAAGGAACAGAAAGATGATAACAGATAAATCAGAAAACAGGTCATGTAGAACTTTAACCTATCATACTCAGTTATTTATACTATGTAGAAGAGAACCTATATTTTATTGGGGTAGTGTGTGTGATGTCTAGTTACCATGTGGATGTCCATCTTTGTTATTTAATGTGTTATTGTGGCAGGTTCCTTAGCCTTTGCTGGATTTGGTTGGATTAGTCATACTATGTTTTTCCACCAAAATGCTCTTTGAAAAGAATTGTTTCTATGTCCTTGCGAAAAAGTGTGATGCCATTTATGGCTCTCATTTTTGTATGGAGGCTGTTTCATAGGCCTGGTGCATATAGGGAGAAGGCAAGTGAGCAAGCTGTTTGGTTGCTCCTTCTCTTATCCTGAGGTACACTGAATGTATTTTGGACGCATTTCCTCCTGAATCTGTTGATTGGTGGCTGAGAATGGACTGTAAGTATTCAGAGGTCATGTTATGCAAGATTATGAGTACTTTGTATTTTCTACAGCATTATAGGAAGAGCCAGTGTAATTGTTTGAGAATGGGCGTTACGTGTTTTTTTCTAGATGCATCATAAAGGATTCTCGCAACCGGGTGTTGTACCATAGGTAGTGGATGTAGGTCACATTTGGGAGTGCCATAGTAAATGATGTTGCAGAAGTCCAAGTGTGGTAATATCATTGCCTGGAAAACTGTTTGGTAATTGTGTGCTTCAATGAGAAGGCTTTGTTGTTGAAGACTTTTAATTTTTTGGTAAATTGTTCTACTGCAGCTGTTTGTAGTGTTAGCCAGTGATCCAGTGTTGTTCCGCGATACTGCACCTCTGTCTTCACTTCTAAATCTGCTTCATTGACTTTTAAGATCTGGTATGGATGTGGTATAAGATCTTATGAGCCTGCGTGATGCTGCAGAATGGCTGTATATAGATGTTGAAAAGTAGGGAGGATAAAGCTGAGCCCTAGGGGACTCCCTGCACCAGTGTGCATGAGGTGGAATTGCTGGGACCTATTTTCACTTGCTGCTGACGTCCAGTCAGATATGAATGGAACCATTCTAAGGCGGTTCTCTGGATTCCTATGGCTTGTAAACATACTAGTAGTAACTTCTGGGACACAGAGTCGAATGCAGCCTTCAGATCTAGGAAAATTAGGATAAATGCTATTTCAGGGTTTTGTATGCCTTTGATGATGATTTTATCAATAAGTGAGGTAACAACAGAGTTACTTACCTGTAACGGAGTTCTCCGTGGACAGCAGGATAGGTCAGCCACACCTGGTGACGTCATCCGACGGCGCCGTGACGGAAGTGCTCTCTAGCTCAGAAGCTTCTGAGCATGTGTGAGGAGACCCCTCCTCCCCGGTCCGCCCCCAGCCCGACCAGTGAGTCATTAGCTTCGGCCAGAGACTGGGGCGCGGACCGCAGGCCACCCTCAGAGGGGAGGAGGGTGGGATCGTGTGGCTGACCTATCCTGCTGTCCACGGAGAACTCCGTTACAGGTAAGTAACTCTGTTTTCTCCTAGGACAAGCAGGATGTGTCAGCCACACCTGGTGTCTCCCCAGCTACTTGTTACACGCTGAGGCTGAGGGAGGCCTGAGACAGGATAGTACCCATGTGGAACACCAATGAAGCCTCATGTGATAAGAACAAACGTTTATTGTGCAAAACAGACGTTAATTGTGCAACAAGCAATAACATAAGAGCATGGCCAGTTGGCACACGCAGTGAGGTCTCCTAGTGCAATCAACCTACAGTGGATTGCAGCATCAACAGTGAAGAATGCAATGGAAATGCGGTTGAGGCACAAGCAGTGAGGTAGAACATAGTGCAAACAATCAACAGTGCAAAGGAACAATCTGTGCAATAGTGCAAACCATCAACAGTGCAAGGGAACAATCTGTGCCATAACATAGTGCAACAGTGCAAACATTGTGCAAATAACAACCACATTGTCATAACAACCACATGGTGCAACCACATAGTGCAAATAACATCCATCCTGAGGGTCCTGAACAGGCGGGCTACCCTGGTGCATGGGTTCAGGAGGTGCGGGAGTTACTCCCCACAGGCTGCGACTCGGTCGGTTGCTCCTGTCGCGTCGGGCAAGGAGGAACCTGCCGCTGTAGACAGAATCGCCCTGCCAAAAGAGCTGTCGGCTTCTGCCTGGAGGTCAAGGCAATAGTGTTTTTGGAAAGTGAGGTGCGAGGACCAGGTGGCGGCTTTGCAGATCTCGCTTACTGGAACCTCGTGTGCGCTTGCGAGAGAGGTGGCCAATGCGCGGAGTTGGTGCGCGCTCGCCTTGTTTGCTGGATGAGCGCCCGCCTTCTGGAGGCAGTAGGAGACGCAATCAGATATCCAGTGGGAGAGTGTGCGCTTGGTGACTGGCCGTCCCGGTTTGTTGGGGTCGAAGGACACAAAGAGCTGGGTCCCTTGCCGGACTGAGGCCGTCCTGTCAATGTAGATGCGCAGTGCTCGGACGCAGTCAAGTGAGTGGAGACGTTGCTCTTCAGGTGACCCATGAGGGGCCGGGAAGAAAGACGGTAGTTCCACTGATTGGTTGACGTGGAAGACGGAGGAGACCTTCGGAATAAACTTCGGGTGTGTCCTGAGCGACGCCCTGTTGTGGTGAATCTTGGTGTACGGGGGGTGAGCTACCAAGGCCTGTAGCTCACTCACCCTCCTTGCGGAAGTGATGGCGATGAGGAAAAGCGTCTTCCAGGCCAGAAATTTTGATTCCGCTGAGGGCAGGGGCTCGAAAGGCTCCCGTGTTAGCTGTTGGAGGACGATGTTGAGGTCCCACGAGGGGACAGGTCTCTGGACCGGGGGCTGCAGGTTCCTGAGACCTCTCATGAAGCAGGTCACGATGGGAAGAGTGGCTATGGAGCCCGTGGGCGAGTTGTTTCGCAGTTGGTGCAGGGACGCGTTGGCCGCGAGGTGCACCTTAATCGACTGGGGCTTCAGGCCCAGACTGAAGAGCAAGGAGAGATACTGTAGCACAGCTGGAACAGGGCAAGAGTCTGGCGGGATTCCTTGGCCTGCGCACCAGATACTGAAACGTTTCCACTTGAGACTGTATGACTTTCTCGTGGATGGTCTCCTGGAAGCCAGCACGATGCGCTGTACCTCCGCCGGTAGATGTTGTTCTTGGAAGTTCACCCTCTCAGTCTCCAGGCCGTCAAGGCAAGGGTCTGGAGATTGGGGTGCCAGGTTGTGCCGTCGTTCTGCGTGAACAGGTCTGGTCTCATCGGGAGCCGGAGGGGGGCTCCTGTGAAAGCTGCCGTAACAGGGAAAACCACATCTGTCTTGGCCAGTGGGGCGCAATCAGGATGATGTGCGCCTTGTCGTTGATGGTGCGCTGTATGGTGGCTGTCATGAGGGGGGTTGGGGGAAAGGCGTAGGTCAGTTTGCACTGCCCCCAGTGTACTGCGAATGCATCTGAGGCCACTCTCCTGGGAGAGGGGCGTTTTGAGCAGAACAGAGGGCATCTGGAATTGTCCTCGGTGGCGAAGAGGTCTATCTGCGGCTTCCCCCAGCGTCGGAAGATTGACTCCACTACTTCCTCGTGGAGCGTCCACTCGTGGGGCTGGAGCTGCCTGCTTAGTCTGTCCGCTAGTGTGTTCTGCTCTCCCGGGAGGTAGGTCGCCTGTAGAAGGCAGTTGTGGGCTAGGGCCAAAGACCATGTCTGGATAGCCTCCCTGCAGAGAGTGCGGGAGCCCGTACCCCCTTGTTTGTTGAGGTAGAACATCGTCACTTGGTTGTCGGTCTGGACCAGAACTGTCTTCCCCGCGAGGTGTGGCATGAAGGTCTGGAGCGCATACCTGACGGCTCGGAGTTCGAGGGCGTTGATATGGAGGGATCGTTCCGTCTTTTTCCAAGCTCCTTGTGTGCTGAGGTGCAAGAGGTGGGCTCCCCAGCCTGTGGGGGAGGCGTCCGTGGTCAGGATGACCTGGTAGCCGCAGGGTTGCAGGCTCTTGCCCTCGTTGAGATTGGCAGCGGCCATCCACCACAGGAGACTCTGAGATACCCTCGGTTTGATTGGGATGAGGGTGGTGAGAGGTTGAGACCGTTGCTTCCAGTGTGAGCGCAGGTGCCACTGGAGTGTGCGCATGTGCAACCTGGCCAGGGTTAGGACAGATGTAGTCGCTGCCATGTGACCTAGCAGGCGTAGGATGTCCTGGGCCTTGGTTTGCTTCACGGACGATACCTTCTTCGCAAGGCGGATGATGTTTTCCTGTCGATGCTCGGGAAGGAAGGCCTTGGCTGAGGTTGTGTCGATTATGGCCCCGATGAACTCCGTGCGTTGGGTGGGTTCTAGCCGGGACTTCTCCATGTTGAGCAGGAAACCCAGTTTGGACAGCAGAGTGGTAGTCTTTCGCACTGCCGCCCTGAGTTCCGTGGCGGAAGGTGCTGATATCAGCCAGTCGTCCAGGTAGGGAAAAATGGCGAGCCCTTGTTTGCGGTGGTGTGCCGCTGCCACAGCTACGCACTTCGTGAAGACCCTGGGGGCTGGGGAGAGTCCGAAGGGCAGTACCCGGTACTGGTAATGGCACCCCATTGCTACGAATCTCAGGAATTTCCTGTGAGAGGTGTGGATTGGGATGTGAGAGTAGGCATCCTGTAGATCCAATGTGGCCATCCAGTCCCCCGGTCTGATGAGGGGAAGGATGGAGTTCAGGGAGTACATCCGAAACTTCTCTTTCAAGAGGGTGTTGTTCAGCTTGCGGAGGTCCAGGATAGGGCGAAGGCCCCCGGACTTCTTGAGAATAAGGAAGTACCGGGAGTAGAAGCCAGTGTTGATTTCGTCGGAGGGAACCCGTTCGATCGTTCGTGTTCTGATGAGGTGCTCTAGGAGGTTCGCAAGGGCAGCTTCCTGGTGCAGCGGTGGTCTGCTGCAGGGTTGAGTGCGCTGCCATGGTGGGGAAGAGAACCGTAAGCGGTAGCCCACTTGGATAATCCGGATGACCCACTGGTCCGTGGTGATTTCCTGCCAAGCAGGTAGGAAGTTGGATAGACGGCCTCCCACCGGCGGGGTAGCAGGGACACTCATGGCCAGCCGGAGCGGATTGTCAGAAGGAGGAAGAGTTCTTACCAGCTTGCTGGGTGTTTGCTGGTTTATGTTTGCGTTCTCTTTGTGGTTGCCTTTGAAAGGACGATTTGTTGTAGTTTTGCTTGTATTTCGGTGCCTGCCACTGCCGGTTGGAACCATAATACTTTTTTCGACGAGGCAAAGGGCTTGCGGTAATAGCTCCCTTTCTGTGACCAGGAGGGGCGTTCGAGTCCGTCCGCCGCTAATGTCTTCAGAGTGGTGCAGTCCTCTTTCAGGCCGTTCACCGTATCTGCCACTTTGTCCCCAAACAGAGAGTCACCCAGGCAAGGCGCGTCAGCAATCCTGTCATGAGTGTTATCTGACAGGCCGGAGGCTCGCAGCCAGGCCCAGCGGCGGGCTGCGATGGCCGTGCCAGCTGTCCGGATAGCTGTGTCGAAGGCATCGAAAGCAGTGCTCATCAGATGTTTGGAGCATTCAGCTAATTCCTGGAGCGGGGCTGTATGCTGGTTTTGCTTAGGAAGATGGTCTTTCAGCTCCGCTAGAAGGGCATCTTGGAACAGCAGGTGTTGGAATTGATGAGCTGATATCTTGGCACTCAGCATCGCTCCCTGGAAAACTTTCCGCCCTAGGTCGTCGAGGAGCTTAGGGTCCCGGCCAGGGGGATGGATCGTTTGAGTGCGCAAAGACTTAGACCTCTTGAGGGCTGACGCTACCACAATAGATTGGTGAGGAAGCTGGGCTTTGTCAAATCCAGGAGCTGTCTGGAGTAGGTATTTGTTGTCCAGGCGTCTGGCGCAGGCTTGACCGGAGGCAGGGGACTGCCAGAGGGTGGATTGTTTGTCCTTAAGTTTCCGGTGCAGGGGAAGAGACAAGGCCGGCTTGGGTCCGCCGAGGTATTTCATTACCTCCGGATCTTTCTCATCGGAGGGCTCCTCCTTGGTGAGGCCTAGCTTGGCCACCACCTTTTTCAAGAATTTTGGGTAGGTGAGGTCCTCCTGGACCGGTGCTTGTGCCTCCCCTTGCTCATCTGGTGGAGACTTGGATGAAGGAGATTCCGGGCGCTCTTCTTCTGGAGCGCTCCCTTTGGAGTCCTGTCCCAGTAAAGGGGAAGGGCTCCTATCCCTTGAGGGAATATGCTCTGGTGATGCCTCCCTCCTCTCAGGAGTTTGTACCTCCAAAGGGGCTGTAACGGAGCTCTCCCGGCCTGGAGGGGCAGTTTGTTGCACCAGGCGTTGCAAGAGCTGCAATATGGCTTCTGAGGTACTAGACCCAGAAGATGTGTTGCTCCGGTGCCCTTGCGATTTGGACTTCCTGATTCTCCCGCGGACGCGGGATGACTCGCTGTCAGAACTGCCGCCGCGCGAAGAGGAGCGGTCTCGCCGGTGCCTCTTGCTCCTGTGTCTTCTGCACTTATCGCCGCTATTGCCGCGCCGACGGGAGGACTCCCGGGAGTCAGCGCGGCGTTTGCGGCTGCTGTGGCAGTGGCTTCTGCAGTGGGAGCCCTCGGCGCGGAGGGAATCTTCGGCGCGAGGGAGCTCCTGGAGGGGGATCCTTTGTAGGCAGGCTCGGGGAGAGGAAAGTCTGTGCCGAGGGGAAGCCCTGACGTCATCGAGGTGGGAGGAACCGCACCTAGCCACCCGATTGGAGGGGAAGTCTTTGGGGGCGGAGTCTGGCGCGGCCACGTGGGCGGCGCCATCTTGAACGCACCCGCCTGAGCCGCATGGCAATGGAGGAAGTCCGGAGGAGCGGCAGGCATCAGGGGGGCCTCCTGAAGGCAGAGGAGCGATCGCATCGCTGGAGCCCCGCGTAGGAACATCGGAGGAGCATCCGGCGGTGGGGGAGCTTGAGCCAGGCACCGCGGAAGCTAAGGAGGCAGATCTCTCCGGCGGGGGGGGAGGCACAGGGCCTAGGCCCGCCCGGGGTTTCTTCTTTGCGGGTGCCTTCCCTTTAGCGGACTTACCGCGTTCAGAAGAACCCGATCCAGTAGTTTGCCCCGGAGCAGTCAGGAATTCTTTCAAGGAGTAATCCCTCATCTTCTTCGCCCTGGGGGACATCTGGGCGCAGGAGGAACAGTCCTCCACGTTGTGAGAGGCCCCGAGGCATCGGAGGCAGCTCAGGTGAGCATCGGAGATATTCATTTTTCTTTTGCATTTTGGGCATAGTTTAAATCCAGGTTTAGGCATTGCAAAGGTTTTTAGAAGTTGAAAATGGTAGAGAGAGCTGAGATCCGTCTTGAGGCAAGGCGGAAGAATTGAAAACTGGTCGGGCTGGGGGCGGACCGGGGAGGAGGGGTCTCCTCACACATGCTCAGAAGCTTCTGAGCTAGAGAGCACTTCCGTCACGGCGCCGTCGGATGACGTCACCAGGTGTGGCTGACACATCCTGCTTGTCCTAGGAGAATCAGTGTTTCTGCACCATGATATTGTGTGAATCCATGTTGCTGTATGTGTGTTAATTTAGTCCTGTAGTTGTATCTGTACTAGTACAGTATACTCTTCCACTTACACCCCCTTGCTTCTCGTCCACATTCCTCCTCTGCCAACACTCACTCTCCCCACCTCATATACTGCTCTTTTCCAGCTCCTATCGCACATCCCCACTTCTTTCCCTCATCTCTTTTCAATCCTTCCTTCCTCATTTATCTTGTTCTCCCTCCTTTTCCACCCATTCTCATCCCTATTACTACTACTTATCATTTATATAGTCCTACAAAGCATAAAAAGCACTCTACAGATAGATGTAAGAGAGAATCTCTGCTCCTCAGAGCTTACAATTTAATTAAGATGACCAATATCACAAAACTAGGAGATAGAGTATGGTAAGATACATATAAGTGGTGAACAAGAGAGTGAGAGTAAGGGGCATCAGGATCCAAAAGCAGACTCGAAGAGGTGGGTTTTTAACCTGGATTTGAAAAAGGCTAGAGAAGGAGCCTGACATACTGACTCAGGTAGTTTGTTCCAGGCATATGGAGCAGCAAGGTGGAATGAACGAAGTCTGGAGTTGGCAGTGGCAGAGAAGGCCACAGATAAAAGGGATCTGCCAGAGGAGCGGCGTTCCTGAGGAGAGGTATAGGGTAAGATAAGAGAGGAAAAGTAGTGAGGGGGGCACAGAATGAATGCACTTAGAGGTCAGTAGAAGTTTGAACTGGATGTGAAAACGGATAGGAAGCCAGTGAAGTAACTTGAGAAGAGGAGTTACGTGAGCATGGAAACACTGGCAGAAGATTAGTCGTGCAGCTGAGTTTTGATTCAAAGGAAGACCAGCAAGGAGCAGGTTCAATAGCCAAGACGGGCGGTGACTAGGGAGTGGATAAGGGTCTCTCTTCACCTCCTATCACATCTCTTGTCTCTCTCCTTCTTGCCCTTCAAACTTTCACCTCATTTCTTTTCTCCCCTCCTTTGACTTCCTCTCCTCTTGTCTTCTACCCCTTCTTCTATTCCTTCCTCTCATCTTCCCCATCTCTCTCTCTTTTCTGTTCTCCTTCTTCATAACATCTTTCTGCCGTCCATCTTCTCCTCATATCTAGTCCCCATTTCTCTTTTTCCTTACCTGCATCCCTCCTTTCTCAACACCCCCTTTTATTTCTTCTACCTTTCTCCACCTATCTACTCCACCTCTTTCCTTATCTTTCATCTCTCTCCTTCCTCCTTTTCACACCCTGCTCCCTCATCTTTGAATCCCTTCCCACTTATCCCTTATCTCTGAGTCCTCTCTTGCCCCACCACTTCATGCCCTGTCCTTTCTTCCTTTTGGCCTCTAAGTTCAAACTTCACTAACCTCAGTCTCAAAAAGTTTCACTCACGTGGTCACATCCCCTTTCCTTCATCCTTTTCGCCCTCCCTCCCTCCCCCTGCCCCAATCATATGTGTTCCCTAGTTCTTGTGACACATACCATAAGACTGGCCCACCTAGCTGAAGAAGAAGCTGATGCTGTGTGAAGTATCAATTCTCCTTCCAGGTGCTTTTTCCTTTTGCTTTTCTTCTGTCCACCTAGCTCAGGGGTGAGAGAGCTGGGCTGCATGTCTGCAAGAGCGATTCAGCATCAAGGTATTTAGGGGACATTGCCCCCACTCTCCCAAACTATATCCATGCTTTGTAGTTATCTACACGTGGAGGCCAATTCTATTCTGCATGTCCTGCACCTGTATGGCCTGACAGAATCTGGACGTGAAGCGGTAGCACCCAATTCTTATCTCACGGAAGCTAAACGTGCCTGTGAGATCAGAATCAGGTCTACCGGCCTGAACGTGCAGGCTGGGCCCCGATTCTGTCAGGCTGGACAACCAGCAGAACCCTGAGTAGCTCAGACAGGCTCCTGAATGGAGCAGTAGTGCCATGGTATCCTATTGTCATTCTGGAGCCGTGATCACAGGCCAACAATGACAAACCTCTTTCCCCGAAGCCCGACCCCTGATCCATCCTTCCATTGCCAGGGTCGGGCTATGGGGCCCCCCTGCATCCCTCACCTCTTTGTCTCTGCCGGGTTCAGCGGACCACTCATGTCCAGGGGGATGTATTTCACCTCTGAGATGGAATAAGGCCCCCATTACCAAGCTGACCCTGGATGTACAGGGCTGACCTCAGAATTGGCCCTGTACGTCCGAGGTCAGGTGCCGCCCACTGCCCGCCCTTGCTCCTCCCCTGGCCCACCCCTAACCACCCACGAACAGAGCGCCCGGCACCGTGGGAGTTCAAGAACCCTGACAGTTGGAAAAGGGGGGGGGGAGAGCAGGAATCAGTGCTGATGGGAAGGAATAGAGAGTAGAAGGGAAGGGAGGCACCGTCCTTGGATGCAGGAAAGAAGCGGAGGGAAGAGAGAAACGGTGATGATATGAACAAAAGGGAGAGCATCTGGGGAGCGGGGGAGGAAAGAGAAAGTAATTGCCTGAGGGAAAAGAGAGAGGGAGCAGCTAGGTGGAGTTATTTTTGAGATTTTTAGACTGGGGCAGGCTGCAACTACCCATAGTTTGTTTTTTTTTTTAATCAAATGATAAATGAACTAAATTTCATTCACTTTATTTTGTTTCATGTTCAAAGCAAAAGGAAATCAAATTATAAATTTTGTTAAAATGTCCTGTTTCGTTTCTATTAAGAACTTGTAGCAAATATAATAACAAAATTCCAGGATAAGCATTAAAGAGATCAGATCTCAAAGTTCATTGGAATCACAGCTGCTTAATCTAGAGCCAATTCTGTGCTGCTGGTTGTGCCCTTGTCAACTCTACTGGTGCAGGAACTCTAGAGAAAGGGACCTCAAACTGATCTGTGAGGCGACCTCCTGACCCAACACTAATTCTTCATACTGTCAATATCTAAAACTAATGATCTCATTTATCAACATTTATAATAATGTGATCATGATACTCTCAAAGGGCTCAGATTACCCAAATTCAACAGAAATGTTTCAGCAGCATGGCATTTGCTGGGCTGACCAATTAAAAATAATTACATCCTACAAATACATGGCTAGAAGGCCCTACATATTCCTGAAAACCTAGAATATATGTGGGTTCTAATCCAGCCCTCCCTCGGAATCACAGAATACAGTATCGACTTCATTAGATGTGAATGACCCATCCGTATCCCTTTTCCAGTATGCATGACACTCTTTTGACATCAAACCAACTGTGCTAGAAACTCTTCTCAAGAGAGAATTCAGTTTCTACATTTCTTTAATTACACGTCTGCTTTCACCGCTGTAGATACACTCACCGTTAATTTCATTTTATCAGCAGTGCAAATATTTCCGTGACTATTTATCAACAAGCTCTGTTCTCTAATACAAGCCACATCTTCAAACTTCTATCCTGATTTCACACTTCAGTGATTTCTTCTCTGAGCTCAGACTATGCCTTCATTTAGATTCACTTCAATGAAAACCACTCACCTCAGTTCTCATCAGTCTGTATTATACAGCACTCTGGTACATAGAGGAGATCCATCCTGCTGGGTCTGTCAGTTCTTGAGTTTACCCTTCAATATGGGAAGGGGGGGGGGGGGATTGGAGGAATTAGGAGGTAGTGAGTCTCCTTATCTGTATACCTTTTTGAAGCCACTAGAAAGAATGTAGTTGGGATTGGAACTCAAAATTGAAATCTTCACTTGAACACTGGTTAGAGCAAGTATGGAATGCATTTAACATGGAGTCAATCATCTTCTGTGATTGACATAGGCATCAGAATGTATTAAAGGAATGGGAACCATTTTTGAAACGTATGAAGGCAGGCACAGCCCAAATATTTGATGAACACCAAATCTCTTAAAACTCATGATAAGAAAAGAGGTCTTAGAAGATATGCGTAATTCTCACTGTTGGTTATTTTTTCTCAAGGTTACCTGTTGATTGATTAAGAACATAAGAAAAGCCATGCTGAGTCAGGCCATGGTCCATCAAGCCCAGCCTCAGTGACCACCCCTAGCAGATTCAACAAAGCAGATCAAATTTTTCAAAGCTCATATTAAAGGATAGGATAGGAAATGGCTTTCCCAAATCTACCTGACTAATACTTTTTTATGGACTATTCCTCCAGGAACTTGCCTAAAACTCTTTTGAACCCCATTATATTAGTCGCCTTAACCATATCACCCAGCAACAGATTCCACAGTTTAATTGTGTGCTGCATGAAAAATTACTTTCTATGATTTGTTGTCCAGAGAGCCCCCAATAACCCAGCACCCTCTGCGGACCAATAATATTTACCTTGTTCCGAGGAAGTATCCTCCAGTATCCTCTTCAGCTGCCACCATCCTGGTGATCCACCTGATGTCCACTATATTATTGATATCAGCCACTGGTCTATGGAGGGTATACAATGGTTCTGTCAGACTGTGGGGGTACACCCAATTATCATGGGGAAGAAGCAGAAAGTCAAAGGAGGGGTGAAGCCCTTGTCGCCCCCCCCCCCTTTATCTCTTTGCCATTACTTGCTTCTGTTTCGGGTCCTTTGGACTGATTTCTAGTTCAGCTTCCATGGTGTCCTGCGAGTGCAGGGGAAAGTGTCTTGGCTGTGGAGCGTTTGGAGCCGGAGAGCTCAACGTCTACCTCAGGTTGGTCAGCATACACCCCCGAAGCACAGAGGTCACTGAAGATTCCCTGAACAAGATTATTGCTCACTGCTGGTCCTCAACAGGCCTCCCACTTGATGAGGAGTGGTTTGGCTAGTTTGGAAGGGTCGGACCTCGGCTCAGGTAGTGCGGTGGCCACGCATACCCCAGTAAAGCAGCAGCAGTAACATCAAGGTGCAGTGGCTCCGGTATCTCCGGTTGGGAGTTTGGTGGCAAGAGGTGTTGCCAGGAGCAGTGACGAGACAGTGTTCGGATGGAGGGAGGTCCTACAGCCACTGCTGGTCCGTAACATTTGCTTTAATGCGCCCAAAAAACTTCACGCTTGAATCTATTTGGATGGCGATTGTGTCATTGGGAGAGACTTTGATTTCTCAGTTTTGAGCTCTCTCTTCAATGGTCCATCAAAATTCTGGAGCAATTGAACTAAATGCTAATAAAATTTCTGCTTTACAAGTTGACTGTGCTAATGTGCAAACAAGAATTAATGCACTGGAATCACAATTGGAAGTGTGTTTCAAGAGTGTATACAATTTGAATATTCAGCTTGAGAAACTGGAGAACCTATCTCGTGCTTGCAATCTACGATTAGTTAACTTTCCCCAGGCTCATTCTGTACCTGTTCCTGACATATTTAAAATGTATTTGTTGGAAATTTTGGGAGTACCTGTGGAGTCTCATCCTCCCATGGTGAAGTTGTTTTATCTTCCACTCAGGAGAAAGAGTCCATCTAATGTTACTATGGGGACTCAGCAAGCTGAAAGTTTGACCATATCGGCAGTCCTGGAAAGTTCACAGGACGAAGCTGTTACGTCTTCTACACTGATAGTAATTTTTGCTTCTGTCAGGGATACGCAGTGGAGGTGGGATTTTCTTCTATTATGTTCTGGGGTCCATGGGGTCCAGCAGCAAGGGGGCACTCTTTTTTCCTAGCATCCTTATAAATGTTTGGTAAAATATCGGTCTGTTTCTTTTTTTTTTCTTTTTTTTGAGCCCTCCCAGCTGCTGGCCTCTATAAATACTCGTCATCTTGAAGCTGCAATTGATATAAGAGATTTTACTGCAGCTTAGCAACTAGCCCCCAAAGTGTAATAAAAGATGAATAAAAGTTATGTATTATTTAGGAGAAGGAGTGTTTGGTGGAGGGGGAGACAGTGGAGGCTATTAATGGAACAACTATGGCAGCTTCTCCTTTGCACATTCTGATTTTTGGCTTCATTTATCCTGCAGAGGTCTAAAAGAATTTGGGTGACTAAAGCCCTTTGCTCTGTCAACAACCAGTGAATACTTTCAAAAGGCAAAAGTGCTGTGCAAACTACTAAGCTAATAATGTGTACTGAACTTTTTAAAAGCATAATTTAAATGCAAATTTTAACCTTTATTTCTAAGCAAACATACAAAAAGCCTTTATTTCAAAGGTTTGCTAGATTCATTATGATAGTAAAACAGTGAGGCTTTTTCCTTCCTTAATATCCAGGGTGAGGTGAGTATTAAAAGGAATCTTAGCAGCTAAATAAGGATGTAGCCAGCTAGCAAAATCTTTGAAAATTAGCTGGACTAACCAGTTAAATTAAGTTGATGACTCTGTATGGGCGTCTAGTTCAGAAACGACTAGAATTTTAGAAAAGCATTAGTACAAGATGAAACTGGATTTAATTTTTTTAAAAATCATTAAAAAAGAGCAATATCACTAGGGTGTTGGAGACCATAGCGTTACATGCACATCCACGTGGAAGACTTTGGCAATATGTATGACCCGAGGATATTTAGCCTGAGGAAATGGTCCCAATGTATTTAGTCCAGGGATATTTACCCTAGGATATTTAGCCTAGGTTAATTACCCCAGGGTATTTAACCCAGGGTAAATACTTCCAACTATACTTACAAAAAACTGCCAGCATGGTTTAAAGGTGAGGTCAGAGAGGCTGTTGTTGCCAAAAAAGCATCTTTCAGGAAATGGAAAAAGAGCCAAACAACGAAACCTGGAAACAGCCCAAGCACTGGCAAGTCAAATGCAAGGCATTGATAAGGCAGGCAAAGGGAGAATTTGAGAAGAAGCTTGCTGCAGAAGCAAAAACGCGAAGTAAAGACCTTTTCAAGTACATTCGTAGCAAAAAACCTGTGAGAGAGTCAGTTGGTCCATTAGATGATAGAGGGGTTAAAGGGGCACTAAGAGGCGACAAGGCAATAGCGGAGAGACTGAATGAATTCTTTGCTTCGGTCTTTACTGAGGAAGATGTAGGGATGTTACCCATGACTGAAGTATTTAAAGGTGCGGAAGAATTGAAGGAAATATTGATACATCAGAAAGATGTATTACAACTTTTAGATAAACTGAAGAGTAGCAAATCACCTGGGCCGGATGGTATACATCCAAGGGTGTTGAAAGAACTGAAATATGAGATTGCAGACCTGCTATTAGTAATCTGTGAACTATCATTAAAATCATCTCTAATACCTGAAGATTGGAGGATCGCCAATGTAGCACCAATTTTTAAAAAGGGTTCCAGGGGTGATCCGAGAAACTACAGACCGATGAGCCTCACGTCAGTACCGGGAAAAATGGTAGAAACCATCATAAAGAATAAAATTACTCAGCATGCAGATAGTCATGGCCTAATGGGACAACACTACTTGGTCTACTCGCAGAGTGAAAAATGACAATCACCAAAAAAATACCTTCACTCTAATATTTTGAGTTACGATTTAAAATAAGGGATTTCGCTTATATTTTCTCGGGTCTCAGACTTCACAATGGCATAATATCTTGGGTATTGTATACGCCCAATACTGTGCCTGTTTTGCATCAATGACCCTGTTATATGCAAAAATGTTCCCTTTATCGCTCGTGTCATATAGCAACTGATAAAAATCTCACAACTGCATTTATCCACTTAACTTATGTTGGATGAATATTTTTGGCAATACCAGTTGCATGATTTTAATTGCATCTTTATGTCCCAACGCTGTACTGAAAGCGCCCCCGCGTTTCACTGTTCAGGTTCTTCAGGGGACCATAAATCCTATAAAAATAAATAACACACATACTTCACTTATCAAAACCCAACCCCAATTAAAACGAATCTTTATTTACCGCCTTAAATCTAATCTTTAAAAATATCTTTAAATCTTTAAATCACTCAGCGAAGACAATAGTTAAATGAAATACCTGACATATCGATGCTGCCCACGTCTAGTTAACTTATGTTCATTAAGAAATTTCAAACGGTTATAGGACGCCGCGCATGCGAAGTAAAGCTTACGTCCCTTTAAATACGGGTTTTGTTTTAACTCCTCCCTCCTATCAAACTCATCTTATTAGTTATTGCGCTCTAAGGCTTTTCTCAACATGAACATCGCCTTTAGGAAACCTCCGATCTGGACTTACACACATACTCCCCAATCTATTAAATTTTTAAGTCACTCAGCGAAGACAATGGTTAAATAAAATACCTTAGAGCGTAATAACTAATAAGATGAGTTTGATAGGAGGGAGGAGTTAAAACAAAACCCGTATTTAAAGGGACGTAAGCTTTACTTCGCATGCGCAGCGTCCTATAACCGTTTGAAATTTCTTAATGAACATAAGTTAACTAGACGTGGGCAGCATCGATATGTCAGGTATTTCATTTAACTATTGTCTTCGCTGAGTGATTTAAAGATTTAAAGATATTTTTAAAGATTAGATTTAAGGCGGTAAATAAAGATTCGTTTTAATTGGGGTTGGGTTTTGATAAGTGAAGTATGTGTGTTATTTATTTTTATAGGATTTATGGTCCCCTGAAGAACCTGAACAGTGAAACGCGGGGCGCTTTCAGTACAGCGTTGGGACATAAAGATGCAATTAAAATCATGCAACTGGTATTGCCAAAAATATTCATCCAACATAAGTTAAGTGGATAAATGCAGTTGTGAGATTTTTATAAGTTGCTATATGACACGAGCGATAAAGGGAACATTTTTGCATATAACAGGGTCATTGATGCAAAACAGGCACAGTATTGGGCGTATACAATACCCAAGATATTATGCCATTGTGAAGTCTGAGACCTGAGAAAATATAAGCGAAATCCCTTATTTTAAACCGTAACTCAAAATATTAGAGTGAAGGTATTTTTTTGGTGATGGCCTAATGGGAGACAACCAACATGGCTTTAGACAAGGAAGATCTTGTCTTATTAATCTGTTATGTTTTTTTGAAGGTGTGAATAAACAGGTGGACAAAGGTGAGTCGGTTGATATAGTGTATCTGGACTTTCAGAAAGCCTTTGACAAGGTCCCTCATCAGAGACTTTTGGCAAAACTAAAGAGTCATGGGATAGGAGGCAGTGTACTACTGTGGATCAGGAACTGGTTAAAAGATAGAAAGCAGAGGGTAGGGCTAAATGGCCAATTTTCCCAATGGAGAAAGGTGAATAGTGGTGCACCCCAGGGATCTGTGCTGGGTCCGTTGCTTTTTGACATTCATAAATGACCTGGAAAGTGGAATAACGAGTGAGGTTATCAAGTTTGCAGATGACACAAAACTATTTAAAGTTGTTAAAACCCAAGAGGATTGTGGAAAATTGCAAGAGGATCTTGATAAATTGGAAGACTGGGCATCAAAATGGCAGATAAATTTAATGTGGACAAGTGCAAAGTTATGAACCTAGGGAAGAACAACCCAAACTATGATTACACGATGCAAGGTTCCACATTAGGAACCACCACCCAGGAAAAAGAATTAGGCGTCATTGTGGATAACATGTTAAAACCGTCGGCCCAGTGTGCAGCGGCGGCCAAGAGAGCAAATAGAATGCTAGGTATCATAAGGAAAGGAATGGAAATTTAAACAAAAGATATTATAATGCCTCTATATCGTTCCATGGTGAGACCATACCTTGAATAGTGTGTGCAATTCTGGTCGCCGTATCTTAAAAAGGATATAGAGATATTAGAAAAGATTCAGAGAAGAGCCACCAAAATGGTAAAGGGGATGGAAGGATACTCCTATGAAGAAAGGCTAAAAAGGTTAGGGCTCTTTAACCTGGAAAAGAGACGGCTGAGGGGAGATATGATAGAAGTCTATAAATTAATGAATGGAGTGGAACGGGTAAACCTAGATCGATTGTTTACGTTATCAGAATATAGAAAGACTAGGGGACATGCAATGAAGCTACAGGGTAAACTATTTAAGACTAATAAAAGAAAATATTTTTTCACTCAACGTGTAATCAAACTCTGGAATTTGTTACCGGAGGATGTAGTAAAGGCTGTTAGTGTAGCTGGGTTTAAAAAAGGTTTGGACAAGTTCCTGGAGGAAAGGTCCATAAACCATTATTAAGAAGGGACCCAGGATATCAATGCTTGACCCAGTACAGGCATTGTGGAACCTGTGTCTTTTGGGGAAACTGCTAGGTACGTATGACCTAGATTGGCCACTGTTGGAAACAGGATACTGGGCTTGATGGACCTTGGTCTGACCCAGTATGGCATATCTTATGTTCTTATTTATCATAGAGTTTTTAACCTTTTCTAGCAGTTCTGCAGATCTACTGATTAAATATCCCGGTTTATATTATCCTGAGCTAAATTCCTGAGGGTAATTACCTTGGGTTAAATACTCCATGGTAATTTCCTAAGGTAAATACCCGTGCTAAATCCCCAGATACTTAGCCCCTGGACATATCCCAAGGTATTTAACCAAGGTAATTACCCTTGGGAATTTAGCCCAGGGTAATTAACCCAGGGAATTTAGAAGAAGCTAAAAAGATACATGCAGAACTGGGATAGTCTGAAAACAAAAATCTTAGGGGGATAGTTACTAAGCTGAAATAAAATTAGGAATTTTATAGCAGCTTAGATTTCCACAGGAGTCACTAAGTGTGGTAAAGGGATAATGTCATCTCAAAGCTGACATTATTTTCCGCCAGGAGCATTGGACTGCTAATACAAGACATGATGCCCCAGCCACAGGATTGGTGCAAAGACTGAAGGCATCCTAAGTGAGCCCCTCCACCTGCAGCCCCTCCTGTCCCCGTTGTTGCCATGGCCACCCCTCTCTGGGGCCTGCAGTGGCGGCAATGGCTCAGAAAATGCAGGGAAGCTCTTACCTCAACTTGCCTGTTCTTCCCTGCAGTTTCTGCCCTCTACCATTTCTCTTTCACCCCCTCCGATGCAGACTTCCAAAGGCACAATCAAAGATCCATCCCCCTTCAAACTCCCACCCCAGGCCCTGATTTAACCCCCCCCCCCCCACCCCTAAGGCTCCCTAGGGCCTACATCATCGAGTCTAATGGTTCAAAAGTACCTAGACAGGAGAAACCTCTACTTACTCCATCTGGGATAGCACCATGTTCAATATGGCACCCCGATCCCCTGTCATTAGTCTTATGATACTACTGCTAAAGTCATCCCCTGTGGTAGTACCACAAGACTAATGCTAGGGGATCACAGATGTCATTTTAAATTTGGCACCAGCCCGGATGGATGCAAGTGGGTTCACTCTCATTTTCCTACCACTAAACCACTGGGCTTGACTTGCAGCACACAATTAGGGGAGTTTGGATTGGGGTCAGTGGTTGTGAGGTCTGTGGTGGTGAGGGAGTGGGTCTTGATCATGCCTTTGGGGGTGGGGAGTCAGAGCCATATGTGGGGAGGTTATCTGGGGAGACTTTAATTCCTTGGTGGTGCCAGGAGGTGGGGACCCCCAGACCACCATTGATGTGTTTACAATGCTGGCCCTTTAAGATTGTGGCCTGGAGCATCAGGCTATGTATTAGCACACTGATGCTCCCAGAGGAAAAATGATGACAGCTTTGAGTTGGTGTTATTTTTTTCATGAATTTACCGGCTTGTAATATTTACTGCAAGCAGTATTATTCAAACTGAATATTAATGAGGTATTTTGCATGCATTTGCATGCTTTGCATCTCATTAGTATTCAAACCAACTCTTGACACCTTCATCCAACCAAAACTGACTTAACACCTGGACTTAACAAAAGAACTCTGCATTAACTTTCTCAAATCCCTGAACCCTTCCACTTCACCGCTTGATCCATGCCCAACCCCCTGGATAAAGGCAATGGCACAAGAACTAGCCCCAACATTCTGCAAGATAATTAACTCCTCACTTTCACAGGGAACTATGCCTCCTTCCCTGAAAAACTCATCCATCAGACCACTACTGAAAAACAACACCTCTGGCCAAACCTCTCCTACTTCATATCGACCCATATCCAGCATCGCCTTATTATCCAAGCTGATTGAGAAAACTGTACAACACCAGCTCCAAGACCATGTAGACGCTACTGCCCCACTCGACCCTCAACAACACGGGTTCTGAGAGAACCATGGAGCCGAGATGCTACTGACCTCCCTTCTGAACACAGTAATAAAAGGAATCGAAGACATCAAGAAAGGCTTTTTCCTCATTTTTAGCAACATAACAGCTGCCTTCGACTCAATAAATCACCACACACTACTAGATAGGCTAATTGAAATAGAAGTAAGTGGCACACCCCTGGCATGGCTCCGCTCTTACCTTACAGACAGGAAATCCCAAGTCAAGATAAATCACAATGTATCGAGACCTTTCTCACCAAAACAAGGCCTTCCCCAAGGATCATCCCTCTCAGCTTTACTCTTCAACCTGTACCTACAACCAGTTTGCAAAATACTACAAGCCTACAACACTACCACCTATATGCGGATGACCTAATGATCTACACCACTCTAGACACAAAGAATCCCGACTACTCCACCATCTCATCCTGCATGACAGCAATAACTGAATGGTTAACATTAAGGAACCTTGAGATCAACCACAAAAAAATTGGAAGCCCTTATCATCACAAAGAACTCCGCATTAAAACCTCCAGACAACATAACAATTGGAACCAGATCAATCCCCGTAAAAAATGAGGTAAAATACCTAGGAATTCACCACGACCAGAGACTGAATTTACAGATTCACATCAGCAAGACCACCTCCAAAATATACTACAAGATTAAATACTTGCAAAACCTTCGTCCCCTACTTGAGCAGAACCATTTCCGAACTGTGTGTCAAGTGCTCATCACACCACACCTCGATTACTGCGACCTATCAAAGAGCTCAATCCATGCCTTACAGCTCGCTCAGAATGCAGCAGTTCATCTAATCACAAGATCCAGCAAACATGACCACATCACCCCCATTCTCGAATCCCTTCATTGGCTTCCCATCATCTCCAGAATAAAATATAAAAACATAAAGCTGGCATTCAAAATTCAATATAACCAATCTGCCGGTTGCCTAAATGATCTAATCTGAAAAACTCCTGACAACAGATCACGAAGAACACAGCATCAAGACTCTCTTGCAAGCTCCGCATCCTGCACAGGAATATCCCAGAATACTCTGAAGAGAGCCTTCGAACTCCACACCCCCGCACTCTGGAATTCCCTTCCCTACCACCTGAGAGCCACCACAGACGTTTCTACCTTCAGGAAGCTCTTGAAAACGCACCTATTTACTGAATACTTCTATGCCCCACCATCCTTGCCTGACAGGAAGAATACAAGTGCCTGCATCACAACTGAGCCCATTGGGTCGGTACAGAAACAGTAATGGCTGCCTTAACAGATTGCTGTTTACACCTGCCTAGCTGTGAGAGGGCTGCTGATGTAATGTGCTTTGGAGGGGTTGGCAGACAAAGCCTTTGTTCTGTGTTCAGCCAGTACCAAACACATAACCAGGGTTGGACCCAGCAGCTGTGGGTGGGGCATGCAAATGAAGTGTTGCTACTTCTGGAAGAATGATGGCCTCACGCCAATATGTGCTGTCAGACTCCCAACATCTCTGCATGAGGAGCCATGTAATCAGGCCCGTACCTAGCCCTGTGCGAGCAGTGCGGCCGCAGAGGGCACAAAAGCTTAAGGGGCGCATTTTAGCTGTCTTCCGTTGCCTGCCGCCGCCACCTTTTCTTCTCTCAGCGGTGGCAGGCAGTGGCAGGGTAGCTAAAATGTGCCCCTTAAGCGTTCCGCCAGCATGCTAAGCAGTGTTCCGCCAGCATGCTAAGCAGATCTTTCCCTCCCTGCAAGAGCAGGGAGGGAAAGATCTGCTTAGCATGCCAGCGACTTGCTCATCGGGTGCGCCTCTTCTCTCCCGTCACGGAGGGGGGGGGGGCGAGCGCCCGATGTGCAAGTCGCACAGGGCGCGATATTCCCTCGGTACAGCCCTGCATGCAATAGGGGGGCTATGCCATATCATGGGCCCTGTTCCTGTGGGCAGATTTTTATTTTTATTTATTTTTTTTTTTATTTAAGCTTTTCTTATATACCGCCTCTTCCAGAGATCAAAGGCGGTTTACAGGTAACAAGAACTGAACAAGGTTTTACATGGAACAGTTTTGAATTATTTACAATCAACTTTTGAGCAACATCTTGTAAAACTAATTACAGTCAACTATTTACAGGAACAATTGTATAGACAATATTGGTGATAAATTACAATTGGACATTGAGTAATTACATTGGAGATACTTGGGAGAGAATTTGAGTTAATAAAATCAAGTTAAACCTGACTATGGGAGATCCTATCTTTTGTTTACCATTTCTGAGCAGATACATAACATTTCTACCAGTGAACAAAGGCTTTCTATGTTGGAGCTCACCAATCAGTGCACCCTACCCCACACCCATCCCCCTTGCCTTGGGAATGAGGCTGTCCATTGATCTGGGTTCCCAAGGTGCTTCAGGGCCTTTGGTTCCCTGACAGCTGGGGCGCTCAGGCTGTAGGTTGCCCTTTGAGGTTCCTTCATAGTTCTCCCCAAGGGGGGAGGTTGGATACCCTATGTGGATTGCCATTCACCCCGCCTGGCAGATAGTACCCTAAGAAAGTGGGCTGGGATGCTGGTGTATGTCTTGACCCCCTTGTGGTGGAGGTGCTGGCTGACAGGGTGCCCTTACCATATATGTGCCCCTCTCCCAAATATCAGTATGCTGACTGTGTTTGAGCTTCATATCTACTGGCTGTAGTTGCCTCCCGCCCCCCACTCACCCTAGGCAATTTAGAGTAAGGGGATCAAATGGCAGTTCCACATGGTGGACACTATTCATGCTCTGCCTGATCCCATACAGGACTCCTGCCATGTCAAATGCTGAGTTTGCAGCCTATTCCCCATGTTTAGGCCCACAGCACAGTCTTTCTTCATCTGTTTGCTTTCCTGATTTGAATGCCCAACCCCCTATTGCTCTGAGCTGGGCAGTCAGCTGTGCCAGTCCTGGTAATCCCTCTCTCTCCAGCACTAGTCATTTCCTACTGTTCTGTTGGTGGGGTGAGGGCCTATGTATTACTGCCTGCTGTGCTTTTGTAACCTACAGGTGCCCTGATAACACATTGGTGGCTTGCAGTTGCAGAGCGTGCATTACAAGCGCGTTTGTTGTGCACATGTGCTCTGGCTGCACGTTTGTCACTACCGTAGTAGTGAGGCAGCCATGAGGCGAGCTGTAGATATCCCTTCCCCCAAGCCATGCTGCAAGCCATGAGGCTCTGATCAGCCTGACCCTTCCCCCGCAAGCCATGAGGTAATCAGCCTGCTAAGAGAAAGATAATGAGATTCCAGTAGGCACCCTTCCCCCACTCCAGGTCTGAGCACAGTATTTCCCTAGCCCTGAAACCAACAGACCAGAGCATACCGGTTTGGACAGGTCACCCAGGTACCTCCCCAGGGGCTGCTGATTGGTGGGCAGGAAATACCTGTGGCAAATGGGATTGTAGAATGAGTTTAAAACTGTACTGTATATAAGGCATTGTAGGCCGTCCCTCGGGGTTCAGACCCTTGTGGAGGTTGCTGGTATCTCTGTCTGATCCTGTGTGCACATTAAAGATCCTGATTGCATTCCAGCCTGTCTGTGAGTCTTCCTTCTGTGGGTGAGTGATAGAATAAGAGCTTTTCACAGCGTTTGCTATAACATTTTGGTGCATTGGCCGGGAAATATTAAAAGAAAAGCCTCTCTCATCACACCCACGGTGGGAAGACTTCTGCTTTTGCAGCATCTGGACCTCCACCAGTCAGGGACTGGCCCCTCCAGGTGATTAACGGTCCTTGGCGCCCCCGGGCCACTTTGTGCTCGGAAGGACACCTTGATTTGTCTGGACAGCTGGTCCCTGCGGTTGAATCCCCGATTGAAAAACCAGCTGGATAGACTGGCATCCAAACTTCCTGTCTGATCAGAGTTCTGGTGAGTACTGCTACCTTACTGTTTGGGGCTAGTTCTGTACTCTATCTGTGAGTCCTGGTAATTTCTGGGAACCTGTAGCAGCCTGATCAACTGCACGAGCAGTCCTAGTAGGGGCCTTAGTGGCCCTGAAGCCATTGCTCGTCCTGTATTTGAATCTGAAACTGCAGTAACTGCAGTAATCTGAGAAGCAGTCCTAGTAGGGGCCTTAGTGGCCCTGAAGCCATTGCTCGTCCTGTAACTGCAGTAATCTGAGAAAAAAAAAAGTAACTAAATATAGCACTTGATAAGCTAAAAATAGCTGTGTTAATTTCTGCTCCGATGTTAATTTCTGCTTCCC
This sequence comes from Ichthyophis bannanicus, assembly GCA_033557465.1. NCBI lineage: Eukaryota > Metazoa > Chordata > Amphibia > Gymnophiona > Ichthyophiidae > Ichthyophis > Ichthyophis bannanicus. Next base: position 126,917,001 of record CM066043.1, on the reverse strand, counting down.
CATGTGCTCCGGTGTGGATTTACTGCCTTTCCCTGAACCCCCGATGTAATTTCTGTGCTCCGATGTAAATTTCTGTTCCCCCATGCTGCCGCTGTGTTAATTTCTGCTCCGATGTTAATTTCTGCTTCCCCATGTGCTCCGGTGTGGATTTACTGCCTTTCCCTGAACCCCCGATGTAATTTCTGTGCTCCGATGTAAATTTCTGTTCCCCCCCATGCTGCCGCTGTGTTAATTTCTGCTCCGATGTGAATTTCTCTCTCCGTTGTGCTCCGATGTTAATTCTGCCCCCCCCCCCCATGCTGTCCCGGTGCACCGCTGACCCCCGCTGAATTTTCCTGTCTTCCCCTGAGCCCCCGCTGAGGTTCCGGTCTTCCCCTGAGCCTCTGCTGAGGTTCCTGCCTTCCCTTGGGCCTCCGCTGAGGTTTTGTGCCTCTCGGTGCTGTCCCGGTGCACCGCTGACCCCCGCTGAATTTTCCTGTCTTCCCCTGAGCCCCCGCTGAGGTTCCGGTCTTCCCCTGAGCCTCCGCTGAGGTTCCTGCCTTCTCTTGGGCCTCCGCTGAGGTTTTGTGCCTCTCGGTGCTGTCCCGGTGCACCGCTGACCCCCGCTGAATTTTCCTGTCTTCCCCTGAGCCCCCGCTGAGGTTCCTGCCTTCCCTTGGGCCTCCGCTGAGGTTTTGTGCCTCTCGGTGCTGTCCCGGTGCACCGCTGACCCCCGCTGAATTTTCCTGTCTTCCCCTGAGCCCCCGCTGAGGTTCCGGTCTTCCCCTGAGCCCCCGCTGAGGTTCCGGCCTTCCCTTGAGCCCCCGCTGAGGTTTCCTGCCCTTAAACCAGAATATGAGAAGCTAACCTTTTTTTTGGGTCGATTGAGGGAGAAGTGATCATTTGAAGGTCCATCATTTTCTTTTTTTCCATCTGTGGAGTAGAGGGTGAGCCGGTGTGAAGGAGCACGGTGGGGGGGCAGCCATCTTGGGAACACCACGTGTGCGAATTCCCCTGCACCCAGGAGCAGCTATCGGGACGCACGTGGAGGCGGCCATCTTGAAAAGACCACGTGTAAGCTACACTGCAATATACTTAAAGTGACTCTGGAGCTCCATCTAGTGGACATTAGCTGTAATTACTACTATTCCCTGTGTTTTAAGTGATCCTGGAGCTCCATCTGGTGGACATTGTAAGAATAGCTAGCTTGTATATATATATATTTTGTAAATTGCCAAATATTGTAAGTTGTATTACTTGTCCTGAGTTAAGACTAGATAGGGTCTGTATTATAAATTGTATTATTTTCCTGGATTAAGTCTAGATAGGATCTGTATTATAAATTGCATACTTCTCTCTCTTACTGTAAATTGCATTTTTCCCAAATTGAGATTAGGTTAGAAGATCTGATCTACATTGTATACTGTGCTTAGTTATTGAACTAAATTAGAGCATGGGGTCGGGAGAGTCTAAAGAGAAAACGCCCCTACAGTGCATGCTTCACAATTTAAATCTGGGTTTAGAGAGGATTCTGTAGATTCCAGCTCTGCTTCAAGTTTTCCTACCCCACAGTGTTACACTCATACAGACTCCTGGGTCCTGTGGACTGAGTCCATCCTCTGCCTCAGGCCCCAATTGCTTTGTTAAATGCACGTCCAATCAGTTTGCATGGCTACAGAAAGATACTAGAGATCAGGGAGGAGTCATTCTTCTAGCAGATGAATGGAGACCCATTAGAGAGGACAAAAGAACAAATTCACCTAGCCTCCAATGAAGAATTTTGAGCATCTAAAACCATGAGGGGTGGCTCCCTTGAACATTCTCAGATGTCTGATCTTGATTGTGTACCATGTGTATGTCTCCTGAGGGCTGGGAACGAACGGGGAATTGGGAGGGTTACTAAAATTTATCAAGAAAACCTTTGTATTCCAATCAGATAGGCTGCCAATAGTAATGTGTTTAAATGCTATATGCTATCAAGCAAACCAAAAAAAAAGTTAAAAGGGGATTTTATATATTGTGGCAAACACCTCGTAGAGCTATAAACATTTATATAGCGCTACAAGATATACAGCACTTTAGATATAATTCTTATAAAAGTATCAGTTCCATGCCTGTTTTGAACTATAAGATACAAGGTAATCACTTTGCCTTGTTAAGTTCTGTGCTGATGAATGATGAACAGGACAGTAACATCATAGGTGCTATTTAGAATAAATTCACCTGTCCTTCTGTATTTGAATTTTACATGTTGGTGTCCAGAGTTCAAGAGCACAATATATTATAGCACTGTGAGATACAAATCTTTTAGTTTATACATTTGTACTTTGTTACCAAATATACTGGTAGGAGTACATTATGTAGAGGTCCAGTATACACAGCAATAAGATGAGTAAATATTAAATTTTGGAAAGGGGCTGATCTGAAATTGCTTTGTTCCCAAGTATATCAGAGCAAATTTAGTGGAAAGATGGAACTGTGTTTTTTAATTATTTACAAATATAATGATAACATTAACTTGAGTTGATTGGATAAAAACTAAATCTTACTTGTCAGCAATGATCCAGGAGAGCTTTGAGAAAATGAATGAGAGAGAGAGAGAGGGGCAGAAGGTGAGACGACAGCCTAGGAAAAAGGCAATAAACGTGCTACTCCAAGTGTGATGATCTGGGCCACCGGAATTCAGACTGCTCTAAGTACCTCGAGGACCCACAAGGCCTGAGAAAACATGAACCTTGTACATTTATGCCTCTGAAGAGACATGAATAGGCAAGGGGGAATAGGCCAAGAAGAACCCGAGGAAGTACTGCCATGAGGCCTATTCACAAATGCCTTGCCGGCCAAGAAGAACCAGAAGGAGTATCGCCATGAGGCCCAACCACCAATGCCTTGTACCCTCTTAGTCTCTCACCTCAAGAGGATCTCTTTTGACACCATAATTAATGGATAGCTTACATAAATCCTTGTGGACACTGCATTTTCAAGATCGGTCCAAGTATTTTTAAGTTTCCTACAGTACTCTCACTGGGAACCAGGTATACAATAGACTCTAGTCGTACATGAGAGATATGTGGCTGTCATGTTAGGAGCCATATTTCTTTCTATTGGAATTGATGTATAGTTTTATATTGAAGATTGTTTAGACAGTCGCTATTTAGAATGAGCACCCATGCCAATCTAGAACTGCACCAATTAAGTTAGTGGAAAATGGACACTGTTTACAACAATACTATGTTTCTAACAATTGTTTTAGCAGCCTTGCCAGATAAGGATACATTAGTATGGTATAGAAAAAGAAAAATTGAAGGACCTATGTATGTAGTTGGTGGAAAGTGTTGTGAGGGATAAAGTGATATATTGAGAGGAAGGACTCTGATGGACAGTAAACTGATGAAGGAAATTAATGATGTGGAAGGACTGATGGACAGTAAACTGGTGAAGGCAATTTAATGATGTGAAGTTGCTCCGAGGATCCATCACTCTCGTGTCAAGGCCGCTGCACCAGAAATTGTTCCAGCCTGGACTTCTGTCACAGTTCCAAACCAGCCCCTGCGCTTTGACACTTCTGCCCAGTACGGGGTTCTAACAGACTGCCGACGAACTCTGGACCACCGGAGAGACTGATTTACAGACACCTTTCCTGAAACCGGGATCAGACTGAGAAAAAGGTGCTTTAGCCTTACTCCTATCCCTGATACGGACTTGCTTTCAAACAAGTGCAGAGACTACTAACACAGCAGTATTATTTGCCCAAACTACTCTGAACATGACAGACCTTTGTATACGTAACTCTCTACCTTAACTTGTCCCATTGCTGTACCGTACATTTTAACCAGGTGCCTTTTTCCTTACAGGTTGTTTCCACCCTTGGCACCCTGGTAGAACGCAAGGCGGCTGCCACGGTCATGGCCCTGACCCAATATACTCCTCTGCGGCTTGCCTCCAGTAATACAGCCCTCAACCGCCTCTAGCGGTTGAGGTCTTACTTAAAAAGGGGGGAATGAGGCAGCCATGAGGCGAGCTGTAGATATCCCTTCCCCCAAGCCATGCTGCAAGCCATGAGGCTCTGATCAGCCTGACCCTTCCCCCGCAAGCCATGAGGTAATCAGCCTGCTAAGAGAAAGACAATGAGATTCCAGTAGGCACCCTTCCCCCACTCCAGGTCTGAGCACAGTATTTCCCTAGCCCTGAAACCAACAGACCAGAGCATACCGGTTTGGACAGGTCACCCAGGTACCTCCCCAGGGGCTGCTGATTGGTGGGCAGGAAATACCTGTGGCAAATGGGATTGTAGAATGAGTTTAAAACTGTACTGTATATAAGGCATTGTAGGCCGTCCCTCGGGGTTCAGACCCTTGTGGAGGTTGCTGGTATCTCTGTCTGATCCTGTGTGCACATTAAAGATCCTGATTGCATTCCAGCCTGTCTGTGAGTCTTCCTTCTGTGGGTGAGTGATAGAATAAGAGCTTTTCACAGCGTTTGCTATAACAGTAGTAGTGTGACTAGCGCATCAGTATTTCTCTACCACGGCTGTTCCCCCTGCTTCTATCGCAGTCACTACACTCCCGCTGTGGTCAAAAAGTGAACAAAATCCATGTGACTCGCAGTATCTGCTGCACTTTAGCAAATGTGCCCCTTCGAGAAGAACATCCCAAACTATAGCTACACAAGGGAAGAATCCACATTAGGAGTCACCACCCAGGTGTCATCCTGGAAAATACCTTGAAATCCTCTGCTGAGTGTGCAGCAATGACCAAAAAAAGCTAATAGGATACTTAAGAAAAGAATGGAGAATTAAACCAAAGATATCATAATGCTTCAGTTTCATCCAAGCCTTGAACATTGCATGCAGTCAGGGTTGACATGAGGATTTCTGCCACCCTCGGCAGACCCTCCCTGCTACCCCCGCCCCCAGGTGATTGCAGCACCGCCACCCACTTCGCATCCATCTTCTTGCCTGGCGGAAGATGTGGCACGGTGATCCTTCCATTGCGTCGGGCCTTAAATTGAGCATGTTAGCACAGGCACTTTAAGGCCCGATGCAGTGGAGGGATCACTGTGCCACCCCCCCTCCCCCAGGCGAGAAGATGGATGCCAGGGGTGGCATGGCAGGCCGAACTACCTCTTTGCTGGGGGGGGGGGAGGCAATGCCACCCTCCAGGGTCTACCACCCTAGGCAACCACCTAGTGGACAACCCGGCCTTGTGTACAGTTCTGGTTCTCTCATCTGAAAAAAGATATAGTGGAACTGAAAAAGATACAGAGTAGGATGGCCGAAATGATAAAGGGGATGGAAGACTATAAGGAAAGGCTTAAAATCCTAGAGCGCTTCAGTCTGAAGAAGAAACGACTGCATGGTGATACGATAAAGGTCTATAAAATAATGAACGGAGGAGAACAAGTAAATGTGAATCAGTTGTTCACTGCTGTAAAAAGTACAAAGACTAGGGGGACACACAATGAAGTTGCAAAGTAGCAGAATGAAGAGTAAGCAGAGACAACATTTTTCCACTTAGCATGTAATTAAGCTCTGGAATTCGTTGTCAGAGGATGTAGTAAAAGCTGTTAGTGTAGATGGGTTTAAAAATGGTTTGGAGAAGTTCCTGGAAGAAGAGTCCATAAACCCTGGGATAAGCAGCATAAAATCTGTACCTTTTGGGAACCTGCCAGGTACTTGTAATCTGGATTGGCCACTGTTCTTAACAGGATACTGGACTTTATGGACCTTTGCTCTGACCCAGTATGGCAAATCTTATGCACTTACGCTCTAACAAGAACATTTTCAAAATTCCTGGGTCATCTGTATTGATCTCATGTACTACAAGATCAGCACAGCTAGAGCACATCATTTGCAGGGCCAAAAAATATTTTGTTAGTCTTTGTTTAAAATGAAGTTTTAGCCATTTTCATGTGGGTTTTCTTCCTGTTTTTTTAGCACATTTGTCTTAATTGCACATCTTCTATGCAAGTTACAGCATTTTTGCATGTGCAAATCAATTCTGTGCATGTTACTTGGTAAGTGTACATGCACACAAGCAATTTGTGTGCACTTTTCATTTTTAGATGCCCAAACCAACCCAAAATCCAGATTCTTATTGAACATGGTCGGACAGCAGCATAGTGTGAGTAGGAAGAATTGTGAGCTAAGGCAGATGCCTGATTTAACAGAATGTCACTGGTGCAGCTCCTCTCCCTTCCCTACAGAATCAGGGCCTGCTTAACCATTAGGGAAATTAGGTGGCTGCCTAGGGTGGCAGCTTCTGGGGAGGGTGAGGAGCGGACGGCAAATGGCTGCTGCAATCAAAGAAAAACAAGAAGTTCTCATAACTACAGAAATCAGGGATCCATCAGCACATACTATTAGCCCCATGAAGGGTGAGGGGTGAATAATTTTCAAATACCTTATTGTGCAAATTACTTTTGTAAACTGGCCTAATTTTGTACATAAATGGACAATAAAATTTAAAAGTATGACCTCTAGTTGTATGTTTTTACAGGATCATTCTTGAATTCATGATGTTGGGGGTAATTAAGATTATTGAATTTAATGATCAGAATCTCAGGCGGGAAGGGGGGCAAGGGGCCTGAAAGATTGCGCCTCCATTAGATATTAGCCTAGATAGAAACATCAAGCAAAGAGTTCAAAATCTTCATTGAAGAACCATTTCTTTAGGCCAGAGGTTCTCAACCCAGTCCTCAGGACACACCAAGCCAGTCAGGTTTTCAGGATAACCACAATGAATATGCATATGAGAAATTTGCATATGATGGAGGCAGTGCATGCAGATCTCTCTCATACATATTCATTGTGGCTATCCTGAAAACCTGACTGGCTTGGTGTGTCCTGAGGACTGCGTTGAGAAACCTCTGCTTTAAACTAATCTTTCGGGATTCCTAGGCTACCCTCTGTTACTAGCCAAAGTATTGCTATTGAAATGTCATGACCCGAGAAAAGCTTCTATGCCTTCTCCCATTTTGTGTCTAACCATATTACCGCAATGTACCCTCATGTTTTCCCCATATGTTCACTAGATTTCTATGTCACCCTGACACTCCCTCATTTTGATTGTAAATCGCGTAGATTCCGCAAGATATGCTGTACATCACATAAAAACAAAATGTGGAATGAGAGTTGATCCTTGCCCCCTAGAGGACAATGCATTTTACCAGGGAACATCCCCTCTTCCCCAGCCCCCAAGATATTGATTGATTTTCACATTTGGTCAAAGAACTATATTGACTACTATTTGAAAAAGAAAACTACTGACTTCAAAAGCGATATAGTCTGGAAGCTGATAATGACTGCCACATCGTGGGTGGTGTGATTGATAGGCCCTGCTAATCTCTCTGCTCTAATCATTTTGCATCGAACAGTGCCCTTCATTTACATTAACAATAAACCTTCATGCTTTAGAAATAAATGTACTAGATGCTAAATATACAGACGTTCATAATAAAGAAAAGCAAAGGACCAGAGTATGCAATCAGCACCAGATGCAGACGGAATGAGAGCGCACCTCACGCCATTTGTTTGTCATGTCAAACATGTTTCTTCCAAGGAGTCCACCAGCAACTTTTAAGTTGCCATACTTCTGACACTTCACTTTATCAAAATTCCCTGTGCACATACTGGCCTGCTCATACAGGCACTGCCCAGTTAACTCAGCCAGGGCTTTTAAATGGAGCCACAGTGCCATGGCATCATGTTGCCATGGCACCGCGGCTCCATTTAAACGCCGCGATGCCAGCCGCCTGCCCAAAATGTTAATTCCCCGTAGCCCGACCCCCAATCCGGCCTCCTAAGGCCAGGGTCAGGCTGCAGGGAATTAACACTGCCCTCCAGCCCCTTCCGCCCCCCCAGAGTAGCAAAATTGAAACATCCAGGGAATTTCCAGCCATTTCGCTGGCCCTGGACATACATTAGAATTGGCCTTTTCCGTCCAGGGCCAGTGACTGCCCACTGCCCGCCCATTCTCTGTCCCTGTGCCACCCCTTCCCCGCCCCCATATAATTTCCCCACACAGTGCACAACGTCCATTCCTGCTATTCGTGCCTCAGAATGATTCCCATAGGGGGAAATTTTAAAAGTCCTATTCGTAACTGGCACATGTGAAAATGACCATTCACACATGCAAATCAGATCCACATCCCAAAAGCCATTTTAGCCAGGCCCATATTTGCACATGTCTGCCCCAATCACATCCAAGTCACATAGGGGCGTGATAGAAGTATGTCCGCGGAGGACCAAAAAAGATCCATGCGCATCCACGATTATATATTGCACTTGTAAACTTGCCAGCGGACATGTCCATATTTAGACCTGCTCCTCGGCATTGCAAAAGCACTCGTTTTGGCCAGCTCTCGACTCTACAGATGACAGGGGAATATCCTCTCAATTCCCCAATACTTTTCTCCCCCTCAAAAAAGTCTAGCAAATAAATATCAAGAGCTGTTTATGTACCGCTGCGCTGCTGCACATCGAGGTTTGCAAACTGGCCAGCCAGCACATGGATGTGAAGACCTATCCCCATGCAGGTTCTGAAATACTGGCGCTGACACATCTATGTTGCCAAGTCCTGATACATCTTGTCGTACCCCCTTGCCTAGGCCAGAGGCTTAGGGCAGAAAGGGCTGCCTTATTTGTCCTTAAATAAAGAGTCACTGATTTTCTCCCCTAGGGAATTCTGGAAGTTGTAGTTCTTACTTAAAGACAAAGTAGTATGACCACTCGGGTTTGTTCAGGCAAAACAAGAAAATTTATTTTGGGTTCCCCTTTCGCATCAAATTCAAACACAAGGCAAAATAGGATTATTCTCCCAAAGGTAACAGGAACTAAAATTGCTTCGGGAACCTCAGAACTGAAAACACCTTTTCACATCACAGCCCGTTCCCAGCTAATTCTTCAGCTTGTTAATGCACAGCTACCTCTTGTCATTCAAACCAGGTAAGTTCATTCCATTTATATCCAATGTAGCTTTAGTTAATAAACTCAGGGTTCAGTGAATGTTCTTTAATTTAAACAGAAGGTCTTAGCTTTCTCCTAGCTAAGTACAATATTGCTCTTCAAAGACTTCCTGTCTCAGTCCTTTTCTTAGCAATAATTAAACCTCCCTTCTACATAAAGAACAATCCATCGGTGCTTCATTACACCTAGAATCTTCCTCACAAGGATCAATCTGCATGTCCTCTTGCACCATACATTGCTTATCTTCCCCTGGGTTTTCAACAACACGTTCCAACTTACTGTTTTGTAAAAACCTCTGGAGTTCCTCTAAAAGCTGCTCTCCTGGATAAGAACTGGTTGTACCTTGAGAGTAGGCTTTTCTGTCTTGGAACAGTTTCTTTAATACTTTAATTGTATTCAGGTCTATCTCTCTGCTCGAGGCTGGGTTCTGGTTATCTCTGTCTATAACCGCTTGCACCCACCTTCTCTCAGCTTGGGTTCCTGGAACCGGGTTTTGCACACTGTGCTCCTGAACCCTCTGGCTTCACAGCTACTGGACTCTCAGCTGCTCTTTCTCCTTCTCCTCCCTCTGCTCTCACTGAAGCCGGCTTAAAAAGCCGCTTTCATGCCACCACTCCCTGCTCCCTGCACATGTGCCTGTGATTAGAGCTCAAACCTGCACCTACGTTAGGGCTTGGGCGTGGCTCAGCCTCAGCTAGTATGTGTTTCTTTAGTTTATCTGAAGCTTGAACCCTGTGGAAACCTTGCCTGTCTCTTGTCTTAAAGGCGTATTCCTTATTTTCCTCTGTTTCCATCTGTTCAACACCACTCTCATCGTCACAATCTATATTTCGCACGTGCACATATCTGAAATCAGCCGTCTCCCTGCACGTGCTTAGACTATTATTCTGCACAGTCCCATTTTCTGGGATGTCGATGGAGACGTTTATCTTTCGGTGCAGGGACACGTCAATTTCAGAACACATTTACACATGTCCACCTTCTCTACTGCCTCTCCTACTGAATTCCAGTAGTTTAGATTTGTACATTCCAGGGGGCAACTAAACAGCCTATCCAAAATATGCCTTTTAGCCTATAAATTACTATGGGATAAATTTTCAAAGGGTTTACAAGCCTAACTTTGGGAGTTAAATGGCCCAATGTTCAAAAGTGCTTATACGTGTAGCAGCGGTCACTGAACACGTAAACTCTCATTCTCACAGAACACCCTGGCATGATCTGAGTAGGGTAACGGCGGAGTGAGGATGGGTGGATTGAGGATGGAGCATATTTCTGATTAACTCTATGGACAGTTGACGATATTCAGCTGCTATCCACTAGCTATGCAGTTAAATTTAGGACAATGAAACTGCTTAGCTAGTGGATAGCAGCCAAATATCCCCAACTAGCAAAGATGGAAGGATTTTCAGATTTAGCTCTTGCATTTTTGTGGCAGTAGTTCAATGAAAATTACATTCAGGTTCAGTAAACATTTTCCTATCTCTGAAGGGTTTACAATATAACTTCGCACCTGAGGCAATGGAGGTTTAAATGACTTGCCCAAGACCATAAGGAGTGTTAGTGAGATTTGAACCCTACTTTCCCTTCTTTGGAAGCCCACTTCTCTAACCTTTAGGCCATGCCACCACATTTACAGATGGAGGTGCTGAATATACATAGAATATTTATATCCTGTGGCTAATGAAAAAAAAAAACACTGACTACAGGGTTTAAATACTAACCCATAAGTTCTTAAATCAGTCACTCTGAAAACTGAATAGAGCTGAGCTCCTAAAATAAAGCTCCCGAAAAGCAGGCAACCATGGGAACGGCGTTAAGTCACAGATAAAAAGTTCAGAATCTTGCAGTACTGTTCAGTACTAGGCACCCAACTTTGGCTCCTAAAGCCAAGTGAATTGACAGCAGAAACCCGAGGTGCCTAAGGGACATGTTTACTGAACCATGCTAACCAGTAGCGCAGGGTTTTCCATGTGCTAAGCACGCCACACTAACAGTGCAGGGTCCTGTGCTAGTGCCTTAATGGGCGGGACAAGGTGGGTTAGGGGCACAATGTGAGTGTTGACAGTGCAGCGTGGTTAGAGTAGGTCTTATGGGCATCTGCGAACCACTACTGCATGCTACTTCAGTGAATGGCATTAAATGTGCCCACGTGCCATTGAGTGCAGTCCTGTGCACTTGCAACTCGCTAACTACAGGGGGGCCAAATACAGATGTCTACAAATATTAACAAATATCATGCAACAAACATGCGCTACCAGCGCAGATTTTTAGTAACACATCACTCTTGGCAGACCTAGACAAGATTCTCAAGAGCAGAGATGACTCTCCATACAAAGATTTGACTTGTTCGAGCCATGGTATTTCAATAAAGTCATATGGATGTGAAAGTTGGACAGTGAAAAAGATAGACAAAAAGAAAATTGATGCCTTTGAATTATGGTGCCAGCGACAAATACTGTGTATACCATGAACTGCCCAAAGAACAAACCAGTCAGTACTAGAGGAGATCAAACCTAAGCTTTCTTTAGAAGCTCAGATAGCAAGACTTCGACTTTCATACGTTGGACACATCATGTGAAGAGAGAGATCATTAGAGAAAGACATCATGCTCGGCAAGGTTCTTAGAAGGTCAATGCAAAAGAGGAAGCCAGCAATGAGATGGATCGATACAGTAACAGCAGCTATGGGTGCCAGTCTGTCAACAATGAGCTGTCTGACTGAAGACCAAACACAGTTTAGGACAACTATCCAGAGGGTCGCCATGAGTCAACACGGACTCGATGACACTTAACAACAATCAATTATATGTATGTTAATTCATAGGTATATGTATATACAAGCAATTTAGGGTCACTTGAAATTTTTTAGATTGCCAAATAAACCGAACACATTCATGAATGCACATTCCTAATGAAAACTACTACACACACTAACCTTTGCTCATGCAGAGGCAAGGCAGGGGTCTTGCTGTGCTAGCTTCCCCCACTACTCAAGTGCCTTTGTGGTTTCACATAGGACTTCTTCCCTGTATCCGGCTCCCTGGGTCTGCATGGACTCACTTGCCTGGCTGGTTGGGCATTCCTTCTTTCTCTCGCTCTCAGTTAGGGTGGGTCACCTCTCAGGCTCTAGTCTCTCACCTCTGTAGCTTGCCTGTTTTATAGTGGCCCTGGTCTTTCTCTCACCAGATCTTGTCACTATACAGCCCTAGCCACCTCTCAGGATGATTTTTGGTCACCTCTACAGCTGAGATCTCTTTCCCAGCAATATCTCTCCCTGCTGGCTCTAGTCTCTCACCTTTACATTGGTTTTTTTCATCAGATCTGATCTCCTGAAATTGTGCTTAGTCACCTCTGCAGCTGGGCTAGTCTCATTAACCCTGCTAGTCTCAGCTGGCTGCTCTTGAAGAATGCTTGGGCCTCCATAGCCACTCTTGGCTACTCCAGGCTCAGCACAACTTCCTGCTGCCTTTTTGTTTCTGGATCTCCTTGGTGACCTTGTGTTGGTACATCCAAACCTCTGGTTACAACCTCTGGTCCACATTTTTCCCTCTATTGGGCTTTTTACCATGGGCTTTCTCCTCTCAGCATCTAATCTTCATAAGCTTTTTCTTCTTTTTCTTTTTTCTTTTTGGGTCCACCACTAAAAATGCCTTCTTACCCCCTCTCAGCATTTTTGCTACCTTTCTCTGAACCCTTTCTAGTTCCATTATATCCTTTCTGAGATGTGGTATGTAGTTCTGGTCACCCCATCTCAAAAAGAATAAAGTGAAACTGGAAGAGGTTCAAAGAAGAGCAACAAAATGATAAAAAGGATAGAACACCTCCCTTCTGAGTAAATGCTAAACAGGATAGGGCTCTTCGGTTTGGAGAAAAGACATGAGTGGGGGTGAAACAGAGAACAGTTGTTTAACCTTTTAAACAACACAAAACAAGAAGACGCTTCAGGAAACTAATGACCAGCAAATTGGAAACAAATCACATAAAGTTTTTTTCACGCAGCGCATAATTAAACTGTAAAATCTGTTGCTGGATAATCGGATCAATGCAGCTAACACAGTGGCATTTAAAAGAGGCTTGCACAAATCCCCGGAGGAAAAGTCCCTAAAAAATTGTTAGCCAGGTAGACTTGTCAGAGCCATTGCTCATCCCTGGAAATGAGCTATGAAAAATAGATCTACATTTTGTGATCTATCGGGCGTTCTAAACTGGCCACTATCGGATGCTGGGCTCGATGGACTCTGGTCTGACTCTGCATCTTTTCTTATGTTCTAACCAATCTTCTGCCCCTCTGCAGAACTCTTTTGCAGGAGTTTTCTGTCCAGGACCTTTTTTGGCTGCTGTAGTTCATCTTCAGTGCTAGCCTGCCATGTCTTCTTGCAGCTCCACTGCCCTGCCTCCCCCAGCTGACAGTTCATCACAGTCCTCCCCCCCCCCCCCCCCATGGCTCTCACTCCTGCCTGCCACCAAAGAGCTGTGGCCGTGGCTCTCTTTCAGTGTTCTTCCCATCTATTCGCTGCCCCCCCCCCCAGCACTCCTCCCTCTGCTGCTGCTGCTCTATTCTTTCTGCTACTGTCTCTCTTGCCTCCGGCATCACCCCTGTAACTCCTGGGGTGGTGGGTGGTGAGTAAAGTAGCCACAGCCGCAGTTTCTTTACATTTGAGCATAACTAGTCCAGTTCTTATTATAACAAATTCTGTTTTCTTCTTTGTCATGCTCTTTTTTAACTTTTATACAGCCAAGTAGAAGCAGTGTTTGCGAGTAGACAAAGAAGGGGTAAAGAAGACAAATCTCCTTCTTTAGTGTAAAAGCTATCAGCCTGAGTTAGCAGCAGACTCGCTTTTCTGGGTAGATTTGCATATCCAAGGCCACCTGAAGTAGAAAAGGCATTCTGAAGCTGATTTTCCACAAGAGCACATCAGGGAACAAAGCAGCATAAAGAAACACTACAAAGATCGGAGAGTTGCCACTCATGAAAAAAAAGAAAATCTTCAGAAGGAAAAAAATTCCATTCAAGGACCCCTTAAAAAGATGCATTAGCACGTTTTACATAGGAATGGGACAGACATCCTGAAGTATCAAATGACTGATAGGGCTGTGAATTACACAGCAGTAAGTACATCAAGTGCTTTGGGTGACCTTGCGATAAACCACAAGAGCAAAACTCAAAGGGTTTACGAGATCATCTGAACCCTAAATTCTGTTCATGAAAGCACATGCAAGTTCTTATGCTTTGTAGCAGAACACCACCATCAGAAACCTTGCAGGTCCCATTTAAAAATGTAATCCTCACTTTTTAAACATGCTCCATGTTTTGTCTTTGTACCCTTTTCCATGGAGTCCCCACCTTCTAACACTATTGCTGGCCACAGCCCTGCCAAGAACTTGCCCCTCCCCCATTCTTTCCTGAAGTATGAATGTGCAGGTATATAACAAGCTATTTAATGTTACACCTATGAATTGTGGGATTTGTAGTCCCTGCTGGATTGCAAGACAATCACATCACCTACTTCTATTCTATTCTATTAGGGAGGTCATTTTAGAAGCATGTATAATTAGCAATTTAAGAAAGGCGTTATTTACATGTGTAGTTGCTTGGGACACAAATTTCAAGATGAGGTGTCATGCGTGTAGTTTGAGTGGGTCAAAATATTATGCCTGTACGTCCCATTTTAATAAATGCATATTAAAAATAATTTTCCTGTCTGCTTTTGCACGGGCTATGAAGTAAACACAAGTTTCATAAAAGAGCACATCTTGGCTAGGGCTTAAAACCAGAGATTAAGGAGTTTATTATGTTTAATCCCCTGTTTTTAGGCATGTTTTGCATCAGGTGATACTGCCTATTGTCTTACCCACCCCATAACCATTTATTCCTGTACTCAGTCTATACTCTTTCAATGTATCTCTTTTGTCCATACATTTAGGAGTCTCATCTACCCAAATTTTAGCAAGCAATAGAACCCTTGGTCTGGAACATGTACAAAGCATGTGAAATGTGAACTGCCTCCAATGGTTTGAAGTGACAGTGGTACAGTTAAGAGCTGAGGGAGAGGAGGAACAGGTAAAGGACCTGAAATATATTTGAGATGGTTGTGGAGACTGTGAGGGAGCAGAGTTGCAAGGATGGAAAGGCGAGATGATGCGAGAGATGGTGCTGGTTTAGGAGATGGGAATTTGTGTGATCAAACGCCAAGTGATGGCAAACGAGAGAGAAAAGGCATCAGTCTGCACCGAATGGATGGGTCAGCTCGTCTTTATCTGCCATCATTTACTATGCTACTGGGTCAGACTAAGATCATCCTATAATCACATTGTTTTTTTCTGTGAACCAGGAAATGGTTTGGAAAACAGTTGGGTCTCTCTTGTAACCGCACAGTCAGCTTTGCACATTTTCCCCGCTGAGGGAACTTTCACAGCTATAAACTGAGAGACGGGTCAGAAAACTATAATCCCAGAACCTAAAATTCTGGCCATATGGCAGGTAATATTATAAAGTTTGCCTAGACAAAGGTGCATTTCAACACACTTATTTGGCACTTATTTTATTTCTTTATAAAATAGGGGTGTAAGTAGTCAAAAGTCTGCTCTAGGCTGCTGCCTTGATTTTTCAAGAGCCTGCATAAGTTACCGTATTTTATAACGTGTGCATGTAAATTTGCACTCTTCTCATGTGCACACCCACAATGAAAGTATATGCCATCAATCCCACGTTCATATTTCCAAAATAGCAGCTGACTACATTGCATGCTTAAGTGGTCACTTATGCATGTAGATCCCTAAAATACCATCATTTACCTGCGTGATCACACACATAAATGTAGGCGACCCTTATGAAATTACCATCAAACTGGATATTTCCTGTTTGGTGCCTTTAGTCAGATTACGATGCAAAAATATATGAAATACATAAGTACATAATATAATAAGTTCCCTATCATACCAGCTTCACTTCTAATGTTTGGGATGCAAGATGCATCTTCTACTGCCATATGGTGAAACATATTAGCGCCACCAGCCTTCCACCCTAGAATTCTGTTAAGCTCTCAGAACAGACAATAAATAGACCCAGGGCTGGCTTTGGTGTAGCATTTCTCATTATAAATTAAAGCAAACTAGAACATGCAGATGTAGAAATAAGCAATCAAGATTTCCCAGCTGCTTTGTTATATTCCACTCTGAATTATTTTCTAATAGTGCAGGGCTACCACCATACACATCCTGCCCTTTCATGCTACCACAGAGCACCTGGCTTGCAGACCATATTCAGATGCAGAGGTCATACACTACTAGAAATGAATGATTCCGCAGAGATGAGCTCTCAAAGAGCTGCTTTCTGTACCACACACTCAGCTCCTCTGACAGGAGCATCTGCTGTTTCCTCTTGAGGATGACAACTAAGACACAGTGATAAAGGTAATCAGTGGTCTGATGGGAAGAAGAGGAAAAGCAGGACATTGGACAATACAATGAAGAATCGGTGTCCTTCTGCAGAACGTCATGCACTATCACAGTATTCACGAAGCTTGTAGAGCTCAGGTATCATCATTATCAGACTGATGGCGATCAACGTCATTGGGCATATTTCACTTTCAGTCGGCAGTTATGCATCTTGAGTGCTATTGGCTTGGTCAGAAACTCCACATTGGGCTCTTGTGCCATCGTTTTACCATCCCAGAAGTGTTAATCCTTAAAATACTGCATTGCATAGCAAGGTAAATTAAGAAAAGGTGAGACACTCTGTAATATGAAGTGTAATCTAACTTATAATAACTTAGTAACATAATAAATGACAGCCAATGAGGTCTTCCCAGTAGGGTGGCTAGAGTTTTACCCACTGCTTTCTGTGCAGATTAGTCCCCCTCTGTACTTTTGTTTGGGGTTGTATCTGCTGGTCCCCCCCCCCCAATCTATTTTTGAAATATAAGTATTGAAGTGTTCTTTGATTCCATCCTATTATTATATAGGGATCCTCTGTGTCTGTCCCATGCCTTTTTGAATTCTGTCACTGTTTTTGCCTCCTCCACCTCCATCGAGAGGGCATTCCAGGTATCCTCCACCCTTCCATAAAAAAGTATTTCCTGATGTTGCTTTTAAGTTTACCTCCCTGCAGCTTCATTTCATGTCCCCTAGTTCTGTGGCTTCCCTGTCTTTGGAAAAGGTTTGTTTATTAGTACTTTATAGTGCAGGGCTACACTATACAGCGAAGACTCAACCCATGACCTTGGAACCAGAGACCAGTGGTTTGTGGCTGGAGCTACAGAGACCACTTGATAGCTCACTTCAGTAAGAGTCATTTAGATTTTCCAAGTGAGCTCAAATCATGGACATGCAGAATCGAAGAGAAGAGTTGCAATCTAATCTGCATTGTCTTCTTCCAAATTTAGCACATAGAAAGCCTGATTTTACATAAGAGCATCGAAGTAAGAATTGGGCCATCCAGCTTAGGATGTGCACATTTCCACAAATATGCTAAATGAAACACAGAGCCTTTTGTAAAATACATATCAGTATGCCAGAAAAATGTTTGTTTTCTTAAAATTTGAGGTGGTTTTGAACACCAAAAGCAAGCAGACGGATCTCTTCTATCACTGGTGCAGCCCTCAAGTCTAAATGAGCAGCTAGCTAACATGGAGTCTCACAGAAGGTATCATTGCAAGACATTCAGATCTTTTAAAGTATTCTTGAATTGGTTTTGTTAAATCAGAAAGACTTGCATACTTTTCTGTGCCACAAAAAACTTACTTACAACATGCCTCCTTGGAAGATGTACATGCGGCAAATCTACATGTGCACAATAGTCATTTAGCCATGTATATGCCTCTGTTTATATGTGTACAAGTTGCAAAGCACGTCTAAAATGACCTCCGGAATCTCATAGCAATAGCGAAAAGTAGACCAGTTATTGTTCTTTATGAGCCAGGAAGAACTAACTTTTCAATGCACAGTACACTCACTGTGGTTCTTCTTCTCTAGTCTATTGTTAGAGCTTCTGTTCTTGAGTTTTTATAAATTGTGGAGCTGATATTCAGAGTATGGGACATTTAAACACCACGGTGGTTAGCACAATATTGTCTGGGTGTTCAGCAACAGTGTCCAGATCATCGCTGCCATTTTCTGAATCATGTCGATTTTCAACCACCATCCGGATAGTTCTCTGAACAGCACTTAGGACGGCTTTTCCACTATCCTAAATTATCCAGATAACTTAAGGAAGTAGTTACTATGCTTCAGTAAAATCTGACATTTTATTAAAGCTTAGTTTACCATGGGAGTCACAAACTTGTGGTAACTCAGTGCCACAGGTAAGTGACTCCTGCATTATTCCAAGGCAAAAGTAATGCCAATTCAAAGCTTCCATTCTTTTCCATGCCAAGAGCATTGAGTCACTAACATGTGGCCCACTGCTCCAGGCTGTAATCTTAAAGATACTGTGCCATTGAATTAGAGTTGATGGTCTGGGGTCCCCTCCTCCAGGCACCAGCAATGAGTAAGAGCTCCCCCCCCCAATACCCCCTCCCCATCCCAGTAGAGGTCCTCCAAAGACTCAACCCTAACCCCTGAAGATTCTCCCCTCAGTTCCAGAAGCCCACCATGGCCTACCTTTCAAAGTCCCTGATGGTCCCCCCTCACTCTTGCCAGTATCAGCTCTGGATTCAAAATGGTGCCTGGGATCCCCTGATGGCAGTCTCATGAACCACTGATTCCAATTCAATGACGCACCCCTTTAAGATCGCAACCTGGAACACTGGACTGCATGTTAGCAGCTCGATGCTGCCAGAGGAAAAATAATGCCAGCTTTGAGCTGGGATGGTTTTTCCAGGAATATTGTGGCTTGCAGTAATTTAAGAGTCATATTAGACATCCTATTGACTATGCAAGCCCACATTCAAAGAATCACCAAAGCCGCCTTTTATAAACTTAATGTGATTCGTAGGCTTCAGCCTTCTCTATCATCTGAGAATCTACATACTGTGGCTCAAACATTGGTTCTGTCATCATTCGACTATTGTAATAGCCTCTGCAATCAATACAAAATGTGGCGGCTTGTTTGATTACCAATTGCGAGAGATTCAAACATATTTCCTCCAATTTATACAATCTGTATTGGTTGCCAATTAAAAAATATGAATTCTATATAAGATTATTATGTTGGTATTCAAATCCTTAAATCACAAGACTTCGCTCAGTTTTATCTGCAGCCTTGCGAGTCTATTGCCCTTCTCGCATTTTATGCTCTCGGGAGACTTTACTTTTGGATGTTCCTTTGTTCCGACATGTCCATTTCCAGGTGTTTTGTAATAGAATGTGTTGACAGCTGTGGAATGCATTAACCATTGAGTTACACAACACTTCTGACATCTTAGTGTTTCATAAAAAAGGTGCATCTGTTTCTGCAGGCTTTTCCAGTGGATGGTGCAAACTAGGCTTTAAGTATATTCCTTCAGATTAACAGGGGTGTTTCATAAAATTAAAGACATATCCATTTCGGTAGGCTTTTCCTGATGATTTGTAAGCTAGGCTTTGAGTATGTTTTTTCAGGTATTTAATACATTGAAGAACAGGGCAGGATGCTGTGTCTTTGTGTTGAATATTGTTTTTTATTATGTGAGTTATGTTTTTATTTTATGTTCATTTCTATTGTAATCCGTCGAGGATATGGTGGGGAATATACATTTTAAAATAAATAAATAAATCCATAAATATCCCAAGCTGCCTTATTCCATTAGAGTACTCATAAGGTGTTTTACATTTGTATGCTTTGCATCTCATTAGTATTTGCCAGCTTTAGCTTTGCATCTCATTAATGTTCAATAAGTGTTGTGGTGGTAAATTGCGCATTACAATAAAATAAAGCACGCTATTGCCATAACGCACTTTAGTAACTACCCTTTATCTGGAAGGCGGCTGAAAATTGACAGTATCTGGATAATGGATAGATGCTGTGCCACCCTCACTCTGCCCCCAGATTGTCCGAGCACTCTCTACATAGTGCCAAGGAGGTTTGTGGAGACATTTGGCAGCACTGTGGTTAATCACTGTGTTATTATCCAAATAAGAGCTATTGAACATTGGCTCCTGTAAATTTAGTTGCTTATTTTCTAGTTAAGTAGGGGTCTCTTAGAGGGTCTAGTAAATCAGTGTTTATCAGTGTTTTTGCACCACAGGTACTATTGCTGGACATGTTTTCCACTCGCACCAATTGTGAACATTTGTGTGACCCAGGGGTCATCAGCACAGAAGAGGCACAAAAACTGAGTTGAGGATACAAGATGTTAGGGAAAAGTGAAAAAGTACCAGGGAAAGGGGTGTTTTTCTGGTTTTTTATCCAATAGAGGTGTTTTATCTGTGTTTATCAATTAGAACGGAAAATCAGAAATCTCTGTATTTCCAACACAATGAACAAGTCACGCAATGCTAATTTTGCATTGCTACTTCTGTGGGCTATAAAGATAAGCTGTCCAAACAGCAATTAGCAATCCTTTTCAGATTAGTTTGCCTCCTTTTAAAGGAGGCCTTCTCTCCATGTGGTCAGAGCCAGCCCCAAAGTTGGTTGAGGGTTTTGGCGCCCTAGGCAAACCTTCTTTAAATGCCCTGCTCTTTGCTGCCCCCTCCCCCAGAAGCTGCCACTCTAGGCAATCGCCTAGTTTGCCTAATGGTTGGGCCAGCCCTACATCTGGTGTCTCCTTCTGCACAAACCATTAGAGTGGGAGTTTCTCAACCCAGTTCTTGGGACACACATATCCAGTCACAATGAATATGCATTCATTCTGATTATCCTGAGGACTGGATTGAGAATTCATGCATTAGAGGTATACAGCAAGGTTCCCTCTAAACTGTGGGGGAATCCTCCATTCATTTTCCTGTAAGTGAGGGCAGATGCTTCAATATCTTGCTTTCAATTGCAAGGGGCAAGCATGTTCTGCAAGACTTTCAGGGGATCTCTCTATCACTCATGTTTAAAAATGCAATATTGAACTATTACACCCTTCCTTCAGCAGGAATGCAGGTAGTGGAGTCCCATGCAACTTATCAAAAATGTTGGTGTATGGAGAAGGGGTGGTTTCAATTTATATTTTTTAAAGAACACTATTAGCAGCCTGCTCTCAGCTCATCTCTGATGGTAAGCAGGGTTGGGCCTGGCGAGTACTTGTATGGGTGACTACCCTGGAATACCAGGGACTGTAAACTAACTGCGTGGAAGAAAGACATGGCAATCTGTTTCTGATCACGCCTTGCCAATAAAACCCAGGGGCTGGGTTGAGGTACACATTGCATTATTGCCAGCACAAATCCTAAGCTGTTCATCAGTCTCTCTCTACCAATTAAAAACACACTTCAAGCCCTTAAACATTTCCCTCCCTCCTCAGGCTTCCACTACAGCTCTTACATCTAAACACTAGACTAGCACCATTTTGAAGCACAGCTCCAGTGGAAAGGAGCAACTGGGGAATGCTCCTGCCCCAGTGGAATCCTTGTGATTGGGTCAAGAGGGGACTAAAGGGGTGGGAGGGATGTGGAGGAAGCCTGTGTGGCTTTCCAAAACATTTAAGCATGGCTTTAATGGGGGGAGGGAGCAGAAAGTAAAAAAATGAAAGAACAATGAACAAAATTAGACCAATATTCTACTTTCCTTTTGTTTCATTTACAAGATAGCATGAAATAAAATAGGACCCCCCCCCCCCCCAGCACATCACTGATCTAGTAGTTCTCCAATGTGGTTCAGAGATGCAGAAGCAGGTCTGTTTTCCAGGACAGCCACAATAGCGATTCACAAGATATATTTCCATAATATTGGTCTAATACCTAAATTGATTTGCATGTATGGGTTACCCTGAAAACTAACCTTGTTTGTGGGTCCCAAGGACTGGATTTGCAATGAAGTAGGCGAGGTACTAGTAAGATAGACTCCACAGCAAGTTACTTTACCATCCAGAGGATCCCCGTCCTCATTCACTTACAGAACCGGCAGAAATCGAGTCTTCAGTTCTGGTGCTCTAGCGAGACATGAACAGAAGGTGTTATCCTCTGCAAATTGTTCTCCGTCTTGGGCGGGAAGCAGAACTGCTGATGCCAGATTCTGCTCAGGGCACATTTATGAAGTTTGCCTGTTGTATATAGCTCAGCTTCTTTTTCCTTCATTTAAACAACAGCAATTTGTTTTACTCTGATAGTTTCCTCAAAATAATAGTCTCATTATTAAACATCTGGCTCCTTTCTAGCAGAATAGGCCTCTGATGAGGAAAGTGCGTTTATAATTCTAATTTGAATCGCAGTACATTAATATGCTGCTTCCTGTAATGTTTGCCTTAACCTGTTTGGAGGAATTATGACTGCAAATACATTGTACACAACATGGTCTAAACTACCGGCTTGTATAAACAACATAAGAGCCAAGGCAGCCTCATGCAGGTGATTAGAGCCACTCCAGAAGCAATCACGATTAGCGCTTTGGCTTGGAGCCATGTTACACATAAACAAAGCCTCTCTTTCTAAGTTCCTGCTATGTCCCAGGCTAATAGAATCACCTCTGCTATCAATGCATTTCTCTCACGCCTTTTCTAGAGGGAGTTTAAGGCGAGTTACTTTCAGGCACTGTAGGTCTTTTGCTATCCCTGGAGGGCTTGCAGTCTACGTCTGTACCTGAGGTAATGGAGGGTTAAGTGACTTGCCCATCACAAGGCCACACTGGCTTTTCCCTTCTACAGCACAAATGGGGATCTGGTGTGGGCTAAATTCACATGCTAGAGAACCTCTTTCCTTCGGATCCAGAAGAAAAAAACTTTAAAAATACGATATAGAAAGAGACGCTTTCTTGGTTTATATAGACTTGCTGACACCTCAAGCACGTGAGTTGCTGAAACCTTAGGCCCTTGGGGTGATGATGGAAGGGTGCTTGATGGGCGTTTGGGTGTAAATGGGTGAGGGTTAAAGAGTCCTTGGTGCTGACATGGGGAGGAGGGACGGGGAGTGACAGGAAGGCAGATTAGGTGGGGGAGGGGGAATGGATGGATGGCAGGCAGGGGCTGGGGAGGGGGAAACTGGAAAATGTTCAATGTTGAATGTGTCACCCCATGCCAGGGGACTGTTCATCTGGCTTTTGTTTTCAATAAAAGCGATTTGAACTAAAACTATGATTTAAAGTTAACATACTTACAGCAGCAACTCAAACACTTTCTCGGTGGCTATGTAAAATGCTCCTCATTTTGTTTCCATGCTGAACCAGCCTACTACCAACAAACACAACTGCTAAGTAACTTCACAAAAACGTTCCTCGTTCACCTCGTTTTCCTGACAAAACAGGTCTCAAAGACAAATGAGAAACTTAGGAAAATTTTTATTTCTTTTGCATGACACCTACATAGACGTTGCCTCTCTAAATGAGGCATGCACGAGATATATTACTGCAGTGTGTGTAGCAAATTCTAGATGATTCAGGTTGCATCTCTGCCGTGGTCCTTTATGTTCTACATAGATCATCTGGAGGGGGCAGGGGGAGAAGGTTAGAGCCAATGAAGTCAAAGGGCCAAGTATTTCACTAAATTACACTTCTACAGTCTTTACTGCTTCTTTTGATTACTCGCCCACATGAGTCACAAGAGCACATTACCATCTGTTTGGCTAGCCTTGCTGATCTGGCCAGATATTAAGACAGTGCCCATTAAAAGAACATTGCATTAATGTTAATTGCCATCTTAAGGAAATCAAGCATATACCAACCACCACTAGAAGAACTGAAAAATAATGTTGGTCTGAAATGCAGCCAGTCTAAAGATGTTTAGAGTGATATTGCATGTAAAGGTGAGCATGCCAAATTTGTAATTAATACTAATAGAACTCTACAAAAAACTGTTTGCATTTTAGTCATGTGAAATGCATTATGTGACATTTATTTATGTAGACTTCAATTAGTGGTGCAATCTACTCCAATATAGACCAAAAGCTAATGTGGCGGTATTGGATGACCTAGCTGAACCTTCAGCCATATGCCCCCTGGCCCTATGGCCCAACAGCCCTTCTTTTCTTCTACCAGCAGCTTCACCTCTCTCTCTCTCTCTCTCTCTCTCTCTCTCTCTCTGCCTCCTCAGGTTCATCAACACCCTTCTTTCCAACTCCCTCAAAAGTTCAGCCCTAGCGAGAACATATTTCTCTGTTCCAAGGTCTCCCCAGCCCCAGCAACTACTCCTTCTTTGTTCCTACCACAGCCTCCTGCCTACTAGCTGCAGCCTGCAATAGGTGGGTCCTTGGCATCTACCACTTTGCCTTCTTTTTCATCTCCTGAAGGGGCCATTGAATCTTTTTGGCCTATTGTCCCACAGGTGCTCCTCCATTGCCTCTGCCTTGGAGTCCCTGTTTTCCTGCCGCCAGACCCCGATGGGGGCAGCCGGGGTCCGGATCAGGCAGCAGGGACTCTCACCCTGCTTGCCACCATTGCTGCTGGTGGGTTGACCTGTCAATCCAGAGGGGTGGCCAGCGCTTATTCCACCTCTGAGGTGGAATAAGCTGGCCGTCCCCTCGGCAATCCACAGACGTACAGGGCCATGACCGGATTTAGCCCTGTACATCCAGGGACTCTGTCCCACTCATGCTCCGCCTACTCTCTGCCCTGCTAGTCACCTTGCAGAATTAGGCCCATACTGTCCTTGTGTCCACCACCTTCACCAGGACACTATTCCACGCATCTACCACTCTTTCCGTAAAGAAATATTTCCTCATATTACTCCTGATTCTTTCCCCCTTCACTCTCATCCTATGTTCCTCGTAGCAGAGCTTACCTTCAATTCAAAGAGACCCTCATATGCACTTATGCCATGGAGGTATTTAAATGTCTCTATCATATCGCCCCTATCTCGCCTTTCCTCTAAAGTACACATATTAAGATCTTTAAGTCTGTCCTCATATGCTACATAACAAAGACCACTAACCATTTTAATAGCCACCCTCTGCACCAACTCCAACCTGCAAATATCCTTTTGAAGGACTAATGATTGTAAGACTCTTTGGTAGTATTTGAAGTCCAGTAGTGCTTGCAGGTGCTGTTTTTATTTTGTAGTATATGGTTCTGGTGATGTTGTTGATGTGCGGTTGTAATGTTAGATGTTGATCAATGGTTATGCCGAGGTACCGTACTTCAGAGGTTACTTTTAGATGCGTTCCTGCTACCTTTCTGATGGGTGGTAGACTATACTTTATATCTTTGAAGATAAAGAGAGCTTCAGTTTTGTTGTGGTTTATGTTTTGCTAGCCATTGTGTGATCTCATTGAAGCATCTGACCAGGGAGGTATAGACTGGTTTTGCAGTGGAGAATGGCATGTATAGCATGATGTCATCTACGCAGATGTGGTATATTCTGAGATCTAATAATCATGCCGATGGGTTGAAGAAAGATGTTGTCAGACTCAAGGGTGAAGGGGAGGAATATGTAGAAGTTGATGAGGATAAAGCGGAATTGCTTAACAGATATTTCTGTTCTGTGTTCACAGATGAAGAACCAGGAGCAGGACCTCAGAAAACACCCACAAACAGGAACAGAAGCGAGGGACATCTTGAACAATTTTCAGAAGACTGTGTTCATGAGAAACTAGCTCAACTTAAAGTACACAAAGCAATGGGACCAGATGGGATACACCCT
Source organism: Ichthyophis bannanicus (assembly GCA_033557465.1). Taxonomy (NCBI): domain Eukaryota; kingdom Metazoa; phylum Chordata; class Amphibia; order Gymnophiona; family Ichthyophiidae; genus Ichthyophis; species Ichthyophis bannanicus. The sequence continues at coordinate 126,891,427 of CM066043.1, read as the reverse complement.
AGAATACTGAGGGAACTTGGGGACGTTCTAGCAGCTCCACTGACTGACCTTTTCAATGCCTCGTTGGAGTCGGGAGTGGTGCCAAAGGACTGGAGAGAGGCTTATGTGGTGCCTTTACACAAAAGCGGAAGTAAGGATGTGGTTGAAAACTACAGGCCAGTTAGTTTAACTTTGGTGGTGAGTAAATTATTGGAAACGCTTCTGAAAGAGAAAATAGTGAGGTTTCTGGAGTCCAGCGGATTACAGGATCCGAGGCAGCATGGATTCACCAGAGGCAGGTCTTGTCAGACAAATCCAATTGATTTCTTTGACTGGGTGACCAGGGAGTTGGACCGAGGGAGAGCCCTAGATGTGGTGTATTTAGATTTCAGTAAAGCCTTTGACACTGTTCCTCACAGGTGACTTATAAACAAACTGAGCACCCTAGGGATGGACCCTAAAGTTACCGCTTGGGTTAGAAATTGGTTGGGTGGGAGGCGACAAAGAGTACAGGTAAATGGAGCTCACTCTGAGGAAAAGGATGTTACCAGTCGTGTGCCCCAGGGATCTGTCCGTGGTCCGATTCTTTTTAACATCTTTGTTAGTGATATAGCGGAAGGGCTGTCGGGTAAGGTTTGCCTTTTTGCGAATGATACCAAAATCTGCAATAGAGTAGACACCCAGTAAGGTGTAGATAACATGAGGAGGGATCTAGCTAAGCTTGAAGAATGGTCTAGAATTTGGCAGCTGGGATTTAATGTTAAAAAATGTAAGGTCATGCATTTGGGCTGCAGCAATCCAAGGGAGCAATATAGTATAGGGGGTGAAGTACTTTTTTCCACTAAAGAAGAGCGGGACCTAGGCGTGCTTGTATCTGATGATCTTAAAGTAGCTAAACAGGTAGAAAAGGCGATGGCAAAAGCTAGAAGAATGCTTGGGTGCATATGGAGAGGAATGGCGAGCAGAAAAAAAAGGAGGTGATAGTACCTCTGTATAAGTCTTTGGTGCGACCTCATTTGGAGTATAGTATGTAATTCTGGAGACCGCACCTTCAAAAGGATGTGAACAGGATGGAGTCGGTGCAGAGAGTGGCTACTAAAATGGTTAGTGGTCTTCATTATAAAGCATATGAGGACAGACTTAAGGATCTTAATATGTACACCTTAGAGGAAAGGCGGGATAGAGGTGATATGATTGAGATGTTTAAATACCTCCATGGCATAAATGTTCAAGGGGAGAGCCTCTTTCAATTGAAAGCAAGTTCTTCTACGAGGGGACATGGGATGAGGGTGAAGGGGGATAGATTCAGGAGTGATATGCAGAAATATTTCTTTACGGAAGAGTGGTGGATCCACAGAATAGTCTGCCAGTGGAGGTGGTAGAGATGAGGACAGTAACTGGAACACCCTCCCACCTAGCATCCGAGCAATCCCTGACAGCCCAGTTTAGGAAAGCGTTAAAACATCACCTTTTCCTCTTGTATTACCCAGAAGAATGTACCACCACAGCCCCAGCAACTAGCAAGCCGACACAGTACCATGAATCCTCTATATTAGTTTGTCAAGATGTAAATAGTTACCCAATATATAAATAGTTACCCAGGTTTGACCCAAGTTCATGTACCGGTTCATTGTACAGCTACAGAAATGTGTAAGTTTTGATGTTCTATGTAAACCGCACTGATGCAGAATAGCGCAGTATATAAGAGAATGTAAATAAATAAATAAATAAAAAAGCATGGGACAAACATAGAGGATCTCTAAAGGAAAAAAGGGGACTGTTGTAGTTGTTGATATGGAAGGACAGACTAGATAGGCCATGTGGTCTTTTTCTGTCGTCATATTTCTATGTTTCTATGAATAGGAGTGATGAGAGAGCTGAGCCCTGAACCTTGTTGTTGTGTGTATGGGGCAGAGAAGAGACCTTTTATTATTACTTGCTGTTTACGGCTGGTTAGGTACGATTTGAACTATTTCAGGATTGTATCAGCTAATCCTATTGACTGTATGCATTGTAGTAGCATGTTGTGTGGCACCGAATCAAATGCTGCTTTGATGTTCAGGAAATATCATCATGAAGCCCTGGTGTATCTTTCAGTATCCCTTATGAGATTGTCCATTAGTGCTATTAATTGTGTCTCCACTCCATGGTTGGGCCTGAAGCCATATTGGTGAAGACTGAAAGGGGCATGTGTGTTGACATGTTCCTGGAGTTGTTGTAATACAGCCTTTCCAATGATTTTTGCAAGGATTGGTAGACTAGAGAAAGGCCTGTATGAGCTGGGTTGTTTTGGGCCTAATCCTGCACTCTTTCATATGGGACGGACAGATGATTTCTTCAGCTCGAGGGACATGTATCCTTGTGTAAAGGAAAGCTGTGTGACCTTATGTATGATGGGGAGTAGTTCAGCTTTAGCTATTTTGATCCAGCTTATAGGACCTGGATCAAGTGGTGAAGGAGTGGTATTAAGGTTATTAATGGTGCTTCTAAGTGCTCCGGTAATTCGGATGAGAAGGATTGCCAGGTAACTAACATAAGAACATAAGATATGCCATACTGGGTCAGACCAAGGTCCATCAAGCCCAGTATTCTGTTTCCAACAGTGGCCAATCTAGGTCATATTGTAATAGCAAACGCTGTGAAAAGCTCTTATTCAATCACTCACCCACAGAAGGAAAACTCTCAGACAGGCTGGAATGCAAACAGGATCTTTAATGTGCACACAGGATCAGACAGAGAGCCGGTACCCTCCAACAAAAAGGTCTGAACCCCGAGGGACGGCCTACAATGCCTTATATACAGTACAGTTTTAAACTCATTCTACAATCCCATTTGCCACAGGTATTTCCTGCCCACCAATCAGCAGCTCCTGGGGAAGGTACCTGGGTGACCTGTCCAAACCGGTATGCTCAGGTCTGCTGATTTCTGGGCTAGGGGATACTGTGCTCAGACCTGGAGTGGGGGGAAGGGTGCCTACTGAAATCTCAATGCCTTTTTCTTAGCAGGCTGATTACCTCATGGCTTGCGGGGGAAGGGTCAGGCTGATCAGAGCCTCATGGCTTGCCGCATGGCTTGGGGGAAGGGCTACCTACAGCTATACCTCATGGCTGCCTCATTCCCCCCTTTTTAAGTGAGACCTCAACCGCTAGAGGCGGTTGAGGGCTGTATTACTAGAGGCAAGCCGCAGAGGGGTGTATTTGGGACAGAGCCATGACAATGGTAACCACCTTGCGTTCTACCAGGGTATCAAGGGTGGTGGTCATGAAGCGGTAAAGAATGGGGATAAAACATGGCAGAATGGCACATAGCAGTAAATAAAAGGAACCCCTACCACTGGGATTTTTTAGTCCCCCTAGCCAAGTGAACCAATTCACAAAACACCCAGGACCCATGGGCAGATAACTAGATCACTTAGGTCTTGGATAGAGTGTTCAATAGAGACACTTGCATTAGTGAGTTTAAAACAACACATACCCTATACCCTCTGTAGCAACTCCTGCACAAAAGTTTTTGTTCCGTGTGCAAAAGTTGCTGTTCTGACTGTAAAAGGTTGCAGGGCCTGCAGAGGCCTCTTTTCCTTTGGGACAAAGGAGGGCCGTGTGCAAAAAGTCTGCAGAGGCTTCTTTCCTTTGGGGCAAAGGTTCTTTGGGACAAAGGAGGGCCGTGTGCAAAACGTCTGCAGAGGCTTCTTTCCTTTGGGGCAAAGGTTCTTTCCCTGGGATCCACCCTTATCAGCATATTAATGGCTTTTATTCTTGCTAGTGTTGAGTCATTCTGGCTGCACCCTGCCATTCCCTTTGCTTCATTAATCACCGGCACTGTAATCTTCAGGGCATATGAGTACTTTGTATCACCAGCTTTGTTTGGCCTGTTTAACCTGTTCAGGCCTGGCATGTCTTTTCTTGTGCTGGGTCCATTTTCTGTGCACTTTCAGGCCTGACCTGTTTCTTAGCTAGGTCCATTCTCTGTGCACTTCTGTTCAGAGTATGGTTCCCCTGGCTTTACTCTTGTTGTGCTGGGCTCTGGGTACTCATTTTCTTAGCCCACATGCTTTTTCCGTGCCATCATAATGTATTACAGCCTCAGGCAAGGATGCAGCCATACTAGACATACCTATCAGCCAATTTCCCTTCAGTCCCAATTTTTCTTTTTTCTTCCTTGTTTATGGGGGAAAGGTAATCCCACTACGGGCAATGGACAAGCAACCATTTGAGACAGATATTGAGACAGATAGGGGTCATCAGAAAAGCAGCTTCTGGTACTGTTCCCTAGAGACAACATACATTGTAATATCATTTTCTTGCAGCTGGTCAATAATATTGAAAACACATAACATGAAAGTATGTCAAAAGCAGCAGTGCTTAATAATGTGATAAAGAAAGCTCTGAGAATAGTACAGCAAAATCTTGAGCTGGTGTGGGTATTGCAGTTGCTGAAGCCGAAATGGCTTGTAGATTTCCGTTACTTTCTAAGAAAACAATATTAAAAGGATAACAATACAATCGTTCACAGAAGCCCCCAAAACCCCCCCAGTCAGTCCAACAGTTCTTTTTCCTGCCTCTCAGCAGTTCCTCAGGACCTCGCAGTGTGCTCCATCCCTCTGAAGTTCAAGTTCTGTCTTTCAAAATTTAAACCTTCCATTTTCATAGGCAGACACCCTGGTCCGTCTCCAATGTGTCACACTGGTCCAGATAGGGACTCCTTCACATATCTCAGCGGTGGGCAGCTCTGAGTTCTCGGGATGGTCTGTTCCATCTGGACTCTGGCCAATACCCTCTGCTGGACTCTTTGGATTGCCATTGGTGACATGGTTCCAGGCCTCATTCAGAAAAGCAGCACCAATATTGAATGAAAAGACTAAATATGCTAGATTAGATTTCACAATGAGATAAACTTAACTTCCTTCACATTTACCAAGATCACATCCTACAAATATTGCTGTTTAAACTTTCAATGGTCTTCCAGTAACTATCTCGTATGGTGTCAATTTTTCTCTGGCAGTTTGATTAACTTCTTGTTTATCTGTCACTGGAGATTCACTTGCTGGTAGTGAACATTCCATTATGCCCTTGACTGACCTTTACATGCTCCCCCTTTGCCCATGCATGCCTGGCCAGGACATGCAGAGGCAAAAAAGAGGCAAAAAAAGCATCTGGAAGTACCGCATGGCCAGTGTAGGTTCTCCAAAACCCATCAGGGTGCACCTAGCCTGTCTCCAGGTGTCCATTTCCAATTATTGAGTATGTGTTGGGGCCTAGATGAATTCCTAAATTGAATATTCTGGAGATGGCATAGTTGAATAAAGTGCTCATCATTTTTTTTTTTTGTTTACATATTCATTATTTTTTTTTTGTTTACATATTCATTAGCCAGATACATCACTTCACATCATTGAATTACCTTCATCAGTTTACTGTCTATCAGAGTCCTTCCTCTTAATATCCCACTTCATCCCTCACCATACTTTTTATCACTTGCATCATTCCACCAACTATATACCTAAGTCCTTTTTTGAATTATACCAATTTTTTATAAATTGTTCACTTCCAGTATGCTAATGGACATGAGGCTTTTAAATAAAGTTAATCAACAAATCAATCAATTAATCAACAAATCAATCTTTGGCTTTAAAAATATAAAAGCTTCAAAAATCATGGATGTTCTCTAATCATAAGTACCTAGTGTTTTTGGGAATTGATACATAAATATTTGCTGATTCCCATGATAGTTCAGGCAGGCTTTATGAAGCTGTCCCAGTGACCCCAAGCCAGTCAAGTTTTCAAGTCATCCAGAATGAAAATGCATGATATGTCAGCATACATTGCTGACCCATTATATACAAATTCATATTAATTGTGGATATCCTGTGGGTTCACCAGGGCAGCCTCAGGCAGTATTGGACTAAACCTTAAATATATGACTGACAATGCGGCTGAAATACTGAATTTCTCATGCTCTGGAAGAATGTTACATCAGACATATTGGGATCCCCTACATCATTGCATTGCGAGCTGAAAAGCAGTTTGTTTGTTTTTTATCCCTAGGTTGAACTCAGTTAGTAAATCAACAACTGTTCAATGTTACCAAAATTGTGCACACTCCAGGGGTGACTCAGCATGCAATGTTCCTAAATGGGTTAGTTGTGTACATACTATGACAGAAATTAACTTCATACCGAAGCCAAGGGATGATGGAGATTATTATACACACCAGCATTATTTGTGCAGTGTGCACTGTATGGATCTGTGTGAATCAGTACTAAAGGGCAGTGCACACGAGGAGTGGGGCAGCATTATCAGTGCATTATTAACTTCAAGTGTGAATTAGTGTGAACGGTGTACTGCACAGTATATGCCTTTCAGCAGTGCTAATTCTGCATTTTATCTTTCTATTTTGAAATTGCCAATGATCAGTGTATTCACCCTGAACCAAAACATACCTGAACATCAGAACAAGCTACAGTGCATACTAGAACTAATCCAGATGTTCTCATCAGAAATCATGAGTTAAAGTACTGCTACCAGTATATTTGGTACTAAAATCATTTTAAGGTATCATTGTAGTATCAGAAAAATGAATACAGTTGATCAAGGCAGTTTAATGTACTAAGCAGGAAAGAATGCAATCACCAAAACAGCATTTACTGTCTGCAGAATAAAATGTCATATCATGCAGAAGTATTACTTGTTTAATTTTGTATGTGCAGTCAAAACCAAATATATGTACCAGAGATAAAATTCAGGCTTTAAAAAGACAAGTAAAAAATCTTCATTTCTTCATAATCTTATAAGGATTCTCTTCAGCCTTTGTTTGCTTCCAGCAGACAGGAGGCACCTCATGGTTCTAGAAGCTCAAAACTCTACAATTAAAATTGATGACAAGAGGATTGTTTGCAGGCTAGGTGTGGCTAGGTGAATTGGGGTTCTTTGTCCTCTAGGAGAAAGACTCCTAGGTGATTTTTTTTTTTTTTGTCCTCTCTAATGGGCCTCCATTCATCTGCTAGAAGAAGGAACTCCTCCCAGTATCTTTCTATAGCTATGCAAACTATTTCAGCAGTTTCAATCACCCCCCACTCACTGCTGAGAGGTGTGACCAAAACACCTGGTTCCCTGACCACTGATCATGCATGAAACATAGCAATGAAACTGGATATGCATCAAACAAAGCAATTGTCTTCCTTCAATGCTATACCAGTACTACAGTCCACACACAGCAAACCCCACCCCCCTTTCTAAACTGTCCCTTTCCCTGCAATCAGTAGACCTGGTGTTTTTCACTGTTTGGGGACACAGGGGCGATTTGTTAATAACTTCACCTTTTACTGATAGAGTATCAAAATCAATCCTGAAATATAAAGACCTAATGTCTGGAAAAAACTTTCTTTCCCTAATGTCACAACTAAACACAGAGACACTAAAGGTTTTTACATAACAGCACATTTACTATATGGGCCAGCCATGAATCTATATAGGGAAGCTGGTCCGGATACTCCCCCACCACAATTTAGCCTCCGGACCCCATGCTCTAATCACAATTTGCAAAATCACAATTTACAGTGCAAATCTTGTAATCCCAATTCTAGGAATGCAATGTTCAGTGTAAATTTTCCAATCCCACTTCTGGGAATACAATATACAATATAATCCAGGCAACAGGCAGAGTTTGGTTGCACAAAAACACACAGGACCACAAAGGGAAAAAGAAAAAGGGAAAACAGAAAACAGAGACGTCTCAGCAGCGAATACGTTACAAATACACATTACACACACTAGCATAGGATTTAACTTTTATAATAGCAACGAGAAACACAGCTAGCCAGTCCTCCAATGTCCACCAGATGGAGCCACAGGAGCACATGGCAACACAAAAGAAACCCCCAGCAACACAAAAGGAGACCCCCAGCAACACAAAAAAGCCCCCAACACTATAGGAGCACATGGCAACACAAAAGAAACCCCCAGCAACACAAAAAGAGACCCCCAGCAACACAAAAAGCCCCCAACACTATAGGAGCACATGGCAACACAAAAGAAACCCCCAGCAACACAAAAAGGAGACCCCCAGCAACACAAAAAGCCCCCAACACTATAGGAGCACATGGCAACACAAAAGAAACCCCCAGCAACACAAAAGGAGACCCCCAGCAACACAAAAAGCCCCCAACACTATAGGAGCACATGGCAACACAAAAAAAACCCCCAGCAACACAAAAGGAGACCCCCAGCAACACAAAAAGCCCCCAACACTATAGGAGCACATGGCAACACAAAAGAAACCCCCAGCAACACAAAAAGACCCCCAGCAACACAAAAAGCCCCCAACACTATAGGAGCACATGGCAACACAAAAGAAACCCCCAGCAACACAAAAAGGAGACCCCCAGCAACACAAAAAGCCCCCAAAACAAAAGGAGCACATGGCAACACAAAAAAAACCCCCAGAAACACAAAAGGAGACCCCCAGCAACACAAAAAGCCCCAACACTATAGGAGCACATGGCAACACAAAAGAAACCCCCAGCAACACAAAAGGAGACCCCCAGAAACACCAAGAGCCCCCAACCCTATAGGAGCACATGGCAACCCAAAAAACCCCCACTATAGGAGCACATGGGGCAAAGGCTCTAAATAAATCGCCCCGCTCATCGGAGAATTGCGATCAGCGCAATTATTCTTGAAAGGCACACTTAAGGGAGTTAATACTAATATCCTAGGCTATTTTTCTTCAATAGCTTTTGGCAGCGCTGCACTTTAAATACCTTTCAAAGGGGCCCAAGGTAGCAGAATTAATTATCTTACTGGTCCACAAAAGGACTCTGATTTACTGGACGAACGATGGCTTCAGAAAACCCACCCCCCGGGGTCCCTACTAGGACCGTTCGTGCGCGTGATCGGGCCGCTACAGGTTCCTAGAATTTACTAGGAATTACAGACGGAGTACAGAAAGTAGCAGTACTCACCAGAGCTCTGATCAGACAGGTAGTTTGGATGCCAGTCTATCCAGCCGGTTTTCAATCGGGGATTCAGCCGCAGGGACCAACTGCCCAGACAAATCAAGGTATCCTTCCGAGCACAAGGTGGCCCGGGGCGCCAAGGACCGTTAATCACCTGGAGGGTCGGTCCCTGACCGGTGGAGGCCCTGATCCTGCAAAAAGCAGTAGTCTTCCCACTGTGGGTGTGATGAGAGAGGCTTTTCTTTCAATTTCCTGGCCAATGCACCAAAATGTAATAGCAAACGCTGTGAAAAGCTCTTATTCAATCACTCACCCACAGAAGGAAAACTCTCAGACAGGCTGGAATGCAAACAGGATCTTTAATGTGCACACAGGATCAGACAGAGAGCCGGTACCCTCCAACAAAAAGGTCTGAACCCCGAGGGACGGCCTACAATGCCTTATATACAGTACAGTTTTAAACTCATTCTACAATCCCATTTGCCACAGGTATTTCCTGCCCACCAATCAGCAGCCCCTGGGGAACGTACCTGGGTGACCTGTCCAAACCGGTATGCTCAGGTCTGCTGATTTCTGGGCTAGGGGATACTGTGCTCAGACCTGGAGTGGGGGGAAGGGTGCCTACTGAAATCTCAATGCCTTTTTCTTAGCAGGCTGATTACCTCATGGCTTGCGGGGGAAGGGTCAGGCTGATCAGAGCCTCATGGCTTGCCGCATGGCTTGGGGGAAGGGCTACCTACAGCTATACCTCATGGCTGCCTCAATATGTACCTAGCAGTTTCCCCAAGGGACACAGGTTCCACAATGCTTGTATTGGTTCAAGCATTGATATCCTGGGTCCCTTCTTAATAATGGTTTATGGACCTTTCCTCCAGGAACTTGTCCAAACCTTTTTTAAACCCAGCTACACTAACAGCCTTTACTACATCCTCCAGTAACAAATTCCAGAGTTTGATTACACGTTGAGTGAAAAAATATTTTCTTTTATTAGTCTTAAATAGTTTACCCTGTAGCTTCATTGCATGTCCCCTAGTCTTTCTATATTCTGATAAGGTAAACAATCGATCTACGTTTACCCGTTCCACTCCGTTCATTAATTTATAGACTTCTATCATATCTCCCCTCAGCCGTATCTTTTCAAGGTTAAAGAGCCCTAACCTTTTTAGCCTTTCTTCATAGGAGTATCCTTCCATCCCCTTTACCATTTTGGTGGCTCTTCTCTGAACCTTTTCTAAAATCGCTATTTCCTTTTTAAGATACGGCGACCAGAATTGCACACAATATTCAAGGTGCGGTCTCACCATGGAACGATTTAGAGGCATTATAATATCTTTTGTTCTATTTTCCATTCCTTTCCTTATCATACCTAGCATTCTATTTGCTCTCTTGGCTGCTGCTGCACACTGGGCCGAGGGTTTTAACATGGTGTCCACAATGACGCCTAAATCTTTTTCCTGGGTGGTGGTTCCTAATGTGGAACCTTGCATCGTGTAACCATAGTTTGGGTTGTTCTTCCCTAGGTGCATAACCTTGCACTTCTCCACATTAAATTTCATCTGCCATTTTGATGCCCAGTCTTCCAATTTATCAAGATCCTCTTGCAATTTTCCACAATCCTCTTGGGTTTTAACAACTTTAAATAGTTTTGTGTCATCTACAAATTTGATAACCTCACTCGTTATTCCACTTTCCAGGTCATTTATGAATATGTCAAAAAGCAGCGGACCCAGCACAGATCCCTGGGGTACACCACTATTCACCTTTCTCCATTGGGAAAATTGGCCATTTAGCCCTACCCTCTGCTTTCTATCTTTTAACCAGTTCCTGATCCACAGTAGTACACTGCCTCCTATCCCATGACTCTTTAGTTTTGCCAAAAGTCTCTGAGGGACCTTGTCAAAGGCTTTCTGAAAGTCCAGATACACAATATCAACCGACTCACCTTTGTCCACCTGATTATTCACTCCTTCAAAAAAACATAACAGATTAGTAAGACAAGATCTTCCTTGTCTAAAGCCATGTTGGCTGTCTCCCATTAGGTCATGACTATCTACATGCTGAGTAATGTTATTCTTTATGATGGTTTCTACCATTTTTCCTGGTACTCATGTCAGGCTCACCGGTCTGTAGTTTCCCGGATCACCCCTGGAACACTTTTTAAAAATTGGTGTTACATTGGCGATCCTCCAATCTTCAGGTATTAGAGATGATTTTAATGATAGTTCACAGATTACTAATAGCAGGTCTGCAATCTCATATTTCAGTTCTTTCAACACCCTTGGATGTATACCATCCGGCCCAGGTGATTTGCTACTGTTCAGTTTATCTAATAGTTGTAATACATCTTCCCGATGTATCGATATTTCCTTCAATTCTTCCGCACCTTTAAATACCACTTCAGTCATGGGTAACATCCCTACATCTTCCTCAGTAAAGACTGAAGCAAAGAATTCATTCAATCTCTCCGCTATCGCCTTGTCGCCTCTTAGTGCTCCTTTAACCCCTTTATCATCTAATGGACCAACTGACTCTCTCACAGTTTTTTTGCTACGAATGTTCTTGAAAAGGTCTTTACTTCGCGTTTTTGCTTCTGCAGCAAGCTTCTTCTCAAATTCTCCCTTTGCCTGCCTTATCAATGCCTTGCATTTGACTTGCCAGTGCTTGTGCTGTTTCCAGGTTTCGTCGTTTGGCTTTTTTTTCCATTTCCTGAAAGATGCTTTTTTGGCAACAACAGCCTCTCTGACCTCACTTTTAAACCATGCTGGCAGTTTTTTGGACTTCCTTCCACTTTTCTTAAAGCGTGGAATACAGCTGGTCTGGGCTTCCAAGATAGTATTTTTCAACAACAGCCAAGCCTGATGTATGTCTTTAACCTTTGCAACTGCTCCTTTTAGTTTTTTCTTAACTGTTTTCCTCATTTTATCATAGTCTCCCTTTCTAAAGTGAAAAGGTAGTACTGTGGATTTCCTTACTATCTCTCCTCCACTAATTAAATCAAAGGCGATCATGCTATGATCACTATTGCCCCAACAACCTTATCTCTTGCACTAGATCTGGTGTTCCACTAAGGACTAGGTCTAATATTGCTTCCCCTCTGGTCGGTTCATGAACCAGCTGCTCCAAGAAGCAGTCATTTATTTCATCTAGGAACTTTATCTCCCTAGCATGTCCTGACGTGACACTGACCCAGTCGATACCGGGGTGGTTGAAATCACCCATTATTATTACTGCACTGTAACTTTTGTTAGCTTCCTTGATTTCTTTGAGCATTTCATCATCCATTTGGTCATTCTGGCAAGGCGCTCGATAGTACACCCCCACTGTCATTGCCTTCCCCCTTTTACATGGAATTTCAATCCATATAGATTCTACAGCAGATTTTGTTTCCTGCAAAACTTTAATCCTTTCTGACTCAATGCCCTCTCTAACATAGAGAGCAACCCCTCCACCAATTTGATCAGCTCTATCATTACGATGTAGTTTGTACCCAGGTATCACAGTGTCCCACTGGTTGTCCTCCTTCCACCATGTCTCTGATATTCCAATCATATCTAACCTTTCATTTAGTGCTATATATTCTAACTCTCCCATCTTATTTTTTAGACTTCTAGCATTTGCATACAAGCATTTTAGAGAATGTATTTTACTCATATTAATTTGGCTATTGTTAGACATGGGTAATTTGGGATCTTTAAGCTCAGTCTGCTCCATACTTGAGGGCATTTGGGCTACTTTACTCTTTTGTAGAACCTCTCTGCTTTTGGTAGTATCCTTCAAAGATACATTCTTCCGAACCATCAGCTCTTGGGCGACTGTCGGCTTTCCCCTAATATCTAGTTTAAAAGCTGCTCTATCTCCTTTTTAAAGGTTAATGCCAGCAGCCTGGTTCCATCCCGGTTAAGGTGAAGCCCATCCCTTCGGAAGAGCCCCTCCTTTCCCCAGAATGTTCCCCAGTTCCTAACAAATCCAAAACCCTCATCTCTGCACCATTGTCTCATCCACGCATTGAGACTCCAGAGCTCTGCCTGCCTTTTGGGTCCTGCGCGTGGAACAGGAGGCATTTCGGAGAACGCTACCCTGGAAGTTCTGGATTTCAACTTCCTACCTAAAAGCCTAAATTTAGCCTCCAGAACCTCCCTACCACATTTTCCTATGTCATTGGTACCGACATGTACCAAGACAGCAGACTCCTCCCCAGCACTATCTAAGACCTTATCTAGGTGGCGCGTGAGGTCCGCTACCTTTGCACCAGGCAGGCATGTTACCAGGCGATCTTCACGTCCACCAGCCACCCAGCTATCTACATGCCTAATGATCGAATCACCAACTATAACGGCTGTCCTAACCTTTCCCTCATGGGCACATGGCCCTGGAGAAACTTCCTCGGTGCGAGAGGGTTTTACATCACCTGGAGGACAGGTCCTAGTTACAGGATCACTTCCTGCCACACCAGGGTGATGCTCTCCTGTCACGTGACCTCTCTCCTCCATGGCAACAGGGATGCTGCCAGACTGGAGGTGGGACTTCAGGACTATATCCCTGTAGGTCTCGTCTATGTACCTCTCTGTCTGTCTTATGCTTTCCAAGTCTGCTACTTTAACTGCAGCAGAGAAGTTGCTTTCATATGCTGTGTTTGTTAATTTTGTGTTATTTTTGAGGCTTGCCTGGTTTTGAAAGTGGTTAGTTAGAGTCTGTGGGGAGAGCTTGTTATCTGTATTACAGTATCTTGAGTGAGAGTTTTTATTAAAGACTTCACTATTTCAAATAATTCTTTGGGATGGTTTAGTGAGTTTAGGATGGTATTCCTTTTTCTTATTGTTTACTAAGTTTTGGTATTTGTATCTGTCATGGTCACTTGCACCCTTTAAATGTCTCCATTGTCTTTCTAGCTTTCTGAGCTTTCATTTATCTGTCGAGGTCACTTGCGCCCTTTAAATGTCTCCATTGTCTTTCTAGCTTTCTGAGCTTGCATTTAGCCTTTTTTAGTTCAGACTTCAGAGTACCAAGCTGCAGTAGTATGTGCTTTGTACATAGTATTTATGGCCTTATTGCAGATCTGCTTATTACTTGGTTGCAGTTCTGGATTATTGTGTCAATGTTATCGGGTGCTATGGTCAATATTTGGTATGACATTGTCTACAAAGGTTTTTTTTATTTTATTTTATTTATTTATTTACATTCTCTTATATACCGCACTATTCTGCATCAGCGCGGTTTACATTGAACAAACTGAAATTACATTGAACAGGGAATTATAACTTGGAGAAAACTATTTTACAGGGAACATGGGCTATGGAGAGTTAAGTGGCTTGCCCAAGACCACAAGGAGCACCTGTGGGACTAGAAACCCCAGTCCTTCCAGCCCAAGGTTGCTGTCCTCTAGTGGGATTTGAACCCCCGACCTTCCGGCCTGAAGTACCTTGCCCCAACCACTAGACCACTCCTCCACTCCACAAGGTTTTCTTGTCTAGTTGTAGGAACCTATGAGTTGGGGTTTGATGAGTTGTGTCTTTGTAGATCGTACACTCTGTGGGGTGTAGGAAGTGATTGCTTTGTAGTCTGACCAAGGTACTGCAACTACTGATGGGGGTGGAGTGTGGCTGTCTCTGATCATTTGTTGTGGGGCAAAGATGAGGTCTTGGGTGTTTCCTTTTACATGTGTTGGCTCATTCACTCTCTGCCTGTAATCTAGGGCTTCTATTGATTCCATGAAGGCTCTTGATATTTTGAGGGCTGTGTTTCCAACCTATTGGTGGCTCACTTCCCAGCACAACCTTACCCAGATGAACCTCTGACCTCCAGCCACTGGTTATGCTAGTTTGCTCTATGCCTGCTACCTCCTTTCAGGGGCCATCTTGTTCTTACCTAGGATCTATATATAAGCCTAGCTCTGGCTAGACCGCTTTGCCAAAGCTTGGTCTGCCCCTTTGTGTTGCTTTGTGCTTTGGATTACTGCTACACTTTGGACTTTGGCTCCCTGTTTGACCTTGTTAGATGTTCTAGATCCTCAGCTTTACTCCTGCCTTGCTCCTACTTGGTGAATGTCTTGTGTTCATGTTTTCTGTCTCCTCTATAGTTCTATTGATTCCTTATTTTTATCTTGAGTCTTGGGTTTGGGCAGCAAAGGCCTGATGGCTACCAGTATTGGAGGGTTCAACCAGAAGAGAAAACCTTATCCTAACCAGCCTTGTACTTGGGGTGCCCCATCCTGTGGACCTTGTCTGCTTGCCATTCTTGGGTCTTCTCTACTGATGAGAACCATCACACTACCTATAACTGTACATTTCTTCCCCATACCTCATCTCTTCCATTTCCTATCGTTCTCTCTTTCTTTAGCCTCTTATTCCCCAGTCTTTCACAAACCCTTCCCTCTCATTTCTTTTCTTTCCCAGCTGGTGGAACAACATCTCTTTTTCTTCCCTTTTCACTCTCCCTTCCATGGTCCAGTATCTTCCTTTTCATTTCTCCTTCCATAGTGCAGCATTTTTCCTCCCTTTCCTTCTTCTCCCACACAATAAACCATCTCCCCTCTACATCTCCCTTCTGTGGCTTCCACCACTGCTGCAGCTCCTTCATGGGTCTACAGCAGCAGCACTAAAATAGAAAATAATTATGGGGCCTTTGAGTCCATATATGTGCCCAAGGTCTTCCATATCCTGCAATCTCTGATGCAGACTCTGTTTCTAAGAAGCATCATGGGCTTAAGTGTAAACGTGCTTGAAGGCCCCATGATTATTTTTTGATTTAGTGCTTCTAACATGCTTTAAAATATTACAACTCCCAAATACTCCTCAGTGTTTGTGACCATTGCACTGCTTCCCCCATAATTGTGCTGCATTAAGCCAATGCCTAGTCCACCTAGCATTATTTGTTTTATTTATTTATTTGGTTCTTCTAAACTGCCCCTTCCAGAGATCAGGGGCGGTTTACATATTACAAAGAACAGAGGTTGAACTATTTACATGGATCCATAGGTACATTTAACATGAAGCAAATGCTTTATATACATAGTTGTTTGAACTGACGACTAGTAACTATTTACAGTTTACTGTTTGTATGTATTTCTGTGAGTTTAGATATTCATAGGGATTATTGATTGGGAGGTACAGAGGGTTAGGTGGTGATCATAAGGTGAGGTGAGGTAGGTGTTTGTGAGGTTGGGTTATCATTGATGTTACCATAGTGTTCAGTAAAGAGGTATGTTTTGATTTCTTTTCTGAATAACTGTAGGTCTTTGATCACACAGATTGACAAATGGCAGTGAGTTCCAGAGACTAGGAGCAGTGTAGGAGAAA
The DNA here is from genome assembly GCA_033557465.1 of Ichthyophis bannanicus. Classification (NCBI taxonomy): domain Eukaryota; kingdom Metazoa; phylum Chordata; class Amphibia; order Gymnophiona; family Ichthyophiidae; genus Ichthyophis; species Ichthyophis bannanicus. The sequence continues at coordinate 126,875,200 of CM066043.1, read as the reverse complement.
GCTCTGGAGCTGGTGGACTGTTTTCTCTTGCGTATGGAGGTTGGTGTTACCAGTGAGTGTTTTGCATTTTGCCTATGGGATCTGGAGTCTGGTTGGGTTTGTATGAGAGTAGATAAGTATGAAGGGGCTATGTTGTTGATCAGTTTGAATGTTGTTATCAGCAGCTTGTATTTTATTCGGCTCTGTACTGGGAGCCAATGAAGGTCGTATAAGATTGGGGTTATGTGTTCAGTCAATCGGGCCTTGTATACTATTCTTGATGTTAAGTTTTGCATTAATGCAAACCCTGTATAGAGTAGGGATTATATTTTCCTTGTCATTTCAAATGATTGCACAACAACATTTCCCATGTTATTTCATACTGTTAATAAAAAAAAATAGGGAAATATCTTTTTTGTTTTTTTCCAGGGTCATTATGGCCTAACCTGACCTGGCCTCAAACCAGTGTCCCATGGGTTGGAAGGCATTGGTCTTGTATCTTGTATTTCTGGTACTATTAGTTCCCATGTCCTGACTGGCCCAAGTTTCTTTGTCTGGTCTTGAAATCTGTGAAAACCCCTTTTTGGATTGTTTGCCTTGTGAATCTATTGGCTTCTGCTCTAGATACTTACTCTGAATAATTTTCTTGTGCCATAAATACTATTTTGTAGACATGACTCCACAGATTTTCTAAAGAGGATCATTAATTGGATAATCAGGACCTAGAGTAGACTTGGTAAATGTCTGTGATAGTATAGTAGCAACTGGAAATTTCACACAAGGATACAAGATGGTAAGTTTAAGAATGCATTTATCTATTTATTTTACATTCTCTTATATACCGCGCTATTCTGCATCAGTGCGGTTTACATTGAACAAACTGAAATTACATTGAACAGGGCATTATAACTTGGAGATAACTATTTTACAGGGAACATGGGCTATGGAGGGTTAAGTGGCTTGCCCAAGACCACAAGGAGCACCTGTGGGACTAGAAACCCCAGTCCTTCCGGCCCAAGGTTGCTGTCTTCTAGTGGGATTTGAACCCCCGACCTTCCAGCCTGAAGTACCTTGCCCCAACCACTAGGCTACTCCTCCACTCCGAGAATATTTAGCAGTATTTAGCTCACGCCTTTCCAGTAATAGATCAAGATGAGTTACAATCGGGTTATGTAGATATTTCCCTGTTCCTAAAGGGCTTATAGGTTGTACCTGAGATAATAGAGAGTTATGTGGCTTGCCCAAGGTCACAAGGAGAGTTAGTGGGATTTGAACTCTGGTCTTTCTGAGACCAGATTGCTGTCCTACTCAACAAGAAAAAAGTTTTAACATGGATTCACAGATATGTTTCCCAGAATTTACGGGCTAGGAACATGGCATAAGAAAAGTCTTTAGAGTAAGTCTCTAGAGCTGGAGTCAGTAGATTCACAAGGCAAAAACAATCTAAGAAGGGTTTTTCCATGGAGCTCAAGACCAGACAAACTTTAGGCCAGTTGGGAAATGGGAATTAATATTACCAGAAATTTAAGACACAGCTAATAGGTTGGCTAGAAGCAAACCTCTGGGAGACATAATAGCTCCTCCTGAAAGCCAATCCAAGACCTACAGTCAGCCCATGACAACAACATTGAAAAAAAAATTTGGAGAAGGGGGTTTTGCCTGGAAACCTCTAATAATCTTTCAGTCTTTTGTTTTGGTTTAGGTAGTAGCCACAGCAACCTCTTAATTAAGTAAATTGCCATGGTATTAAAATGTATCAAACAAAGGAAATTCATAAAGCAAATTGAAAAAAACTACAAATTACATAAAAAATTAAACAAAACTAACTTTTTGCCCGTATACCTGTAATATAGTTCTCAGTATGAATGACTATACATTTTCAAAACCATTTTCAGTCCTCACAGTAGAGAGAATAATGTGCAAAAAGGATGCACTCTGCAAAACAATCATATATGCCTATTGAGTCCAAAAAACATCAAGGCCAATCTTCTGTTTAAAACATTGTTCTAAGCATTCAGAGATATTGTTCCACTTACTTTAATACAAGTAGTTTGGAAAATAGACCTAGATCTTTGGGCGTTTTGGATGCTATCTTTGCTAACCCTTATGAGAGTAATTTTACATAAAAATATAAGATATATCATATTGGGTCAGACCAAGAGGCACATTTCACAATGGGACGCTCAAGTACAATCTCGGACATCAAAGTCAGAACATCTGAAATAAAAAAAAAGCAGGGACATGCAAATTCAGGCATGATTTCGGAAATGTGGACATGCCCGATATGCACTTATATCGAATGCCTATATGGATGTCCCCAGGATAACAGCTCAGAACCAAGATGTCTAATAGCATAATGGTTATCTTTATCTTTATGCGGTTCTTGATATACCGCTTTACAGTAAAAACTTCAAAGTGGTTTACAATACAGTAAAAACAAACTGCTGGAAAAGGAAAGGAACGCCATCGTTACGACAGGAGAGGTGAGAATAGAGGAAAGAGAGAGAAGGCAAGGTAAAGAGGACAGAGGAGACAAGGAGAGGAGAGAGGGATGGGATCTTCAGCTGGATATAGGGGGGGGGCAGGGAGATCAAAAGCAGAAGAGAAGAGATGAGTCTTAAGAACAGATTTGAATCTGTTGAAAGAGAGTTCTAATCTAAGGTCTGGAGGGAGGGAGTTCCAGAGTTTAGGGCTGAGAAAAAAGAAGGCTGAGTTTCTGGTGGATTCCAGGTGTACAAGAGAAGGGGGGGGGGGGGGGAAGGAGCATACTGTTGATGTGAATGTGGCGAAGTGAACGGTGAGGGGTATGGAGATGAACCAGGTTGGAGAGGTATTGGGGGGAGCCAGAGTGGATGGCTTTATGAAGAAGAATTAAGACCTTGTATTGGATATGGTAGGTGACAGGGAGCCAATGGAGGTGAATAAGAAGAGAGGTGACATGATCGGTGCGGGATGCATAAGTGATGAGAAGGGCTGCAGTGTTTTGTAACAGCTGGAGTCTTTGTAATTCATACTGGGGGAAGCTGGCCAAAGCAATGTTACAATAATCGATCCGGCTCATAACTAGGGAAAGAAGGGTAACCAAGGAGGAATTGGGGAGGAAAGGACGGATGGTGCGGATCTGGCGAAGGGAGCAGAAAAAATGGTGAATTATTGATGATAGATGGTCATGGAATGTCATAGCAGAGTCCAAAGTAACACCTAAGTAATGTAGGGAAGGAACCAGAGGGATGGAGGAAGAGGAAAAAGAGGATGCAAGGGCAGGGCAGGGCTGCTAAACATGAACCAGATGGCTTGAGTTTCATCCAGGTTGAGGTGGACAAAGTTTGACGTTAACCAGGTGTTGAAAGAGGAAAGACAGGCATTGAGGGGGGGTAAAGTCAGGTTAGAATAGTGGCTTAAGAGCAGTGGGCCAAGGATTCAAATTTCAATGTGGGTCTTTGTGATCTAAGGCTAGTCATGAATTCTACACTCTCTGGATGTTTTAAGGTGAAAATAAGCACTTTCCTGATGCCTATTTGGCCCAGGAGCAGGTACAAACATGGACGTGCCTGCAGAGGTCTCTGACATTTCTGAGATGTAACGGGGACATGGGGCCACACCCTTCATGCTACTTGGACGTCTTTACTAATATCATTTGTGGAATGGCTATGGAGATGTATCTCTAATTTTGACATACATGTGCACATCTTCAGACGTCAAAATCATGACTAAACCCTTTAGCAAGGTCCATTAAACCCACTATCTTGTTTCCAACAGTGGCCAATCCAGATCAGAAGTACCTGTCAGGTTCCCAAAAGGCATGCACATTCCATGCTGCTTGTCCCAGGGGTAAAAAGCGGATTTCCCCAGTCCTCTTTACTAATGATTAATGGACGTTTCCATAAGCCATTATTAGCAAGAGAGTAATTGTTATAACAAGGCACCTAGTAAACGCATGTTTTAACACACCTAAATTAAGCCTATTTTATATAGACAAGTATTTGCCTACTTGTTTTTATAAAATACTAGCGTATGTGGTTTGGAATCTGTTTTTAATGAAGGGGCAAGCCCTTACAGCAGTAAATAAGCATGCCTACATTTTGCAGGTATGCACAGAAATAATCATATTTTATAATCAATGCATGTACTGTGTTCCCACCGGCCACACGCTGCCCAAACATCAATGCCGTTCACGCCGATAATGAAAGCAGATGTTATCCAAGCAATGTGTGTACTTTGACGCTGGTTGCTATTTATAAGACATTATTTACGTGCATTAGTGACTACAATACTACCATTTAAATATATTCTTAGTGCCTAAAACTAGGCACCCCTTTATAAAATGACCCCTTAAATGTCAAACTGTATCCATTTCAGGTACAAAGTATCCCAGGTAAGTAAGTCATATCTTAAGATGCAAGCCCACCTCACTGCATTGCAAAATATTAGCATAACAAAGCCCAGAATTGCTTGAAAAATGCTGTAGAGTCTTGTGCAGTATATTTCAACTTTACATGTTCAAGATTAAAATGGCCACACAAATCATTTTTTGGTTCTTATTTTTTTCTTGAGACAAAACTTATTAATTTCATATGCTGATATTTTAGATTAGCAATTTAAAACTTAGGATATGGCCTGATTCCTATAGGATACCCTGAGTTACATTACTGTCATGGTATGAGCAAACTAACCCATTTGGAGAAATTGCTCCCTAGGGAATTTTGACAGATCACTATAGATGGTGTTCTGTTGTAATTGTTCATCTTTTCATGATTTCTTGCTTAGATGTGAGTAATTTACAACATTTTTATTTTGGTGCTGCTTTCCTGATCTCGCCTGATCTCAGATGCCAAGCAGGGTCGGGCCTGGTTAGCATGGAAGACCACCTTGGAATACCAGGTGATTTAGACCTGGCAATCCACTTTACCAAGAAAACCCAGGGGTTGGGGCACCAGAAGTCAGCATTGATTCAACGGCACATGCTTCCTTTTCTTTCCTATGATGACCTGCATGCAAAGACATCAATTTTCGGGGGTGGGAGGGGCTGGTAAGTCAGAGTAGGAATGGAGGGGGGAGAGATGAGGAAGTGGGGTCCTATTGGGCTTTATTGTACTTGTTTCAGATAATTATTCATATCTGTTTATTGGTTTGTTTTCTAAAACGTTAATAAAAATGTATAAATTAAAATTAAAAAAGACACCGATTTTCCTAGATAACCAATTCTTTCATAGCTTTAGTACTTTTTTTTCAGTTTTTATTTATAAACCACCAAGAAAAACAGGAAATATACAACATTCAACAACCTCCCCCTGGGGTTGACGCTTATCCCCAGGGCAGAGAACAATGATGGTCACAAACATTTTCAATTTTTGCCACATCCCCCCTCCCCCGAACCCCGTCCCCCCCTCTTCCCACCCCTCCTGTCATACCCACAGCTACTCCACGATCCGAACCAAATCATAATAACTATTCGTATCACCCACTTTGAGCCTTACACAGTTAAGATTACACACTAACAACCTAGTTGCAAAACTGCATTGCGACTCCTGGGACTCAGACTATGGATATATGGGTCCCAGAGCATCAGAAAGGCGGACCAGCGCTTGACATGGCCCCTAGATCCCCTACACTCCATAAGCATCAATTGATGGAAGGAATTCCGCCACTCCCAAAAGGAGGGAGGGTTTCTTTCCCACCATCGACGCAAGAGTGGCCCCTTACCCACCAGACATGCCTTCCACACTAACCACCGTCCCCATTTCCCTTTCGGGGAGTTAAGGCTCAGGAGATCTAAAGTGACCAGGGCGGCATCCCAATAAACTGGCTGTCCTAGGAGGCTTGTCATAAAGGAACAAATTCTCCTCCAGTAGGAGCGGATTATACGATAATCCCACCACATATGCAATAACGTTGCCATGGGCTCCACACACCGCGGACAACTTCCGTCTAGGGTCAAGTGACAACGAAGAGCCCATCTCGGAGAAAACTGAACCCTAGTTAAACATTTAAATTGCATTTCCCTCCAGCGGGCTCCATCCGCCAGGTTCCCTATTCTCCGGATGGCTGCCAGGACTGTGTCCTGGGGAATTTCCCGCCCCATCTCAACACCCCAGGCCTGCTCCACACTTCGAAAGTCCGGTCGAATCCGAAATTGTTCCAGCCTAGCTTTAAAAACACGTATTGACGGTTTCTCCTCCCCGCCCAGACTAAAAAACGCTAAGATCTGTGCTGACCGATCACTAGGAAGCTCCGCCCCGGTAGGGAGGCCACATAGTGGGCGATCTGCATATAAGCAAAGAAATGGCGGGACCCCAGTTCATATTCCCGAGATAATGAATGAAAGGACTTAGGTTTCCCAGCGGAATCTACCACATGACCCAAATTCCGTATACCTCTATCCACCCAAGTATGGAATAAGGCTGCGTCTGTGCCTGGAGTAAAACAAACATTATCCCGAACTGGCAACCATCTCGACACCTTCCAATTGCAACCCCAATAAACATTAAGCTGCCTCCAGGTTCAGCACACCGGAGTCAGTAACACACTGTCAGCCAGATGGATTGGCAACAGGCGGTTTTCCAAATGTAGTAGAGCCTGTAAAGAATGGGGGGCCACATATGCCTCCTCCAACGCCCTAGGAGTATACAGTTCTGTATCACCTAGCCAATCCCCCAAATGTCACGCCTGGCAGGCCAGTGCGTATGCGCCGAGATCCGGAAGCCCCCAGCCCCCATATCTCCCCTTCCCCACTAGGCGACTATACGGGATACGCGCTCTCGCACCCCTCCACAGATAACCCTGGAATTCCGCTTCAAGACACCGGACATCACGTCGCAATAACCAAACCGGGAGGGCCTGCAGCCAATACAATATCCGCGGCAATATCACCATTTTAATCGCCGCTATTCTCCCCGATAATGATAGGGGAAGGGGCCGCCAAGCCTGCAGCTGGGTTCTCACTTTGGTCATCATCCGATTCAAATTACTCCCATAGAGCCAAGGTAGCTGACTGGGCAATACTATCCCCAAGTACACAAATTGATTTTCTGCCCATTTAAGAGGGAACTCCCCCAGCCAGCTACTCCGGAGCTGACCCGAAATATCCAGGGCCTCGGATTTGTCCTTATTAATACTAAAGCCCGCAAACTTCCCAAAAGTCTGGAACTCCTGCAACAGGCTGGGTAGAGATTCTCTAGGTGAGAGCAAATGTACCAGAAGGTCGTCAGCAAAGGCAGATATCTTAAACTCATGATCTCCAATACTCACCCCCCTTATCGCTCGAGACAACTCCACCTTACGCAGAAGGGGGTCAAGGGACAAAACAAAAAGTAGAGGGGAGAGGTAGCATCCCTGACGAGTCCCTCTTCGTAGGGGAAAAGCCTCGGACAACACCCCATTACATAGGATCGCTGCAGTCGGATCCGCATATAGACTAGCGACCATGTTACAAAAGGAGGGCCCTATACCATAACGCGGGAGTAAATACACCAAATACTGCCAATCAACCCTATCAAAGGCTTTTTCTAAGTCAAAGCTAATTAATAAGAACGACATACGTCTATGCCGGACCCATTCTAAAGACGTTATTATTTTGCGCAAATTGCGTACTGCGTAACGTTCCTTAACAAAACCTACTTGGGATTCATGGACCAACTGCCCCAAGAATTCCACCAGGCGATCAGCTAGGATTTTTGCCATTAACTTAAGGTCAAATTTAATCAGAGATATAGGTCGATATGAAGCTGCTAGCAAAGGGTCTTTAGCCAGTTTCAGAATGAGAACAATATGGGCATGATTGTCTCCCCATCGAAAATACCCCTGCTGCGCCCTCCTGTTATGTACTGCTACTAGGGTTGGAGAAATCAGCTCGTTAAGAATCTTATAAAATTCAGCGCCTAGACCGTCTAACCCTGGGGATTTGTAGCAGCTGGCTTTGGAAATAGCAGCTTGCAGCTCGGTCACTGTAATCGGCCGATCCAACTGCGTCCTTTCCGCCTCAGATAATTGGGGCAGGTCTAAGTCCCCAACATAATCTGTCATCTGTGAGGAGGAAGGCGACTCTGCTAGGTAAAGTTGCTGAAAGAAAGATCGAAATACTTGAGCTATCGCCGGGCTCTCACGATGAAGTATCCCCAGGTCGTCCCGAAGCGCTGGCACCAGTTTTGAGCTCCTAGGGCCACGTAAGCACCGAGCCAGTAATTTCCCTGGCTTGTCCCCATGACGGTATAATTGGTAACGGTAATACAACACAGACTTCTTAGCCCTCTGATGCAAAAGTTCGTTAAGTTCTGTTTGACTTTCCCACAGCCGCCTTTTAAGCCCTGCCGTTGGGTTTCAAGCCCATTGGCGTCTCAGCTTCGTAACTAATTTTTCCAAGCAAATAATACGTTCCGCCATCAATCTCCTCTTCCTAGCAAGAAACCCTATAATATCCCCCCATAATACGACCTTCGCCATTTCCCAAATCAACTCCGGATCGTCCTGGTGCCCCCCATGATCAGCCTAAAACTCCCGCCATCTCTTCTGAAGAAAGGAATGGAACTGAGCATCCTTATAAAGCTCGAGCGGGAAACGCCAGGGAGATGTCCGAGAAGTACTCCGGCTCCAATGAATTTTCAGCCAGATGAACGTGTGATCGGAAATCTCTACAGGCCCTATCTGCGCATCCTAGACCTTAGCAAACAGTCCAGCGGAAATCAACAAGTAATCTATACGCGCACTAGTGCCATGTGCCCGAGATTGATGTGTATAATCCCTTTCAGCCGGATGCAATAACCTCCATGGGTCCACCAGCCCCAGCCTGGAGCATACTCGGAGTAAAGCGCGGGCCGTCTGCAGTCTATCCCTTGGCTCCCCATCTTTAGACGTATCTAGGACCACATCCATAACGCCATTAAAATCACCCCCCAGAATCAAAGGGAGCTCCGGCAACGTCTCTATTTTAGAAGCAAGACGAGAATAGAAGTTCAAGTCTAACACATTAGGACAATATAAATTGCCCAAAATAACTGGCCTCCCCTCCAGGACACCCTGCAATAGTACAAATCTGCCCGATGGATCCACCAGGTCTCTTACAACCTCCAGCCTTATTCGCTTATGTATCAGGAGCACTACACCCCCCTTCTTTCCCATTGCCGGGGCACCCCATACCTGCCCCACCCAATCCCTGCAAAGTTTACGGTGCTCCTCGGCTGTCTGGTGGGTTTCCTGAAGCATAGCTATGTTCGCCTTTTGCCTAGCCAAAGCCTGTAGAACTTTGGAACGCTTGATCGGGCTACCCGGACCACAGACATTCCAAGAAATTATCTTAAAAGGCATTGAATACACTTACAATCCCATATTAGCACAGTAAACAAATACCATGAGGGTGCCCCCCCAGCCTGGAGCTCCCCCCTATGTACATTCATGTGGCTCGTCCTGAACAGGCTCATCTTGTCGTGAGTATGACTTTCCCTATTCCCTATCTCCACCCCCCCCGTCCCCCCCAGTGCCCCCACCACGCCCCTCCCAGCCACCCCCCTCCCTCTTCCCTCCCTACCCTACTACAATCCCTAAAAATACCTCCATACCTTATCCCTCCCAGTTGTTCTCCCCCTCCTATACCACCCCCCACAAACATTAGCCCTTCTCCAACCACCCAACCACATCTGATGTGTCCGGACTTCCCAGCCCCCCTAAGAGGTAGCATGGCCCTCCGCCCACCTTCCATATTATGTGATGCACATTGTTAAAACCCCATAGGAACTAAACAGCCCGTCATAACTTAACAAGTCATAAATGGTCAACTAGGAAATCGTACACAACCAGAAAAACAGACCAACATAAAAACATAGCGTAAGATAGGCCACCCTGGAGCAGACCAAGGTCCATCGCCCTCAGCGTCCTGTCTCCCACAATGGACCATCTGGATCACAGGCGGCCAGCAATCCTCCGAAAAGACACAGGATCCTCCATACTTGGATAAGGCCAACCAATAACATCCGGCCTGTGTTCTGCAAAGTTGCAGGTCTCTGCTGTCCCGGAATAGGTTCTGGAGGTCTCTTTAGGCCTTTTACTGTTAGAGGCCCTACAGCACCACCAGCTCAGTCAGTCCCATCCCCAACACTGTCCAGAGCCAACTCAGGGGGTCCCTGGCTGGTCCGCAGCTTGGCTGTTATTCGGGGTGCCCAGCTGCATGACATGGCCATAGCCTCAGCTGCCGAATAAAAGACCACATGCCGCCCGGCGTTCATCACATGCAAACGTGTCGGGTATTGTACAGTGAACCGTATATCTGCTGCAATCAGTTTATGACAGATAGGCGCATAGGCTTTGCGCCGTTGACTCAGTGCAGCAGAATAGTCTTGGGCAATTTGAAGGCTGACATTCCCTGCTGTCACGGTACCCTTCCGGCGCACTTCTCGTAGCGCTGCTTCTTTCTGCCCGAATTGCAGGAACTTGGCCAAAACGATTCTGGGACGCAAATCCCTCGACGTCTTAGGGCCTACTCTATGGGCACACTCTATAATAACTGTGGCCCTCTCACCGTCAGTCCCGATCAGTTCACTCACCAGCGATTCCAAATAGGGCCGCAGCTCTTTATCCCCTATGGACTCAGGGACGCCCAGAAATCGCAGGTTGTTTCATCTCGAACGGTTCTCGAGATCATCTAGTTTGCTCTCATAAGTTTTCAAGGTATGCTGCACTTGCACCATCTCCTGCGACAGCCGCTGTATGTCCTCCTCTGTTTGCACGATCCTTTCCTCCGCGTGCTGCATTCGGGCCCCAAACGCGTCCACGGAGCTCTGCACCGCATCCAGCTTAGTTCGGAGCAGCTCAAACTGTACAGAGAGTGCGCCCGTGACCGCTGCTGTAATCTCCTCCACTGAGATTCCTGCAGCCCCCGAGGGTACCTGGCAAGTCTTCGGCGGTGAGTCCGCCATTTTATTCTGCCCCAGGGCGCGTTCCTTCTCTCTTCTGCCGGCTTTAACGGCGGAGGCCATACTCCCTCTCCTTCTCTCCCCGATAGGCTCACCGTCTCCGCAGTACCAGGGAGACGGGTAGACAGGCTTGTGCTGCCGAAAAAAACAGCAAATTTGACCGGTAAGGAGCCGAGGAGTCCGGAGCTCAAGGGAAGGCAGCCACCTGAGCTCACCACATCACGTGGTCTCTACAGCTTTAGTACTTTTAATAAAATGTGAACCAATAACCCATCACTAGAAACGCTTCTGCTTCACAACAAACCAGCGTCATTTCTCCTAAAGAAGGAAAGTGAATTCAAATTCTACGACAAATGATTTATGAGGTAGGTAGAAAACAAAACCTGACATATTGAAGATTTACCAGTTTTGCATTATCATATTTTTGGATTAAGAATCCCCCAAAATAAACAGAGCTATAACCACTATGAAAAAGTGGAAATTCAACAAATGCCGTTTTCTTGATGCCCCTGGAATGAGAAGTAATGCGTTCTTTCTTTAATCTTTCATTGACATTCAGGCTAGCACCTCTTGACTGCTGCTCTTAATCCGCGATTACAGGGAGCCATAGATGCCTTCACACTGTGCTCGCTCGATTGCACTGCAATGAGTTATAGGAAACCAGGTGATCAATGTATTAACTCAGAGAACTTTTCAAATGGTGCGTTTCAGGTGCATTTGCAAAAATATGCACTATTTTAGCAGTTTTTCACATTCATGATGAATACAATTTTGTCGCTTTCTGAAAGCAAATTCATACTTAGATGCCATGATACAAAATCATCCAAAGCAACTCATTAACAAATAAGAAAGCAGGAACCCTGCCCCTTGCCTTTCCTTTCCCCGACATGTGTCCCCTGTGGAAGGAGATATGTTTATGGATGCGAGTGTGAGCTTGCGTGCGTGCGTGCGAGGTGGACTCCTTTCCTCCTCTCTTTTGCCCAAGTGTCCTTCACCCTTCCTTCTTTCACTTCTTCCTTCCCATCCCACCTCTTTGCTCTCACTCACACCCACCCTCTCCCCCCTCACTCACTCCCCTCTCACTCACCCTGGTACCTTGGGTGGCATCTTCTTGCTGGTGTGTCTAGGAAACCCCACCAGCCTTTATGTCGCCAGCACACATGGAAGAAAAAGTCTTCATGGACTGGTTCAAGCCCTTGAGCCATAGTTTGGAGGCCGTGCTCTAGATGAGCCGCCTACAACTTGCCCACTCAATCTCACCAAATTTGACCTTTCATGAGTTGCATTCTACATTTACTCCGCACTGTATATATACACACAGAGATAAAGAAAGAAAATTCTCCTTGTATCTGCTCAAATAACTGTTTTTGCAGCCTTTTATGTGACTCAAAGTCTTTTATTACAGCAGCCGATACATGATGCCTGCAAATATTACTGATAAATAATTCGGAAATTGTAAGAAATACCTGACTAGAGATAAACAAGATGGCCAAGGAAGGCACTCAGATCAGGGAGCCATGTTCCCAAACAGTTTCCTGGTGAGATACTGGGCTGGTGAAGTTTGTTTATCCCTCTTTGAAGTTAGTTCCAACCACACTGATGTAGAATCTCTTGTGAACAAAAGTCACATTTGTACATGTTTAGTGTCCAGTGGCATACATTTTGCCCAAGCAGTCCCTGTAATGTGTGTGTGTGGGGGGTCCAGGCAGAAAGGGGACCCACACAGTGGTGGCGGCAGCAGAAGAGCAAACTTACTTTATCATGTTTGCTGCGATGCTCCACGTTTGTAAGTTCCCGTGGGTCCAGAAGCCGTTCCTCACCAGGCTGAAGTTTCATGATAACAGCTGAACCACGAGACTTCAACCCAGTGCAAAACAGCTGCCAGGCCTGCAGAGAACTTAGAGAGTGGAGCAGCACAGGAAACAGAGCAAGGTAAGTTTGCATTGCTGCCACTGCATGGCATGGGGGGGGGGGGGGGTCGGGGCCCTCACAGGGTGGGGAGGCCACCGCTTCCACCACTTCCGCCGTGACAATGGAGGCCCCTCATTGTAACTTAGGCCACTGCTAGTGTTGCAGTTTCATTAGACCTGATTGCTTTAACATCTGTGCGATGAGCTTCCAGTATATTCTTCAGCTCTCAATCTGCTGATTTAATACCCTACCTGCTGACAGACTACAAAAGAACTGTGTCAACACCCGAAGGAAAAAGAGAGCAAAGATAAAGCCAAAATATATCTCCGGATAACTAGACAAGTCATTCCACTCTGTATCACACAGTATTTATTTTAATTTATTTATTTTTTTCTTATATAACACAACTCAACACTACATGAAACCAAGACAAAAAGACAAGGGACATGTGTTCATAGCCACAAAAACTCTTGATCTGATATTCAAAAGCACCTCCCACCCCAATAAATGGATGGGCTCCGTTTTAACCACGGCAAAAGCAGACTGCTGGCACTATTTATTTAGCTTAATTTATATCCTGCTTTTCACCGGGTCAAAGCGGTCAATTGGGGGATACATTTAACACAAGGGGATATGAGACACATATGCTAATACTTACAGGGAACATGGGCAATGGAGGGTTAAGTGGCTTGCCCAAGACCACAAGGAGTGCCTATAGGACTAGAAATCCCAGTCCCTCCGGCCTGAGATTGCTGTCCCCAGGTGGGACTTGAACCCCCAGCCCTCCGGCCTGAAGTACCTTGTCCTAACCACTAGACCACTCCTCCCTAATGTTTAAAAAGGAGACAGAGCACCTTTAAACAAGATCTTGGGGGAAACCTGACAATCACTCAGGAATGCATGATTCAGAATAAGGTATCTTCAAAAGATGCTGGCAAAATGCTGAAGTTAAAAGTTGTGGTAAGCGTGGGAAGTCATTCGCCGGTATTGTTTGGTTTGGTTACTTAAGGTGATGACTCGGGGCCATAGAAAGATATCATGGAGGCTCCATCTGCTGAGGTTCTTTCACTGTATTTTAGTGAAAAGATTGCATATCTGCTCTGCTCTGTGGAGAGAGAGGGGCAGGTTGAGAGCCACAGTGGTTTGGGAGCCTGCAAGATGGGATTGCAGGCCTGTTAGTCTGACCTCGGTGGTCACATTTCTCTATCTGCATCTCAAGGAAAATATTTAATCAGGTCTTTGCTTTAAATATCCATTTGCTATGGCTTTGGGTAAATTTTTTGACTGGGCCTGGGGAGAGTTTGAAGGGGATTGTGCTTTATCCTCAACTGTTGAAAGCATCTCACAATGCCAAAACTTTGCACTGCCCACCTTGGCTCCTTAATAGGCTCCCCTTGTATGCGACCTTTCAAAAATACTCCAATTACACATGTAGACCGCAAAATCTAGCGCTTAAACATGTGAGCACTGCTACTTATACATACAAAGCCCTGAGTGCTGCTGCTCATTTTTTGAATGTACTTTTTTTGTAAAACGACTCTACCCGCTGTAAATGCCATGGATTGCACCTATTTTACTAAAGGCTCCATGCTCAGCCTAAACATGGAACATTCCAGCTTGAAAGTCCCTTTCCAGACCTAGACAATATGTTTATCACAATTTAAGGACCTCACCAAAAAGCCTATACAAAATTGAGGTTCAGACCTTACGAAGGGATGTGTTCAACAATATTCTCTCTCAATCCTAATTAATTAGAGAGTGCTGTGTTTGGCACATTGACAGTTGCTTAGCATGGTTTCAATATTCTGCTGTGTCGGGGCTTCCATGAATATTATTTTGTCAATGTTTTCTTTCTTTTTAGAAAGGAGAATGAATCTAGATCACTTGGGGAGGAGTTTTTTCCAAGATGGCTGCAGAGTGTTCTTTGCTACCGAATGCCTAAACGGAAAGGAAAGTTGCAGGCTGCTCCCTCCGAGCCCCGACCTTCTAATTCTGGTCCTATGGACCGTTACGTGCAATTACCTGAGGAAAAACGACAGGAGATTCGAGCCGGCTTGGCTGTGCCCGTGTTTGAGGCCCGGGCTCTTCCGTCAGAACTAGAGGCATCTCTCTCTCCTGTTCAGAGCACACCGCCGATACGCCCAGCTGCTTTGGACCCTCCTTCAGATTTGACAGCCTTGGTGTCCTCCGAAGTGGGAGCCCCGAGTGTGGGGAGGGTGTCTGCTGATTCTGCGGTCCTTCAGACCCCCGGTAGACCCGGGGAGGCAACGGGTGAGATTTGTACGGTGGTTACTCAGCCGGTACTCTCTACTGAGGGGGAAGAGTCCCCCTTGCTTGTTTCAACGCCTTCTTCATTGGAGACTTCTTTTCTGTTCCGACCCAAAGTTTTTACTTTGGAGTCTATTTGGGACGCTATCGCCTCTTCAACGTCAGCGATTATCTCACAGACTAACGTTTTGGCCTCTCAACTTCATGAGCATGACATTGCTATCCAGAAGAACGCTGATAATATTGATAATGTACGAGTTTCGAATGAACAGTTGCAGAATCGGGTTGATAATCTTGGGTCTCAGCTTGAAAATGCTTCTGACATCTCCTCGGCTTTGATGAAAGAGAATGGGATACTTAAATATAAACTGGAAGTGTTGGAGAACACTTCCAGGGCTGCAAATCTTCGGGTATTAAATTTTCCTCGGTTATCGGGTGTTACAGCTGTAGATATGTTTCGAAGATAAATGTTGGAAATTTTGAAAATCCCAGAAGGACTGATTCCTCCTTTAGCAAAAGTATACTATTTGCCTTCTCTCAAAAAGAATTCTGAGCACCCAGTGGCTGTATCATAAGTTAACTTTGAGACTCTGGATATCTCTGGTATGATTTCTGATGATGGGGGGAACACATGTATTGCCTCTACATTATTAGTATAATGTGCTTTAATCTCTGACAAATATTGGCTATTGAAATTGTTCTTTAAAAAGCGATTAGATACTTTTTTGGGTTTAACTATTTCCATGTTTCCGGATTTGACTAAAGAAACTCAGAAGCGGAGAAAACAGTTTCTTTTATATAAGACAGGTGTGGCCCAGGTGGGGGGTTCCTTTTTTCTCAGGTACCCCTGTCGTTGTTTGGTGATACTTCAGGGTGTTAAGTATGTCTTTTCTGATCCAAATGAATTAAATACCTTTATTAATTCTAGACTTTCATCTACTGTATCGTCTGAGTAAATGTTATCTTTATGTTCTCTCTTTAATGGTGATTTCCTGGGTCCTCTGCAGGTTTTGGATCTTTCTAATTCGTTGCCTATTTGGCTTCCAGGTGCCTCTGCTGGAAGCTTTATTTTCCTTGCTTCTCTCCTTACTCAAATGTGGACTACTTGGGGGAATGTTGTATTATTTTTATCTTGTATTTTGTTTACTTATGGATTTGTTCCTGAAATGTACCTCCATTTCTTGCAGGAAATTGTTTCATTTCTTGTTGTTTTGTGAAAATTCTATAAATAAATAATAAAAAAAGAAAGAAAGGAGAATGAATTGTTTTTCTCATGACACCTTTCATGTAGACAGCACATGCCAGGCTCTGAATAGCTGCTCAGCCACCAGGCATGTATTTGAAGATTTAAGGAAAGACACATGAACTACTGAAGCCGAGGGGCTGGGTGAGGTATCAGCTCAGGATCATGCAACTGAGGTATCAGCAGAAATGAGCAATTTGGGACTCTGTTATCTCAACTCTGGGCTATAACTTTTGTAGGCTGTAATTATTTACAAATCAATTTAAGGGCAGTCTGGGCACAATTTTTTATTTTATAGGTGTGAAATAATGCTGAGCCCCTTTTTCAAATAAAATATGTACACTAACTTTCTTTTTCATATAGTATGGATTTCCTTGTCTTTCAATGTGTTTTTTTACAGTGCTCAAAGCTTGGGATACCATGCCTGATTGACTCCAACCTTTAGCATCATACTGTCACCTCCAGCAGGAAGACTTGCTCAAGATGGTGACGGTTCTGGTTGAAAATTGACCCCTATCTGTGGGTTAATAATGCAAGATTGTCTCAAAGATGAGGCACAAAAGCAAAAGTTGGCTCAGGGCACCACAGCCCTCTGAGGATGGAAGGATGGAAACGAAGCATGGAGCGCATTAGCTCGAAGCAGCAATGAAATGACTTTTGCACTTATTAAGACATGGGGGTGGAGGATGGAGGGATAGAACCTGGATGGAGGACAAGTTACAGCCCTGAGTACCTTACTGAGCAGAGTGGATGGGCCATTTTCGTCTTTATCTGCCATCATTGGCTATGTTACTTTGTTATTATGAAGTACACGTTCTGGAGAAACTGACCAATGAAATGAGAGAGGGGCCAGTTAACAGCATTTGGGAATATTTTGGGGGCAATCTAAGCAACAATAGCCTCAAGGTCAAGCTTCTGTACCACTGTATATTTAGACCCTAGGCAATTCAGTGGTCTGAATGGTGGCAAAGAATGGACTGGAGAAGTGTCGTATTCTTTAAGGTCTGCCTTATACTCAGACAGAACAGAGGGTCATAAGGTTTCGGGGAGAGATTCCGGGGCTTTCGCCTATTTCTTCGAAGTTATATTTGTCTTCATTTCTCTCTGTGTCTTCATACTTACTCCTTGTTTCAGATTAAGTGTAATGATAGAGGTTGAACGTTTACTTATTTCCTTTGCCTTCTGTTCACTGAGGAACCCAAGAAACGCTTACACATTATGTCTGTTAAAAGGGAAAACTGTTGAAGATGATACTACTCTTTTGGGTGATTGTAATGTTTGAGATTATGAATAACGGTGCAGTTACTGTGGCTTAGTTTTGCTTTATTCCTGCGTTTTCTGAATTCTTAATATAGTTTTATGCAAATATTTGTGTTAATAAAGTCTCTGAAAATTAAAAAAAAATCATTTTTGTATTAAAATTTTAAAAAATCACCTTACGCCAAGATAAGCCTTTTGAAAAAAAAGTCCATTGCATGCCTTCATTTCTTCATGGAAATATTCACAGGCATAAATTTTCCATAATGGAGTCTCTTTCCCTTTAAGAATGTGAAGTTGTTCCCAGAATATAAACAAATTATTTTGTGAAAAACCCGTAAGACAATGGGACACAGTAGACATACAACTGCTGAGAATGTCGAAACACAGAGGCTGTCTAACTGAATGGAGGCGGAGCCTAGAAGATGAGGGGCTAACAAACTAGTTGGACCCTTTAAAACACCTTGCCATTTCTCGTCTCTGTCTTCCTCTTTTTGAGTCTTATTTCTCAGGATCCTCTTTTCCTTGGCTTAATATATTTCTTATATTTTTTACTTCTTTAAAATAAAACATGTTTTGTTTTTAAAGACAAGCTGCCACACGTCCTATTTATCAGTGTAACTCTTGGAGGCTGAAGAGGAAAAGCTTCCAAAAAATGTAACACTCTCCACAGCAATGGAAAATAATTGAAATCAAAAGGGAATTTTTATGGTTATGGGGTTTTGTTTTGTTTTTGTTTTTTCCAAATAGTATCATCTAAATAAATCCCCAACCTTCCATGCTATTACTGTACATAGTGAAGGTCTTGATATACTGAACACATGCTGTGGCCCTAATTCCGGACAGAGATGTAGGTCATCTTTCCACTCTATTTCAGTGTACTACTAACAATTTCATTAATGAAAACTCATTTTAAAATTGATCACTTGTACTGGCTCTGCGACACTGCTAGTAGAAAGATCCTGGTTCTGTTTCTAAATCTAACTCTCGGACCATGGGCCAACAAAGGGGTCAGAGATCATAGAAGCAGAGTTTATAGTCAAATGGAACGAGTTCCTGCCATTACAAAATAGTGACACCTACTGGCCAAGGTCAGAATGACAAGGCATGGGTTCTAGAAAGAGGTACAATTTGTGGATCCGAGCCCAGATGCCACCAAGTGAAAAAAGATTGTCCAGTGGACAGCACTCACCTTAACAGAGAAAATAAAAGTTAATGGTTAAAATATTGAATTACTGTCATATAACTGACTTCAGTCTTCCACTGCTAATGTTTCCATTTAAGCGACCTTGTGTAAGTCACCATACCTCTCTGAAGCAGTTTTAATTGGGTGCTAATGACGTTATTCATTCTTCTGCACCTCTTTTATAAAGTTTAGCACCCGCAAGGGATCATTGAGCCAGGGACTTCAAAGTATTAAATTGAAAAGTGCTTTGGGTTTATGGTATTAGGCCATCCAAATTATTGTTATGGCTACAATCTACTTATAATATGGAGCTGGTAAAACACTATTGTTCAACACTGCTGAAATGGTCACTTCAAGAGTGTGATTTTCTCCTGACATCTTTGGGTGAACCAGAAAAGTCAAGTGAATTGTATTAGATAGGTGTGGTTGTTAAGTATGGGATTCCAACAACATTATCTAAGGGTCTCAACTGAGATTATTTCTTTTGATAAGCCTTCTATGAGGAACAGTATCAAAGGCTTTGCTGAAATCTAGATATATCACATCTATTGCATGCCCTTGATCTAGGTCTCTGGTCACCCAGTCAAAGAAATGTGATTGAGTTCTTTGACTGGGTGACCAGAGAACTACATCAAGGGCATGCGATGGATGTGATATACCTTCAGCAAAGCCTTTGATGCTGTTCCTCATAGGAACTGAGCAGCCTGGAGATAGGTCCCAACGTGGTGAGCTGGATCAGAAATTGGTTGACTGAAAGACGACAGAAGCTGGTGGTAGATGGAACTCACTCAGAAGAAAGGAAAGTGTGTAGTGGCATGCCTCAGAGATCAGTCCTGGGACAGATACTGTTCAAAGTATTTGTGAGCGATATTGCAGAAGGACTGAATGGAAAAGTCTGCCTTTTTGCAGATGACACAAAAATTTGCCACAGAGTGGACACTTCTGAGGGAGTGGGCAACATGAGGAAAGATCTAAACACTGTAAGAATGGTCTAATGATTTAATGCAAAGTCATGCCCTTGGGATGTAGAAATCCAAAGGAAATGCATGCAATAGGGGGAGAGGGTTGGTGTGCACAGACCAGGAGAGGGACCTCGGAGTGCTAGTATCTGAGGATCTCAAGGTAATGAAACAATGTGGCAAGGCAGTAACCAAAGCCAGAAGGATGCTGGGCTGCATACAGAGAGGAACAACCAGCAGAAAGTCCCACAGGTGCTCCATGTGGTCTTGGGCAAGCCACTTAACCCTCCATAGCCCATGTTCCCTGTAAAATAGTTATCTCCAAGTTATAATGCCCTGTTCAATGTAATTTCAGTTTGTTCAATGTAAACCGCACTGATGCAGAATAGCGCGGTATATAAGAGAATGTAAATAAATAAAGGAGGAGGTACTAATGCCCCTGGACAAGTCATTGTTGAGACCACACTTGGAGTATTGTGTTCAGTTTTGGAGACCATATCTCACAAAGGATATAAAAATACTTGAAATGGTTTAGGGGAAGGTGACCAAAATGATTCAGAGCCTGCGCTAGAAGACGTATGAGAAAAGACTTGAAGACCTAAATATGCATACCTTAGAGGAGAGAAGGGATGGGGAGATATTATACAGACGTTTAAATACATAAAGGTTATCAATGAACAAACAAACCTTTTTCAAAGAAGGGGAAACTGTAAGAACGGAGGGCATACAATGAAGCTGCAAGGTGGTAAACTTAAAAGCAAACCCAGGAAATACTTTTTCACTGAAAGGGTGGTGGATGCTTGGAATGCCCTTCCGATGGAGGTGGTGGGGGCAAATACAGTGATGGAATTCAAAATGGCATGGGACAGACTCAGTGGATCCCTTTATAGCAAGAGGATGAAATCAAAGCAAACTTAAATATCTTTTAATAGAGGGGAGCTGATCTGCACAGAGCAGCAGGTACAATCCTAAACACAGGCATTGCGGGGTGGGGGGGGGGATGATCTGCAAGGAGCTGCAGTTACAACCACTCTAGCCACCTTACTGGGCAGACTAGATGAACCATACTGGTCTTTATCTGCAGTCATATAATGTTATTATTTTATTTAAACATGTGTTGTCTGTGAAACTCCAAGCATGTTATATTATACAGTGATGTCACTAATTTTTTTGAAGAGGACATACATTTCTAGAATTCACAGAGACTGTGTGATGCCATCAATATCATATCTTATACCTCAATGTCTGTTGAGTCCTTTTAAGGTTTTAAAGTGTATATAATTTCTAATGCTTTCTTATAGCGCCCTCTTGTGAGCAATTCATGCAATTTACACCCCCTTCCACTATGCCACTGAACTCCATATGGAAAAGAGCAGAATCAAATATAATCGCAGTGCTCAGGAAAGTGGCATTCTCTCTCAGTAACGGACTAACTGAAATTTACAGTACTGCAGTGCTAATCACAGACTCTCACAATTTTCTGCATGATTCATTGCACTAATCAGGAGAGTAGTAGTAGTAGTGTCATTTTCTAAAGCCTCCCTATGTCGGTTAAGACATTCCGAAACCTTCCTAAAGGTTCTTGATATTATAAATGTTTAAAGTGAAAAGTAGCCTAGTGGTTAAAGCAACAAGCTCAGCAGCAGGGAAGTGTGCTTTCAAATCTCACTTCTTACAGAAAATGCTCCTTGTGACCTTGAGTAAGCTATTTAATCCTCCTTTGCGTCAGCTTAAAAACAGTGTAAAGCCATCTTGGGCAGGAAAATGCCTACTGTCTGCAAATATACCCTCTTCATGTTCAGATTTGGAAAGGTGAATAATCATATCCAAAGTTTCTTCTTTATATATTGTTCCACCAAAAACTGGTTTCTTTGTACCTCCCAAAAAACAATTGAAAATAAGAGGTAGTTTTAACACACTGGGGGCAATCCTGTTCCCTCTACAACCTCTCAGAAGGGCACTGATACATGGATCAGCTGATTGCTGTGGTATTCTAGTGCTATTTTCCCCCAGATGACTAGATGTGACGGACAGATGACACTGTGTTTAGAAAGAGGTGGAAAGAATGGGGTGAGAGATTACTGTGAAGAGTGACCTTGAATGTAGTGTCCTGGATCTTCCCCACCCCCCCACATATCACCAAACGTAAAGTAGGTGAGCACATAAACTCTTTACAAACCCTGTGCTCTGCTTCCTGCATACCCAGGAGGGACCCAGGCATTAGCTGTGTATTTGTTATTTCTTGTTTAACTGCACATTCTATAGTTTACAGGCCCGATGTTCAGGGGTAGCGGCTAGCGTGAATACAGTGCCTAGCTGTCACCGCTGAAGAATTAACCCAGATATTCAACGCTGGGACCATATCCGGCTACTGGCATTAAATATTTGGGTCTGCAGCACAGCGCCACGCAGTGCAGAAGCAAACTGGGCTACAGCTGAATATCACCGCTGACCGGTTATCCCCCGGAATGCCGCAATGCAAAACTTTGCACTTGTTCACATTAAATTTCATCTCCCATTTGGACATTGGTCTTCCAATTTATCAAGGTCCTCTTGCAATTTTTCACACTCCTCTTGTGTTTTAACAACTTTGAATAATTTTGTGTCATCTGCAAATTTGATCACCTCACTCATTATTCTCATTTCCAGGTCATTTATGAATATGTCAAAAAGCAGCGGACCCGGGGGCGGAGCCTGATGTCCAGCGGGTAGGACGCTTTGCGTTGAAGCTCCCGAGAGGCCTACTCAGAATCCTGACTTAATACCTATATAAATTTACTATTTCGCTCCGAGCTGACCGGGGCACCTCGGGGGGGATGGCGGCCCATAAACCAGTGCGCTTGGACTTCGGGTCTCCTTCTTCTTCTCACGGAAAACGCTCCAAAACAGAGGTGTCCTCCCCACAGAAGATGGTTCCATATCGTGAAAACCCCGCAATGCACCTGGAGATTTTGGAGGAAATACGCGGCGTGAAGGAATTGGTGCAGTCCAATGGAGAAGCGCTTCGAGCCATGCGAGAAGACTTTGGAGTGCTCCAGGACCGACTTGAAGGTCTTTCATTACGGCAGGACAATATGGCGGGGGTCCTCGACTCGCACGAGGTGCGCTTGGGCAAGCTGGACAAGGCTGAGCGCCAGATACAGACTCTTCAAAAGGAGTTGGAAGATAGCAATAATCGAGCCCGTCGCAACAATGTGAGGCTCCTCGGAATGCCGGAGGGGGTGGAAGCAGGAGATATAAGAGAATTCTTGCTCAAAACTCTTCCCTCCTTGCTGAAGATCAATTTTCACAGAGAACTGGAAATCGATCGAGCACACCGTGTCCCTGCCCGCATGGCGCTCAACCGCACGACCCCCCGGCCTATTATCTTTAGCTTGCTACGATATCAACAAGTGGAACAAATTTTACATGCTGCCCGAGCGAATCATCATTTGGAATTTGAAGGTCGTAAGGTCTCCTTCTTTCCTGATTTGGCAAAGCCTACCGTTGACCGTCGGAAGAAACTCCTTGCTCTTCGCCCTCGCCTCCAACAGCTACAGGCTCGCTTTGGCCTGTTGTATCCAGCGAAGCTCCGAGTGACTCTCCACAACCAGACCAGGACGTTCGAGGATCCTGATCTACTATCAACATTTTTGGACTCCAAAGAAGCAGAGCAGATGCGCTAATCCCAAATCTTGGACTCTTATCTGCCGGCTCTGTCCGCCATTTTGAAGGGCCCGATGCGGCGGTCATAGCCAATGCACAGAAATAGCCAGGACTTTCTTTCTTTCTCTGTATGACTTTTGTTTTTGGTCTCCTATCCCTTCATGATGTGTGCCTCGGTCGGATTCGGAGCACGCACAATCCTACAGGTTATGTGTTTTTTCAATTTCGGCCTTCTCTGGGGTTTCTCCCCGCAGACACATGGTCGCCAGTAATTTTGGGGTTTTGCTTCTCCTCTACCGTACTGCGGTTTCTTTGTTAATGTGGGGCGCTTCATTGTATTATATTAGCTTATTTTTCCTATATCATGTGTACAGCCAGATACAGTCAGTTTGAGGGACACAGTGAAATTATGTGTGCTATCATGCTCAGAATTTTTAACTTTTCTGAATGGCCTTATGTAAAATCTTATTATTCATCGTCAAAGGCATTACTGGTCCACTCAAAGGAAAGAAAATCCTTAGCTAGCTTAGCCACGAGCATGGTGACTTGGTGTTTCTTCAGGAAACGCATTTCACTCTGCTGAAACACTGAGACTCAATGCTAGGCCTCACATGGTAGCTGCCTATTCTCCCACCGTTTCTAAATGGTATGGGATAGCCATTCTGGTTGAGAAGTCTTTGCACGCTACTGCACCTGATATTAGCGCTGACATGGAGGGTAGATGGGCCCGTGTACACCTTGAGGTTGGAGATAGTGAATTCACGTGTATTTGCACTATGCCCCGAATGTGGACAACCCCGCTTACTATGCAAGTTTTGCGCAGTTGGCCTCGGCCTCCGCCAATGCTCCATTAATACTTGGTGGCGATTTTACTCAAGTGTCCCCTTAATCTTTTCTTCTCAAACAAGGTGCTCGTTGGTTGGCAGATCCAGTACCGAGCAGACCTGTGTGGCTAGATATAGTAGCGGGCCTTTGCTAACCGATTCCTCTTACCTTTCTCCCTGGTATGACTCTCCCATTAGACTCCCACTATCCACCAATGCTTTTCGACACTTTAGGTGCCTTTAATACTCTTATGCAAACTTTAGACTCCCGACTCTGGTCAGTGCAACTTTAGCATAGCATTCGGTGCACTAGAGTACTCCCGCTATCGGCATTCTCTGCATAAGGTTGATTGGAGACTTCCGATCTCTCGGTAGTTCACCGGGTGTAGCATCCAATTTTACTAAACCTTATGTAATGCTATCACTAGCGATACCTTTATAGCGCAGAAAGTATGGGAGAGAGAATTGTATGTGATTTTGACCCCGGAGCAATGGAGCCTTATCTGGAGTAGAGGGACACGGGTTCCCGACCCGCCTCACTCACTCAGACCCTCTTCTTTCTAGCCCACCGGTGTTTTTACACTTCTCACAGATTAGACAAATGGAACACTACTCAGGGTAATGGTTGCTGGACACGTCCTGCGGCCATTGGTTTATTGCTTTATGTTATGCATGAATATCCCGCACTACAGTATTACTGGCGTCGGGTCTGGGGTCGTATTTAGTCTATCTCGCACTCTCAGGAGTCCCTTTCTTGGAGGATAGTGGGACTTCGCCCAGTTGCGGGGATCCCCTCTCTCCCATAAATGGCTTATCTCCTTTCGAACTTTATGCTTGGCATTGCTATCTCTCTAATTAAGTAATACTGGGAAATTAGTTCCCATCTGAGCCCCAATGAATGGTGGAATTATGCCTGTCTCTACAGTAAATATGAACAAATACCTCGTCTGTTTGCTTCCTCCGTTCAGACTCCTTCACATTGGTCTCAATGGATGATGCTCAATGAATATGTACATTTTGCTAGATGCTCTCATCTGACTGTCTAACTTTGTATATATCTCTGTCCCATGATCACGCTGTATTGTGGATACTTTTTTGATCGTTTGATGTATAATCACTGTTAATTGGAAGCGCTCACATGCTGATATAAACGGGTAGAGAAGAAGCATCGGGGTGGGGGGTAATGGGTTTACTTTTCCTTATTGTATACTTGTTTTGTCTCTTTTGGTGTGTTGTTTCTTTTGTTTGTTGCAAAATGAAAATAAAAGTTTAAAAAAAAAAAAAAGCAGCGGACCCAGCACAGATCCCTGGGGTACTCCACTATTCACCTTGCTCCATTGAGAAAATTGGCCATTTAGCTCTATTCTCTGCTTTCTATCCTTTAACCCGTTCCTGATCCACAATAGTACACACCCTCTTATCCCTTGACTTTTTAATTTCTCCTAGAGTCTCTCATGAGAGACCTTGTCAAAGGCTTTCTGAAAATACAGGTACACTATAAGGCCAATTCAGATCAGGGGTCATCCGGGCATCCAAAAATTGAATGTGCCTCAAAAACACCAAATTCTGCAACCACAGGAGCTGTGCATTGCAGCGGTTGCAGAATCGGCCTGGACGTGCCCTGATTCTGCCGCGGGAGACGTCCTTCATCCTGCACGACCAGCCCTCCTTATGCTCCTGCTGTTGCCATGGCATTGGAATGCCCAACAGGAGCCCCAATTCTCCGCATCTCTGCAAAACAGTGTTTCCCCGCCTCCTGACCTCCATAGGGGCCCTGCCAGGGCTGGAATCGGCCAGAGGGGAATCTCCAGCTGCTGCTCATCTCATTGTAGGCGTCCGCTGATGCTGATTGCTATCTTCAGGGGGACTTATTCCACCTCGGCTTCCCCAGACATACAGAGCCATGACCTGAATAGGCCCTGTATGTCCAGGGCCATGGGGCCACCTCCACTCCGCCCTCTCTCAGCCTCCAGCGCTCCCCCTCCTACCCCCCTTCCAGCTCTCCCTGAACAAACACTCTCTACCTGTGGGGAGGGCTGGCTCCAGAATCTCATCCAGGGTCTGTTCAAGGATTGGACATCCTGGATGTCCAAACCCACTATTTGTGGGACAGAATGACCCCCTCTATTAACTGGCTCACTTTTATTTACCTGTTTATTCACACCTTCAAAAAAATAACACATTAATAAGACAAGATCTTCCTTGGCTAAATCAATGTTAGCTTTCTCCCATTAAACCATGACTATCTACATGAAATGAGAGCCAGAAGGTGCAAATATGCTTACATATTGGACATGGAACCTACAACGCATGAACCAAGGGAAATTGGAGGTGGTCAAGAATGAAATACCTGCTATACCTCTTTAACGACATATCATCAACGTTTGATACAGTCAACCACGGAACACTACTAGCAAGACTACAGAACATCGGACTACACGGAGCCACACTGAGGTGGTTCCACTCTTACCTAACGGACAGACAGATACAGGTCAAGATTGGGATCAACACATCCTGACCCATAAAAGTCATGCAAGGCGTACCCCAAGGATCCGCACTATCAGCTCTCTTATTCAACATCTACATCCAACCAATATGCAACATCATAAAAGAGCACGGGATAAAATACACAATCTATGCGGACGACATAATGATATACACACCAATCACCCTCGACAACCCAGACCACACCAAGATAAAAGACTGTCTCACACATATGAACACCTGGTTTCAAGACAACATGACCATAAACTACAGCAAGACCGAGGCGCTAATCATCACACGAAACTCCGACTTAATCCCCCCCCCCCCCCCGCGACATCAAGATAGGCACCACAACCATACCCATACAATCAGAAGTGAAATACCTCGGAGTGACAATGGACAAAGAACTTAACCTTCAGTCCCATATCAGCAGAACCACCAAAAATGCATACCACAGGATGAGACTAGTACGACACCTCAAGCCCCTCCTCACTCAGGAACACTTCCGCATAGTTTGTCAAGCACTAATAACCCCAATCCTCAACTTCTGCAACCCAATCTATCTAGGTCTAACGAAACAGACACTAAGACCATTGCAACTGGCACAAAACACTGCAGCACGCATAA
This sequence comes from Ichthyophis bannanicus, assembly GCA_033557465.1. NCBI lineage: Eukaryota > Metazoa > Chordata > Amphibia > Gymnophiona > Ichthyophiidae > Ichthyophis > Ichthyophis bannanicus. The sequence continues at coordinate 126,847,916 of CM066043.1, read as the reverse complement.
TTGCTGGCACCACAAGGGCACACAAGACAAGAACACATCACACCCACCCTAAAAGAGCTCCACTGGCTGCCTATCAGTGCCCACATTAGATACAAGACAATCATAAACATTTTCAAAATCAAACATCAATCATCAGCTTTCAGCCTACACTCACTCATACAACCAGACAACAGCACAAGACCAAGAAGAAGAGGCACATCCAACCGTGTCAGCACACCTAAAGATATCAACAGGGTACGCTGAAAAACGAGCCTTATCAAAGGCGGCACCAACAATCTGGAACGCCCTCCCTGACGAACTGCATTCAACAACAGACCTTAAGGAGTTCAGGAAACTACTGAAGACAACCCTCTTCATAGAACACTACGGTGACATTACTTTTAAACCATGCAACAGACACCTCAATTCCCCCCACATGTCACTATAATTATAATTAAGCAAGGAACTGATACCCATAGCATTGTAAATAGCGCACGCTGTAAATAGCACCACAAGAATCAACGTCCAGACACACTCACACGCATACACTACTCACTGCATGTGCACACTATACACTGTATCTTATTGATTGTTTGCTGTTCAGACCGTCTTGATTGCAGGATAAGGCGGTATAGAAATACGTTTAAATAAATAAATAAATAAAATGTACAACACGATCTGTTGGGTGTCAGTGAACTGGCAGTGAGCACTTTGCATCTGATGATCACATGGTCTACTATGCTGGAAATGAAAGACAAAGAAGAAATGGTGTTGCATTTATCATTAAGAAGAAACGTGCAAGAACTGTAATGAAATACAATGCAATCAGTGAATGCATAATTTCTATTTGTCTACGAGGAATGCCCATCAACACAACAATAATTCAAATATAATTCCCAACAGCAGCTGCCAAAGAGCATGAAGTTGATGAATTATATGAACAAGTACAAGTTGAAATTGACAGAACATGCAAACAGGATATCCTGATAGTCATGGGTGATTGGAATGCAAAGATTGACAACAAAGAAGGCAAAGTGGTTGGAAAATATGGACTTGGTGACAGAAATGAAGCTGGAGAAAGACAGATAGAATTCTGCAAGACCAATGAACTATTCATCTCGAACACCTTCTTTCAACAATACAAGCGGCGACTGTAGATATGGATTTCACTCAATGGATTGCACAAAAATCAAATTGACTACATCTGTGGAAGTCAACAACAGAAAAGTTTGATAACATCAACAAAAACAAAACCTGGAGCTGACTGTGGTACAGATCACCAACTACTAGTATGCAAACTCAAGCTAAAGTTGAAAAAGAGTAAGCCACTCATGAATGTAGCAAAATATGAAAGTATACCACCGGAATTTAAAGACTGCCTGCAAAATCGATTTACTGCTTTAGATACAAATGACAGAGCTCCAGAAGAGTTATGGGATGACATCAAGAAGGTTGTGTTGGAAGAAAGTGAGAAATCTCTACAATAGATGAAAAAAAGCAAAAAAACGGCCAAAATGAATGACTGAAGAAACTCTGAAAATTGCCCAGAAATTTTATTTATTTATTATTTTTATTTAACAAGTTTTCTATACCGCCTTTCTTGGAATCAAAGCAGTTTACATTACAATTTCAACAAAACAATTACAGAGAACTCATTTAGAAAATGTGGGTAAAGGGTGACATGCGGGAAATGCTGGGGAGCATAACCTATTTACAACTGATGTAGTTGAGTACAGTTTTCTTTAGGTTTGAGTCATGAGGGCGTGTACTGGGCATCCTCTCTGAAATGTTCGGAGAACAGGAAAAATTTTAGTTGTTTCCAAAAATCCTTAATGTCCTTGGTTGTCCTTATCTTCTCTGGTAAGGAGTTCCAGATGATGGGTGCTGCAAGTGAGAGAGCCCTCTTTAATGTTGTCTTGTTGGCTTTGGTGTATAAGCTGGGAGTTGGTATTGTTTCTCTGGTGCTTTGTCTTTTGGGTCTGTTGTTTGGTTTTGAGCTTAGGAGCTCCTGTAGGGTTCTGGCTGACGTTTCATTTCTGATCTTGAAGATGGTTAATGCTGTTTTGTATTTGGCTCTTGAGGTGATTGGTAGCCAGTGTAGCTGAAATAGAATGGGTGTTATGTGTTCATGCCTGGCTGATCCTTCTATGAGACGGGCAGCAGTGTTCTGAACGAGTTGAAGAGGTCTTGTGGTTTGAGCTGGAAGTCCTTGGAAGAGGGAGCTACAGTAGTCCAGAATGGGGGTAATAATGACAGTGCGGAAGTGTTCCTGGCTTAGGAGGGGTTTTAGTCTACAGATGATGACCAATTTTTGGAATGCATTCCTTGTAGTTTTGCTGATATGAACTTGTAAATTTAGGGATCGGTCAAGGGTCACGCCTAGGTATCGGACTTCTTCCTTTACTGTGATTGGTGTATCCTGTAGGGTGATAGAAGTTGGGGGAGTAAATGAGGTGTCATGTGAGACGAATAGTGCTTCTGATTTTCTGAAGTTGACGAGTAGGTTGTTGGATGAAAGCCAGTTATTCATTTCATGCAAGCAGTTTGTGATTGTAGTATAGGCTGGTTTGTTGAGGAGGATTGATGTGTAGACCATGATGTCATCTGTGTAGATAGCATAATGGATCTTGTGCTTTTTGAAGATATTACAGACTGGCTATATGTATATGTTGAACAGGAGAGCAGACAGGGAGGACCCCTGTGGAACTCCCTGTGTGGTGTTGATTGGAGAGGATGTGACAAAGATAGAAATGACAGAATGAAGAGAAGCTAAAGCCAGAGGAGAAAGAGAGGCAATTGAAGAACTCAACAGAGATTTCCAATATGCAGCAAGAGAAGATAAGAAATACTACAATGACACATGCAAGGAAATAGAAGCAGAAACTATTAAAGGAAGAAAAAGATTGGCTTTCCCAAAGCCACAAGAGTTAAAGAAAAAATTCCAGCTTCAAACTGGAATGTTACAAGTTGCTCAAGGATCCATATTAAATGATGCTGAGAAGATCAAGAAAGGTGGAAAGAATATACAGAGTTATTATATGATAAAGATCAAGTGGACCAATAGCCGTTTCAACCTGTACCTTATGATCTGGAACCATTGGTGATGAAAGAAAATGTCAAAGCAGCATTGAAAGCCTTATCAAAAGACAAAGCACCAGGCATTGATGGCATTCACAATGAAGTATTACAGCAAACTGATACAGCTGTTACCATACTTACAAGGCTCTGCCAGGAAATTTGGAAGACAACATCATGGCCAACTGACTGGAAAAGATCTGTGTTTATACCAATACTAAAAAAAGGTAATCAAACTGAGTGGTAGAGATGAGGACAGTAACTGAATTCAAAAAAGCATGGGACCAACATAGAGGATCTCTAAAGGTAAAAAGTGGACTGTTGTAGTTGTTGATATGGAAGGACAGGCTAGATAGGCCATGTGGTCTTTTTCTGTCATCATGTTTCTATGTTTCCATGTTTCTATGAGTGTGGAAATTATCACACAATCACTCTGATCCCACATGCCAGCAAGATTCTATAGCAGAGACTACAACCATACCTGGAATGAGAACTGCCTGAAGTGCAAGCAGGATTCAGGAAAGGGCGAGGAACGAGAGACATCATTGTGGTTGTGAGATGGATCCTTGAAAAGACTAAAGAATACCAAAAGGATATCTATATGTGTTTTATTGACTACAGCAAGGCTTTTGACTGTGTAAACTTTGGGTCACATTACAAAGCAAGGGTATACCAGAACATATGATCGTTCTCTTTCACAACCTTACATTGATCAAGAAGCAACAGTTTGAACAGAACAAGGAGAAACAGAATGGTTTAAAATCAGCAAAGGTGTACGACAAGGCTGCATATTTTTCCCCTACCTGTATAATTTATATACAGAACAAATCATCAGAGAAGCAGGACTGAACGAAGAAATCTGAGGTGTGAAGATTGGTGGGAGACTCATCAACAACCTTCGCTATGCTGATGATACTACATTACTGGCCAAAAGTGAAGATGATCTGAAACATTTGCTTCTCAGGATCAAGGAATATAGTCTTAAAATGGGCCTGCACCTTAATGTAAAGAAGACCAAGATCCTGACAACTGGCAAAAATCAATATGTTCATCATTGATGGAGAAGAAATTGAAATAGTGGACAACTTTAACCTACTCTGATCAACTATCAATAAAGAAACAAGCATTCAAGAAATCAGACAACACATTGCTCTTGGCAGAATGACTATGAAGGACCTAGACAAGATTCTCAAGAGCAGAGATGTCTCTCTCCATACAAAGATTCAACTCATTCAAGCCAAGGTATTTTCTATAGCATCATATGAATGCAAAAGTTGGACAGTGAAAAAGACAGGAAGAAAATTGATGCCTTTGAGTTAATTATAGTGCTGGCGGCAAATACTGTGTATACCATGGACTGCCTGAAGAATAAACCAGAGGAGATCAAACCTAAGCTTTCTTTAGGAGATCAGATAACAAGACTTCAACTTTCATACTTTGGATACATCATGCAAAGAGAGAGATCATTAGAGAAAGACATTGTGCTTTTCAAGGTAGAAGGTCAATGCAAAAGGTGGAAGGCCAGCAATGAGATTGATTGAAACAATAACAGCAGCTGTGGATGCCACTCTGTCAACAATGAGCCGCCTGACTGAAGACCAAACACTGTTTAGAACAACTATCCAGAGGGTCGCCATGAGTCAACACCGACTTAATGGCACTTAACATCTACATATTCAGTAATTTCATTCTTTATAATGGTTTCTACCATTTTGCCCAGTACTGATGTCAGGCTCACCAGTCTGTAGTTTCCCAGATCAGTCCTGGAACCCTTTTTAAAAGTTGGCATTACATTGGCCACTCTCCAGTCCTCAGGTACTGTAGATGATCTTAAGGATAGTTCACAGATTACTAAAGGTAGGTCGTCAATCTCATATTTCAGTTCTTTCAACACCCTCAGAAGTATACCATCCAGTTCAGGTGATTTGCTACTCTTTAGTTTATCAAATTGTCATAATACATCTTCCTGATTTAACAAGATTTGTTTCAATTCTTCCAATATATCATCTTTAAATACCATTTCAGCCATGAGTAACTTCCATACATCTTCTCCAGTAAAGACCCAAGCAAAGAATTCATTCAGTATCTCCACTATGGCCTTATCCTCCCTTAGCGCCCCTTTAACTCCTCTATCATCTAATGGTCCAATTGACACTCTCACGAGTTTTTTGTTATGAACATACTTGAAAAAGTTTTTATTGTGCGTTTTTGCTTCCATGGCAAGCATTTGTTCCAAATTCTCTCTTTGCCTGCTGTACAAATGCCTTGCATCTAACGTGCCAGTGTTTATATTGTTTCCCATTTTCATCATTTTGCTCTTTTTTTCATTTCCTAAAAGATGATTTTGGCTATAATGGCCTCTCTAACCTCACCTTTAAACCATGCTGGCAGTTTTTTGGCCTTTCTTCCACCTTACTTAAAGTGTAGAATACATGTGGTCTGGACTTCCAAGATAGTATTTTTAAACACCACCCATGCTTAATATGAACCTTTAACTTTTGCAGCTGCTCCTTTTAGTTTTTCCTTAACTGCTTTCCTCATTTTATCATGATCTCCCTTTTGAAAGTTAAAATGTAGTACTGTGGATTTCCTTGTCATTCTCCCTCCATTTATTAAATCAAATGTCATCATGCTATGATCACTACTGCCAAGTAGCCCTAACTTTATCTCTTGCACCAGATCCTGTGTTCTACTAAGGACTAGGTCCAAAATAGCTTCCCCTCTTGTCAGTTCATGAACCAGCTGCTCCAAGAAGCAGACATTTATTTCATCTATAAAAACTTTATCTCCCTAGCATGTCCTGCTGTGACATTGACCCAGTCCATACTGGGATAATTAAATCACCCATTATTGCTGTGTTGTAACTTTTGTTAGCTTCCCTGATTTCTCTGAGCATTTCATCATCCATCTGTTCATTCTGGTCAGGTGGAAGGTAGTACACCCCCACTGCCATTGTCTTCCCCTTTTTACATGGAATTTCTATCTATAGAGATTCTACAGTATGTTTTGTTTCCTGCAAATCTTTTACCCTGTGTGACTCAGCACCCTCTCTAACAGAGCACAACCCCTCCACCAATTTCATCTATCCTATCATTGCAATATAGTTTGTATGCAGGTATCATGGTATCTCATTGGCTGTCCTCCTTCCACCAGGTCTCTGAGATGCCAATTACATCTCACCTTTCATTTAGTGTTATATGTATTCTAGCTTTCCCAGCTTATGTTTTAGACTTCTAGCATTTCTCTACAGACATATTAGAAGAGGAGTAGCCTAATGGTTAGAGCACTGGCTTGGGAACCAAGATATCAGGGTTCAATTCCCACTAATACGCCTTGGGCTTGGCACTTAATCCTCCATTGCCTCAGAAAAATCCAAGTTATCAATGTCCCTGTTTAATGTACATTATGAAGTTTAAGTTACAATGTAAACCGCTTTGACTGAAATGATAAAGTGGTATAAATAAAACCTGTTAAATAAATTCATATTAACTGGGTAGTTGACAAGAGTAATTTGGAATTTTTTCTCTGTCTGTTCTGCAGTTAAAGACATCTGGGTTTATCTTTATTGGAACCTCCCTGTCAGGATTCCCTTATGGTCCTCTTTTTCTAGTATCGCTCAAGGATACATCCTTCCAAACCAGGGGCGGTTCTACCATGAGGCCAACTAAAGCAGTCACCTCAGGCGGCATTCGAACGGGGCGGCACACGGATGCCAGTGGCACTCCGGCTGTTTTTAATTTTAGATTTTGCTGGCTCTGGCCTGCCTCTGCCTTCCCATTCTAAAATTAAAAACAGCCAGAATGGCACCGCTGGACAAAGCAGCCTGATCACTTGCAGGAACCCTGCAAGCAATCAGGCTGATTCGTCCAGCGGTGGCACTCCGGCTCTGGCAGATGAATCAGCCTGATCACAATGTTTCTGCAAGCGATCAGGCTGATTCATCTGGCGGCGGCGCTCTGGCTGTTTTCATTTTAGATTTTTCCACCTCTGCCCTGCCTCTGCCTTCCCACTGCTTTTTTTCTCACTCAAGCATTCTTGAGAAAAACAAAGCGGCAGGAAGGCAGAGGCAGACCAGAAGTGGCAAAATCTAAAATAAAAACAACCAGAGTGCCGCCACTAGATGAATCAACCAGATCGCTTGCAGAAACATCCTAGCGGTGGCAGCGCAGGAAGAGAGGTGCAGGTAGATGGAGGGGGGACAAGTGCTGGACAAAGGGGGGAGACGGAACAAATTCTGGACAACAGGAGAGCAGGGCAGGAAGACAAATGCTGGAGAAGGGAAAGCAGGGAGGCAAATGCTGGGCAACAGGGGGGGAGATAGGAGGACAAATGCTGGACAATGGGGGGAGAGAAGAGGACAAGTGCTGGACAACGGGGGAGCAGGGTGACAAATGCTGGAGAAGGGGAATCAGGGAGACAAATGCTGGGCAACAGAGGGGGAGGCAAGAGAACAAATGCTGGACAACACAGGGGGAGGGCAGGAGTACAAATGCTGGACAACGGGGAGGGGACAGGAAGACAAATGCTGGAGGGAGGGAAGCAAATGCTGGATGGGGGGAATCAAGAAGACAAATTCTGGACTTGGGCTGGTACTACTCGGTAAGATGGGTAAGCGCAACAGGGGGCGCCAATGTCACGAGGGTGCTGTCACTAGCTAGCCACTCCCATTCAGTGTGGCCTGCAGAGTACCGGTGGCCTAGTAGAGAGCCTGCCCACAGGACATGCTGCTCCTACAAGCGGAAGGCTGTGACTAGCGATTGCGGCCCCTCACAACCTTCTGCCCAAGGGAGCAGCATGTCTTGCGGGCAGGCTCTCCACTATGCCGCCAGCACTCCGCAGGTCATCCTTAATGGGGAGTTGGGGTGGACAACCAACAACGGTGCCCTCCTGATGTCGGCTCCTGCGGGCAGGCTCTATTTCTCTGAGCCGCAGTCATGTCTTGCATATCCCCTGTCTGCAATACATACTGCTCCCACAGGCAGAAAAGTATGTGAGGCAATGATCATGGCCCAGAGAAGCAGAGCCTGCCCATGGGATCAGCATGTCCTGCAAGCAGGGGCTGTGCAAAGCCAATTGTGCCCTGCCGCTCTGGGCTTGGATCATGATCTGTACAGCCCCTGCTCATGGGACATGCTGCTCCATGGGCAGGCTCTGCCTCTTGTACATAAATGGGGAGCATTGGGAAGGGGGGAGTGGACATGAGGGGGCATTGGGAGGTGGACATGATTGGGCACAGGGATTCAGAAGGAGATGCTGGGTGCAGGGGTGGGGGATAGGGAGGCAGCGGGGATAAGATTGAGGTGAGGGGCTAGGTAGATACTGGACATGGAAATGGGTATAGGGAGAAGCATGGAGGGGTGATTAAGTGGTGATGTTGGCCAGGGGGTTATAGGGAGACTATGGGAAAATGCTGGACTTGTGGAGGGGGAGACAGAGGGAAGGTGCTGTACACTGGGTAATAAGGAGGAAATGCAGGACATGGGGGTAATAAGGATAGAGAGGAGATAAGACAGATATGGGGTAAATAGATTGAGAAGGGTAGACAGATGATGGACATGTGCATAATAGGGAGGGGATGGCATGGTATGGAGATTGGGTAGATGCTGGTTGCAGGGGGGATAGGAAAGGAGATGGTAGACAAGGAAAGAAAGAGAGTGTGGAGGTACTGAATGGAGGGAAAGAGAAAGCCAGAGAGAAAGAGACACTGGATGGGTGATAAGAGATGTTAGACATGGAGAGTGAACAAAAGATTGGGGAATAATGGACCAGGGAAGAAGAGCTGGGGAATGGAAGGACTGGGGTGAAGGTTGAAAAGTGGTAGGTAGATGGCGTAAAAAAGAGGGAGATTGATAACTGGATAGTAAGGAGTAGTGAACTCTGGGTGGCTAGAGAGAGAGAGAAATAAATGGAAGAAAGGTGGAAAAAAAATCAATATCCAAGATGGAAGGAAGTGAAGAAAACAAAAGGAGAGACAAGAAATGGCAGATGGAGTAGAGACTGTAGAAAGAGAGCTAAGAGAAGACAGAAGAAACAGAAGCCTCAGATCAAGACCAGCATGATCAGAGTATAAAATAGTCAGACAACAAAGGCAGAAAAAATAATTTTACAATTTTCAGATGAGTGATTGGACTTTGCACTTTTTTTATGTTTTATATAGTACAGGGAAATGCATCTCATATTTCTCTGGTATTGCACTGCATTCAGAGTCTGGCTTCTTGGTCTTTCAGTTTAATTTTTGTCTACATATTTTTATTTTCACTTTAGGTTATCCTCACTTACTTGGTGAGGGTCTGTGTTCTGAGTGTGTGAGTGAGGCCAGGCGTTATGTTAACATGGAGTTTGTACCAAGGGACCTGTACTGTAGTAATTTGACTTGTTTAGCTTCTCAATAGGTATATGGATCTTCTAGGGCCCGCTACAGTATTTATAGTGCTGCTTTTATCTGGGTAGGCCACTTGTTGTATGAGTTTTGGAAGTTTATGCTGGTATGATATGGTTGATTTGTCCTTGTAGATCGGTGACCTTTGTAGGGTTTTGTATTAGTTCACAACATGCCTTGTACTGGAGAATGTTTATGCTAGTGAAATGATCAGAATCAGAATGTTTTTTAATATATTGAATTCTCTGGGTGAATGTCCTACCTCTGATCTGCACCTATTGTCCAGGGAGAGGTTTCTGTGAATGCAGAATATATATTCAAAAAGAAAAAGAACTATAATGCAGTTTATAACAAAATAAAATGAGTTAAAGTTTTATAATTTGGTATTATAAACTGCGCTGTGATTCTCACTTTTTCTTTTAGTTCCTTGGCGTATGAGCATTTTGCATTTCCTGTTTCAGAGGGTGGGAAATGTTGTGTTGGGGCATCAAGTCACTCATGTTATGTGGAAGTGAGAGGTGCTGCATGGTGCTGTTGAGACCCTCTTTTTTGGCATATATAGCAATATGTTTCCTAAGCTTTGTGCTGGTAACATATGAAAATAAGAAATGCCATACTGGGTCAGACCATCAAGCCCAGTATCCTGTTTCCAACCATGGCCAATCCTACAAGTACCTGGCAGGTTCCCAAAGGTAAACAGGTTCCACAATGCCTCTCTTGGGACAAGCAGTGGATTTCCTGGGTCCTCTTTAATAATAGTTCATGCATCTATCCTCCAGCAACTTGTCCAAACTTTTTATAAAACCTAGCTACACTAACAGCTTTTACTATGATCCTCCAGTAACTAATTCTAGAGTTTGATTAGCGGGGCCATAGACTAACTGAGAGAGGCCTATCTTTAAGGTGCATTTTGATAACTAGGCAGCATTCTATATCGCTGCTGCTCGGTTAGCATTGTGGCACATAGGGGACTTAAAAGGGGGATATCCAGCGACACTAACCCTGTAAGTGCCATTGAATATCCTCAACTAAGACATCTACATGGTTTACTGGGCTGTAAACCACATAGATGCCTTTTGAAAATCAGGCCCTTGGTTCCTAAGCCAGTGCCCTAACTATTAGACTATTCCTCCACTCCTATTAGTTCACAATATGCCCGGTACAGGAGAATGTTTGCTAGTGAGATGACCAGAATCAGATTTTTTTTTTAAATTAGATAGAGTTTTGTGGGTGGATGTCCTAGTTCTACTCTGCACCCATTGTTGAGGGGGCGGTTCTGTGAATGCAAAATATATGTTCAAAAAGAAAAAGCAGTAACTATAACACAGTTTATAACAAATAAAAATGAGTTATAATTTAGTGTTATAAACTGTGCAGTGGTTCTCGCTGTCTTTTAGTTCCGTCATGTGCGAACATTTTTTTATTTCCTCCACATTATCTAATTGACTTTTTGATTTGTTTCAGTCCCTGACTGCAGTTGTGAGAAAGCATCCCCTCCCCCCAGCTCGGGGGTGGGGGGCGTCATCTCATCACTCACCTCAGGCAGCAGATTGCCTTGAACCGCCCCTGTTCCAAATCATGTGTTCTTTGGCGACTGTCGGCTTTTTCCTATTATCTAGTTTAAAAGCTGCTCTATCTTCTTTTTAAAGGTTAATGCCAGCAGCCTGGTTCCACCCCGGTTAAGGTGGAGCCTAGCCTTTCAGAAAAGCCTCCCTTTCCCCAGAATGTTTCCCAGTTCCTATCAAATGTGAAACCCTCTTCTTTGCACCATTGTCTCGTCCACGCATTGAGACTCCAGAGCTCTGCCTGCCTTTTGGGTTCTGCACGTGGAGCAGGAAGCATTTCTGAGAATGCTACCCTGGAAGTTCTGGCTTTTCAACTTCCTAACTAAAAGCCTAAATTTGGCCTCCAGAACCTCCCTCTCACATTTTCCTATGTCATTGGTACCAACATGTACAAAGAAAACAATCTCTTCCCCAGCACTATCTAAAATCTTGTCTAGGTGGCGCATGAAGTCCACTACCTTTGCACCAGGCAGGCATGTTACTAGGTGATCCTCATGTCCACCAGCCACCCAGCTATCTATATGCCCAATGATCAAGTCACCAACTATAACAGCTGTCCTAGCCCTTCCCTCATGGGCATCTGGCCCTGGAGAAACCACCTTGGTGTGAGAGGGTTTTACATCACCTGGAGGACAGGTCCTAGCTACAGGATCACTTCCTGCCACTGCAAGGTGATGCTCTCCTTTCACATGACCTTTTTCCTCCATGGTAACAGAGAGGCTACCAGATTGAACGTGGGGCTTCAGTACTACATCCCTGTAGGTTTCATCTATATATACCTCTCTGTCTTTGCTACTCTAGCCTCCAGAGATCTAATTCATTCTCTGAGAGCAAAGAGTTTCTTGCACCTAGTGCATACATAAGACCTCTCACTAGCTGAGAGAAAAATTGTATGTGTGTCTTTTACTCAGTGTAAAAGACTGGATAGCCCCCATCTCACTGCTGGACTGCTGTCTGCATCTTAGTTTTAAGGATTTGTTTAGATATTTAAGTTGTTTAAAGTTGCTAGGGATACTTGTGTCAATACAATTATACTTAGTAAGTTTAAAGGACTTTATTCAGCTCAAGATGTATATTTCAGGGCCTTAATTCATCTATTCCTGATGAGGATAACCAGCTGAACCTGAAAGTGAATTTGACCACCTCCTTCCCTTTAATAAGTTTAAAAGCCTATAGATCTAAGATTTTGCATGGGGTTGGTGGGAGTCGGGGTGTGTGGGAGGGAAAGAAACACTTATTAAGCTGGCTTGCTACACAGTGCCCTGACCTATGCTTCTAAGGTAATTCCCTGGGTTATTCACACAACCCTTGGTTTGATAGAGAGAGCCTTTCAAATTGCTTCTTTGAGCTGTCACTTGGCTTTAACACCTATTTAAAACAATTTCACAAGTCTCTTGCCTCCTAACTGGAAGGCCTCTTTGTAAAGGTCTCTAGAAGCTATTTCTTTCTACTCAAAGAATATTTACCCTATTCTAACTTCTATGCTAAGCTATACTCCGATTTTGATTTAAATGACAGTTTTCTGGTGGTACTAAGCCCTGACTGACTTAAAAACACTGAATTCTAAAATACACAGATTTATCAGCTTTAACCCAAAGAATTACCTTTTCCCCAAGATTTTGAGAATTTCCCAGCAAGTAAATACTTATAGTGCAGGTTTCTTTCCAGCAGTAGCAGTCCCTTTTGGTAGCCACCAGTTGTTGGCGACAGTTTCAGTCCATCACCTGGATCCCTGAGAATGTACTTTTAATAGTATTTAGCTCACACCTTTCCAGTAGTAGTTCAAGGTGAGCTACGGTCAGGGTCAATAGTGCTTACAATCTAACAGCTCAATGCAGAAAGCCAGTGCTGAAATCACAGATTATTAGCTGTGCATGCGTTTTCATAGTGCACCGGTAACGTGAAACTTCAATACCAATATGCAACAAGGGGCATGTATGCAAATGAGATATGTGCAAGTCCTTGGCAAAAAGTTGAAAGGAGGGGAGGCAACGCATGCACAGACAATAGGTGTGCTACCAGCAGTGGTGCATGCATGCGCATAGGTTCCAGGCATTCACGTCAGCAGTTTTATGCACATAGGGATGACATCCAGAATAGGTGCTGTCTGCAAAGCCTCGTCATGAGGGGTTGGGCTTGTACCACCTCATCCTCCTCCCCTGCATGTCTCTGTTGTTCTCCCCATCTAATTGATATGAAGCTCCAGCTCTTGTAAGCAGCAAAGCCACTAACAGGTAAGAAGCAAAATACATTTTTTCTTGAACGCCGAACCTTTGCTTATACACTGAAAGATACACCCAGAGGTTTTTCACGCAGAAGATACCCATGCTGAAACTGTCTTTCCCTACATGCACAAGCATTTTACATCACCTCAGAACAGGCGTAGAGTTAATAGTGCTCCTGAACTTTGCGCCTGGCCGTGTAATCCTCTATGCGATTCTCTGCATCGGGCAGAGACATTATTAGCAGTTCATTTTAATATGTACAGCTCATTTGCATATCATTTAAATACACGTGGTGCTGCTGTGTGTGCATACTTTCTGTGCTGGTTACACACTCGTCAATCTGCCTTGTGAGCTTGGCAGTACTTGTGCATAGATGTTGCATTACCTGCATGCATAAAGCGCACAAGCATTTCTGCATCGGCCTATAAGTTCATACTCAAGGCAATGGTGTAATTTGTCACTATGATATTGGTGTTCATATGACTCATCTGTACTTAACTGGTCCCTGTGATGGTTATTTTTAAAAGCCATTTATCCATGTAAATGGACTGCCTTTAAAATTGCCCACTCGTTCCCTGGGTAAAAATGTGTACTTAGCATAGTTTAACCTCTTGCTATCTGCCTTTCACTTGACATAGCAAAGTGGTTTACAAGCAAATAACAATAAAACAAAACAATCATATGTAATCAATAATAAAACCATAGCAGCAGCTTACAGTCAATTTAATTAAACCAAGACATAGGCTTATGAAAAAATGACTGCAAGAGCAGCACTGAAAAATACAAAGAGCTAGCAAAGACCACATTGTGCTGATTTTACAAAATGTATACATGCCACAAGACAGCCTTTATGGGAGTTCATTATATAGCAGGACACCTATCTTAAATCTGCTTAAAAAAGGCAATCTAGGTGCCAAAGCATGTTTATAAAACAGTTCAGGGAACCAGCTCCAATAGGAAATGCCCATGCACACATTTGTACCTGCTCCAAAAGTGTGACTAATACTCTACATGTGTAATCATTATTTTTATTATATGCGCACATATGTCACAAGTCTACCTCCACGCAAACTACACCCCCAGGAAGCAGGATGAACTTCTACTGCGATGGACTTCATGGACTTCCATAAAAGAATCAAAACCTGGCTGTTTAAGGGGTCTTATAAAATTATTGTTTGACATGTAGTTATTTTTGTAAATGGACTAAGATGTATTTGTTGAGAATTGTATTTTATTTGATTTTACAGTGTGCTACTGGTGTTGTGTATCTGTATTATATATATTTTATTATCTACATTGACTGTAAGCCATTAATAAATAAATGTATTCTTTCTGTACCCCTACTTTTTATGCAGCAGTACCGTTTTATAAATGCCTTTTCTTGCATGCAAAACAGACTTTACCTTCAGAAAAAGCTTTACAAATTTATCTGCTGAGAGCCAAAAGAAATGTTGCTTACCACACAAGTGGATGACATCATTCCACAGTTCTCCCAGAGCACAGAACTTGGTATAGATTACTGAGCATGCACGGCCCTTCCAATGCTCAGACGTCACCTCTGCTCCTCCATTTGTTCCAAAGCTCAAGAATGTAGCTAGGGGCAGATCTACTGTGAAACTAGTGAAGCTTAAACGTCAGGGCCCCTAATCCCAGAGGGGCCCCAGAAGCAACTTTAGTCCACATTGTCCCATCTATGGAAAAGCACAGTTACTTACCTGTAACAGGTGATCTCCGGAACAGCAGGAATTAGTCTTCGCACATGGGGAGACGTCGCCGACGGAGCCTGCATGGGAATGCTCCCCAGCATCCAATCAGAAGGCCTTTGGGAGCATACCCCGCGCCTGCGCGGTGGCTTCCCGCCCTTCCTACTGCCTCTCCCCAGTTGAGTTTCATAGCTGAGCCAGAAGGAGAGGAGAGGAAGGAATAGAGACAAAAAAGAGATACAACTCCTAGGGGAGGTGTGCGGGTTGTGAAGACTAATTCCTGCTGTTCCGGAGATCACCTGTTACAGGTAAGTAACTGTGCTATCTCCAGGAACAAGCAGGAATGAGTCTTCACACATGGGGACTCCCTAGCTTAGGATGCCCGGGGAGGTCCCATAAGCGCAGCCCAGGACGGGATGGCATTCGCCCAGCCTAAATCCCCGGCATCCCCTGAGGGATGGAGGGCAGGAGTTGAATAGAGGAACAGCGAATCTACAAACTACAGAGGGAGTCTTTAGAGTGCAGAACAGGTAACATTAAGATACAGCAAAAAAAACCCAGGCTACGGGAAGAGTAGCCAGAGGGATGCACAAATAGTATCAGTAAGCATTTAACGAGTAAATGCCCTAGTACCATGTAGAGCTTACCGGCCACTAAGTTTTAATGAAGTAATGGTGTGGAACCCCGTAGGGCTTACCTACCGGGTTGCCGGAAGCAGACCTGTGGTGAAGGCACCGTAGACGCAGTAGCGAAGTCGTCAAGGAAACTTCGCCGCAGCGAGGAGGAAGCTCCAAATCCGGAAGGCTAGGAGATCCAGGCGTCAGCTGGGTCAGGAGAAAAACGGCAGGTCTTCCAGGAGGCTTAGTGCAAGCTGAGCCCTCCCTTAGGAGTAGAGTCCAGAACTCATAGGACTAACAGTAGAAGACTGGCCGAACCAGAGAGCCCATTCCGGAGAAGAGTAGGGGTGCACCCCGGAGCAGAAGGAGTACACAGGCTACCCTAGCGAGAGATAGGGAGACAAGGGTCCGAACCCCCGGGAGGAGGACCTAACTGAAAAGGAGCTGTAGACTCCACAGCGGTAGAGTACCACCAGTCCGCGGCCCGATCGAGGAATAGGCAGGCGGACTGGCCGGACCGCGGGGGGGGGGGCATGAGTACCGGCCATAGGGAAAAAGGCGGTATAGCACAGGTACTGCGGGCATCCCCCCAATATGCGCCTATCGCGCAGGAGATATCTAGTATATCTAAGCCGGTGGGCATGAGGGCGCCCACTCCGGTACTAATGCAGGTATGTCGAGGGGCCTACCTCCCTGCGCATCACACTGGTAAGGCGGATCTGCCATCGATCCACAGAGCGTCCACCTGGAAGGTGGCAGCAAGATCCGTCAGTATAGGGATCTATTCCAGAGGACAAAGGCAGATCGGCGAACCAACAGCGCGGTAGCGTGGGGGACAGGGGATAGCATCAGTCTGGTAGAACGCTACAGGGGCTGGAGGCCCTATATGTGTCCCCAGGACCTGCACGCAGAACTCCCCCCCCCCCCCCGCACAGACGGGGGACAGGAAGGTAATTCCGGTACGGAAGCAATCAGCAGGGGGATACCGGCTGAGAAGGGTTCGGAGACGTACCGAAGGGTAATAAGTTGGCCGTTGGCCATAGCTATCACGGAATAGAGGTGTTCTCCCTACCAACGGAAGGAGAATACCCGAACCCCTAGATAAGCCTCCGAACCATTTGCAACTGAACGAGCCCCCGAGCAGAGCTCAATTTTTAAACGTCCGATAAGAGGGTTAAGTGCAGGCAGCCACCTGCCTGAGCCTAAAAATGCTTAGAAGGAGAGTCCTGGCGCGGGCCCGGGGGCATCAACCCGGGGTGAGAGGCCCCTTGCCTGGGCGCGGATGGAGGGTGGGCGGAGGTCTGATATTTCCTCTTCCTAGAGAGGCGTTTACCGCCGCCGTGGGGCCGGGCCCTAGGCTGGCTGCTAACCCTGGGAAGGTTAGCGAAGCACTGTGCGACCTGACGCAAGGCTTCGCTGTTGAAGAGGTGATCTCCGTCGCAGGGAGAATTACCCAGGTTATGCTGTGCCTGTCTACACAACTCGGACGCCTGCAGCCATGCTGTACGGCGTGCTCTAATGGCCACAGCAGAAGCTCTGCTGACCGACTGGAAGGAGTACAGCGAAGCACGAGAAAGGAACCCGGAGATATTCCTGCAGTGATAAAGGAGCAGGGAATATTCAAAGGCCTTGGTCGCCGATACGAAGAGGGATAACCGAGACAACCTCTCGGTGACCTCCTGCAGCGACAGACTCATATAAAATATATATGAGATAATTCTGGCCGTCAGCATAGACGTCTGGAAAGCTTGACGTCCTAGAGTATCTAGCATCTTTGAGGCGCGACCTGGGGGGTGAGAAGCATGCTTCTCCTTGCTTCCGGCCTTCCTCAGCGCCGATTCCACCACAATGGACCGATGTGGAAGCTGGTGCTGCCGAAAATCCGGGGACGGAGGCACCCGGTATAGAGCCTGCATCGCAGTCGACGGTGCCGGAGCCCTCAAAGGCGACCGCCAAGCCCCCAGCAGGAGATCCTGCAGGGAGGGATGCAGAAGAAGCATCACGGCTGCCTGTTCCTCAGGGCCTGGGCTCGGGCCCAGGGTAGGGATGGCCAGCAAGTCCGCCATGTCAAGGAGGAAATCCTGAAAAGGTGGCTCTGCCGGAGGAGTTATGGCGGGGGAGGCTGCCAGGGCACACAGAGGCCGCTCGGCCCGACGCCCGCTAGGCATAGGAGGGGACCAACCGCCCCAGATCGGGGCAGTCCCCATGGCGTCGTCGGCTCCTGGGATTGATTCCAAACTAGGCATCAAAGGGGTCGATGGCACCGACAGCGCCGCAGGAATTGGCCTCAGCCCCGAACCCGGGGGTGGCGCTGCTCCCTGCGATCGAAGCGGTTCCGCGGCCGCCGGAGAGCAGGGGCCAGCGGTCTCTGCTCTGCGTCGCGGGAGGGGACAGGGACCGATCCCGAGACATGTAGTGTCCAAGCTTTCAAGGCTGGATACCGACTCCAGGCTGGGCATCGAACTGAGCGAGGAGAGCGACTCCCTTCCAGAGGGCCCCAGCGGGGGCGACCGCGCCGGTGGTGGAAAACCCGGAGCGCGGATCGGAACCGCGTCGATCGGTGCCGCGAGCATCGCGGGTCCCCAAGGGCGGAGCTCGGTGGAGAGGGGGTCATCCGACGCCGGCGCCGATGTCGATCGGCGGGCACTGCCCGAAGCCGGGCTCCCTCTCGCACCCGTTCGACCCGGAGAGAAAACCTCCCGGGGCATACGGCCCGTCCCCGAGGGGACCCCGGTCACCCGACGATGAGTCCCTGCGGGGGTGCAAAGCCCCTGCGCCGATGTCGGTGTACCGTTGCGGGGCGACGCAGACCCAGATCGGATTGAAGCGGTCGAAGGCCCCGAGGCCCCTTCTCTAGGAAAAAACGGGGCCCTCGACGGCCGCGTCGATGCCGGGGAGTCGTCCGAGCGCTGGCCGACACACCTTGAGGTCCCCGGGGAAGGTCGATGGCGGCCCCTCGTGCTCGACGCCCCTGCCTTCACCAGCGGAGCGGCACCGCCCGAACCCGGTACCACCCTTGCGCAGGGCTGGGAAAACGGCGACCCGGCGCGGGTCGAAGCGAGCGGCCCTGAGGGGAGGGAGGCCCGATGACCATCCCCGGCGCGGGGCGGAACCACCGACGCCCGCGCGCTCGAAGCGGGTACTACCCCTGCGCATGACCTGCATGTAGGGCCGTCAGACCGTGTCGAGTCGATCGGCCCCCGAGGTAGGGAGGACAGTGGCCGGCGATCCCCAGTGGGGAGCGGGTCACTCGATGCCGACGGGTCGGCACCGCCCAAGGTGGATACCAGCCCCCTAGGAAGGCCATACCGGCGCGAGTCGGTCAGCCCCGGAGGCGCCGAGGACCTCAGCTGCCAATCCCCGGTGAGGAGCGGAACGCTCGACGCCGACGCCGAGGGGTCAGTACCGCCCGAAGCAGGCACCGCCCACGCGCATGGCAGGGATGGAGGAACGCCAGACTGGACCGAGTCGATTGGCCCCGGAGGCGCCGAGGACAGCAGCCGACGATCCTCGGTGAGAAGCGGAGCGCTCGACACCGACGCCGATGCCGGGGGCTCAGTACCGCCCGAAGCGGCTACCACGCCCGAGCATGGCTTGGATGTAGGGATGTCAGACCCGGTCGAGCCAGTCGGCCCCGAAGGCGCCGAGGACACCGGCTGACGATCCCTGGCGAAGAGTGGAACACTCGACGCCGACGCTGATGCCGATGCCGGGGAATCGGCACCGCCCGAGGCGGGTACCTCCCTCGGGCATGGCTCGGGAATGTTCTGTGAGGAACGAACCTCAGGAACATCCCGAAACCCCATAAATGCTTTGGAGCCCGAGGACTCCCGCCGGGGTATATCAGCCAAGGAGGACTTGAGGGGTTGGCCGGAGCCATCGCCATGCCTCGCATGAGACTTGCCCCTCAAGACTCGGCTAGTCTTAACAGACTGTTGTGTGGTTACCTGATCCTGGAGAGAAGAACAACCCGACGACCGCGCCCTGGGCGCGAAGACGTCGTCGAGGGATACCCGAAAGAGGGAGGGTCTTCTGCCGACACTGCAGCCCGGGGAATCCGGGAAAGAGGGGTCAGGCCCCATACAGGAGAGGCACCAGGCATTGGAGTCCACGTGGAAAATGGAGTCCCCGCCATGAGGCTTGGGGGAAGAAGGCTCCATGCACAGGTCCTCAGCGCCCGGAGGGGGCGATGAAAATTAAAGGAAAATAAAGAAAGGGGGGGCACGGAGGTGCCACCGTCGGCGGGAAAGCCGCGACTACAGAAAAACGGAAAAAAAATTTTCTGCGGTGGCAGGAGGGACGTCCTGCCTGCTCCGCGGAAAACGAAAAACTGGGGAGAGGCAGTAGGAAGGGCGGGAAGCCACCGCGCAGGCGCGGGGTATGCTCCCAAAGGCCTTCTGATTGGATGCTGGGGAGCATTCCCGTGCGGGCTCCGTCGGCGACGTCTCCCCATGTGTGAAGACTCATTCCTGCTTGTTCCTGGAGATACACCTGTTACAGTTATGCAACATGGATTTTTCTATTGACAAGCAGAATTGAATAAGGCAATTAGGAAGGCTTACAACATTGATGTCTTTCCATCTGTACTTCTTTATTCCTCTTTCTTTCTTTCTTTTTTTAAATAAACATGCTTGGAAGTAGGACAGGTCCTTGACTGAGACTGCTACAGGGACGTCTAAAAGGCGGCTGGAAAAGGTCACACAAAAATCATATAAGATGAGCAGATATCTCATCCGCTAACATGACTATTAACCAGTCCTGAATGTCCAATGAGAAGCATGGCAAAGACAGGATGGAGTTTATAAAGAATGCACACATAATCGGTTGGTTAAAATAAGCTTGCCTTATTAGACTCGTCAAAGTCTGAGGAGTCTTGGGGGTGTATGCTTCCATTTAAAGAGATGTGGTGGACCTTTCGGTTGGTCAATTGGACTTTCAAGATACCTTATTTGAAGAAACTCCACTCAAATGTACAGACAGAAGAGATTCTCTCATGAATCCGTTTGATAAGGAGCTGTTCCGGGAGGTTTATTTCATTAGCACAGCAACAAAACAAAGGATATGCGAGACAGCTGGCGTATCTTAAAATTTATTTCTTGGTCACCACTAATTTCTCAGTTTTGGAAATAGACCCGCTATTTCTGAATATCAGTTGCTTAATGGTATTCTGCCTGAATTATCCTTTTTCTCTTATCTATTTAAGGCATCGGTTCAATTCTATGCACACTTTGAAACTACTTTCAAAAGTTAATCTTCACCAAATACTATTTTATTTTGATCCTCAAGCATTATGGCATTTTCAAACCAATTTAATTGAATTCAGTACATTATAGTAGAGTGGTTGCACAGGAAAAAGTTATGAATCAAATGCTTGCGCAGAAAGGTAGTGTCTGGCATACAGTAGGAACACAGCTTCTAAAGAAGTAGATTGCTCTTCGACATTTGGTTTTGTACTGTACATATTATTACTGTGAGTATTTATTTAAAAAACACACAAAATGAATTGTTTAATAGCTCATCTTGAATAAGGGTAGCAATTTGTAGGAGAATACTGAAGTTGCAAGCTTCGAATCCAAAATAAAACTTGGAGAAGATGCTTGAAGCACTTTCTGCAAGCAAGGAGAGAACTTGGTGTCTTCACATGCTTATATAGACTGCTACATACCACAGTCATGTATGTGATTTGAGTGGAATAAATATTAAAGAATTGTGCAGACCATGTATTTTACAGCAATGGCTGAAATTGGTAGTTCTCGGGATGAGGGGAAATATTCATCCTATCCATCTGCTGCGAAGTGAAAAGTTTGAATTCATTTCAGCGCTTCATATAGAAGCATCAGAGGTCTCAGTGTTGGTACATAAGCAACAATAATTAAATATAAGAAAATACAGAACACTTATAGGAGAGGAGAACATTTATTATTTGTGTTGGAGACCTCTCTTAAACAGCAAAAAAGATTCAGTATAAACCAGGAAGGACCCAATTTGTTCTTGTTCGTTTCTATGGCGAGTAGTCATGTCTCTCTAGAAAGTGTAGACACTTTCAGGGCCCAATGAACTGTCTGCTGCACAAGCGCTGGACATATGGTGGCACATTATTGCTCATAAAGGGGAAATGAGTGATGCTCTTGTGCATAGAAGCATTGGGTCGCCGAGTATTGTGCAAAGGCTGCATGAGCAGAATCTAAAGCCTATGAGAGTGCGCAATATGCGCAGGATAGCAGATCAGAGAGGAGTCTGTGCAGGTATTGTTGTGGAAATGAACAAGGTGTGTTGACAGTCAAGCCTAGTAGGCTCCTGATCCCATGAAGATGGCGCCCATTGCACCATCCAACAAACATTCTTGTGTAGCCCCATGTGTGACCAGAGTACCTCCATGTGAGTAAAAATGCAATATCATAGCACCTCCTTTTACTGGCAGCAGTGTATGTGGAGGACTCCCACTCAGCTTGGCAAGAAGACTGGTTAAGGCATAGCCTCATATTACAACTCTACACAGACACTATTCCCTGAATATCTATGTATTTGGCTTCCTCTCTCATTAGTCACCTATATAAAAAACAACAGTACTAGCTAGATTGCCCAAAAAGTGGTTACTCACCTGTAGCAGGTGTTCTCCATGAGTGGCAGGAATAAGTCCTGCCACATATGAGTGACATCATCAACACAGCCCCGCATGGAATGCTCCCCAACTTCTAAAAGAAGCTTGTAGGAGGTATGCTGCGCATGCATACCTGCCTTCCCGACCCATTGCAGCATCATATTCTCCAGTATGATCACATACTGGAGACAAAAGACAACTGGGGAGGTGGGAAGGCTGTGAGGACTTATTCCTGCTATTCATGGAGAAAACCTGCTATAGGAGAGGAACTATGCTTTTTCCATGAATAAACAGGAATGAAGTCCTCACGTATGGGATTTCCAAGCTCTAGGCTCCCAAAAAGCCAGAAGCCAGGCCTTCAGAACTGGAGAAGTCAGGAAGACTAGAGAGGTGGTCCTCACGAGGGACTCATCTGATGCAGTATCCACAGTCAACGTCAACCAAGGCATTTTGAGCAGGTAGCCTGGATGGACAGAAAGGCCGGTGGGCAGGAGTTGACCCTTAAGACCAAAAGAGAAACAGGGAGCATGGCCTGGCCAAAATTGCTGTCCCATCCAGACAGCACTGGGCTGTGAAAATATGGACTTAAGAGCAATTCGCAGCCCTGCAGATCTCCTCTGAGGAGACAGTGGAAGTTGGCTATAAAGGGGAAATGTTGGCTATTGGGGGGTCGAAGGAGATGAATAGCTGCGAGGCTTGACAGTGCGCCTCCTAGTGGTCCAAGTAGAAGGCCAACGCATGCTTGGAATCCAGCATGTGCAACACTGCCTCACCATGCTTGGCGTTAGGCCAGGGAAATATGGCAGGAAGAACAATGGATTGGTTGAGGTGGAAAACCGGAGACCATCTTTGGCAGAAGGCCTGTGTGCGGGTGGAGCACAACCCAGATCTGATGGAACCTGGTGTATAGAGGTATGCGACCAGAGACAGGAAGAGGATGTCCCAGGTCAAGAACTTCAGTGGGCATGCATTTAGCGACTCAAAGGGAGCCTGCATGAGCTGGATGAGGACCACGTTCACGTCCCAAGCCCCCATAGTGGAGTTAACCAGAGGCTTCGAAAGAAGCAAGCCCCGCATGAGTCGGTGTACCAGAGATTGAGTAGAGATAGACTTCCCATTGCAGCCACGATGGAACGCTCCTATCACGCTAAGGAGCACACGCATCAAGTTAGACTTGAGCCCAGACTGAGAAAGGCTCAAAAGATACCCCTATAGCTGGTCCACAGGGCAGATAAAAGAGTCCAATGCCCAGCCAGTGCATCAGATGGCAAACTGCCACCATTGACCGTGTAGGTTTTACACATTGACTCTCTGCGAGATACTAACAGGATCTCGGTGACACCCATCCATGCTGTGAATACCAGGTAGTGGATGTTGGGATGCAACAGGGAGCCTCCCTCTTGTGAGATGAAGTCTGAGTCAGAGCCCAGATGAAGGGATTCCTTCTGCGAGAGCTGTAGCAGCAATGGGAAACATGGCTGTCAAGGCCAGTAAGGAGCAATGAGAATCATGGATCCTCTCTTGGCCTGGAGCTTCAAAGAGCATCTTCACAATGATTGGAATCAGGAGGGTAGGCATAAAGCAGGCTTCTCCCCCAAGGAATCAGAAAGGTGCCGGAGCCAAGCAATCGCTGGCCGATCTCCAGGAGCAGAATCGAGATACCTGGTCATTCTGTGCCATAGTGACGAGGTCCACATCAGGGGTGTCCCACTCCCAAAAGATCTGATCCACCACCTTGATGACCCAGCCATTGCGAGCAGAGCAAGGTTTTCCAGGATCAGCTGGAAGGAATGCGGTGATGACACACTTCACACCGTGAAACTTGTATTTCACAGAGCTTCCATGACTGCCAGGTAAGTTTCCAAGGCTCATGGGCAGACATTGCCTGTGAATCCTCGTGGGTACTCCATGATGATAGGGGTATCAGGAGTCATCCAGCTGCCCTCATGGGCATAGGGAAGGGACTCTGCCATCTGGGTCGGGTCCTCCCTCCAAGAGGTTTGGTTGGCCGTTCCCAGCCTTTGCTGTCCGTCTCACATTTAGAGGGGCTGCGTTGACACTGCACGTGGATTTTCTCATTGTGCTCCCCTTTCAATGTGAATGGGGTCTTTGTAGAGGGACACCCTTCACCACTCGAACCCTTCTGATCCGACTAAACCCTCTGCTCTTTTCCCTTGGCCACCTTAGGAGTGGATGAGGGGTCAGAGTTGAGGATACTAAATCAGAGGAACCAAAAAGGGACTCCTGCTTTTCCCGACCCTTCAGCCCTCGATGAGTCATCTGCAAGCAGAGTTCGCAGGATGATGGCTGGTGGTCAGGTCCAAGGAAGAAATGATCTTGCCACATTTGGTGCATTTTTTAAAGCCACTAACAGGCTTAGACATGTCAAAAAACAACAACTCTACAAAAATCAAACTGAAAAATGGCTGTGGACAGGAAAAAGCCCCCAAAGGGGGAAAAGATGCCAAAAGGCATAAAAACTGTAGAAAAAAACACCCAAAGGGTGAGAAAAAGCTAACAGATGACAGGCGGGTGAAAAAGTGAGAAAAAGCTCAGCCACAAGGACAAGAAATACAAACTCTTTTCTAAACTGCAGGAACATGTCCTAGGGGCTCCATGGAAAAAAGAAGATTGGAGAATATGGCACAGTGATGGGCAGGGAAGGCAGGCATGCATGCACGGCAATACCTCCCAAAAGCTTCTTTTAGAAGCTGGGGAGCGTTCCGTGCAGGGCTCTGTCAATAACATGACCCATACATGAGTACTTCGTTCCTGCTTATTCACGAAGAATACCAATTTACCCCCATCTTAGCCCTACAAGGTCTCTTTTTAGTATTTTTTCTTGGTTCTCCTTAGCATTTCCTAGCAGATTTTCTTATAGTTTTTGCTTCCATAGAACAAAACACATGGGGCCCGATATTCGAAAAGCATTTACATGATTTACAGCCTTGTAAACCGTGTAAATGCAGCTCAGTGGGATATTCATTGGCACTAACATGCTTAGCATCAGGGCGACAGTCGCTAACCGGGCAGCAGCGATATTGCAGCACGACCCGTTTACCACCTGTGGGTAAAACTAGGCGAAGAAAAAGCTCGTCTAGTTTTACCCGTGGGAGCTAACCAGGCAGCCGTGCAATATCGCCGCTACCCAGTTAGCTTCTGTGGCTCTGGGGCATTTGTGGCGATCCCAGATACTAAGATGCCAGGGCCACGTATGACCCTGGCATTGAATATCTGGGGTTAGAGAACGGTGGCTAGGCACTATACTCACGCCTAGCTGTACTAATTCAATATTAGGCCCATGTACTTTTAGGGGCCCTATTCCAAAGCCCAGCAACCATTTGAGTTTTAACACACGGCAACCAGCAGCTGAGAGTGCTAACATGGGGCATGCAAGCGACCATGCATTAAGGCACAAGATGACCATCCATCACGTGATAGGGTAGAGAATGGGCACAGTGTGGGCAATGGGGCATTAGCACGAACACACCTAATATCTCTATGGGTGTCATTAGGTGTATCCAAGTTAAGTGCACTGATGGGCGGTATGCGTACACCTTTAGTAAAAGGGCCCCTTAATTATGGTCACAGCAAGTTTTAAACAATCGCCTTCTCTGAGCCTTGCCTCATCGTTCATGGTACATTCATAGTCCTGCATGTACTTGTGTAGTGAATATTTTGGGCTCTGATAGAGATCGGCACCAGCAATGCCTTGACTTAGATTCATAATAAGGGGTGTGGTTCATATGTAGGACAGCTTTCCAAAAAATCTTTAAATACAAACATCATCCCAGAAATAATATAAATCAAACCAAAAGGGTCTGCAAACAAGAGTTTAAAATATTGCCCAGTTCCGCTGCTTTAAAACTCCAAGGACTGAATGGGCAAAATATGCATACAGCAATGGAAAAGAATGTGTTTGAATAATAGTTACTCATTCTAGTTATTTACTCTCCAAAGTCTATAAAGTGCTGTTGCTATTGGGCTCACATTCAGGCGCACAGAGGTTAGAAATGTGAGAATTATCGGCTGTGACCAAGTTGCTATCTCACATCCTGCTCAGACGGACACTTGTAAATACATGTGAAACAATAACTACTTACTCAGGCATTATATTCCAGGTACTCATTAACCATGACAAACGTTACACTTGTGCATTCAATTAGCTGGACTGTAGCTAAATCTGTGCTTAGCTTCTGGGATAGTCTCTATTTAATGGCCTACTGTGTAGAGGCAAACACTTGCCAGCATTTTCTTTACAACATAAATTAAATCCTTTTTCTAGAATTAAAAGTAAAGTGCATCAGTTTTCAATTCCAAATCCAGCCTTGGTGTTTAGTGGCTGTAAGCCATTACCATCCAAGGACGTTTCGGTAGTTTATATGAAATGAGCTGGCAGTCTTAATTTTGATTCCAAAAAGAGGCATTCATGTTAAGGCTAACCACAACCAATACAGGTGTGCCTATGTGGGCAGTACTTCAGTTCGTTTGGGCACCTAAAAATTTAAAGTGCACACAGTTTGTACACCCATATATAATGCTACCACGAATAAGAAGGATATTGCACTCTGATAACTTGGTTACTTGGGATTTCCTTTTATATGGCAGGCCAAGAGCTTTATCACACATGGCCTGCCACTTCTGACCTCCCTCTGAGACAACTTCCGAGGGGGTCAGAAGCAGAGGGCTATGTGTGCTGAAGCACATGGCCTGCCGTGGGCATAGTGTCGTATCACTCGCAGAGGTCTGTACCTAGCCCACCTAGTGGACAGGCCAGTCCTGGGTACATGTTATTATCACACTGTATTTATGTCTTATCCATTTGGCTTCCCCTGATGTGTTGCTGGTTTAAGAGACTCTAGGCTACTGGCTAGTGTTAATCCTCGCCTACAGGTTTTTTTTTATTGTTTAAGATTGCTGTACTAGGTTGTTGTTTTTTTGTTGTTTTTTTTTAAAATATCTTGCCTATATGTCCATTTTATGATCTGTTGCCATTGGGGGTATAAAAGCGCTTACATAAATGAAGCTACAATTGAATGCATACAAGCAACGGCATGCTTAAACAAGTTCTTGCATGCATAGAATGCACCTAAAAAAAAATCAAATACACAAAAACCGCCAAAGTGAGTTTTCCTAGAACACTATTTATCACAATGAAGGCATGTTTCAGTTTACTGAAAATGTAGGATGCAAGATCCATGCTGAGGGGTAGAGCTAATGGTCATGGTTACTTCAAGCTCAATTTACCACCTTTGGACAATGGGATATTTAATGAGTTTTGCATGAGTGAGCATTTCTTTAACAGCCAGGGCCTCGGCATGGGAGAGGCTGTCATATGCTGCACGTTTGTTTTGTCGTGATTTAAGAGATTCATCACTCACTGCAACACAACCAAATTACCTAGAGCCATCTTCAAACTGGGAACTTTGGTGCAAACACCACATACTTTCTTGCCCACGAAGTTTGCACCAATGATCCAAGCAGAACTATGCTGCAGGAAAAAAGTACCAACAAAGATCTGTGCTGGCTTCTTTCAAAAATGCAAACCTACATGCGCTTTTGCCTCCCTTGGCCTAACCTTCCTTCTAAGAATGCCTCTGCACTATGGGAGGTAATTTTGCAACAGTGTACGTGTATGAGGAGTCCAACAGGGGCCTAATTTACAAAGGCAAAATAGGCACCTACGTGCCTTTTTAAAATACTTATGGCACTACTGGATGGACAGTTTATACTGTGGTGTTAAGCATTCATGTACAATATGTACCCTGCCCCAACGAGCTTACCTAAGTGGGTACCTGAGGCAAAGGGAGAAAAAAAAACACCTGCCCAAGGTCACAAAGGGCGTTAGCGGCAGAAACAGGAATTGAATTCTGGTTTCCTTGGTTGTCAGCCTATTGCTGTAACTAGGCCACTTCCTCTGAGAACAAGCTGCAAAAGTGCACAAATATCTATGCACAGGGCTGGCCCCAGAGTTGGTTCAAGATGTTGGCACCCTAGGCAAACCATAAGCCTTATGCTCCACCTGGCTTTCGGAATCAATTGTTTAGCTCTGAATACCTTTCTCTTTGCCACCCCTTAGAATATGCCGCCCGAGTGGTCGGGCCAACCCTGTCCATGCACAAATTCCTACCTGCTCTGAAAAAGGTGTAATGAGGGTGATTTTATAAGGGTTGGCTAGATTTGCGTATGTTTTCCAACCCATTAGTTTATGCCTATTTTATAAAGTAAGGTACATGTGCATGTTATAGAATAGGGCATGAGTGCTTGAAAATACATGTAGACTTAAGGCACGAGCACTTATACCAGCCCTAGGTGACATTTTGTTAAAGGCCTTGAAGGTTATGAGGAGGGCCTTGTATAAAATTCTGCAGCTTATTGGAAGCCAGTGGAGTTCTTTTAAAATGGGGGAGATGTGGTCATTCCTTGGGACTCTGTAAAGGACGCGAGCTGCTGCGTTCATAGCTAACTGTAGATGGTTGAGGGTAATCTTTGGGAGGCCATGCAGTATGATGTTAGCATAATCGAAGTGAGGTGTGACTAGCGCTTGGAAGATGGTGCGGAAGTCATCGGGATCCATCATAGGCCTCAAGTGCCATAGGGTTTTGATCTTGAAGTAGATAGCTTTTACAGTACGTTTTATGTGCTCCTTGAAGTCTAATTGCTGATCGAGTATCACTCCTAGGTAGCGTATATTGGTTTTGACTGGAAGTTCTGCGTCTCTGACCTTTAGTGTTGGTGGAGGTGAGAAGGATTTGTTTCTTGTAATTATTAGGACTTCTGTTTTTTTGAAATTTATACGGAGGTTCTGATTGAGTAGCCAGTCCGTTATTGCGTTGAAGCAGTTAATTATCACTGTATAGTCTGGGCAGGAAACAGCTATAGGTGTAAATAGCAGCACGTCGTCTGCATACATAAGGCAGGATATGCCGAAAGATCGTGTAATCTCACAGATTGGCTGCATATAGATATTAAAGAGCAGATAGGGAGGAACCTTGGGGTATACCCTGTTTCTGCTGGAAGGGTTCGGATGTGGTGTTGTCGATACGGACTTGTTGCCATCTTCCTTCGAGGTAGGATTTGCACCAGTCCCATGCTCGGTCATGGATTCCCTTCTCGTGAAGCCGCCCAAGGAGCTGTGCGTGGTCTACGGAGTCGAACGCTACCGCTATATCAAGAAAGATTAGCACAAAGCCTTTCTTGATGCTGTCTATGCCATTGATAAGTGTATTGGTTAACAATGTTAGGAGAGTTTCTACACCGTGGGCTTCTCTGAATCCATGTTGACAAGGGTCCAGTGGGGAGGATGAATCGATATGCTGTTGAATCTGTCTCTGGGTCAACTTCGAGGATTTTAGCTAGAAATGGAATACTAGATATTGGTCAGTAGGAATCCTCTTTCTTTGGGTCCAGTTGGTTGTTTTTTAGTAGTGGACGAATGGATGTGTGCTTGAGGGCATCTGGGAAGACTCCAGTTTCAAAGGACAGCTTTGCGATGTTAACTATGAAAGGACTGAGTTCTGCACGCATTGATCTGATCCAGTGAGCTGGACATGGGTCGGTTGGCGCAGTTGTAGTGTTGATAGTGGCAATAATATCGTCAATGGTCTTTGCTGAGGGAGGTGAGAGTTTGGTAATTGGGAAGTGTACTTGGGAAGTCTGGGAGGGTTCATGCGATGATACAGTAGTTACTTTTATTGCTTTGGACTGAATATAGTTAGCGTACGCCTGTGGCTTAATACACTCTTGTTGTGGTGGGGATGGTTGGTTGGTAATGTATTTTACTAATTTGAATAGTTCCCTTGGCTTATTTAGTGAGCGGTTGAGGATCTCAGCATGGAATTCTTTCCTCTTGGCCCAAGTTGATTCACGATGGAGTTTCACCTAGACTGCCTAGACCATGCACATATGCTCACAAATCACTTCCACACGTGAACACACACATACACCTTATAAAATACACTGCACTCCTACTTCTGCTCTGTCCAAACTACGCCTCCAGGAAACCTACTGAATGTGCAGATTGCATTAAAGTAGATACGCTCTTTCCAAGCACCCACCTTACTACTACTACTACTGAGCATTTGTATAGCGCTACAAGGCATACGCAGCACTGCACAGACACATATAAGAGACAGTCCCCGCTCATCAGAGCTTACAATCTAGTCAAGACAGACAACACAGTAGCTGTAGACATGGGATACATCTAGGGGGAATGGTAGGGAAACACAAAGGAGATCAGGTGAGTCAAGATCCAAAAGCAGCAGCGAAGAGGTGAGTTTTCAGCTTGGAAGGTGAGTTCCACATGTAAGCAGTCATGCAATTTTCTAAAAGCTCTTTTCTACATGTAAAACAGGATTTACTTGTGGAAAAAGATTTATAAAATTAAGTGCATTTTGCAACACACTCACCGTTACTCACACACATGCTCATTTTCATAGGAAAAACCCTGTTGTGTGCCATAGACATGGTTCTAATATCCTGCTCTGTAAAAGCTACCTTCCTATTCTTATAGAGCAGGGGCTCTCAACCCAGTCCTCGAGACACACCTAACCCTTCAGATTTTCAGTATGACCACAATGAATATGAATAAGGCATGCACTGCCTCCATTGTATGCAAATTTCTCTCATGCATATTCATTGTGGCTCTCCTGAAAACCTGACCCGCTAGGTGTGTCCCAAGGACTAGGCTGAGAAACCCTGCTATATAGTGATAGTTGCTTCTCAAGAGCATGGGGGGAGGGGAGGGAGAAAGAAAAATAAAATAAAATAGACTGCCCAGGCTGCAAGCATTCTGCGCATGAATAAAGGACTCAAGGTTTCAGCACCATTAATTTAGTCCATTTCACAAGAAGTGGAGGAGTGGCCTAGTGGTTGGGGCAAGGTACTTCAGGCTGGAAGGTCGGGGGTTCAAATCCCACTAGAGGACAGCAACCTTGGGCTGGAAGGACTGGGGTTTCTAGTCCCACAGGTGCTCCTTGTGGTCTTGGACAAGCCACTTAACCCTCCATAGCCCATGTTCCCTGTAAAATAGTTATCTCCAAGTTATAATGCCCTGTTCAAAGTAATTTCAGTTTGTTCAATGTAAACCACACTGATGCAGAATAGCACAGTATATAAGAGAATATAAATAAATACATAAAATAAAAATTACAGCGAGGTTTGTTATCTAATCTGTTGCACTTCCACACTCTCCGCTGTGATAACTTTTTCTATATTTATTTGGAGCACTGCTATTTGTACAGCACATCAGAGTAGTTCTCAGAGTAGTGAACCAGCCAGAGCAATGACCTGGAAACCACACTCATTCTCACATAATCCAAATGAGTGTCCATCAGTCTCGCCTATCAAACCTACAATCAGGCACACCTGGATCTTCACAACAGATACAGAGAAAGGCTCTTTTGGTTTAAAATAAAAAGTCACTTTTATTTGTCTTTTACAGTAAATGGTTTAGGAGAGATGCAGTCTGTCCCAAGAGGTTCCACCCTTTACCTCTGGAATGTTAGAGTTCTTTGGCTTTTTCGCTTTAGACATATTAGGGGAAGGGCAAGCAAAGCAGCGTCGCCTGAAGAAGGAAGAGGAAAGCAGAGAGCCCCAGCAGTCTGGTAAATACGGATGCTGGGCAGAGAGCGCTACATTGGGTGGATTTGGTAAGGACAGGAGGGAAGGTCCCAGACATGGGTTTTAGCCACAGCTTTCAGTCATCTCCTCCACAGAGGTTTAGGAGAGCCCTCTGGTAATCACCCTTTGTGTCTTGCTGCAAAATACAAAAAAAAAAAAAAAAACTTTTTAGAAATTGACAGAGTAATAGATTCCCTTCCATGCCTAGGTGAGCATGCGTCTTCCTCACTGCCATTTCTTGAAGAAATGTTTTAGATGCCAAGTTCAACCCTAGCACCCTAATAGCACAGGAGAAAGCTCTTAGGTAGTTTCTCCAGAACTCATTACAATATCTTGGGGTACATGACAATTCCAACTAAATTGTCTCTCCTTCACATAGAACACTGCTTTTCAAACTTTTATCCTGCATGGCCCAATTAATAACTGAAAATTCATGTGACCCCAGATAATGAAATTAAAATAGCAGATCTCAAGTCTCCTGTCGCTCCCTCTACTCGTCTAAAACTAGAATGAGCAGAAACTGAGCATTCTGGTGATCTAAATGTAACTGAAAAGCTCTACCCAACCTAGCCTTAATTCACCTATTTATCCAAATACGTCTCAAGAGAACTAACAAGTGCACATTAAAAGATTCAGATTGGGACTGTTGCGGCACCTACTTTAACATCACATTGTAGGTGCATTATCATTACATTTTATAAAGTTCACGTTCTGAACTAATTAATCATTTGTAATTATTCTGATAATCCTTGGTTCATGATTCACCAACTATGTTATACTGTAATTGTTGCTGATGTTATGTAATGGTTCTTTGTTCATTGTAAAACACTTTATGTGAAAGGCGGTATAGAAAACTTTTAAAGAAACAAATGAAAGAAATAAATAGTGGCAAATGCAACAGTCGGCACAGGATCCCTTGTGTCTGTGTGCAGTGTATGCTTAAAAACTCCAATACTCAACATGGGTTTCTAGTCTAACAGGAAGCTTACCCAGTTGGGGGCAAGGGCCTATGAATGTTCACTGGCTCACACGCTACATGCTGACTACTTGGCATAGGTCACAGTGAAAGTCTAGAGAGAAAGAAAATGGCCATGTTTCTGTGACCCCCATCGACCAATGTTGTGATCCCATTTGGGGTCTGGAACCCAAGTTTAGGAACCATGTCCTTAGAATGGCAAGCATACATTGGAATGATGCACAGGGCCGGCACATCCACTAGGCAAGCTAGGCGGCCACCTAGGGCGGCCGACCCAGGTGGGCAGCTTGGTCCCTCCACTTTGTTGCCTGCGGCAGGCCATGTGCTTCAGCATACGACCTGCCGCTTCTAATCCTTCTACGATGCAACTTACTGTTGAAGGCGGATCAGAAGCAGCAGGCCATGTGTGCTGAAGGACATGGCCTGCCGCGAGCATCAAAGCAGTGGCACAAAGCCGCTTTTAAAATACTGTTGCTGCCTGCCTCCCCCAAGATGGAATCGGCAGGAGCAGCTTGGCGCAGGGGGGGTGGGGGGCAGAGTGCCTGGGGTTTCTACCTGGGGTGGCAGAAACCCTTGGGTTGGCCCTGATGATGCACATTTGTGGCACACTGCCCATTCATAACCATTCAAAATAATATATTCCTCTCTTTCTTGTTTTACTTTCTGCTTGTCAGTGTGTCACTTTTCAGGAAACAGTGCTTGCACTGCCTGTAAAGCCACATTGTCAAAAAAAAGAAAAAAAGAAAGAAATGTATGGAAAGGCAACTATGCTGAACTGCTCAGTCATCTTGATCTGCCTTTCCTGATAGCTCAGCATGCTCATGGTTTCATTACTGTACTCTGAGATTGTTTCCTGATCATAGGACTTGCTGGAGGTCAGAAACAGGGAACGAGCTTCACTTTCCCCATGGGCTGTATGCTATTACAGCTTTCAGCTAGCACAGCTCTGCTATTTTACCTGTGTGGCTTGTGCTCCTCGTTCCTTCTATCCCGAGGATGGCGCTACATTTACCTCGACTAGCATGGATTTCAGAATTCCAAGATGACAGAATTTTTATCATACACGGGAGGGCATTTTTCAAAGCAACTTATGCAGATTAGGGATGTGCATCGAAAACATTTTCAATATCTATTTCAGGCATGCTTGCCAGTTTTCAGATGTGTTTCAGTTTGGGAAATATGCACAGAAGAGCTGAATTATAAACATTAGTCAACTTTGCACACAACAATTTGGAATTTTTATGCATGCAACATTTATTTAATGAGTGTTCTTTATGCACATTATTATTTTGAACTGAATGCAGATCCCTAACACAGATTAACAAAAAATCCTGCCAAAACATTTTACCCATTTTAATTGCCCATTGGAAAATTGCCAAAGTTCAGTACACCTGAAGCTCATATTTTGTAAAATGCACATATGTAGCCACATGAACAGAAGCGTGGTTTAAAATGTGCATGGCATGCAGCTTCTTTTGCATTGAAGATGGACGATTTTTCCAACAGGGTAATAGGTGAATGTGTTTTGGAGAAGGTTTGGTTGGGGGAGGAAAAATGCATCAGAACTATGTGCATGCCTTTCCAGCAAAACTGCGCCCGCACAATAATCAGGCACATGTGTTCAAGCGCATTTTCGACCTATGGTAATTTTCAGAGTGAAAGTCCTTGCTCAGGGACTTTGCCCCATTGTAATATAGCAAAATGATTATTTGAATAGCGGTACCTGTGTTTATCCTTTTCATATCTCACTGCATGCTATAATTGGACTTTTGGAAATTAAGTTTAAAAATAAATAGAACAGAGCTAGAAGCTTAAAAGAGAAAAAAAAACTACTTACGCTGATGAAATAATAGAGGGATTTGCCGTACTTCTTTTTGAATTCAGTTCTGATTCTTAGCATATCTTTCTCACTACGAGACACCATAGTCCTGATCAGCACCTTGTCTTTGGTTCCTTTACCCTGGAAATGCACAAGTTGCCACAGTTGATGAAAAGTATAGAGCAAGATCTAGAATGTACATCACAGAGTGAATTCACTGTAACTATGTAAACTCTTTATAGGGCAAAAGCAATCCCCAGCTGCTTCTGTGAAAATGCAGCGACTCCAGCCTTTAACTATCTGCCATATAACACAAGGGCACTGGCCTCTAGGCATTAGTGGCACCAGTCCAGAGCGAATTCTAGCCAAAACGTAGTTTATTATGATCGGGAGGGAACTCTCCAAAAGCACCACCAACCCGACATGGCCGTGTTTCGGTTCAGCCTTTGTCAGGGGTTTGGCCTGTAGAAGAACTATTATGGGAAAAAAAAGAATAAATTAAAATGATACATATTCCAAATTAATTTGCAGAACATTTTGATAAGAAATAAACAAGTGAAATAAAACATTGAAACAAAAGTAAAACATGCATAAAATGATGTCATCTAAACTGCAAACTAGAATCATAATGATAAATGATAAAACAAATAGAAGAAGCATCAACAAGTGACCAGGCAAAGAAAGCATAGTTACTCACCTGTAACAGGTGCTCTCCAGGGACAACAGGAATCAGTCCTCACATATGGGCGACGTCAGCATCGACTGAGCCCGCACGGAGCATTTTCCCAGGGGTGTCATCTTACTCAATCAGATGCCATAGCTATAGCCCCTTCAGGAAGATGGCAAAAATATACAGCAACTCCAAGGGGAGGAGGGATGGTTGTGAGGACTGACTCCTGCTGTCCCTGGAGAACATCTGTTACAGGTGAGTAACTACGCTTTCTCCAGAAACAAGCAGGAAGTGAGTCCTCACATATGGGACTCCCTAGCTACAGGCTACCGAAGACCTGTAGAAAAAGGCACGGCATCGCCGTGAGCACTTGCCAGTGAAGGCCGAAGACAGCCCGAGGACCCCGGGTCCATGGAAGGCCATGCTCCCAGTAGCCGGAACAAGAAGGGTCGGAGGGCAGGAGTTGCTTAAACCCTGAACAGATTACGGAGTACAGCCTGGCCGAAGGAGGTGTCCTGATAGGACTCCCTCTCCAGGCAGTAATGCACTGTGAAGCTGTGAGTAGAAGACCAGGTGGCAGCCCAGCGGATGTCTGCCAGTGGCACCGAGCGCAAACTAGCAACAGACATTGCCATTACTTGGACATAGTGGGCCGTGACTCGGCGTTCCAGGGGAAACCCGGCCTGGGCCTGGGCAAAGGCGATGCAGTCCGCCACCTGGATGGACAAGGTACGCTTGGTGATTGCCAGTCCCAAGTGGCTGGGGTCAAAGGAAATGAAGAGCAGCCCGGATCTGCGGTGGTCCCAAGTCCATTGCAGGTAAAAGGACAGATCCCTCTTACAATCCAGAGAGTGGAGAATTGTGACGCTTGGTTGGTGTGGGGCTTCGAGAAGGAAGTGGGCAGCACTATCTCTTGATATAGATGAAAATCTGAGACAACCTTCAGAAGGAACTTGGGGTGAGTCTGCAGGACCACCCAGTTCTTATAGAACCTCATGTATGGTGTCTCGGCCATCAGCGCCTGGAGTTCACGGACTCTCCAGGTGGAGGTGAGAGCTATCAAGAAGGCCACCTTCCATGACAGGTGCCGCAGCAGGCAGGAAGCCATGGGCTCAAAAGGCAGCTTGGTTAGCTGCATGAGGACCACATTGAGGTTCCATTCTGCTGGAGGGCGGGTAGGGGGCTTGGAAAGAAGCAGGTCTCACATAAAATGAGAGACAAGCAGTAGCCTCAAAAGAGGTTTTCCCTTGATGGGGAGGGTGGTTTGCTGAGATGGCACTCAGGTGAACCCTGAGCGAGTTAGACTTCAGCCCAGACTGCGAGAGGTGGAAAAGGTACTGCAAGACCAAACTAGTAGGGCATAAAAATGGGTCCGCTTGGCACTCCGAGCACAACATTGAGAACCAACTCAACTTGAAGGCGTAAGCCCGTCTGGTTGAGTCCTTTCGAGAGGCCAAAAGAATGTCCTCAATCTCCAAGGTAGGAGGCTAGGGCGACCTGCTCAGCCGCCAAGCTGTGAGGGACAGGGACCTCAGATTGAGGTGAAGAAGGAACCCCTCCTCCTGCGTCAGCAGCTCCGGTGAGAACCCGAGTGGGACAGGGGGCTCCATCAATGGAGCAGCAAGGGAAACCAAGGCTGTCTTTGCTATCTCGGGACTATGAGGATTGAGGCACTGTCCCGCTGGACCTTGAGAAGGTCTAGGTGATGAGGGGCATGGGGGGGGAAGGCATACAGTAACCCTGTGCCCCACGAGATGAGGAAGGTGTTGGGGGTGCGGGAGAGGGCTGCAGAACCGAGAAAGTTGCGAGTTCGCCGGGCTAGCAAAGAGGTCCAGGTCTGGAGTCCCCCAGTGCTGGAAGAGCCGCTACACTGATGGGGGACACAGACGCCTCTGGAGGACCCTGCTGAGCCGGTCTGCCGATGCATTGTCCTGACCTGGGAGTAAATGGCCCGGACGGTCATGCTCTGGCTCACTGCAAAAGGAGCACAGGGCTGTCGCCTCTGAACAAAGGCTGGAGGAGCTGGTGCCCCCCTGTTTGTTCACATAGAACATTGTGACCTGGTTGTCCGTCTGGACCAGCATCGCTTGGTGCTGAAAGCAGTCCCTAAAAGCCCGGAGAGCGAGGCGAATTGCCCGGAGTTCCAACAGGTTGATTAGTTGCCAGGGCTCCAAGGGACTAGGACCCCTGAGTGCGCCATCCCTTGGGCTCTCCAGCCTGTCAGGGAAGCGTCCATGATCAAGACCACTTGATGCGCTGGGTCTTGGAAGGGCATACCGCGAAGCAGATTCCAAAGTTCCTGCCACCAAGCCAGAGACTCCGTCATGCTGGGAAAGACTGAGATAGGGTCTCTGAGGTGGCCAGCAGACTGTGCCCACTATGCCTGGAGGCACCACTGCATCACCCGTATGTTGAGATGGACATTGGGTATGACATGGATCGTGGAGGCCATGTGGCCGAGAAGGCGAAGCATTGTCCAGGCTGGGACAGCGCAGCGGCACCGCACCTCAGACGCCAGGGACACGAGGCAGTTCGCCCTGCCCTGAGGAAGGAAAGCCATGGCCCGAAGGGTGTCCAAGTGAGCCCCAATGAACTCCAGGGACTGAACTGAGTGAGGTGGGACTTTGGGTAATTGATCATGAACCCCAGCTGCTCCAGGAGGTCAACAGTGTGGTCCGTGGCCTGCCTGGCTTCGGAGGCCATGCCTCCTGTTATGAGCCAGTCGTCTAGATATGGATAGACAAAGGTACTCTGCAGACACAGATGTGCCGCAACTATGGCCAGGCACTTCGTGAAGACCCATGTGGTGGATGCAAGGCCGAAAGGAAGCACCCTGTTCTGGTAATGGTTTCTCTGAACCATGAAGTGGAGGTACTTTATGTGTTTGGGGTGGACAAGGATGTGAGCATAGGCATCCTTTAAGTCCAAGGAGCATAGCCAATTGCCCTGCTGGAGGTAGGGCAGTAACATTTCAAGGGAGAGCATCCTGAACTTCTCCCGCATCAGGAACCTGTTGAGGCTCCACAGGTCGAGGATGAGCCGGAGGCCTCCTGTCTGCTTTGGGACGAGGAAGAATCAGGAGTAAAACTCCCATCCTCGAGGAGGCCTGCGTGCTCCTGACTAAGGAGGGCCTGGTGCTGGGGAAGTACGGAGGGGGGAGGCCCAAGTGGAGATGACAGCCCTTCCAAACAATCTGGAGAACCGAGGTATCAGTGGAGATGGACTTCTACCTGTGGGAGAAATGGACCAGAAGTCCGCCGACGGACAGCCACCCTGCCAGAGGGGGAGAGGCTATGCCGATGGCATCAAAACCCCGAGGCTGGCTGAGACGGAGCTGGGGGTTGGGTCTTGGGGCCCTCCGGCTTGCGAGGGCCATGCCCATGGACTTGCCCTAGCCGCCCTGAAAGGGGGTCGATGCCAGAGGATAGACCGGGTAGCCCATGTATGGAGGCCCCTTCTGCTGGAAGAAGGGCTTCTTGCTCTGCTGCTTCTTCCTAGGGAGGGAGGGAGGAAGTTTTATGGGAGAGGTGAGTGCGAGTCACATACTTCGTCTCAATCTCCGCGGCCTTGTCCTCCATGGGCTTTCCAAACAGCTGCTCCTTGAGGCAGAGGACATCCAGCAGCTTCTCGTGGACCCAATATTTCAGGTCTGAGGACTGGAGCCACTGTTTCAGGTCTGAGGACTGGAGCCAAGTCTGCCGGTGGACTCCAATGTCAGCCGCCGCCACCCAGGCAGAAGACTCAAAGCCATTGTACGCTGCTCGCGAGAGGTACTTCGAGCATTCCCTGATGGACTTTGAGAGGGTTTAAAAACGCCAGAGATGGTCTCCATCAAGGCCCGCCACAAAGCTTCAGAGCTCTCTAGCGAGATCACTGAGGAACATCCCAATGTGGGTAAACTTGGATGCAGCATGACAACATGGAGCCCTAATAATTTATTTATTTATTTAACTGTATTTATATCCCGCTTTTCACCGGGTCAAAGCGGTGTAACAAAAAAAAGGGGGGGGGTAATCAGCCATAGGGGTAGGGCCATCACCAGGAGGGCAACATTGACGATTTTGGAGTGGATGGACATAGACATGGACGAGGTAACATAGTTTTGATCATAAGTTCTTTAGAGGATTGGACAGTTATTTGTGGGAATTTGTTTCTGTTTTGAGATATTCTTGGAATAGGATGGTTTTTAGCTGTTTTTTGAATGATAAGAGATTGCTGTTGTTCTTGACGTGGGTTGGTAGAGAATTCCAGTCTTGTGCCTGACACATGGCTGATTCGACCACTATCGAAGTGTGGGAAAGCTGGGCTTTCCGAAACCCCGGACCTCGCTGGATCTTATACACAACATCTAGGTGCTTGCTCACAATCGGGACAGAGGCCGGGGTCTCCCACATAGGGAGCAGGAGGCGGTTCAGAATGGGAGGAACCGGAAACGAGAGAGCCTCCCTTGGAGGAGCTTCGTATTGCAGGATATCAAGCTCCTCAGCATGGGGCTCCTCCTCAGATTCAGTGGCAAGCGCGAGGGCCTGCGCTATGTCCTGGATGAACTCCAAGAAGGAGGTGTCCTCGGGAGGTGACCACTGCTTCTGGGTCGGGTGAGAGGGGTTGGAAGGGAGATCTCGGTGGGACCGAGTTTCCAGGGAGATTTCTCCATCGTACTGAGTAGTCCGTGGAAGAATTGAGGTCCGGCGACTCGAGACAGGTCAGTGACCTGTGCCAGGTCTTCGAGGCCAAAATTTGCCCGTAGCCAGAGGTGCTTGCCCGCAAAGATCTCGTGCCTGAGGAGCGGGATGAACATTGAGACCCTCGTTGAGGATCCTCACGAGGCTTCTGGCTCTTGAGGATCACAACGGAGGCCCGGGAAATCCTCGAGGTTGAGGTCCTTGCAGTCTCAAGGCGCATGCCGGCAGGGCTAGGCATTAGTGCCTGCTGGGCAGTGAGGAACATAGAAATGCTGTGTTTCAAGGCCAGAATAGAGGCCTCCCACTTGGGAGGGTGTCAAGGAGGAGAGGAGGTCCTTACCCGACGACCCTCGGGCGACCGGGCACCTTCACCTCCATATCGGTTTGAGGCACCTTACTGGGCCACTCCCTCTCCAACTCCAGAGACTGCCGAGGGGGGCTGAGAGACCGGACGCATGACCTCTCATGCTTGTCTGGCACCCCCGACAGAGTCCTCGAGGCCTTCTTCTTCTGCTCGCATTCAGGCGACCCCTGGTCAAAATGCCGCCAGGCCCGGGGAGGAGCCTTGGGAGACTCCGGAGTTGGCAGGGCCGAGGAGCGGGAGGCTACCAGGGCTGCCTTATGGAAGAGATCATCCAGCTTCTGCTTATGACTCTGGATGGCCTTGAAGGACATCTTCTTACAGAGGGAGCATAGCTCCAGGTCATGGTCGGTTCCTAGACACCAGAGACAACAGTCATGGGTGTCCGTGAGCGACATGTTTTTGGAGCATCTATCACATTTCTTAAAACCAGAGGTCATTGGGGCAAAAAGGACCTCTGTGAGGTCAAAGAGCCTTGACGCGTTCAGCAGTTAAAGAAGGCACAAAGCACAGTAAAAACAAAAAAGGGGAAAATCCCGAGACCAGGGCCAAAGCAGAGGTACTCGGGAAGAGGACCGGCAAAGGCTGGTAGAGCAAAAAATGGTTGGAAACAGAGAAAACGTTTTCCAGGGACCAGATGCACGTCCGAAGGATTCCATGGAAAAAGGGAGACTGAGTAAGATGGCAACCTTGGGCGGGAAGGAGACCACGCATGCGTGGTGGCATTCCCAAAGGCTTTCTTTGAAAGCTGGGGAAATGCTCTGCGCGGGCTCTGTTGGTGCAGACGTCACCCATATGTGATGACTGACTTCCTGCTTGTTCCTGGAGAAAAACCCTTATTCAATAAAATTACAAAGCTAGTTATTGAACATCATAACAAAGCGTGCATTAGAACCATCAAGTATGTGTGAAACACCTCATACCCCTTTATTGTACCGATGGAGGCATTACAGTTTTGGTGCACAGATGTATCTGTTCTGTGTATGCCCGGCTGCCTTGATTATTTTTATGTATAGTTCTATATTTTTATCACTTCACTAATTCTATATATTATCCTTTTAATGAACATATGTTTTACTAGGATTGTAGGGTTTATTGTACTGACTGAGATATTTTATCCTGGCACACAAATTGCCAAAAATTTGTAATTTTATTGAATAAGGGTTTTTCTTTGCCCTCATCTACAGCCTGGTCACTTGTTGATGCCCCTTTATGTGGTTTTTCACATTTTTGTGTCATTCTATTTGTTTTATCATTATGATTCTAGTTTGCACTTTAGACAACATCATTTTATGCACGTTTTACTTTTGTTTAAATTTTTATTTCTCTTGTTATTTATTTCTTATCAAAATTTTTTGCAAATTAATTTGGAATATGTATCATTTTAAATTATTGTAAATTCATGACTTTTTCCATAATAGTTCTTATACAGGCCAAACCCCTGATGAAGACCGAGCCAAAACACAGCAGTGTCGGTTTGGTGGTGCTTTTGGAGAGTTCCCTCTTGATCATAACAAACTACATTTGGTTAGAACTCGCCCTGGACTGGTGCTGTTGAGTGTGCGAGTGTGAGCGGCTTTTTAGTTGGATTCGTACTGTATTAGTAGGCCTGAAGCAACAGGAAGTTGCACCTACAGACCCATGAATACGGTAAAGAATTTCTTTGTGAGGGGCAAAGACATCACGGATGATGGGAGGTGTGAGGAAAAGAGCTCATGGGAGGAGTGGATTGTTTTTTTGTAGTAGGAGTGAGGGAGCGAGGCTATTGAGATGAAATTCTTTTAATAATTTTTTTTTAAATTACATTTGTTGGGGATTTTTGCTTAAAATAAAAACAAATGAAAAGCATAAGAACAATAACTAGACAAGGAGATGATTTTATAAAGTTATTCCTCTGCATATGTGGCCACATGTATGCATAAATGACCTCCAGTAAAATCCCAACTGGCGTAAAAGTGCTTCACTTTGGCACCAAGGCATCCACTGCCGGTGGGTGTGCACAAGGGTGGAACATGGGGAGAGCACTACTTGTCCTTATAAAACAGGCTTAGCAAAGATGCTTAAAACCACGATAAAACTAGGTGCTCTTTATAAAATTACCCTCCACTTCTCTGTGCACACCACCATCATCTTATATACCCCTCCTGTAAAAATATCTGCCAAAAGGGACTTCTATGCTTAGCTGTTCCAAAAGAATCCACCACAGTGAAGATTTATAAAAAACTCTATGCTTTCCCTGCAAATGTCTTATAGTTTTTCAGGGAAAGAGATACTTGTTTTTTGAGGTGGAACAATTGTTAGAATTTCTTAAGGGGAAAGATTCTGGTTGTTTAAATCTGTTACTGTTCTCTTGACTCAGTTAAAGGGCTTATTTTGTTTCTAATAGCCTAATGCAGGGTTTTTCTTTTTTTGTGTTTTGTGGAGCATCCCCTTGATGTGGACTTGTGTTATATGTATGCTATAGTTTTGTATACTGTATAGTATATTACTCTTTTTTCTTGTTAACATTTAAAAATTCAATTAAAAAAACCTCTATTCTACCCTTGGGTACTAGGTGATATTTCCCTGAGTAACAAGTACTACTTTCAAAAAAATCATCTGCAACCTTCATTAGATGCTCTAGGCAAAAGATCAGGGCATCGAAAGTTGGGACAATAAATTAGCATCAAATAAAATAGAGAATAAAAACGTATGGGTTCATCAAAAGGGCTACATCGGTGGTTCTCAAATCTTTCATAAGGGACCCCCAGCCAGTCGCGTTTTCAGGATACCCGCAAGGAATATGCAAGAGAGAAATCTGTATGCCATAAAGGCAGCACATGCAGATCTCTCTCATGACCACTTCTTGTGGATATTCTGAAAAGCTCACTGGCCGGAGGTTCCTCACAAAAGGTTTGGTAACTATTGATCTAGATATACTTACATGAAGATATGGAAAGCACAGTTACTTACCTGTAACAGGTGATCTCCGGAACAGCAGGAATTAGTCTTCACATATGGGAGACGTCGCCGACGGAGCCCGCACAGGAATGCTCCTCAGCATCCAATCAGAAAGCCTTTGGGAGCATCCCCCGCGCCTGCGCGGTGGCTTCCCGCCCTTCCTACTGCCTCTCCCCAGTTGAGTTTCATAGCTGAGCCAGAAGGAGAGGAGAGGAGAGGAAGGAATAGAGAGAAAGAGATACAACTCCTAGGGGAGGTGGGCGGGTTGTGAAGACTAATTCCTGCTGTTCCGGAGATCACCTGTTACAGGTAAGTAACTGTGCTATCTCCAGGAACAAGCAGGAATGAGTCTTCACATATGGGGACTCCCTAGCTGAGGATGCCTAGGGGAGATCCCGTAAGCCCGGCCTAGGACGGAATGGCATTCGCCCAACCTGAATCCCCGGCATCCCCAGAGGGATGGAGGGTAGGAGTTGAGAAGAGAGGAACAGCAAAACCCAAAGACTACAGGGAGAGTAGTCATTAGAATGCATGGAAGCATCATTAGGTTTTTAAAGAATTAATGACTTAGTACCATGTAGAGCTTACCTACTGAGTTGTAGGAAGTAGGACTGTGATGGAGGTACTGTAGATGCAGTAGCGAGGTCTTCAAGGGAACTTCACCGCAGCGAGGAGGAAGTTCCAAATCCGGAAGGC
Source organism: Ichthyophis bannanicus (assembly GCA_033557465.1). Lineage (NCBI taxonomy): Eukaryota > Metazoa > Chordata > Amphibia > Gymnophiona > Ichthyophiidae > Ichthyophis > Ichthyophis bannanicus. Next base: position 126,804,007 of record CM066043.1, on the reverse strand, counting down.
CAGGAGATCCAGGAGTCAGCTGGGTCAGGAGAAGGACGGCAGGTCTTCAAGGAAGCTTTATGCAAAGCTGAGCACTCCCTTAGGAGCAGAGTCCATAACTCAGAGGACTAACAGTAGAAGACTGGCCGATCTGGATAGCCTATTCCGGAGAAGAGTAGGGGTGTACCCCGGAGCAGAAGGAGTACACAGCCTGCCCTAGCGAAGAGATAGGGAGACAAGGGTCTGAACCTCCGGGAGGAGGGCATAACTGAAAATAGAAGCTGTTGACTTCACAGCAGTAGAGTACAACCAGTCCGAGGGCCGATCTAAGGAATAGGCAGGCGGACTGGCCGGACCCCGGAGGGGGGGGGGGCGTGAGTACTGGCCATTGGGGAAAAAAAAAATAGGCGGCAGAACACAGGCACTGTGGGCATCCCCCAAAATGCGCCTATCGAGCAGGTGATATCTGGCATATCTAGGCCGTTGGGCATGGAGAACGCCCCACCCCGGCACTAACGCAGGTACGCCGAGGAACCTACCTCCATGAGCATAACACTGGTAAGGCGGACCTGCCAGTGATCCACAGAACGTCCACCTGGGGAGGTGGGTCAAGATCCGTCCGGGAGAGGGATCTATTCCGGTGGAACAAGGGCAGATCGGCGAACGAACAGCACGGTAGCGTGAAGGACAGAGGATAGCATCAGTCCGTAAAAACACACCAGGGGGCTTGAGGCCCTATAGGTGTCCCCAGGACCTGCACGCAGAAACTCGCCCCCTGCACTAATCGGGGGACATGAGGGCATAGTCCTTGGTAAGCATTGGGGGACTATAGTGGCTGGAAGGAAAATTCCGGTACGGAAGCAATCAGCAGGGGAATACTGGCCGAGAAGGGTTCAGGGACGTACCAAAGGGTAAGCCAGTTGACCGTGGGCCAGAGCTATCATGGAGTAGAGGTGGTCTCCCTCTATCAACGGAAGGAGAATACCTGAACCCCTGGATAAGCCCCCGAACCATTTGCCCTACTGAACGAGCCCCAGAGTAGAGCTTCATTGTAAACTTCTGGTAAGAAGGTAAATTGCAGGCAGCCGCCCACCGGAGCCTAAAACTGCTTGGTATGAGAGTTCTGGCGCGGGCCCGGGAACTTCAACCCAGGGTGAGGGGTCCCTTGCTTGGGCGCACCTGGCGGGTGGGCGGAGGGGTGACATTTCCTCTTCCTAGGGAAGGAGGGCCTGGTGAGGCGCGCACCACCGCCAGGGGGAAGCCGGGCCCTAGGATGGCTTCTAACGCTGGGAAGGTTAGCGAAGCACTGCGCGACCTGACGTAAGGCTTCGCTATTGAAGAGGTGATCTCCGTCACAGGGAGAATTACCCAGGTTATGCTGTGCCCGTCTACACAACTCGGACGCCTGCAACCATGCTGTACGGCGTGCTCTAATGGCAACAGCAGAGCATCTGCTGACCAACAGGAAGGAGTCTAGAGAAGCACGAGAAAGGAACCCAGAGATATTCCTGCAGTGATAAAGAAGCAAGGAATATTCAAAGGCCTTGGTTGCAGACAAGAAGGGAGACAACAGAGATAATCTCTCGGTGACCTCCCGGAGCGACAGACTCATATAACAAATATATGAAATAATCCTGGACGCCAGCATAGACGTTTGGAAGGTTTGACGTCCTAGGGTATCTAGCATCTTCGAGGCGCGGCCTGGAGGGCGAGAAGAATGCTTTTCCTTGCTTCCGGCCTTCCTCAGCGCCGATTCCACCACAATAGAACGATGTGGAAGCTGGTGCTGCCGAAAACCCGGGGAGGGGGGCACCCGATACAGAGCATGCATCGCAGTCGACGGTGCCGGAACCCTCAAAGGCGACCGCCAAGCCCCCAGCAGGAGATCCTGCAGGGAGGGATGCAGAGGAAGCATCACGGCGGCCCGTTCCGCAGGACCTGGAGTTAGGTCCGGGATAGGGATGGCCAGCAAGCCCGCCATGTCAAGGAGGAAATTCTGAAAAGACGGCTCTCCCGGAGGGGCTATGCCGTGGGAGGCGGTGGCGGGAGAGGCCGCCAGGGCACCAAGAAGCCTCTCGGGCTGATGCCCACTGGGCAGAGGAGGGGACCAACAGCCCCGGACCGGGGTAGTCAACATGGCGTCGTCGGCTCCTGGAATTGATTCCAAGCTAGGCATCGAAGGGGTCGATGGCACCGACGGGAGCCGCCAGAATCGGCCTCGGCCCCGAACCCGGGGGCGGCGCTGCCCCCGGCAACTGAAGCGGTTCCGTGGCAGCCGGAGGGCAGTGGCCAACGATCTCCGCTCTGCGTCACGGGAGGGGACAGGGGCCGATCCCGAGAAGTGTCATGGCCAAGTCTTCGAGGCTGGATACCGATTCCAGGCTGGGCATTGAACCGAGCGATGAGATCGACTTCCTTCTAGAGGGCCCCGGCGGGGGCGGCCGCGCCGGCGGTGCTGATCCCGGGGAGTGGATCAGAACCATGTCGATCGGCGTCGCGAGCATCAAGGGCCCCCGAGGACGAAGCTCGGTGGAGAGGGGGTCATCCGATGCCGGCGCCGATGTCGGGCGGCAGGCACTGCCAGATGCCGGGCCCCCTCTCGAGCCCGCCTAACCCGGAGGGAAATCCTTCCGGGGCATACGATCCATCTCCGAGGGTACCCAGGTCGCCCAACGACGAGCCCCTGCGGGGAGGGAAGTGCAAAACTCCTGCGCCAACGCCGGGGTACCATTGCGGGGCAGCGCGGATCCAGGCTGGATCGAATTGATCGAAGACCCCGGGGCCCCCTTTCTCAGAAATGGCGGGGCCCTCGATGGCCGTGACGATGCTGGGGTGTCGCCCGTCTGGGGCTGATCGACATACCCCGAGGCTCCCGGGGAAGGCCGACGGCGGTCCCTGGCGCTCGACACCCCTGCCGTCTCCGGCGGAGCCGCGCAAACCCGGTACCACCCTCACGCAGGGCTGGGATACCGGCAACCCAGCGCGGGTCGAAGCGACCGGCCCTGAAGGGAGCGAGGCCAGATGACCATCCCCGGCGAAGAGTGGAACCATCGACGCCGACGCGCCCGAAGCGCATACCACCTCCGCGCATGGCCTGAACGTAGGGCCGCCAGACTGTGTCGAGTCGGTCGGCCCTAGAGCTGTCGAGGGCAGCGGCAGGTGATCCCCGGTGGGGAGCGGGTCACTCGACACCGACGCAGACGGGTCGGCACCGCCGGAAGCGGATACCACCCCCGTAGGAACACCATACCGGCAGGAGTCGGTCGGCCCCAGAGGTGCTGAGGACCGCGGCTGACAGCCCCCGGTGAGGAGCGGAATGCTCGACACCGACGTCGACGGGTTGGCACCGCCCGTAGCGGATACCACCCCTGCGCATGGCAGGGATGAAGGAACACCAGACTGGACCGATTCGATCGGCCCCGGACGATCCTCGGTGAGGAGCAGAACGCTCGACACCGACACCGATGCCGGGGGGTCTGCACCGCTCGAAGTGGGTACCTCCCTCGAGCACGGCTTGGATATAGGGAGGTCAGACTCGGTCGAGTCGATTGGCCCCGGAGGACACCAGCTGACGATCCCTGGCAAAGAGTGGGACACTCGACACCAGCGCCGATGCCGGGGAATCGGCACCGCTCGAAGCGGGTACCTCCCTCGAGCACGGCTCGGGAATGTTCTGTGAGGAGCGAACCCCAGGAACATCCCGAAACCCCGTAGATGCTTTGGAGCCCGAGGACTCCCGCCGGGGTATAGTAGCCAAGGGGGACTTGAGGTGTTGGCCGGAGCCGTCGCCATGCCGCGCATGAGACTCGCCCCTCAAGACTTGGCTAGTCTTAACAGACTGTTGCGTGGTTACCTGATCCTGGAGAGAAGAAAAACCCGATGACCGCGCCTTGGGCGTGAAAATGTCATCGAGGGATACCCGAAAAAGGGAAGGTCTTCTCCCGACACTGTAGCCCGGAGGACCCGGGGGGAAAGGGTCAGGCCCCAAACAAGAGAGGCACCAGGCATTGGAGTCCATGTGGAAAACTAAGTCCCCGCAGTGAGGGCACTTCTGGGGCTCCATGTTGTAAGCCCGGTAGGCCTCGGCGCCCAGAGGGAAAAAAGGTCCCGCTAGGCGACGAAAAATAAGTGAGAAAAGAAAAACAAAAGGGGCACAGAGGTGCCACTGTCGGCGGGAAAAGCCGCAACTACAGAAACAAGAAAAAAAAAGGTGAAAAGTTCTGCGGTGGCAGGAGGGACGTCCTGCCTGCTCCGCGGAAAACGAAAAACTGGGGAGAGGCAGTAGGAAGGGCGGGAAGCCACCGTGCAGGCGCGGGGGATGCTCCCAAAGGCTTTCTGATTGGATGCTGGGGAGCATTCCCGTGCGGGCTCCGTCGGCGACGTCTCCCATATGTGAAGACTCATTCCTGCTTGTTCCTGGAGATTCAATATATCAAATCTTGTTCTCCAAATGAAAATCCAGCACAATAATTATGATGTATGAGCTTCCAACACCTTGCAGGTCGATTTCAAAAGCTTATTCACCACATTGTCTTTAGATATTATCTTGTTACTCTTATATCAAGTATCATTCACGACAGAAATACGTGCAGACTTCCACTAGTCACACTGATCCAAGAGAAACTGGAATCTTCAGACTGCGATACCTTTACCAACTGTACTGAACCTAGTTGTGTTTATTCTTTAAAATGTCCTCAGAGATTCTATGTTGGACAGAAGAGACCCCAATAATTCCAGTTGTTATATCCTAAGCTCAATTTTATTCAAATGGCCCCGTTCTGATTGGGGCATGTCCAGCCTGTCTGTATGTCCAAAATCTGGACGTGTCAAATTTGCACCACATTCTGCACCCACGGGAGTTAGACGTTTCCACGGGAGCAGAATCAGGGCAAAGGGCATGGACAGGCCAGATGGGCTCCAATTCTGTGCTGCCAGGCGAAGAGCTATGGCCCTGTTCAACCCAGTCAATGCTCTTGCAAGGATCCTCTGGGCCATGGCATCCTGTTGCCATGGCACCAGAATGCCATGCAGGAGCCCCAATTCCCTGCCACTGAACAAACCTGCTGTTCCCTGCCGCCTGACCCCAAAAGGGCCTGCCAAGGCCGGTATCAGGCTGTAGGGAACCACCTGGTGCCCCTCACCATTTTGGAAGGGCCCACCAGTGCCAATCTCCTTCTTTGGTGAGCCTTAGTCCTCCTCCAAGGTGGAATAAGTCCCCCATCTGTCCTCCATGCACCGTGACCGGAATCAGCCCTGTAGGCTCTCCTCCACCCCACCCATGCTCCTCCTCAGGCCCACCCCCTCCCGTCCAAAGCTCCCCGAACATATCCTCTGTATGTGAAGAGAGCTTGGGATTTGGAATCGACCCCAAGTGTTTGGCAGGGGATGTACGTCCAGATCAGACGTACATCCCCGCTAAACGCTGCACGGCATGATCCCTGAGTGTCTAGGTCAAAAAATGGATGTATAGTATATGAAAAACAGTGACAGCATTTTATAAAAGGCTCACTGAACACAGAAAATACATGGGTACTGAGCAGCACAAACGGACGAAGCCATTTTAGAAAAATATGTATACAGAAAAAATGGCATCACTGTTGGGTTTGTGTGTATAAATGGCCAATCAAGGAGTTGAGCTCCAAAACTCAAATCTTTGCATTCACAGAGTGGTTTAAACACCAACAAGCAAGCGCTAATTCCCTCCTAAGCCCTCCTCTCATGTCCACGCTCAAATGCAAACTTAGCCCAAAGTTGCATGCAGCTCCAATCAGGTATAATTATGAATGGAGAAGTTTTCTGAAATATACACGTATTGCCATTCTGAAACATGAATACATGGATACTTTGAATGACTTCCCAAGCCACGCCTACAACATGCCACCTTCAGAACTGTGCATTTTGGTTATATATGTATAAATCTCAGCTTATATGTGTAGGGAAATTTACATATGTAAACAATTGATTTACAAATGCCAATTATGCCTAGCCCTTCTCAAATCACTTTTTCTATTTCTTACCTCGTAACTACATAGGGTAAGTAAACGATTATAGAAGAATAAATACCACAAGTATAATGCTGTATATTATATTCAGTAAACATTCATTAAGAAGTCTTTTGACTGGAGTTAATGCAACAGGGCTTCCCTAATAGAAGCTTGTAGGAGAGGGAGTACTTTGTACAAACACAGCTAGAGGTCAGTACAAGACAACTTCCAAAAGACCCTTACCTTCATAGATTCATACAATCTATCAGCAAAATACAACGGCTTGTTCTGAATACACTGGACTGCAAAGAATATAGACAAACTCTAATTAGTCTTACAGAATATTGAATAGATGCAAATAAGCTCTAGAAACATCTTCTGAGAAGTTTTCAAATACCATCTTGTGGAAGAAAAAACATTCTGCCTACAGAATACCTTGGGGTGGAGGAGTAACCTAATCGTTGGGCAGCAAGTTAAGAACCAGGGAAACCACAGTTCAAATCCCACAGAGACTCCTTGTGATTTTGGACACTTAACCCACCATTGCCTTAGACACCAACTCAGATTGTAAGCCCTTTGGAGACAGGAAAATACCTACTGTACCTGAATATAACTTGCCATGAGCTACATCCAAATCCCCTTGCTTGCTGCTATTGGGCAGACAGGTTTGGTAAGCCAAATGCTAAATTTCAGCCACTGGCTACCTATCCCCATCCACTGCAGAGATTTGGTTCTCCTAAAAACCAGAAATTGGAGTACAAACACACTAGTGCTTATAAGAACTGAACCACCTCCCCCAGGCTCACAGTGTCATAACTACAATGGGGTTCAATACACCTGAGAGTCAAAAGAACAACCCAATAGCCTATACAGAGTATCATACAGCTGATTCAACGAGATATTCAATCAGCTGAAAACAGTTGTATTTCCGAAGCTGTAAAAATGTCAGCTATTTATCTTTTAATTCACCACTGTACTCTATCAGAAGCAATAATGCCATGAAATAGCTCTTATGGGGAACTGAATCCTTTGTGCCTTTTTGGTTAACTATCGCATCATAATGTGCCATGAAACAAACAACAATTGTAGTGATTGCAACAGCTGAAATTGTTTTTGGATCCTTCTTTGACCTTTCATGAGCACATTTCCATGATCTCCCGGCGCTCCTTTGCTGCTTTACGGCAAATCAGGGCCGTCCGATCCGTATTACCCACCAGTTCCCTAGTCACCCTTGTCATTGCTCTCGTCATTAGCAGATTGGATTATTGCAATGTTTACTTAGCCAACCTTCCTAAATATTGCCTCCAAAGGCTTCAACGCATCCAGAACACTGCAGTTCGCCTGATCACCTTTTCTAGAAGTTTCGATCACATTACCCCCATTCTTCTTCGTTTGCATTGGCTCCCCCTTCATTACCGATTCCATTATAAATTTCTGATTCTACTTCATCGAGCCATTTACACCAGTACCCCCCTTTATTTGGCAGATTGCATTTCCCTTTACTCTCCTCATCGACAACTCCGCTCCATCCATACCAACCATCTATCCCTTCCCTCACCTTCCCAAGCCCGTCTGGAACAAACACGGCACTCTGCTTGGTTCTTCCTCGGACCATTATTATGGAATACACTGCCTGCTTCTCTCCGACTAGAATCATCTTACCCCCAGTTCAAGTCACTGCTTAAGACATATTTATTCCAGAAAGCCTTTGACCTCCCCCTCGAAGCCCCCCCCCTGACTGTTCTTTGTCTGCGTCTGTAATCCCATGAATTGTCTTGTTTGTCTTCCTTTCTGTCACTATGGTTTATTATGAGTTGATATTAATGTATGATTGGTTTGCCCTTTTCTACTCCCTCTTTCCTATCTATTTTTTGGCGTTCTATTTCCTGGTTTGCAGTGTTTAATCAGTTTTTATTGTACACCGCTTAATGCTTTTGCCGTAGCGGTATATCAAATATGTAATAAAGATAAAGATATAACCTTTTGTGGATAGAAGCTGCTGCAATCCTTTACATGAAATATATCACCATCTTTCAGTTCAAAATTCCAAGAGTCTGGCTTCCAGATATATTTGCCTTCTGTCTTTGCTAGGTGATCACCGCTTGCAAGAATATATATTTTAGTCTATGAAGGCCAATCGCTGAAGCAGACAAGTTTGTGAATACCTTGAAAAGATTTATTTGGCAAGCCTCCATCTGTCCTATGGCTTTCCCACATCTGCATAAATTGAAGTATTGACTTGCCTACAGTGTGAGCTCTCTCTGCTAGGGCTCTCCCTACTTTCCAAGGCCAACACAGAAGCACAACACAACTGCACAATCCATTGTAGACCACACACATACGTACCAAGGTTAACAAAGGCAACTTCCAAATCTCCTTTCACCTCCTTCTTGATGCTCTCCTCCATGTTGTAGGGACTGTAGCTCTTGTACCTTTCAAATACTAAAATATAGAAGCAAGTAAAAATTATAAGTAGGACTTCTCTTCAGCAGGTGATACTTAAAATTATCACACCTACAGGACATCAAATCTTTCATAATATGGTCTTAGGTGTTGTAGAGGAAAGGCAGATTCTGGCTAATAGGGTTACTTTCTTCTCTTTTCGTCTCATGTTTTAAAGTACTCAAGGGACAATCATCATCTATAACTCACCTACAAAAATCACCTATAACTGCGAAAAATTATCCAGTATAACAGACATTAAAATACTCAGGGTCATGCTTTCTCTAGAAATTATGAGCTTTATGGGTGCCTCTCTCCGGGCACAAAGCCAAGTAAAGCATGCTATGGTTCTGATGCCATATCATTTTGGACTGTCTTAGCACAGCATGGTCAAGAAGGTCATTATTTGATATAACTCACCACATAACACTGCATTTGGAAATATTATTGTTGGCATATTTCAGTAATACTCTTCCCTTTTAGCCCAAGCTTTTTTTTCAGCCAAAGGTTCAATCTTCCTACTTTGGTAATGGTTGTTACAGGCTTACGTCTTGAGAAAGTCAAGTGGCAAGCCTTCAATCCACCAATATTTGACATCTTCAATCTCAAGAAAGACCAAAATGAAACCATGCACAGCCCACAGTGTACTCTGTCAAAAGGTGTTAAAGGGCATTATAGAATGATTATGCCATTTCCAAATGTGACATTAACCCAAGGTCCTGTTCAGTGAACATTAAAACTTGCACAACTCTATTTTCACAAGAGTAGGCATTCTAATCCTGATAACATGGTATATTTCGACACAGCTTGGACAACTCGGAATATATAAAATCACTTTTTAGTAAAGCCTTCATTTAAATCAGTCCTCTTCCTTACATCATTTCCCGTCTCTCACTTTAAAGATATCATCTACCTAATTAGCATCATCAGATCATTATGTCTCCAAGAGGCAGGCACTAACTGATAACATGGGGCCTGATACTCAGCGCAGGCAGCTAGCCACTGGCACCGAATGTCAACCCCGTATATTCAGTGCCAGGGCCGTATCCGGGCTGCAACACTGAATATCCAGGTGCCCAGATTGCTGTAAAGCCAACCAAGCAGTACCGATATTCAGCTACTGCCTGGTTAGCTTCTACAGAGAAAGTTAGACCAGAGTTTCCTGTGTCTGATTTTCACTGCCCAGTTAGTGATGGTGCAGCCCTGGAACGTCACAGTTTTAGTGCCGCTGAATATCCCCCTGTGGCACCTTACAGTTACCACACAATGGCTGGGAAAAATCGTATTGTCAAAGCTGTTGCCCTCATTACACATTCTGAGTGCGATTCCATCCCAGACATACAGCCCCCCTGATTAAACCAGATGTACAGAGGGGGGTGCGATTCTGATCCCGCGGGGTACATCTAGCCCCGCGGAACCAGAATCGCAAACAGTTCTGAACGTGCAGGCCAGGACTACGATTCAGCCCAGCCTTCATGTATAGGAAAAGCCCGACTAACTCAGTCAGGGCTTTACAATGGAGCCGCAATGCCATGGCGTCCGACCGCCAGCTTAACAAAGGTTTTCCCCATAGCCCGACTCCTGATCCAGCCTCCTGAGGAAAAGGTCGGGCGGAGAGGAATGTCCTCGGGCCCCCCCTGCCCCATCCACGCCCCGGGCCCAGTGAAAAAAAAAAGCATCCAGGGACGTTATTCCACCTCAGAGGTGGAATAACTTCCCCACACAAGTTGCTGATCCTGGACGTACAAGGCCAACATTAGAATCGGCCCTGTACATCCAGGACCGGAGACCGTCCACCACAACTCGGCTCCCGATCCGCCCCTTCCCCGCCCCCGTCTATCTTTCCGGTACAATCGGCAGGGACGTTAGACGCCAGCAGAATTAGTGTGCCCATAGCTCTAGTCCAGCTATAGAAGTTTTTGAGGACTTCTTTACACTTGCGTGTTCCTGTACCCGCTTCTTGATTAGTCAGTCCATCCAGAGCATAGACAAATTTGTAGAGTTGTTTGTGAGTTCGTTCTTTTCTCCCATTTTTTTTTTTTGTGTGGAGAACGTGGGAAGGTGCATGTGGCTGCATTTTTCAGCTGTCTACAGAGAAACCTGTTACAGGTAACCAACCTTGCTTTCTCCATAGACAAGCAGAAAGGAAACGTAGACACACTATGGCAAGTCTAAATTTGTGGGACGTGGAATTCCCGGGTTTGTTCACGGGTGGAGGTAGCAGTTCAAAAGGTTTTAGAAAATCTTGCAAAAAGATTTGACGATTGCTTGTGCAAAAGTACCATCCTGATGTGAAGACTAGTCAAGTCAGTAATGCCACAAAAATGTGTGCACTGAAGACCATGTAGCAACCTTGCAGATATCCTTGGGAGGAATAGCTCATAAGTGCACTGTACAAGCTGCCTTTACTCTGACCTGATGTAGGCCCACTCCTCCAAGGGGCTCTACGTTTGTGTGTGTAAAACAGAGGTTGATGCAATTGGAAACTCAGTTAGCTAAAGTCCTCTTAGATCCTGGTCTGCCTGGATCATTGGGGTTGTATTTGATGAAAAGCTGGGAAGTTTTTTGTATATCATTTGTTGCCTGTAGGTATTAAAGAAGTGCACGCCTGCAGTCCGACATGTGGAGAAAGTACTCTGCCTCTCCCAGACTGGCACTGAGAAAAAACATTAAGAGAATGACAGATTGATTCAAATGGAAAGAATTTTCATGAGGAACTTGGGATGTGTCCAAAGGACTACCTGATTATGAAACCGAGTATATGGAGAATAACAGACAAGTATTTGCAAGTTTTTAACTTTCCTGGTGGAGGTGATGACTAGGAGTAACACTGTTTTCCAGGCTATATATTTCAATGAGGCTTGGCTCATTAGTTCAAAAGGAGAGTCTATAAGTTGCACAAGAACAATATTGAGGTTCCATGGAGGGGTGCAGATTACAAAGGAGGTAATGGGAGTCATTCTGTACCATGTTTGGCAGGGATATAAGTCCGGTTTGGATGTATATCCCCCACTAAACACCAGGAGCCGATTCCCTATCCTAAGCACCCCATATGTATAGAGGGGGTGTGCGGGGCGCTCTGGACGTGAGTGGGAGGGGGCGGGCCGGAGGCAGAGCATGGGCGGCCTGAGGCATAACCCTGACCCCAGACATACAGGGCAGATTCCAGTCTCGGCCCTGTATGTCCAGGGCTGCTGAGTTAGACAGGGGGAATTATTCTGCCTCAGAGGTGAAATAAGTTCCCCTGACATTGCCGAACAGACATAGTAGGGGGGAGGGGGGGAACAACAGAACAGGTGAGCGGCACCATGCGTTTCCCCACTGCCCAATCCCGGCATTGGCAGGCCTCTTTGGGGATTGGGCAGCAGAGAAAGGCATAGTTGATCCTTTGCGGCCAATCAGGGCTCCTGCATGGCGTCCCGATGTATTGGGGACGGGATGCCACAGCACAGGGGCTCCATGCAGGAGCATTGGGTGCTTTGCACAGGGAGGGGACTGGATGTGCAGCGGGCCAGAATCAGGGCAAGTCCTGCCCATCCAGGCCCACTGCACCCAATTCTGCTCCTGCGGAAGCATCTAGCTCCCATGGGTGCAAAATCGGGTGCACAACCGGCCCATCCAGATTTTGGATGTCTGGACAGGCCAGACATGCCCCGTGTGGAATTGGCCTCTGTGTTCATAAGGCCTCTCAAAGTGACTAAAGGAACCATAAACAAAGTTTTTCCCTCAACTCGATCATGGTAGACTATTCTGCCGGAAGATCTTTAGAATCCTTATTCAGATAAGTGATGGAGGTTTGCAAGTATCTGTTCAATTAGGCATGTAAAAGGGTTTTGTTTGTGAATCTTAGCCCACTGGATAAAGTAGGTCCACTTGCTACCTGAGCAAGGGTTCTGATCCAGCACTGCAAAGATAAGTTTCTACAGTTATTATTTTGGCTGTTTTTTGATATAAGTTTTCCCTGCCTAGTTATTATTACCTGTTTATATTCTCTTAGATTCGAGTGTGCCCTCTCTTCATAGGTCTACTGACCAGGGACACTTAAATTCCCGCCCACCATCTCCTCACCCCAGGGATGCATTGTCTATATAGTCCATCATATGAATGGACATCTGTCCTTCAATTCAGTGTAACACCCACCTTTTCTCCTTGTCCTTGAACTACTTTATAGCCATATTAATCAGCATGTCATGTGTTCAATGCAATAGTTGTGGTGCCTTCATTCTAAGAATCATTTGGAGCCTAAGAGCTTGCCCTATATGTCTCAAATTATCTGCCATCCATAAAGAATTGATTCTATTAAGGGAAGACTTAGTTACAATTAAACACACCTCCTCTAGAATACAAATTGAAAAAAATCCACCACCACTCCCAAAAAGAATCAAGCAACCCAGGAATAAAGGGATCACAACAGGCTCTGGTAGGTTGTGACCTGTAACAAGGAGACACCTTTACCATCAAGAGATACTACGCATAAAGCACAGTTACTTACCTGTAACAGGTGATCTCTGGGAACAGCAGGAATTAGTCTTCACATATGGGTACGTCGGTACCGACGGAGCCTGCACGGGAATGCTCCCTAGCATCCAATCAGAAAGCTTTTGGGAGCATCCCTCGCGCCTGCGCGGTGACTTCCCGCCTTTCCCACTCCCTCTCCTCAGTTGAGTTTCATAGCTGAGACAGAAGGAGAGAAAGAGGAAAGGAGATAGATAGATACAACTCCTAGGGGAGGTGGGAGGGTTGTGAAGACTAATTCCTGCTGTTCCCAGAGATCACCTGTTACAGGTAAGTAACTGTGCTATCTCCAGGAACAAGCAGGAATGAGTCTTCACATATGGGGACTCCCTAGCTGTGGATGCCAGGGGAGATCCCATAAAAAGCGTATTCCTGGAACAGGACGGCATTTTCCAAACCTGGATCCCCGGCATCCCCTGAGGGATGGGGGGTAGGAGTTGAATAGAGAAGAGCTGCAAGGAACAGCAAATCTAAAGACTACAGGGTAGAGGAGTCTTTAGAAAGTATGTCGAGTATCATTAAATATTTAATGAACTAGTACAATTATAGAGCTTACCTACTGGATTGCAGGAAGTAGAACTGTGATGGAGTGTACTGTAGATGCAGTAGTGGAATTTTCAAGGTAACTTCACAGCAGTAAGGATGACGTTCCAAACCAGGAATGGGCAGGTGACCCAGGTGTCAACTGGGGCAGGAGAAGAACGGCAGGTCTTCAATGGAAAGCTTTATGGGAAAAAGCTGAAAACTCTTTTAGGTACAGAATTATTAACATTGAGGACTAAAAGAAGAAGACTGACCGATCTGGAGAATTAGCCCAGTCCGGAAGGGAAGAGGGGGTATGGAAAAAAGCCCCTATTCCCAAGGAGAACAGAAGTGTACTCAGAAATACTGAAGATGTACAATGTCATTCCTAGCTGGTAAGAGATAGGAAGACAATGAAGTTTGATACTTCATGGATAGGGAGATCTATAACAAAAATAGAAGCTGTTGACGTCACAGCAGTAATTGTGTGTATAACCGCTCCCACTTACTGAGCCGTATGAGAATAGGCAAGTTGACTGTCTGGACCCCTTAAGAAGGTAAAAACTTTATAGCACAGACAGTTAGGGAGATAGTAGGTAATACCTAGTGTCCTATGGACATCTCCCAAAGGGCACATTATATATATATATATCTATATATCTATATCTATCTATATATATATATATAGAAAGAGAGAGAGAGAGAGAGAGATACATACATGTCTATATATATGTGCATATATATCCAGATATGTGTGATATATAGAGGTGTATATAGATAGATAGATAGATAGATACAGATGGGCATGGCTTATGCCCATACAGATTACAAAAATATGTATGTATAGGACATATACATACAGGAATATGACTCTGAGAATACATGCCTGCAACTGAACCACAGAAAAACATTCACATGGGGAATGTGATGGAAAAAGATTCATCTAATAATAGGGGGTGAAAACCACCTGAAGATATATAGAGAATCTATTTATGTGGTGCAGGAATGTAGTTCAGTGGAATAACCAGTATGGTTGCGTGAAAAACAGAGGATAATAGCAGTCTGGTAAGAGCACGTCAGGAGTACTTTAGGACTCTGACATGTCCAGAGGACAAGAAAACGCATAGACTAAGACACCAGGAGGACCCAGTCAAGGGACTCAGAGGTATCATGTACAGTAAAAGAGTATGCGTTGTCCAAGTGGAGTAGAAAAAATAATGCCAAGCTGTAAGGAAAAAAGGGGTAGATTCCTGCCAGATTGGGAACTCCTTGGACATTCACGCAGAAAAAGCTTGTCTTCTGTATCACAATAGGAGACAAGAGGGTATAAAGAACCTATATAGCCATGGATGACTATATAAGCTTTTCCTATTATATGGAAAACCCTCAGAGACAAAGTTCAATGCTCTACAGCAAGGGCCCATAGTGGAAAGCTTCTCTGAAGATTGCAGAGAGCATTGTGCAGGAGAATTATGAGATAAACTGACAGCAGTCAGATGTGGTGCCACATCCTAGGTAAGGATATGGCAAGAAGAAGATAACCTGCAGTGAGCAGTATCATGCAAGATAGTTGAAAATAACTTGCAAGAAACATTAAAGTAAGCACTGGAAGTTCTGCTTGTACAGCAACTGAACAAAAGAGCAGAGGGGATCCCCCTGTATAAAAACAGGGAGAAAGACAGAGGGAGCGGAGATATTCCAGTCCCTGTCTGATGAGTCGTTCAGAGCATGCATTGAAGGATAGCAAAATGTCTACACTGGAAAGAAAGAGAAGTGTTTCAGTATGGTACCAACTCGAGCAGGGGAAACCCTGGAAGAGAGGGGCTTGGAAGGTGACGTACCATATGGTAAGTCAGCTGAAGGAAAAACTGTCCCTGTGGGGACAGAAAGTATCATGGGATAATTGTAATCTCCCTTTATAATAAAAAGAAAGGGAGAATTCTGTAACCCATGGACAAAAATATCCGAATAGCTTAGCATACTGAAAAGAAAAACCAGTGTAGGGTTTGAAGAATAACTTCTGGTAAGAAGAAGTTAACTGTATATTGCAACATACAGGAACCTATGGTTGCTGGCGATGATTAGCCTGGGTAGAGTCTGGAGACTTCAGACGAGGATGAGATGTTCCTTGCTTGGGTACATCTGGAGGATGGGCAGAGGAAGGATGAAACTTTCTTTTCCTAGGGAAAGAAGGTTTGGTAGGACATTTCCTAAGCCCTGGGGAAAAAGAAGGCTTAGGACGGTTTCCAGAACTAGAAAAGTCAGTGGAGCAATGAGCAACCTGACGTAAAGCCTCTTTATTGAAGAGATTTTCTCCAGTACAAGGAGACTTACCCAGTGTATGTTGTGCCCATCTGCTCAAGTCTGAAGCCTGCAGCCAGGCTGTACGACGTGCTCCAATGGCAATAGCAGAGGATCTGCTAACAGACTCAAAAGAGTCCAGAGAAGCACGAGAAAGGAACCAAGAGATATTCCTGCTATGATTGAGAAGAAAGGAATAGTCAGAGGCCTTAGGTTCTGACAAAAAAGGAGACAAAAAAGATAATTTCTCTGTGACCTCCTGAAGTGTCAGACTCATATAGAAAATATATGAAATAATTCTTGAAGCCAGCATAGAAGTTTGGAAGGTTTGACGTCCAAAGGCATCAAGTGCTTTAGATGCACGACCTGGCGGATAAGAAGAATGCTTCTTCTTGCTTCTTACCTTCCTCATTGCTGATTCCACTACAGTGGAATGATGTGGACGTTGTTTTTTCTGGAACCCTGGAGAGGGAGGAACCTGATACAGAACGTCAATGGCTGTAGAAGGCAAAGGAACCTTTAAGGGTGATTCCCATATCCTCAGAAGATCCTGTAAAGAATGATGTAAAGGAAGCATTATATTTTCCTTTTCTGCAGGATCTTGATCAAGAGAAAAACCAGAAATAGGAATGGTAAGGAAGGCTGCCATGTCAAGGAGAAACTTCTGAAAAGAAGGATTTCCAATAGGAACTAATCCTGGGCAAGCTGAGGTTGAAGGAGCAGCTTGAGCACCAGAAGATATACTGGACTGGTGCAGAAAAAGAATCCTGCTCGATGGACTGTGATACTGACAGTTCTGATTTGAGGCAGTTAGTACTGCATCGTCAGTGCCTGGTATCGATTCCAAACTAGGCATAGAAAGGATCGATGGCACCGATGGAACTGCAGGAATCGATCCCGACACCGGTACCGGTATCAGAGATAATGTCATCGAAGCAGTAATCGAGGGCTGCTGAAGCGGTACCGAGGTGACCAGAGAGCCTTGGTGAATATCCTCGGTACTGCGTAACCGGAAACGATATGGATCGGTTCTGAAACGCTTCGGTACCAAGTCATCTAGACTGGATATCGATTCTAGACTCGGCATCGAAGCGAGCGAGTCTATCGATGCATGTCTAGAAGGTGGTGGTATCAGCGATGCCGATACACGAAAGTCCATTGGAATCTCATCGAACGGCACCAAAGGTACCGAGGACGTTTGAAAACGATGTCCGGCGACGAGAGGAACACTCGACACCGGCACCGATGTCGGGGTATCGGTACCGCTCGAAGTCGGAACCAACCCCGAACACGGTGAAGATATAGGAAAGTCAATCTGGGTGGAATCGAGCGGCCCCGAAGGTACCGAGGATTCCAGATGACGATCCCAGGTAAAGAGTGGAACTCTCGATACCGATGCCGATACCGGGGTATCGGTACCGCTCGAAGCCGGTAACAACCCCGAGCATGGCTGGGAAACAGGAAAGCCAATCTGGGTTGTATCGATCGGCCCCGAAGGTACCGAGGACACCAGATGACGATCCCTGGTGAAGAGTGCAGCACTCGACACCGATGCCGGCTCAGGTATGTTTTGTGAGGGGTGAGCCCCAGGAACAACCTGAAACCCCGTGAATGCTTTGGAGCCCGAAGACTCCCGCCGGGGTTTTATTGCCAATGGTATCTTGAGGGCAAGGCCGGAGCCGTCATCATGCTGTACATGAGACTTACCCTTCAAGAATTGGCTAGTCTTAACAGACTGTTTGTGGGTTACCTGATCCTGGAGAGAATAATAAACCGGTGTCCTCACCTCAGGAGGAAAAACGGCATCGAGGGAAACTCGAAAAAGGGAAGGTCTTCTCCCAATAATACCGCCTGATGGATCAGGGAAAAAAGGGTCAGGACCCAAACAGGTTAGACACCAAGCATTGGAGTCTAAAAAGAAAACCATGTTTCCACAGTGAAGGCACTTCTTAGGGGAAGAAGGCTCCATGTTGGAGAGGCCTGGTAGGCCCAAAAGTTAAAACAAAAAACTGAGGAGAATATTTCTCTAAGTTTAGAAAAGGAAAAGAATAAAGCACCGGCGGTACCGGTATCGGCGGGAAATACAGCCGCGACCACAAGAAAACAAGAAAATAAGGATTTTAAAGTAAAAAATTTCTGCGGTGACAGGAGGACGTCCTGTTGGCTCCGCGGAAAAACGAAAACTGAGGAGAGGCAGTGGGAAAGGCGGGAAGTCACTGCGCAGGCACGAGGGATGCTCCCAAAAGCTTTCTGATTGGATGCTGGGGAGCATTCCCATGCAGGCTCCGTCGGTACCGACGTACCCATATGTGAAGACTCATTCCTGCTTGTTCCTGGAGATCGCCTTCTCTACCTTGGGAAATTCAAGTGCCCAATCAGTAGAAACTGAAGTGTCCTTAAAAGAGAAAGTTAATGCCCAATCTATTGCTAATGCCCTGCATATAAAGAAACTGACACAAAAGAGGAAACTACTATTTATTTAACATTTCTTATATACCGCCTTAAATGATATCAAAGCGGTTTACATTGAACAGGGCTTTATAACTTGGAGATAACTATTTTACAGGGAACATGGGCAATAGAGGGTTAAGTGGCTTGTTCAAGACCACAAGGAGCACCTGTGGGACTAGAAATCTCAGTCCTTCTGGCCCAAGGTTGCTGTCCTCTAGTGGGATTTGAACCCCTGACCTTCTGGCCTGAGGTAACTTGCCCCAAACACTAGGCCACTCCTCCCACTCCAACTATTGGGGATTCCATCATCAAAAGGCACCAACTTTGGAACACAGTTCAAAGGGGAGAAGATGGTCAAATGCTTCCCAGGCTCTTCAGCCAGTAGGAATACAAAGCAAATTGCTGCCATAGTTAGGGCAGAAAGTGAGTGCTCCAAAATTGATGTGGTCATCCACTTGGGTACAAATGACCTGGCCAGAAACAGTGTCTCTACAGTTCAGAAGGACTTCCAGAATCTGGGAGAGAAACTCAAGCCCACTGCTAACACTATAGCATTCTCAGAAGTTCTACCTGTTCTTGGTAAGTGGGCGGGAAGGTTGCATCATATAATCTTCTTTAATACATGGCTCCAAACTTTAATACATGGCAAGAAGGATTTAGATATATAGGCAACTGGGGAAATAAATGGAACAAGAGGCTATACTGTGTTGATGAACTACATCTCTCTGCTGCAGGGAAAAGGAACCCAAGTGCAAAATTCAGGCATTATTTGGACAGGCATTTAAACTAGGGAAAGGGAGTAATGGATGGAAAAGAAGAAGTTCAGGACGTCACGCCAAGCAAAAACCTAACATTGGAAACAGCCAAAGTATTAACTCACACATCAACGCCAAATGGGAAGAGGCATGTAAAACAAAATCCATGCAAAATACAGGCAAGCCAGTCAACAAATGCTAGAAAGCAATGAGCACAAATGCTCGAAGTCTAGCCAACAAGGTTCCTAACCTGGAAGCCCTAATGGTGGAAATGGACTTGGACATTGTGGTCATTACAGAAATGTGGTTTAACGAGTCGCATGAATGGGATATAGCCATAGCTGGCTATAATCTATTTAGAAGCGATAGAGAAGATAGAAAAGGGTGAGAAGTAGCCCTATATGTCAAAAGCAATATTAAAGCTGTTGAAACACAGGGGACGTTGGGAAAAGAAGAAGCGCTGTGGATTGTGTTGGAAAGAGGAGATGGCACAGTCATCCACACTGGTGTGGTCTACTGGCCTCCAACTCAAACCGAAGAAATGGATAGTGAATTGATTATTGATATTGCAAAGATATCCATGAAAGGGGAAGTGATCATAGTGGGTGACTTTAATCTACTCGATGTGGATTGGAGTATTCCTTTTGAAAAACTGGAAGGAAGTAAAAAAAAATTGTGGATGCCTTCCAAAATGCATTACTTAGACAAATAAATTTATTTATTTATTTATTTATTTATTTATAGCTCTTTTATACCGCACTCTTTTTCATCAGCGCGGTTTACATTAAAACAGGAATACTCATTGCAAGCAACAGGCTGTGGTGAGTTTACATATAACAGGAGAGTTTAACTGGGATTATAACTTTGGGAAACTGTACATATTTGTAAATGGTGATGGAACCAACCAGGGAAAGCTCGATGTTGGATTTAGTGCTCACCAAGGGAGATAGCATGTCGAATATCCAGGTGGGTCCCATATGAGCAGCAGTGATCACCACATGGTGTGGTTTGAGATAAAAAGCCAAGGCGCAGTCCAATCACAGCAAGCTCAAAGTCCTAGACTTCAAAAACGCTGACTTCAGTAAAACGGCCAAGTGCCTGAAGGAGGAGTTGGCAGGATGGGAGGGGATAAGGGAAGTGGAATTGCAATGGGCTAAACTAAAGGACGCAATAAGAGGGACAACAGATTACATATATAAGGGAATTAAATAAAAACAAGAGGAACAGGAAATCTATTTGGTTCTCCAAAGAAGTGGCTGCACAAATAAAGGCAAAAAAACACAGCTTTCACAAAATTCAGAGGTTCACAAACAGAGGAACACAGAAAAGAATACAGGATCAAACTAAAAAAAAAGACAAAAAGAAAAATAAGGATAGCAGAATCCAAGGCAGAAGAAAAGATGGCTAAAGATGTGAAGTGTGGCAACAAAACATTTTTCAGGTATATTCGGGAGAGGACGAAAACCAGAAGTGGAATTGCAGGGCTCAAAAGTGCTAAGAACGGATTTCTGGAAAGTGACATTGAAAAAGCACAAATGCTAAACAAATACTTCTATTCTGTTTTTACTAAAGAAAATCCTGGAGAAGGTCCACCTGTGATTGACAAATATACAAATGGGAATGGAGTAGATACCACACCATAAGAACATAAGATATGCCATACTGGGTCAGACCAAGGTCCATCAAGCCCAGTATTCTGTTTCCAACAGTGGCCAATCTAGGTCATATGTACCTAGCAGTTTCCCCAAGAGACACAAGTTCCACAATGCTTGTACTGGGTCAAGCATTGATATCTTCGGTCACTTCTTAATAATGGTTTATGGACCTTTCCTCCAGGAACTTGTACAAACCTTTTTTAAACCCAGCTACACTAACAGCCTTTACTACATCCTCCGGTAACAAATTCCAAAGTTTGATTACACGTTGAGTGAAAAAATATTTTCTTTTATTAGTCTTAAATAGTTTACCCTGTAGCTTCATTGCATGTCCCCTAGTCTTTCTATATTCTGATAAGGTAAACAATCGATCTGCGTTTACCCGTTCCACTCCGTTCATTAATTTATAGACTTCTATCATATCTCCCCTCAGCCGTCTCTTTTCCAGGTTAAAGAGCCCTAACCTTTTTAGCCTTTCTTCATAGGAGTATCCTTCCATCCCCTTTACCATTTTGGTGGCTCTTCTCTGTACCTTTTCTAAAATCGCTATATCCTTTTTAAGATACGGCGACCAGAATTGCACACAATATTCAAGGTGCGGTCTCACCATGGAACGATATAGAGGCATTATAATATCTTTTGTTTTATTTTCCATTCCTTTCCTTATCATACCTAGCATTCTATTTGCTCTCTTGGCCGCCGCTGCACACTGGGCCGAGGGTTTTAACATGGTATCCACAATGACGCCTAAATCTTTTTCCTGGGTGGTGGTTCCTAATGTGGAACCTTGCATCGTGTAACCATAGTTTGGGTTGTTCTTCCCTAGGTGCATAACCTTGCACTTGTCCACATTAAATTTTATCTGCCATTTTGATGCCCAGTCTTCCAATTTATCAAGATCCTCTTGCAATTTTTCACAATCCTCTTGGGTTTTAACAACTTTAAATAGTTTTGTGTCATCTGCAAATTTGATAACCTCACTCGTTATTCCACGTTCCAGGTCATTTATGAATATGTCAAAAAGCAGCGGACCCAGCACAGATCCCTGGGGTACACCACTATTCACCTTTCTCCATTGGGAAAATTGGCCATTTAGCCCTACCCTCTGCTTTCTATCTTTTAACCAGTTCCTGATCCACAATAGTACACTGCCTCCTATCCCATGACTCTTTAGTTTTGCCAAAAGTCTCTAATGAGGGACCTTGTCAAAGGCTTTCTGAAAGTCCAGATACACAATATCAACCGACTCACCTTTGTCCACCTGTTTATTCACTCCTTCAAAAAAACATAACAGATTAGTAAGACAAGATCTTCCTTGTCTAAAGCCATGTTGGCTGTCTCCCATTAGGTTGTGACTATCTACATGCGGAGTAATTTTATTCTTTATGATGGTTTCTACCATTTTTCCCAGTACTGACGTCACATTCACATTCACAGAAGATGATGTATTAGGACAGCTTGCAAAACTAAAAGTGGACAAGGCCTTGTGACTGGATGGCATACATCCCAGGATACTGAAAGAGCTCCGAGAGGTTCTCGTAGGGCTGTTAAAGGATGTTTTTAATAAATCCTTGAAGACAGGAGAAGTTCCACAGGATTGGAGAAGGGCTGATATGGTACCTCTTTACAAAAGTGGTGATAGGGAAGAAACTGACAAACTACAGGCTGGTAAGCCTTACCTCGGTGGTGGGAAAAGTAATGGAGGCGCTCCTGAAAGAGCGAATAGTGGACTTTCTCGTAACCAATAGGTTGCATGATCCGAGGCAACATGGTTTTACCAAAGGCTGATCTTACCAAACAAATCTGGTTGAGTTCTTTGACTGGGTGACCAGAGAACTAGATGAAGGACATGCGATGGATGTGATTTACCTAGATTTCAGCAAAGCCTTTGATACTGTTCCTCATAGGAGGCTTGCCAATAAGCTCAACAGCTTGGGGATGGGTCCCAAGGTGGTGAATTGGATCAGAAATTGGTTGGTTGACTGACAAACAACAGAAGGTGATGGTAAACTGAACTCACTTCGATGAAAGGAAGGTGATTAGCAGTGTGCCCCAGGGTTCAGTCCTGGGACCAGTACTGTTCAATGTATTTGTGAGTGATATTGCTGAAGGACTGAATGGAAGTGTCTATCTTTTTGCAGATGACACGAACATTTGCAATAGAGTGGACTCCCCAGAGGGAGTGGATAACATAAGGAAAGATATATAAAAGCTGGAAGAATGGGCTAATGCTTGGCAGTTAAGATTTAATGTGAAGAAGTGCAGTGTCATGCACTTGGGAAGCAGAAACCCAAGGGAACTGTATGCGATAGGGGGTGAGAGGTTGGTGTGCATGGACCAGGAGAAGGATCTCAGAGTGATTGTTTCTGAGGATCTCAAGGTGGCGAAACAGTGTGACAAGGCAGTGGCAAAAGTCAGAAGGATGCTGGGTTGCATAGAGAGAAGAATTACCAGCAGAAAGGAAGAGGTACTAATGCCATTGTACAAGTCGCTGGTGAGCTTCACGTGGAATATTGTGTTTAGTTTTGGAGACCATATCTTGCAAAGGATATTAAAAGACTGGAAACAGTTCAGAGGAAGGCGACCAAAATGATTTGGAGACTGAGTCAGAAGACATATGAGAATAGACTCGAAGACCTAAATATGTACACTCTGAAGAAGAGGAGGGAGAGGGGAGATATGATTCAGACCTTTAAATACTTAAAGAGTATTAACAAACAAACCTCTTCCAAAGATGGGGAAGCTGTAAAATTAGAGGGCATAACATGAAGATGCAAGGGGGTAAACTGAAAGGCAACGTCAGGAAATACTTTTTCACTAAAAGGGTGGTAGATGCTTGGAATGCCCTCCCGACGGAAGTGGTGGGGGCAAATACAGTGACGGAATTCAAAGTGGCTTTGGACAGGCACAGTGGATCCCTTTATAGCAACAGGATAAAATCAAAATAATGATAACTCTTATATCTCAATAGGGGTGACCTACACAGAGCGGTGGGTACACCCCTAAACAAAGGCATGGGGAAGGGTGATCTGTACGGAGCAGCAGGGGCACCTACTCTTACCACTTGGCTGGGCAGACAAGATGGACCATACTGGTCTTTATCTGCAGAGTGATAGGTGTAAAGTGTTTGGAAAGCCTCAGGAGACCAACTTGTATCAAAATAGTGAGATGGAGAGCCAGGGCTAGGCAGTTGGACTTGATCTTTGGGAAGAATGAGTTGGGGAGGCTGCGTGGATGAGATGGCCATGTTGGCTTGCAGGACATTTTGGCCGTATCCTGCAAGAACACTTTGAGAGCAGCATGGTCTTGGGAGATGGCAATGTCAAGCCTGGGGTCCTGTGACTGCAGGGAGAGGACAGGCATTGCCGTATTTTACTGACTTCTTGCTGTCTTTAGTTACAGAGCTGGAGTCTGTACACAGTCATGTTATTTCTGATGTAGGAGGAGATGGCTCTGCATGTTTCCTTTTATGTCTATGTCTGCCAGAGCTTTTGTTTTTATTTAATTTAGGCTGTGGAGGATTAGTAGGCTCTGAATGGGTTTTCGGTTCTCTCTTTTGTTTGTGTAAGTTCACCTCTAGGAGTGCTGTTGTGGCTGCAGCTTTTTTCCAGTCAGCCCAGAAAATTAATGTGTTTTTTTTGTTTTGTTTTTAAACCTGTCTCATAGGAATGAATTTTTAATATCTCCGATGTGGTGGGAATACTATACCGGTTTCAATGTCAGAGAGTATGCGAGGATGCTGAGCCTATCCCTGAAAGGATGAGAAGCTCCTTCTGCTGTTGTTGAATGCATTGGGTTACATTGTGATCCCCTGCTGGAGCTGTACTGGGGCTGGTGGGATCCTTGTGATGTAAGATAAAATTATTTGTGACATCACCGCCATTATCTATGTGCCAGGAAGTCCACAGCAATTATAGAGAGCAATGCTGTAATGGAGGTCATGTCACTGCTGGGTTTCTTTTCATAAGAGTAGATAGTCTAAAGCACTGTAGCTTTTGCAATTGTGCATTATTTTTAGGGAGGTGATTCAGGAGGCCTCATCTGCACATGTTCTCAGATGAAAATAGAAAGACAATATTCTGACCGGAAAGCAAGAAGAGAGACATGCAAGTGCAAAGTCGTCCTAAAAGATTTCTATAGCGCTCTGGAGGAGTACTCTGGGCACACCATACAGCAGGCATGTCCAGCTTCGAACAGGTCGTGATCTTACCTTTACCATGTAGAGATATTGTGTAAGCCTTTGTTTACTTAGGGGATTCAATTTGACTTGGGGGTGGGGTGTGAAACTGTATTTTAGGACTTCCAATTTGTATTTTTTAGCAAGTAGTATTGCTATAGAGTATAGCATAAAGCAAACTGACTTGACAACTGCATGAAGTTGAGGTTTAAAAGAAAGCAGAGCATTAAATGATCACGCCAAGAATGATCACAAAACGTTCGAGGAGGTACCTTCCATTTATTAATCAGGTTGGTTTCAGGTATGCTTAAAATAGAAAATTCACCTAAAAACTGCTTTGCATTGAAAAGCTATATAAATAATGGCTTAACCACTCATTGACTTCTTGTGATTGTGTTGCAAGTAATGTTGATAGAAAGTGATCTAAAAAAGTCATTGCAATTCCTAAGGACAAAACCTACATGAATTTTAGTGACTCTATGCTTCTACCCTTGGTTGTGCGAGCAAGATCTCCTGATGATAGATTTCTTTTTTGCTTTTCTAAGATCTGCCATTTGTCTTGAGTGTGCGGAAGGAGGAGAAGGAGAAGCAAGCAGCACAAGAAAGTGAGCAATACAATACCGATGTTTTCGAATGGCAATCAATATCTAATTAAAATAAATTTTAATGAAAGCAGCAAAGGATGCTGGCACAGGAAATCTAATATTGTCTTTACTTTGTTAGCCTAATCTCACTGAGAAGAATTAAAGTGAACTAAAATGATGATTAGAAACAGTCAAATTGTCATGAACGTAAAAATGTTGCGGGGGGGGGGATATTCAGTGGCGATAGCTAATACTAATACTGTTCCAGCGGCTAGGCATTGCCACTGAAAACTGAACCCAGCTATTCAATACCGGGGTCATATTTAGCTAAAGATGCTAAAGTGAGGAGAGCCATTCAAGTTCCTACTTCAGCCACTTTTGGGATAATCAGCTAGCAAATGAATATCACCACTAGCCGGTTATCCCTGGGCACTGCCTCCGCTCCACCCCAGAACACCCCAACACTAGCTGGCTAAATGGCTTTGAATATCCCCCCCAATAGATTTCAATCATTTCCAAAGGCAGGTTTATGACAAAACACAAACAGCATCCTTTGAATTCCATATCTACAGCATGTCAAAGATATCAACTTTCCTCTAAGGTCCCAGCACTACAGTAGCACCTCTTTAGTAAGTAACCTCAGCGTTGGGTCTTCCAGCACTCATGCACTGATGGACCCTGTGGTACTCCGCTCCTTCCTCTGCCATGGACTACTCATCATGGAAATCTGTGAGGCAAGGAACTGCAGAACCCCGCAGCACGAGACCGTTAGAAGGCCTCACACCAAGTCACTTACTAAAGAGGTGGTGCAGTAAAGAATCTGCAACATAACTATGGCAACAGCATCAACATTAATCAAAATTTTGTGCTGGAATCAGTAACCTATACCTAAATCCAGATCTGGAGCCAGTAACCAGAAACTCTAGTCTTTAACAGTTCCACGACCCTGTTAAAGCACATTGGGAGGAAATAGATGTCAGTACAACTGTTTCCTTGTACCTTTCTGCAGGTGAGATGGGCTTCTTTCGGTCATTATGCAGATCCATTTTGCCACATCGGTCCCCTTCCTTTTTACTCCAGCCTCATACAGCTCCTGCAAGTAGGAAATATGTAAGCACCGAGGTCAAACATGCTCTACCACCACAACGTCAAGCAATAGCTAAGAGATGGCATTTAGAAAGCGCCGCACACATGTGGCAGAGCGGCTTCTTTGGATTCAATCAAGTAAAGACAACAGAGGCAAAAGCAATTGATAGCACTGTCTGGAAAGCAAACGTTCCTATAAAGCAGAGCTTAGTGAACGCTTCAGAGACATGCTGCTCCTGGGCTCAAGAAATAGCATCTCTCGACAACATGAGGTGTAATAAATACTGTCAACATGAATAAAAATGGACCATCTGCTGACGGATGCAATCAGGGCTGAAGCAAGGAGATGAAGCTCCCTAGGCGAACCTCATCCATGGTGCCCCCCCCAGCCGCCCCTCTCTAGAACCTAAACAGCCCCACGGTGCTTACCTCAAAACTCTGTGGGTTTGCTTCCACCCCCCCCCCCCCCACCCCGGTCGATGCTCGATGCCTACTTCATGAAAACAGGAGTCGGAAGCAAACAGCCCTATGGTGCCAAAATTTGAGGTAAGCACCATGAAGCTATTTTAGGCCACTGCCACAAGTCTCTGAGGGGGGCAGCAGTCGCAACCGGTGCCCTCAGAGGGTCAGCGCTCTAAACAACCACCTAGTTCGCCTGATGATAGCACCTGCCCTGGATGCAATAACTGTTGTAATACAGACCATTCCTGGAACAGAATAGCTGCAGCAGGCTTAGATTATATAAAACTAAACTAAATTGGAGCACATGACATTAAATAACCTTCCGAAAATTATTTTATTGACATTATTTTCACTTTATAAATGCTCAAAGTCTGAATACATCTGCAAGATGTAGCCAAGCTCCACCCACTTCCTCCAACAGGAAACCCGACTCTTAGACCCTGGCATAGTAAGCTGTGCTTTTATCCTAATTTTCCCATGTACCTACAATCACACATCAAAAAAAACGCCAGAAACGCATACTACAAAATGAAAATAACCAGACGCCTCAAGCCTCTACTTTCCGACGAACACTTCCGCACAGTCTGCCAAGCACTCATAACCCCCATACTGGATTTCTGCAACCCGATCTACAACGGAATACCAAAACAATCACTCAAACCACTTCAAATGGCCCAAAACACAGCAGCCAGGATAATTACCGGTGCAACAACCCAAGCACACATCACCCCCATCCTCAAAGACCTCCACTAGCTCCCAATCAGCCACCGCATCAAATACAAGATGATCTTAAACATATTCAGAATCAGACACAAGAGATCAGCACTCAGCCTCCAAGCCCTCATTCTCCCTAACACCAGTAACAGACCAAGAAGAAAAGCCACAACAGACACACTCAGCACCCCAAACAACTACACAAAAGCACGCAAAGCCACCACACAAAGGGCACTCTCCCTGGCAGCCCTATCAATATGGAACTCACTCCCTCA
This sequence comes from Ichthyophis bannanicus, assembly GCA_033557465.1. NCBI lineage: Eukaryota > Metazoa > Chordata > Amphibia > Gymnophiona > Ichthyophiidae > Ichthyophis > Ichthyophis bannanicus. Next base: position 126,776,105 of record CM066043.1, on the reverse strand, counting down.
CGACCTACGATCAACTGAAGATCTGAAGGACTTCCGGAAACACCTGAAGACTGTACTCTTCACAGATCACTATGGCCCAAATGCTTAACCTGAATCCACAAACCAGATCCAATCTGGACTAATGACAGTTCACGGAAACCACCAAGCCTGGACCCAGAACCCAATGTATATACTGTACATAGTGCATATGTAAATAGCTCACACAAATCAAAACACTCGCACCCACGCACCCACACTGTACATAAAGCTCACCTAACACACAACACTTACACTGATTGCTTGCTGTGCTCACCGCCTTGATTAAAGGATAAGGCGGGATACAAATACCCTTTAAATAAATAAATAAATGTAGCAAGAATTTTTAGCACAGGAGCATCAGCAGTAAAACCACTGCCCTAAAGAGTAGCACAATGGGCATGCAAAAAGCTGAATTTTAAATTACTCCCAATGTAAAAAACTGCTAAAATTTGAGAGAGCTTTTTTTTTTCTCTCGTCTCACAGGCATGAATCTTAAGTCCAGCTCAGGGCTGGAATAAAGATGCAGCATAAAAGCTAAAGGGTCATTTGAGGTAGAATGCAGCACCTCAGATGATCCTATTCAGGAATGATCCCTGGTGACTCAACAGGGCCCCTGGACCCCCAGTACTACAAACACATCCCCGGAGGCTCAAGTAGAACCCTACACTACCAAACTCACACACAAATCCTGGTGGTCCAAGTGGGCCCCCTGGATTTCCAAACCCCTTCCCCTCCCCACCCCCAAAAGAAAAACCCTGGTGATCCAAGTGGGCCTCCGGACCCCACAAACCCCCTTGCGCAATCTCCACTCACCCACTTCTAAGTCCAGAAGCAGGAGCAAAGCCCACTCACTCCTGACTGTGGCATCGCCATCTTCCTAAATGGCAATGCCTAATCAAGAGCCATGCATCAGAACGCACTGCTAGAGGTCAGGCACCACCATTTTTCAAGACAGATGTAGGGCATGGAGGACACCACTGGATAAGAACATAAGATATGCCATACTGGGTCAGACCAAGGATCCATCAAGCCCAGTATCCCGTTTCCAACAGTGTCCATTCCAGGTCTCAAGCATCTGTCGGGTTTCCAAAGGTATACACACATTCCATGCTGCTTGTCCCAGGGGTAAGCAGAGGATTTCCTTAACCCACTTTAATAATGGTTTATGGACTTTTCCTCCAGGAACTTGTTCAAACCTGTTTTGTACCCAGCTACACTAACAGCTTTTATTACATCCTGCAATAACTAATTCCAGAGTTTGATTACGCGTTCAGTGAAAAAATATTTTCTCCGATTAGTCTTAAATGTGCCACATTGCAGCTTCATTGCATGTCCCCTTGTCTTTCTACTTTTTGAAAGAGTAAACAACCGATCTACGTTTACCCATTAGACTCCATTCATTATTTTATAGACCTCTATCATATCTCCCCTCAACCGTCTCTTTTCAAAGTTGAAGAGCCCTAACCTTTTAAGTCTCTCCTCATAGGGGTATCCTTCCATCCCCTATACCATTTTGATCGCTCTTCTCTGTACCTTTTCCAATTCTGCTATATCCTTAAGATATGGTGACCAGATTTGCACACAATATTGAAGGTGCGGTCATACCATGGAGCAATTCAGAGGTATTATAATATCCTTGGTTTTATTCTCCATTCCTTTCCTTATGATTCCTAGCATTCTATTTGCCTTCTTGGCCACAGCTGCATACTGGGCGGATGGTTTTTTTTTTTTAAATTAAATTTTATATACAAATACAAGGTTTAACACATCATTCTTTACAAGTATCAAACATTCCTGTAACAGTAAACAGAAAACTATAAACTAACTATGTAGTTGCTGGTTATGATCAATGGGTGCTTTGCATATTTTTTACTTCCTTTGAGTTACATCATTAAGTGTTTTAACATTTATATTTATTTATTTATTATTCTTATATACCGCACTCTTTAAAATCAGTGCGGTTCACAGACAACAATTTGTACAGAACAGGTGCACCATTCAGCACTTACAATGAACTGGGGATCGAACTTGGGTTTCAACTAGGGTAACTATATACAACTATCTACAGTTATCTACAGTATGTATATAAGTTGTCTGTCATTCACAAGTTCTTCCTCAAATTAATCTATGGAAACATCTTTTTTTTTCTTCAGCTTTTCGTCACTTTTCTTGTGCCTATTGCAGTTTTAGTCATCTGTTTATAGTATCCCATTTTTTAAGTAATTGCAGATAGTGTGGGTTTTGCTCTACATAGGCTCTTTCATATTGTCTGTGTATACACACTAAATTCCACCAATATTCCATCTTTAGGTCGGAGAGGTTCTTCCAGTGTATCATGATAGCTTTTAATGTTAAGCTTATCATTAAATCCAGTATTAGATGATCTGATTTTTCCAACTTAGATATTTCTGTTAGGGATTTGTAAATTATTATACGATACGTCAATGGCTCTTGAATATTTAACAGTTGTGTTATTCGTTGCCACACTTGTTGCCAATAATTCTTTAGATTCGCACAGTAAATATATCATATGTGACAGTGTGCCAACATCTACTCCACATGACCAGCATCGGTTCCCTGCTTGTGGTTGCCATTTGGCCATTTTTAACGGGGTTAAATATGCTCTATGAGCCAGAAAATATAATGTGTGTGTAAGGGAGGCTGCGTGAGTAATCCTTATTTGTGATCCCCAAATGTTATTCCACATTTTTGGGTTTCCCAATTCACCTGCTTCCGTTTCCCATATTAATTGTGTCCCGATACATTTCTTCCTTTGCCTTGATCTTAAGAGTTTGAGGAATTTTGATATTGGCTGGGAACTTACTTGAATTTCTTGCATCTTTTGATATACAGGCCACCCCGGTCTCATCTGGATTGGAAAGACTCCTGCTTTACTTAAGCAATGTCGGAGTTGACACCATTGATAGAGACACTTATCAGGTAGACCATAGTCTTGCTGCATCTTCTGGAAGGATTTGAATGCATTATTATCCATTAATTGGCCTATTTTCCATATGACACAATTTATCCATTCAGCCCAGATGGAAACTTTTCCTGCGATTGTAAATTCCGAATTCAGCCAGATTGGTTCATCTTGAGTATGTTTCTCATCATTCTTAATATACTGTTTTATCTTCTGACAAGCTTGTTGTGTATCTCGTAGTATTTCATTACGTGGTTTCCGTTGAGTCCATCCCGCTCCTATACACAGCTGCATTGGTATTGGGCCACTAATGGCTTGCTCTACTTGCAACCATCTTGGACCATGTTCCATATCTCCTTCTCTGGTCCATTGAGTCCCTTGTTTCAATAATGAAGCTATATGGTACCAGTAAAAGTCTGGAAAGTGTACACCCGCATTAGTTTTAGGCTGCTATAGTTTACTTTCCGCGATTCTAGGAGTTTTGTTTCACCATAAAAACATCAACAGGAGACTCCCTAACTTTTTATAGAAGTTTTGAGTAACTAGGACTGGGAATCATACTTAGGATATAGTTGATTTTTGGGACTATAACCATTTTTATGGTTTCCAGTCTCCTCCACCAAGTTAAACTTAATGGCGTCCATTTAGTCGTGTATTCTCTTATGATCTTCTCGCAGTGCCTCATATTCTGATGCAGTTTCTTCTATCGTAGTCCCATATGTAATTCCTAAATATTTAAATGTTGATTGCGCTTTCTGGAATGGATAGTCTTACATTATCAATCCTGAAGCATGTGTATTTAGGGGTATTAATATAGTCTTGATTAAATTCAGCTTGTATCCTGATATTGTTGAATATTCTTCTATTATTTGAAGCACTGTTAAAGAACTGGGTTTCAAAAAAAGGAGGAGGTCATCCGCATATGCTGATAACTTCCATTGACAACCTTTGATATTTATCCCTTCAACTCTCTTATGTTGTCGGATCAACATTGTTAATGGTTCTAATGCCAAATTGAATAGGAGCGGCGAAAGAGGGCATCCTTGCCTGGTTCCTCTGAAAAGTTTGAGATGTGGAGAGTATTCCATTCGCAGCGATCCGCGCTGAGGGATTAGCATATAGTATTTCAATTCTCATTATTTTGTCTTCCATTCCAAATCATCTCAATATCTGAAAAAGGTATGGACATTCCACTCTGTCGAATGCCTTTTCGGCATCTAGCGCTAAGCCATTATTGGCTCCATTATTTGCTGAGCTTGCACCAACACATGAGCCAGTAGTCTTCCATTATCCGTGGTAGATCTGTCAGCCATAAATCCACATTGATCTGGATGTATTAGTGTGCTAAGCACGTTATTTATTTAATCTGTTAGCCAGCACTTTGGCATATATTTTATAATCCGTATTTAAGAGAGATATGGGCCTATAATTTTCAATTTTCTGTGGATCTCTGCCTGGTTTGGGATGTATGACAATGGTGGCTTCTGCCAGTGCTCCCACAACAGGGTGTTCCTCGCTTAGCTGACTGTAGTATATCTGTAATTTAGGTACTAAGTGTTTTACAAACATCGAGTACAATTGTAGTGGCAATCCATCTGGTCCACATGCCTTCCCTTTAGCTAGTAGATTAATGGCTGATATGATCTCCTCTTCATTAATATCTTCTTCCAGTGATGTCACCTGGGTCTCAGAAAGTTTTGGTCTTACAATATTAAGAGTCCATTTTTTCAAATGCTTCCTTGTCCCAATTTGTTTCTGATTGATATAATTTGGCATAGAATTCTCTGCTTTACTCTAGTATATACCTGCCTTTGGTGAGTAAATCCCCATCCATATTCTGTAGTGCAGTGATATGTGTTGCCGCTCCTTTGGCCTTTAATGTATGGGATAACAGGGTGCCCGCTCTATTATATTCATGATAGTATATGCTTTGTAGTGACTTTATTTGTTGTTGCACCTCCGTTAAGAATCGAATTATATTGATATCGCAATTTTTGCAAACGTTGTAGGATCATCGGATCCGTTTTCTTTGTTAGTATTCTTTCTCCTGCCTGAATTTGTGTATTAAGCTCCATTAATTTTCTTTTTTATTTTTGTTGATTGTATAGCATATGTTGTTATATGCGCACATATATTGGCTTTGAAAGCTTCCCACCAAGCCCAAGTTGAAGTTTCAGAAAGCAGATTTAGCTGAAAGTAGCTAGATATTTCCTTTCGTATGTAGGCCAAACATGTGCTATTAGCTAACAACACTTTATCCATTTTCCATCTTGTTTGGGCTTTTTTTCAGAAATTGTATCTAAAGTACGTCACTGCCGCATGATCTGAGACTTGTCGCACATCTCTGAAGATATTATTTGTGGTACTAAAGTGCTTGATATTAAAAAGAAGTCAATTCTTGTCTGGGAATTATGTGGTAGAGAATAGAATGAATATTCACTGTCATTTAGATGCAATTCTCTCCATGGATCTATCAAACCTAAAGCTTCAATCACCCCTTGTATTACTGCATAGGCTTTAGGTTTACTTTGCGGCTTGTATGGGGTTCTATCAATTAGAGGATCTTGTATTATATTACAATCTCCTCCAAGAATTATGTACGTCGATACAGCATCTAAGTTCCATTGTTACTTCGGCGAAAAAATGTGGGTCATGCATATATTGCCATTAGCGTATACATTCTTTGATCTAGCTGTAGTGTTGCTTTGGCCCATCTTCCATTAAGGTCTACCTTGGTCTCTAATAATCGGTATAAGACTTCTGCGCATAAGTATAATCACTCCTCCTTTCTTATTTGCCGGTGCAGCTAGAATATTTTGGTAGGCTTTTGATCCCACCTTATTTGATTCAGCCAGTGTTAAATGTGATTCTTGGATATACACTATATCAGCCTTCTGTTTCTGGCAATACAGTAGGATTTTTTTGCGTTTTATTGGATTTGTAATCAATGTTCCCTCTAATTTTCTGTAGGCTGTGTGTGCATAAAATATCAGCTGTGCAGCTTTTGAAGGAAGGTTAAATTTTTGTGCGCCACATAACGACACTCGGAGTTATATACTTTAAAATTTGACTACACGTCAGAATACAGTATGTACACCACATTGATTGCACTAGAAAATATTGTAGAACTTGTGAAAACCGTAAATACACAACTTTTCAATTTTAAGAATGTCTGTGTTGTTTTCTATCAGAATCAGAACCGTAATTTTTGTGCACTCTGTTGTAAAGTATGTGCGCTCACTCGGCAAGGTGTGTGCGCGCACATGCGCACAGCTTAGAGGGAACAGTGTTTGTAATGCCTTTCACATTTAAGGTTAAAACCTTCATATTATAATTAGCCATGTCTCATTGCTATTTATTGTTTCTGTAGAATAAATTATGTGAACTTCTTTAGTTGTTTGCACCATTACATCTTTAATGAATTGACATAACCAGCATTCTACAACCCTTTTAACTATGTACAATTGTGTGGTGAAGTTATTCCCACCGATTGTGCAAATAGGGTCCCAGAAGTCTCCCATTGCTATCTATCTGTTTTTCATATCATCTTATCTCCCTCCCTGCCTTCTTTCTTTTATCTCTTAACATTATTAATAGCTCTATCATCTTAAGCAAAAATATTTACAGCTTATTTATATCATGCTTTCTGTAATCTATACACATTGATCAATATAAGTCTACTCCTCTTAATCTACCATATGTACTTTCGCTGATTTCATCTTCCCATCTCCATTTGTTCCTGATCTTGAAGAAACGTGCACAGTGCTGCTGGATCTTCAAAAGTGCGCGTGGTGTTATGCAATGTTATGCGCATTTTTGCTGGATACAGCAGTCCGTATCTCGCTTGAAGTTTTTGCATTGTCGGATGGCAAGCCAGCATTTCCTTCCACCGCTCCATGGTTCTCTTGCTAAGGTCTGGATAAAAGTCTATTTTATGTCCTTGTACTTGCAGCGGGGTTTTTTTGTTTGGCAGTTTGAAGAATTTGAAGAGCTTGTGGATAGCGCAGTACTTTCACCACAAATGGTCTTGGATATTTACTGCTGTTAACTCTATGCGATGGAACTCTGTGGGCACACTCTAGCTCTAAAGGCCTGTGAAACGTAAATTTGCAAAAGTTCTGGAATCATTTTCTCAAGATTTCCAATAGAGTCTGCTCCTTCTGTTATTCGAACGTTGTTTCTTCTTGCTCGATTGTTTTGGTCCTCAATCTGTGTTTCTAGTGCTATAATACGTCTAGTTAATGGTCCAATTTGTAGTAGTAGATTGCCCTGTTTTTGTACTTGCATTTCCACTTTGTTTAAGCGGTTGTTTATGTCAGTTAATTTGTCTTTGACTTCGGCCAAGTCTTCTTCTACTTGCCTCAAGATCTCAGTATTGTCTGTTCTTAGTTCTCGAACTAATTTTAACTCTGCTAGAATTTCTTGCAAACCATCCATCGTGTCCTTTTCCGGCGCCATTTTCTGTGGTGACGCAGCCTCTTGTTTCGCTCTTTTTGCTGCCATCCCGGTTGTCTGTTGAAAGTCAAGTTTCGCCTGTTTTAATGTCAACATCTTCCTACATCTATATTGATTATTCTGTCTAAAATTTCTTCTCGTTAAGGGGGAGAGGGATTCAGTATTCGTCGTAGGCAATGGGAGCTACTCTTCTAGGCTACCATTTCGCACCGTGGCAAGCTCCGCCCCCTTCACTGGGCAGATAGTTTCAACGTATCATTTACGATGACACCTAAATCCCTTTCCTGAGGGGTGATTCCTAATGTGGAGCCCTGCATCACATAACTGTAGTTGGGGTTGTTCTTCCCTAATAGGGTGATTCTAAAAGGTTTAGCTGTGGCTTGTACGTCTGCAGACATGCACGTAGATGTTAAAATCATGGAAATATCTCCATAACCATTCTAAAATGTCATTCGCCAATGTTTCCAGTACGGGGACGTTCACATAGACATAGGGGTGTGGCAGAGGCATGTCTGGGGAGGGGCAATGCACTTACACATCCCCATTCGATCCCAGAAGCAGCTGAACCGTCTGCTGGCATGGGCATGTTTATTCCTGCTCCGGGCACAAATAGGCATCAGGAAAGTGTTTGTTTTCACCTTAAAACATCCAGAAAGTGTAGAGAAGATGAAGAATGAAGTGATTAGTGTTAGATTACAAAGTCCCACACTGGGATTTGAACCCTTGCTACCCAGCTCTTAAGCCACTACTCTCTTATGCAATTAGATATGTTGGTTCTGAAATGCTCTCCTGGGGATGTCTATATAGACATTTGATACACGTGCATATCGGGCATATCCACGTTTCTGGAATTGTGCCTGAACTTGCAGGTGCCTGCCTTTCTTTTCAGACAGACAGACATTCTAACTTTGACATCCCAAATTACACTTGGACATCCCATATGAAATATGCCTCTAAGTGCATAACTTTGCACTTGTCCACATCAAATCCCATCGCCATCTGGACGCCCCCAATCTCCCAATCTTTCAAAGTCCTCTGGCAGTTCTTCACAATCCTCTTGTATTTTAACAACTTTGAATAATTTGGTATCATCTGCAAATTTGATCACCTCGCTCATTATTCCCATTTCCAGATCATTTATAAATATGTTGAAAAAACAGTGTGCCCAGCACAGATCCCTGAGGTACGCCTCTATTCATCTTTCTCTATTGAGAAAATTGCCCGTTTAGTCCTACTCTTTGTTTTCTATCTTTAACCATTTCCTAATCTACAATAGTACACTACCTCCTATCCCATGATGTTTTAATTTCCCCATGGCTATCTCATGAGGGACCTTGCCAAAGGCTTTCTGAAAATCCAGATACACTATGTTATCTGGCTCACCTTTATCTACCTGTTTATTCAGAGCTTTGAAAAAATATAACAGATTAGTGAGACAAGAGACTTTCCTTGACTAAATCCATGTTGGCTCTCTGCCATTAACCCATGACTATCTACATGTTCAGTAATTTTGTTCTTTATAATGGTTTCCACCATTTTGCCCATTACAGAACGTCAAGCTCACTGGTCTGTAGTTTCCCGGATCACCCCTGGAATCCCTTTCAAAAACTGGCATCACATTGGCCATTCTCCAATCCTCAAACACTACGGATTATTTTAAGGATAGAAACAGAAACATGACAACAGAAAAAGACCACATGGTCTATCTAGTCTGCCTTTCCATATCAACTACTATAGTCCCTCCCCCCCCCCCCCATTAGAGATCTTCTATGTTTGTCCCATGCTTTCTTGAAGTCAGATACTGACCTTGTCTCTACTACCTCCACTGGGAGACTATTCCATGCATCCTCCACTCTTTCCATAAAGAAATATTTCCACAGATTACTCCTGAGTCTATCCCCTTTCACCTTCATCCTATGTCCCCTCATAGCATAGTATTCTTTCAATTGAAAGAGGCTCTCCTCCTGTGCATTTATGCAATGGAAGCATTTAAATGTCTCCGGAGGTATTTAAACCCCTCAATAGTTCACAGATTACTAAAAGTAGGTCTGCGATTTCATATTTCAGTTCTTTCAGCATCCTGGGATGTATGCCATCTGGTCCAGGTGATTTTCTGCTCTTTAATTTATCAAATAGCTCTATCACATCTTCCCAATTTATCAAGATTTGTTTCAGTTCCTCAGATACATCACTTTTAAACCCTGATGGATGCTTCCCTACATTATGTAGGTATTATTGGCTCAGGGGGATCCAGGAACATTTACGTTCTCTTACATTGAAAGCCTACTTTTTCAAGGTGCTCTGGAACAGATAGCTGTCCTAGCTTTATGTGGGTAGGCTATCAAGATGATCTAACTGTATGTGGGCACTTATCCGGGTAGCAAACTGAAAATTGCCACTAACTAGATTAAGTGCTGGGACCAACCCTGCTCTGCGGATGGACTGCCCCAACTCTGACTAGACAGTGATGTGGCTGTTAGAGGGAATATTCATTGCCACTGGCCAGTTAGTGCTGTTGAATATCCCTCTCAGAGAGGTTTATCCACTTAGCAGGTCCTGCTAACTAAATATAAACCCCTTTAAAACTGGGCCTTAAGTTTGTACCTGAGGCAATGGAAGGTTAAGCAACTTGTCCAAGAACACAGGTAAGGCAGTGGCATTTCAGCCAGGCTTTCCTGGTTCTTAGCCCACTGCTCTAATCAACCTTTGAAGGCAAGCCTGACTGAATTTGTGTAAAATTATTTGTGAAGCACAAACTAACATTTTTGTGAACAGAAAATCGAAATATGACAATAGATCTTGAAGAAAAAAGAAAAAGAAAACGACAAACACACACGCTTTGTAACATGTCCAAGTAAAATGAGGAAACAAATTTATGCTTCTATGAAACTGAAATTAAAATTAAGCAAAAAGGGGCATTTGCAAAAGGTGAAATACTCTATCTTCTGAATTTGATACATTACATCTCTATCAATGACAACAGCACAACTTACTCGGGCATCTTGATCAATCTTCTCATAATCAATAACAGAACCGTCTTCATCTCTTCTGCCCTTCAGAGAAAGAAAATAGCATTTGGAACCGACTAGATTAGAAAGTAGCATTGTCTGGTAATTACAGAGATGTTCTAGAATGATCTACAGTTTCTGCAGAATGGAAACAACTTAAGCTCCTACTCTGTAAGATGTCTGTACAATCCTTTCTTGTAATTTAGGGCTGGCTTCTCACGGTCTAGTCAGGCGTTTGCTATGCTGTTGTGGTAAACCCTAGCGATGAAGGACAGTGTACATGCTAGCCAAGTGACAATACTTTTCTAATTAGAAGATAAGCTTTTCAGTTTATCCAGCCTTTTCTTGCTTGAGAGATGTTGAGGTACATTGCTGCACAATTCCCTGTGAGAGCACATAAGACACTAAGCCAAAGTTTACTCCTTGAGAAGGAGGCTGGAGATGCTGAAAGACTTCAGGCACTCCTCTAAAGCCTGTATAATGGAAACAGTTAAGAAAGTGGGCTGCCTGTTATTGTTCTCTCCTGTGGGTACAGAGAGGGATAAAAGGAACCATTAGAGTTCCAGGATGTCCTGTAAAGGGCCTTGACCCAGATGGGACTAAGGATTACAAGGAGAAAGCTGGCTCCTGGCTGATCCCTTAGCCAGGTCTATGGTAAAACTCAATTTCCTTTTCAGCAACATGCCGATTTGAAACCATTTTGTGCCAGTTTGATTGTGATATCAAAGTGGTGCTGTGCTCACTACTGAAAATCGCCTCAATAAGCCTTTTTTAAAATTGTTTACCACCCTGCCTGAGCTGCTCTTCCAACTTACCCGTCTCAGGGGTCGGTTTATTAAACGGCACTAGAGGTGCATGCATGGTACGTGCACAGAGGTCCCACGGAATAGCCTGGAACCTCGCCGCACATACCGGGCGTACACCACTGGCGTCACTTTGCAAACCTACTCCTCAGTCTTCCACACACTCCACGATGTTCTTCTTTTGCCATAAGTTTTTGGGGCAAGTAAACAGCTTGTTGCTAGTAGGAAATACAGCAATCCACCATCAAGTATCTTTGGGCTCCATATTCTGAATGCATCTTTCCAAGGGAATATTTAAGAGCCAGAGTGTGGTATATACAGTATGTCTGAAATGGATATTAAGAGAAATTTACATTTTAAATATTTGTGATCTTACTTTTGCCAGGGCCACCATCAGTTTACGGAAATCCCCAGATGTGTCAGAAATTATGTCTTTCTCCAGTTCTGTCTTGTACACTAGCGAGGGAAAAGAGAAAACCAAGATTTTCACCACTTCACTACCACAGACCTGCACCTAGCATTTCAACTCTGCCAAAACTAGCTTCAAGATTGGAAAACAGTGTCAGCCCCAAAAGCTCATAGCAGAATACACACAGGCCATGAAGCTTAGCATCCCTCATCCCTTGGCTGGGTCATGAAAATTCATGGCTGCTGGTTAAAGCACCAGGCTAATAACTGCAGAAAGCAGGGTTCAAACCCCAGTGCTGCTCCTTGTGACCTTGAACACAGCCTTTAACCCTCCCTTGTCTCAGATACAAAATTAGACTATAAGCCCTCTGGAGACAGGGAAACACTTACTGCACCTAAATGTACTGAAAACGTGTAAGCTAAATCCAAATCATGTAAATACATATAAACTAAAGAAAATTTTTGCAGTGATAAATGTGGGGGGAAAAAATCCTATGAGGAAGAATGTAGGATAAAGATATTTTCATGCAGGGATTGTTACCTGCATTTCCTGTTGTGGAGTCCTGTGCGGCGTGAAGGAGGAGGAGGAGTTTTGGTGCCCCCACCTTCCGGGCCGGTATAAAAGCTTCAGCCAGTCACTGCAAGTCGGGATTGTTACCTGCATTTCCTGTTGTGGAGTCCTGTGCGGCGTGAAGGAGGAGGAGGAGTTTTGGTGCCCCCACCTTCCGGGCCGGTATAAAAGCTTCGGCCAGTCACTGCAAGTCGGGATTGTTACCTGCATTTCCTGTTGTGGAGTCCTGTGCGGCGTGAAGGAGGAGGAGGAGTTTTGGTGCCCCCACCTTCCGGGCCGGTATAAAAACTTCGGCCAGTCGCGGAACGCGACCCGCGGGCGCGTACCCGCTGGTGCGTGCCCGAAGGGGCGTGACCAAAGGGGCAGGCCACGCCCCTTTGGAGCCCCTTCGGAGCCTGAGGAGACATCTGCGCGTTCTCATGGGTAGAAGGAGAAAAAAGGTGTTTCCAGCTCTTCCTGCCAAGTCTGTTAAGACTATTGGACCCATGGATCGTCATCTTTTGGGAACTGGACCTGACCCTTTGGAGAAAGAACTGTCAGGGGAGTCCGTGAGTACGTTGTCTGATTTATCCTCTGATACGCTGGGTGTAGCCCTGCCCGGGAAGGAAGTACTTGTTGAGGAATCTCTCTCCAGGGATAAAGTACCTGATGAGGGCCCTCAGCTTTTACAAGAATCCTCTCTGCCACAGTCGTTGGGGGAGCAGAGAGCTAAGTTGCCGACTCCGATGGTGTTTTCCTCTCAATTAGTAGATGTAACTGTTCCAGCTGAGGTATCCTTGCGTGATATATGGACCTTGGTAGCACGTATGGAGGGTTCCCTCCGTACTTCCCTCTCTCAAGTTGCGCAGTTTTCTACGGAAGTGGTACATAAGCTCTCTGAGCATGAAGCACAGCATGTTATAACTAATAAATCTATTAATAAGTTAGAGGGGAAGTTTTCAGTTTTAGAAGCTGCAGTTTCTTCTTCAATTAAGGATAGTGTTGTTATACACCATCAGTTGGAATCTTTGGAAAATGCTAATCGATCTAAGAATTTGCGGTTTTTAAATTTTCCCTGTACTCATTATTTAGCTCCTTTGATATTAGTGCAGAAATATTTCAAGGAGGTTCTGTTAATTGAGGATGTAGAATCTATTAAGTTTTCCTCACTTTATTATGTTCCATTGATTTCTTCTGGAGCTACTTCCTCTCCTGGTTCTGAGAAAAAGGGGAACCCCCCTGTAGCAGAGTCATTAGATGTTTCTCAATTTCTGGAGTCTTCTATGGATACGATTCCTCATCGTGCTACCTTAATTGTTTCTTTTTTATCACTTCAAGATAAGAATTTGATAATGCGACTTTATTTCTTGAAAAAAGATCAATTGTTTTGTGGTAGCCCTATTCAGATTTTTCCTGACGTATCCAGGAGTACTCAGAATCGTAGGAAAGCTTTTCTTGCTTTGAAGAATCGGACTCTAGCTATTGGGGCTTCCTTCTTTCTAAAATACCCTTGTAAATGTATTTTGATATTAGAAGGTGTGAAGTATGTGTTCCTTGACGTAGGTCAGTTAGAGGCTCTCTTGATTAGCAAGGAAAGTTCTTGAATTGCTTTTTCTTCCTTTCCATGTATAATTAGGGCTTATATGTAAATGGCTCCTATTTTTTCTTTTTAATCTGTTTCTTTTATGTTAACTCAGGTAACTCTCCTCTTGATGTGGACTTTATTGTAATCCTACTTTATTTATTAATAAAGATTATTGGAAACTTTAAAAAAAAAAAAAAAAAAAGATATTTTCATGCCAACTCCTCTAATTGGGTAGGGCAGTTCCAGTCTTCATTTGGACTCTACCCACTATTCCAGCTCTGCTACTCACAACAATCTTCACTCCTAGCAGCTGGCCCCACTGCTTTCGCTCCAGGGCCCACCCTGCCATAAGTCATGTCTGTGGATATTATTTCCTGTACTGCCTTCCACAGACATTCTCTAGCCCAAAACAGAACACCAGACTGTACACTTCAAGAAGCAGAGACCGTCTATGACACTACACAAACTATAACAATCCAACAGGAGGCCAGATTAGTTGGTAAAGAAGTAAAGTTTAGAACAACCTAGGTTTTATGCTTGCCCTCATTTCATGGTTAGCTGGGACCTGTTTTCTAATGGCATGTCTAGCAGCAGTCAGGAAGCAGAAGCAATGAGCAGAATTAGTTTTTTTTCAGACTTTTTATTCCAGGCTTATGGCTGGTTTGCTTGGTTGGAATTATTTTTTTAATAAATGGAGCATTATACAGTTCCATTAAACATAGAAGGCACATCAAGCAGGATTTAAGATATTGATGCCCATAGGCAAAACCAGAGAGCAGATCCCACAGGCTGAGAGCCAGAAGAGAAACTGGGAGGTGGGTCCTATGCCACATCACCCCTCTGAAGCAGCACATGCATGTGGCTTTACAGTAAATGGGAGCAGCTACCTCTTTTTCCTAGATATTTGGTGCCTTCAAAATTTAGTGTCCTAGGCAGTTGTCAGTATCGCCTATAGCTAAATCTGGGTCTGCAGTACACTATGTCCAGCATAAGAACACAAGAAATGTCATATTGGGTCAGACCAAGGTCCATCAAGCACAGTATCCTGTTTCCAACAGTGGCCAATCTAGGTCACAAGTACCAAGAAGTTTCCCCAAAAGGCACAAGCAGTGGGGCAAGCAGTGGATTTCCTTGGTCCTTTTTGATAATGGTTTATGGACCTTTCCTCTGGGAACTTGTCCAAACCTTTTTTAAACCCTGCTATACTAAGAGCTTTTACTATATCCTCCAGTAACGAATGCCAGAGTTTGATTGCGTGTTGAGTGGAAAAATATTTTATCTTTGTTAGTCTTAAACAGGTCACACTTTAGCTTCATTGCATGCCCTCTAGTCTTTCTACTTTTTGGTGGCATAAACAATTGATCTACATTTACCCGTTCCACTCCATTCATTAATTTATCGACCTCTATCATATCTCCCTCAGCCATCTCTTTTCCATGTTGAAGAGCCCTAACCTTCTAAGCTTCTCCTCATAGGGATATCTTTCC
Source organism: Ichthyophis bannanicus (assembly GCA_033557465.1). NCBI lineage: Eukaryota > Metazoa > Chordata > Amphibia > Gymnophiona > Ichthyophiidae > Ichthyophis > Ichthyophis bannanicus. The sequence goes on along the minus strand of CM066043.1, from coordinate 126,760,868 downwards.
ATCCCTTTTACCATTTTGGAGGCTCTTCTCTGTACCTTTTCTAATAACGCTATATCCTTTTTAACATATGGTGACCACAATTGTACACAATAATCAAGGTGTGGCGCACCATAGAACGATACAGAGGCATTATAATATCCTTTGTTTTATTCTCCATTCCTTTCGATTCCTAGCATTCTATTTGCCTTCTTGGCCACCGCTGCACACTGGGCAGAAGGTTTCAATGTGTTATCTATGATGACGCCTAAATCTTTTCTCTGTGTGATGGTTCCTAATGTGGAACCTTGCATCATGTAACCATAGTTTGGGTTGTTCTTTCCTAGGTGTAGAACTTTGCACTTGTCTACATTAAAATTCATCTGCCATTTGAACATCCAGTCCTCTAATTTATCAAGGTTCTCTTGCAATTTTTCACAATCCAGTCTTAGACCAGTGGCCAACTTACTTTCTCTGTATGCTCTGGTGATTTCATGAAGCTCTTCGTTCGTCCTTGAGCAGATAATCTCAATAAGAGAATCTTCATCGGTTCCCAGACCCTGAAATAAGAATAGGTCTGTGGTTAGGGGATTAAATGGGTCCATTGCAAATTCAGCCAGGTCTCATATTGCAAGAAAACATTTAACATTTTCATACTAAATTTGTTAACGTAAAATGGACATCAACTGAGGTGTCAGCATTCATCTAACTAGCTGAAACATCAACACTGCATGACTTCAAAACCCACATTGGCTTACATGAGAGGTGAGATGTACTTGGGACAGGCGTGGTATGGCAGAGGTCTGAGGTTAGCATTGGAACTGGCGAGTCCTGGTATCCTTCTGATGGTTAGAAAGTAGAACAAGGAAGCAGTGGCCGGCTATCAAATAACGATTCGGAGGATATTCTTCCAGAATAAAATAATTTATTAAGAAAATTGTTTTATTTCATGATATACCATAGCCTGCCACCGCTTTCTTGTTCTATTTTGGTTAATCTGCGGGACAGTCTTTCTTCTTTTCATATCCTTCTAAGGGCTCCTGTCTGGATTGGTCACAGCTATTTGTCCTGAAACAGTCCATCTCATTCACATTCATGTTACCATCTAGAGATTACACAGTGCGTAATAGTGAAAAGTCTATGAAACCTTCTGTGCCAAAATTAATCATTTTAGGTCTATGCAAAATGCACTGAAATAAGTAAAGTCTTCAGGGACGCTATGAACGGTATTCTGCCACCCTTAGTGGATCATCTCAAAGTAAGGGCTAGTGTTTATACAAGTCTCCATTCCCAAACAGAGAAATGATAAAGTAACACTCTTTACCTATACATAGAGACACCATGAGATCACATGATTAATCCAAGATCACAAAGACAATTAATATCAGAGGTGGCAGTAAAAACTACATGCTCTGTAGGGCAGGCCCCAGAATTGGTTCAAGGTATTGGCATCCTAGGCAAATCTTAAGTCTTACGACCCCTTTAACTGTCAAAATCTATTATTTAGCTTTGAATGCCCTGCTCTCCCCCCCTCCCCCACAAGTTGCGACCCTAGTCAATGCCTAGTTTGCCTTATGGTTGGGCCAGCCCTGATGCTCTGAATCAAAGTCCCATGCACTAAGAGGCATGTTTACTAAAGGTTAATGTGTGTTAATGAAAGTTAAAGTGCGTTAAGTGCTGCACAAACCATGGCAGCACTTAATGCACGTCATCTTTCGTTGACGCATGCTCCTGCACTGAATTACTGCAGTCACTGTAATACTACTACGCTTAATTCAAGACATTAATCAGTTCTCTTACCTGCAGTTGCAAAGGCATCAGTGGTTAATTGAACTCCACGGGAGCCCATATGTTCTATAATTACAGCAGCTCAGTTGGTACACTGCTAGCCTGAGGCTACTGGTCAAATATTAATTTCACCCTTTACTTTGAATCTGGGTTACAGCCCGTGTAGCTTATGCTTTTAATATAGCAGTGGACTTATTGAAAGTAAAGGCGCTTTTCTATGATCCTGAATTTATCAGTGGGGCTTTCACCAAAAAGAAGTAGAATTAAGAGGCATTTTATAGAAAACATAAGTTATGTGAACCGCTACTAGCCTGGAAGAAAAGAGTACAGTGCATGGAAAATTCCAGGAGTACCAGTACCTTTCTTTCAGTGGTAACATAGTAACATAGTAAATGACGGCAGATAAAGACCGTGTTTAAGATTAAACAGGGATTAATGTCAGGCTACAATGAGAAAAAATGCACTATGGGCCAGAGAATCCTCCTCCAACGTTGTGACTGACTGCTGTGTGAGTGGTGTGGCAAATCTGCAACTTTGATAATTTATTCAAAAACAATATTTACATAAAGTGGACACACAAGGAAACTGTGTGCAATGTGTGAATGCAAGGGGGTCTGTGCATGTCACCCTTAACTCACCTCTCTTCCTCTTCTATCTCACGCTCCCTCCCTTCTATCTCCTCTCAGTCTCTTCCCTTTCCTTCCATTCCCCCCTCTGCCTAATGCCCTCACTCACTTTCATCCTCTTCTCAGATTCAACCCCTGCCAGGTTCATACCCTCTGTCTCACCCCTCATCCTCAGGCATATCTACCCAAATTCATTCCCTTTCTCAACGACCACCACAGACCCTTTCCATTCCTACATTTCTCAACACCTTTTCCCCCCCAATGCTTCTACTTTTAGAACTGCAAGGATCACTCCCCAGACTCAGCCAATCATACACTCTCCCCACCCATACACATCTTGGGCCGTCCAGAATGACCCTCTCTTTCTCCACCAAGGCTCACCATATTATGTTTTATGTTTATGTTTTATTTCACTTGATAAAAACCGCCTTTCATGGGCAAGCAAAGCGGTGTACAATAAAAACCAATAAAAACTTTGTTTTTAAAAAGGCCGAGGCCAGTGAAAAGGAAAAGAAATACACTTTCTGGACAGAAAAGCAATAGAAGCAGAAGAGACAAAGCTAAACCGTAACAAAGACAAGTCACAAGGAGAGCAGAGGATAATACAAATGGGAATCACACAAAAGGAGAGGGGATATCAAACGCAAGGGAAAAAAGGTGGGTTTTGAGGTTTTGTTTAAATGTGGGGTGGTGAGGGTCCAGACGGAGTGAGGAGGGGAGGGAGTTCCAGAGGGCGGGGCCAGCAAAAAAGAAGGCAGAGGAACGGGTAGACTGTAAATGGGCACGGGAAGGGGAGGGAAGAGTGAGGCGGTTAAGGTGAAAGGAGCGAGGGGTGTACCTAGGGGAGTGGAAGGAAAGGAGGTCCGTTAGATATTGGGGGGCACCTGTGTGGAGAGCTTTATGAACCAAAATGAGCAACTTGAAGTGAACGCGGTGGGGGAAGGGCAACCAGTGAAGACGGAACAGTAAGGGTGTGATGTGATCACGAGGGGAGGAATGGGTGACCAGACGAGCGGCAGTATTCTGAATACGTTGTAACCGGGACTGTTGTTTCTTAGAAAAGCCGACAAAAAGTGAGTTTGCAAAATCCACCCGAGACATGACCAGGGAAAGTAACAGAGTAGTAAGAGCAGAAGGGGATAGAAAAGGACGAACTGCACGGATTTGTCGGAGAAAGAAGAAGGACAACTTGGTGACATGAGAAACATGAGCATGAAAGGAAAGATCAGACTCGAAGTGAACCCCTAGATAACGAAAGGAAGAAACCAGGGGAACCAAGGAACCAGAGAAGGAGGGGGCCAATGTGGGGGGTGGATTGTTGTGAGAGAACCAGATAGCAACAGTCTTGGTGAGATTAAGGTGAAGGCAATTACGAGTCAACCAATCAGCCACAGTGGAAAGACACGAATTAAGCGGAGAGAGATCGGGACAGGATGGAGAGGTGTGGTGAAGTAATAGAATGTCGTCAGCGTAAAGAAAAGCAGATATACCAGACTGTTGGATTAAGAGGGCTAAGGGGGCTAAGAAAAGATTAAAGAGGAGGGGAGCCAACACAGAACCCTGAGGAACCCCACAAGAAAGAGGGAAGGAATCTGAGGAGGGGGCAGAGGAAGAGGGGGGTGACAAAACCGCGCAAGAACGGGAGGAAAGAAAGGAGTGAAACCAACGATGAACAGTACTGCAAAGACCCGCTTCCCGGAGACGAAGAAGAAGAAGGGAGTGATCAACTAAGTCAAAAGCGGCGGAAAGATCAAGTGCAACCGCCACCGAAATATCACCACGGTCATGAGCTACATGCAGTGCGTTAGTAAAGGCGAGAAGGATAGTTTCAACACTGTGACCCTGACGGAAACCTGATTGACGAGGGTGGAGGAAGTTAGTGGAATCAAGGTGATGCGATAATTGAGCAAAGACAAATTTCTCTAAAAGCTTTGAGAGGAAAGGAAGGTTGGAGACGGGACGGTAGTGGGTGGGAACTAAGGGATCAAGTGAGGGGTTTTTCAGAAGGGGATGAATTAAAGCATGTTTCCAGGAGTGAGGGAAGGACCCTGAAGAAAGACTAGAGTTGAATATAGTGAGGATGTAAGGAAGGAGACCCAGGGAAGATTCGAGGAGCCAAGAAGAGGGGATAGGATCAAGCGGGCAGGAAGTCGTTTTTGAGGAGGAGATAAGACGGTGCAGTTCGGGAGGGGAGATCAGTGAGAAAGACGCCCAGCAATGGGAAGTTTGAGAAATGGGTGGGGGGGAGGCAGTAGGGGGAGGAGAGAGAATTGGAGCAGGACAAAAAGGTAAAGAGGCATGCAGTGGGGTAAAACGCATACCTGGATCAAACCTGTCAGGCAAATCTGGAGCCAATTGGCAACCCTAACTTTGAACCCTTCCCCCAAGTCTGACTGGAGCTAGCAGGAGGATCTGGGATGTGGTAATGGTAGTGGTGATGTTTTAAACCATCTCCTCCAGTGATCATCAGGCAGGGGCAGCAGAACAAATTTTTGGTGCCAGGGACCAAGAAACCAATCTCAAGACCCACCCCAAGCTCTCTAAGTGCAGATGCTGTGTTGGACAAAATGTTGGTAGGGCCATGGCTCCTGTGGCCCACCCCATTCCACTGCCTATGTCATCGGGACTGGGGGCCAGAGAGAGATTCACACACGCACACTCAACAGGCCTGGGGCTGGATTTTCTCTATTCATGATAGCTTTGTGTTTTGCACAGTACAAGAGGAAATACAGGGTTGGGCTTCCTGAGGTATCGAACTAGTTTTTACTTACCTATTTCTTTTTCCAGTTTGTGGTCAGTTATACTGCATTTGGGGAGGGTCTGTGTGTTTTACATATGCAAGTGCGGCAAGAGTTTGATTGCATATAGTTTCTCTATGGTCCCCACTGAAGTGGTATTTAAAGGTGTGGAAGAATTGAAGGAAATATCGATACATCGGGAAGATGTCCTACAACTATTAGATAAACTGAAGAGTAGCAAATCACCTGGGCCGGATGGTATACATCCAAGGGTGTTGAAAGAACTGAAATTTGAGATTGCAGACCTGCTATCAGTAATCTGTGAACTATCATTAAAATCATCTCTAATACCTGAGGATTGGAGGATCGCCAATGTAACACCAATTTTTAAAAAGGGTTCGAGGGGTGATCCGGGAAACTACAGACCGGTGAGCCTGACATCAGTACCGGGAAAAATGGTAGAAACCATCATAAAGAATAAAATTACTCAGCATATAGATAGTCATGACCTAATGGGAGACAGCCAACATGGCTTTAGACAAGGAAGATCTTGTCTTACTAATCTGTTATGTTTTTTTGAAGGAGTGAATAAACAGGTGGACAAAGGTGAGTCGGTTGATATTGTGTATCTGGACTTTCAGAAAGCCTTTGACAAGGTCCCTCATGAGAGACTTTTGGCAAAACTAAAGAGTCATGGGATAGGAGGCAGTGTACTACTGTGGATCAGGAACTGGTTAAAAGATAGAAAGCAGAGGGTAGGGCTAAATGGCCAATTTTCCCAATGGAGAAAGGTGAATAGTGGTGTACCCCAGGGATCTGTGCTGGGTCCGCTGCTTTTTGACATATTCATAAATGACCTGGAAAGTGGAATAACGAGTGAGGTTATCAAATTTGCTGATGACACAAAACTATTTAAAGTTGTTAAAACCCAGGAGGATTGTGGAAAATTGCAAGAGGATCTTGATAAATTGGAAGACTGGGCATCAAAATGGCAGATGAAATTTAATGTGGAGAAGTGCAAGGTTATGCACCTAGGGAAGAACAACCCAAACTATGGTTACACGATGCAAGGTTCCACATTAGGAACCACCACCCAAGAAAAAGATTTAGGCGTCCTTGTGGATACCATGTTAAAACCCTCGGCCCAGTGTGCAGCGGCGGCCAAGAGAGCAAATAGAATGCTAGGTATGATAAGGAAAGGAATGGAAAATAAAACAAAAGATATTATAATGCCTCTATACCGTTCCATGGTGAGACCGCACCTTGAATATTGTGTGCAATTCTGGTCGCCGTATCTTAAAAAGGATATAGCGATTTTAGAAAAGGTTCAGAGAAGAGCCACCAAAATGGTAAAGGGGATGGAAGGCTACTCCTATGAAGAAAGGCTAAAAAGGTTGGGGCTCTTTAACCTGGAAAAGAGACGGCTGAGGGGAGATATGATAGAAGTCTATAAATTAATGAACGGAGTGGAACGGGTAAACGTAGATCGATTGTTTACCTTATCAGAATATAGAAAGACTAGGGGACATGCAATGAAGCTACAGGGTAAACTATTTAAGACTAATAAAAGAAAATATTTTTTCACTCAACGTGTAATCAAACTCTGGAATTTGTTACCGGAGGATGTAGTAAAGGCTGTTAGTGTAGCTGGGTTTAAAAAAGGTTTGGACAAGTTCCTGGAGGAAAGGTCCATTAACCATTATTAAGAAGGGACCCAGGATATCAATGCTTGAACCAATACAAGCATTGTGGAACCTGTGTCCCTTGGGGAAACTGCTAGGTACGTATGACCTAGATTGGCCACTGTTGGAAACAGAATACTGGGCTTGATGGACCTTGGTCTGACCCAGTATGGCATATCTTATGTTCTTATGTTCTTATGTAGCCTGTTCTGTTTTCCAAGTTGAACCTCCCAATGTGAGGCTTTATTTATTTAAACTTATTTCTATACTGCATCACTCCCAAACAAGTTGGATAAGTGTGGTTTATAATATTTCAAATAAATACAAAGAATTTAAAAAAAAACACACCAGTGTTAAGAAGAAAATAACCACGTTTTCAATCTTCTCCTAAATAAAACAATTAGTGGAGGAGTGGCCTAGTGGTTAGGGCAAGGTACTTCGGGCCAGAAGGTCGGGGGTTCAAATCCCACTGGAGGACAACAACCTTGGGCCGGAAGGACTGGGGTTTCTAGTCCCACAGGTGCTCCTTGTGGTCTTGGGCAAGCCACTTAACCCTCCATAGCCCATGTTCCCTGTAAAATAGTTCTCTGTGTGCTGTGCTTTCCTGTCTAATCAATGTGTTTATACCTCAAAAATTTCCTGTCATGATTTGACAATTTCCAATCTGTAATCAAACCGCTGCTGATCGCTGGAAGTAGCGGTATACAAATGTATACTAAATAAATAAATAAATAAATGATGCAGATGACAAAGACAAGGCTGAATATTTCCTCCAGTCACATGGCTACCTTTAGCCTAGAACAGGAAGGGCGCATCTAAAGCAGACACGGCAGCAGACCTGCAGCTCTCTGCTCCTACGACTCACGATGCAGCTGCTTCTAAAGAAGATGGGCTACAGATGAAGGCTGAAGTGGAGTGAATCCCTGAGCAGCGTGAGAGGAAGTTGGGAGAAGGCAAATGAGACACACTGGAATCAGCATGTTTAAAGAAGCAACCAGAGGGCTCAGTGCAGCAAACTGCGCTATGCTCCAGCACAACATTTACTAGAGATTTTTCCATGCTACTGCTCTCCAATGCAGAACGCAAGCTCGCATGGGAAAACTGCAGGCAAAACCACTGCCCTAAAGCGTAGCGCAGTAAGCATGGAAACTGCATGCAAAAGAATGTTTAATCACTCCTGATGGAAAAAACTGCCCTGAAACTGAGAGCAGCTTTTTAGTCTTTTTTAACATTGGATCTTTACTGCAGCTTCAGACAAATGTAAAGATGAAGAAGGAGCAGTAAGATCATCTCAGGTGAAGTACGACGCTTCACCTCAGATGGCCGGACACCCTGCTTGCCGTATTCCTCTGATGCTCCTGCCAGAACCAAGGAAACGACATGGTGGCCCAGTGAACTCTATCCACCCCCACACACTGCCGCCCCCATGCCTTCATGGAAAATGGCAGCACCTAGCTCAGAGTGGTGCATCCTGGGATATATCAGGCAGAGATGCTCTGCCATATAAGACAAAAATGGTCTTATATGGCAGGCGACCCCCTCCCCCACAGTGCACCCTGTTGTGCATCTTTTGCTAATTTGGCAGTCTGGCCCTATCCGGTGCATTCCAGGATGTACCTCACATGGCCAGACACTGCCATTTTTCAAGATGGAGGCATGCGGGTAAGACTGTGTGGGCACTACTCCCACCCCCCTTCCTCCCACTGCTTGGTGTCTACTTGTCATTGGTATAAAAGTTGCAACCCTCTGCCTGTCTCCCCGCTACCTCCCCCTCCCCCCCCCATGAAAGTGAAAGATTACTAGGTGTTCAGGGGCAGGTCTGAACATGACCTTTGGCAAGAGAAGCTAGCTTTGTAAACAAGAGATCTTCTAGATGAAAATCCTAGTTCTCTAACATATTTGTGGGGCAATTTTCAAAAAACTATATGGGTTTGTGGAAAGTCCCAGAGTTCTTTTCCTTGTGGAGCTTGTACCAGTTCTCATAAGAAAAACATGCAAGCCTGTTCCTTGTGAAAACTGCTTTGGGATAAAAGTAGCCACAGGGATTTTCACTCGTTTTACCTGGAGAGAATTTCCCCTTAACACCACATGTAGTCTTCACAGCGCTAAGCGGTGCCAGATATTATATCTCATATTCTAACCACATCTCTGGCTCTATCTACCTTTTCCATCTGAAAATGGGCACATGCTTTTCTGCACATACAGGGTAGGTCCAGAAACATGGGTGAATAACTTTTCAGAATTGCACAGTATTAATGACACAAAGGGGCTTGTTTACAAAGCCACAGTAGCAAGTTTTGAAATCAATGGGGTAGTCGCAGTAAACAAGCTTTGAAATCAATGGGGTAGCGGTTTCCAATAACAATCGGAAACTGCTACCGCAGCTTTGTAAATAAGCCCCAAAGTCTCAGGCTGATTCTTCCAGATACTGACATTATGGGCAAATGCTTTCTTGTGAATGTCAATGGTCCTTGGCATCAACTAACACTGCGCTTTCTTTTAAGACTCATTTTCTCCTGCTCCCGTTCTTTCAGCTCAAATCAGAACGAGGGCTAACGCCAATTATTAAAAGGGTTCCAGGAGTGATCCAGGAAACTACAGTCCGGAGAGCCTGACACCAGTACCAGGCAAAATGCTAGAAACCATTATAAAGGATAAAATTAATGAACATGTAATAGTCGAGGTTTAATGGGAGACAGCCAACATGGATTTAGCCAAGGAAGGTCTTATCTTACTAATCTGTTATATTTTTTTTGAAGGTGTGAATAAATAGACAAAGGTGAGCCTGTTGATATAGTGAATCTGGATTTTTAGAAAGCCTTTGACAAAGTCCCTCATGAGAGACTCTTAGTCAAAATAAGTCATGGGATAGGAGGCAGTGTACTATTGTGGATCAGGAACTGGTTAAAAGATAGAAAGCAGAGGGTAGGGCTAAATGGCCAATTTTCCCAACAGAGAAAGGTGAATAGTGGTGTACCCCAGGGATCTGTGCTGGGTCCGCTGCTTTTTAACATATTCATAAATGACCTGGAAAGTGGAATAACGAGTGAGCTGATCAAATTTGCAGATCACACAAAAGTATTGAGCACTGTTAAAATACAAGAGAATTGTGAAAAATTGCTAGAGGACCTTGATAAAGTGAAAGACTGGAAATCCAAATGTCCGCATTAAATTCCAGTGACAAGTACAAATTTATGCACTTAGGGAAGAACAATTCAAATTATGGTTACACAATGCAAGGTTCCACATTAGGAACCACCACCCAGGTGTCATCATGGGTAATATATTGAAACCCTCTGCCCAGTGTGCAGCGGCAGCCAAGAATGCAAATAGAATGCTAGGAATCATAAGAAAAAGGAATGGAGAATAAAGCAAAGGGTATTATAATGCCTTTGTATCATTCCATGATGCTACCACACCTCAGATACAGTGCATAATTCTGGTCCCCTTAAAAAGGATATAGCAGAAGTAGAAAAGGTACAGAGAAGAGGCACAAAAATGGTAAAGGGGACAGAAGGATACCCCTAAAAGGAGAGGCTTAAAAGGTTAGAGGACTTCAACTTGGAAAAGAGACAGTGGAGGGGAGATATGATACAGGTACATAAATTAATGAATGGAGTGGAACTGGTAAATGTAGATCAGTTGTTTATTCCGTCAAAAACTAGAAAGGTTAGGGGACCTGCAATGAAGCTACAATGTAGTCCATGTAGAACTAATAAGAGAAAATATTTTTTTCACTCGACATGTAATCAAACTCTGGAATTCGTTATCGAAGGATGTAGTTAAAGCTGTTAGTGTAGCTGCATTTAAAAAAGGTTTGGTCAAGTTCCTGGAGGAAAAAAAATCCATAAATCATTATTAAAGAGAACCAGGGAAATCCAGTGCTTACCCTAGAATAAGCATTGTGGAACTTGTGTGCCTCTTTGGAAACCTGACAGGTACCTGTGACATGGAGAGGCCACTGCTGGACACAGGATACTGGGCTTGATGGACCTTGGTCTGTCCCAGTATGGCATTTCTTATGTTCTTATCTAATGCAAGTATTCAGCAACTTTCCCCCCCCCCCCCTATTTGTATCTCTTCCCAACCCCAAAACATACTTAGTCTGCTTACTGTAGTAACGACAAAGCACCTTTGGAAACCCTTCAGTCATAGGCCATGAATTTGGTCTCTATGCACTAATCTTTAAGGAATGTCCCTCTCATCCAAGGGCTGTGAACATTGCCTCTACAGAATCCCTAGCTCTATTTAACCCAAGAAGTAGAAGATGTGGCCTGGGAATCAAACCAGGGGCCTTAAACGTGGTAGTGTGCAATACTGCCACTGAGGCACCAAGCCAGATCAAAGGCCCTTTTTATAGGTCCAGGGCTGCTGTAAAGCACCCAGTATACAGCTGTCCACCACAAAGCAGGTACAGACCAATAGAGAAACGGCATTAACCACATGCAGAATTCACAAGCAGGAGGGCACAGCTTTGGGAAGGGGTAACGGGCAAAGTCTGGTTAATGAGCAGGTCAGCACAAAAGCAGGATGAGAAGAAAAAAAAAAAGATGAACTTGAATTTAAGGGAGGGGGGGTTATACAGTACCTACAATAACCCAGCAGAGGGCAATGTATAACTTCTCATAAAGTATTCACTAAATCTACCTAGACAAGATGGAGAAATGTGCAGTGTAACACAAGCAGATTTGTGAATATTTGTAGGAAACGGAATGCATTGTGAAGTAGTTTTTTTATGTAATATGTAGCTTCAGGGCACCTCTGTGACTCTGGAAGACAGTCCCTCAAATGCAGTGGATAGGTGCTAATTGCTGCTCCTTGGATGGCCCTGCTCTCCTACCACATAGGTTGAAGCTCTCTCCAGGCATCAGTTTAGGAGGTATGTTCCTACTTCAGAAAGAGGACAAAGTACCACATTTCAGGGAAACTGGTTCACAGAGAGGGTCTACAATATATACAAAGTTGGATAAAGCAGCTGCAAAATGAATCATGCTTAAAATTTACTAACTGCTGCTACTTTCTCATTTTGATATATTTCAAGATACACTTGACTGGCTTGTCTTCTATAATTCTTAAAAGCACTTCAGGTTAAAAAGCTCCTTTTCACTAACAATGCGTTCTGACAGTCCTGTGTAAGTTATTACTAGAAGTCACACAATTATCACTGAAGAGAGTCAACAACATCGTGCATTGCCTTCTGTCTTCTGGTGCCAACATGATAGTACTAACAGGAAAAGGAAAGCTGGCCACGTCAGACCATGAGTCTGGCTGCATCTGCAATATTTACCCAGCTGGTCCCCACAGAGTTTTTATTTGCCATATTAAAACAAACACAATAGACATGGACAGTAAGGGGAAAATTTCATAAGTAACCTGAGCACGTTGAACAGCATTTTACACACAGGTACAGTAGGTGCTTATAAAATTATCCCGGCATACACACGCATACAAGTAGCTGGTAGGAAAACACGACCCCTAGTTTTATGCAGTATACGCACAGACCATCCCAGGAATGGAGAAAAGAAAAAGAGCGGTGGCAGGATGGGCATCTTATAAAGCACAGACACAGATGCCAGTTCTTGGCAGTACCTATACACACGGTTACTCCTGCCTGAAGATGGTAGAACTGTGCTAGCTTTCCAATGGGATATTTTATAAAACATGTAAACACTTGGGCCTATGCACCCTACTATAAAGTTACTCTACTGCATAAATGGGCACTTATAAAATTAGGCCACGTGCCAAGTACACACAGTTCAAGCAGGCCCATACTTGTGCAATCGGTGACCACAGATATGGAGTTTGGGTGTAACATGGGAGAGTTACAATTTATACACTTCCTTTACACACTAACATATAGCTGCTCTGGAGGAGGATTGATGTCCATTCCTTCAATCTAGACACAATCTCCGTATTTGAAACAATCCCAATATCAGTGAAAATTTAAATCCCACAAAAACAATCACCAATATAGTCCCCCAGAAAAAACATTTAAATTTTTTGTCGGAGTGTACCGAGGGAGGAATGAACTAATTATCATCCACACCAGACGGTAAACTTCTTTTTTTTATCTTTTAAGGTTCATCACCAGAACTTATAGTTATATAGTATAATCATCACTTATCTGGTATATTAATAGCAGTTTGAGAAAGATTTTTGAGGCACGACGTGCACGTTTCGGGACAATTCCCTGTCTCAAGTGCTAGCTTTGTTCAAGTTAGTAGCAACTGCCAAAAAACGCCAGCATTTCGCGGCGATGCTTTTTATAAAAAGACCAAAGCTCATAGATTTGGCTCCACCTACTGTCAATCAAAGAAGAACCTCCACTTTCCAATCACTGGTTTTAAAAGATCTTAAATTATTGAAAGGCACTTCTTATAGGTATCATCAGAACTTAGATCAAGCTAGTTGGAAATCTTTACAACACTTTCCAGCGATTCTTCAATTGTGGTCCGGAGAGCAGATAAAGGAGGAACGATAGTAATCCTCAGAAGATTGGAGTACAATGTCTCTCTTCGCTCTCATTCAGCTGACAGACATGTCTATAGGATTCTTAAGGAAGACCCCACTCCCATCTTGAAAAAAGATATTAGGGCATTATTATCGACTGGCTTGGAGAGAGGTTGGATTACTCAAAAAGAACACAACTATATGATAGTACCTCATCCCAAGATTCCGATCTATATGGTTCCAAAAATTCATAAATCATTAACCTCACCTCCAGGAAGACCCATAGTTTCCTGTCGGGGATCAGTGTTAGAACCGCTATCCAAATTTTGCGATGTCTTTTTGAAAAAAAAAAAGGCTTGTTTGGTTTCCTCCTTCATTCACGATTCCACTCATTTTTTACAGCTTCTGTCCTCATTAACGTTACCAACGTCTGCTGTTTTTTTAGTGACTTTAGGTGTTGTAGCTTTATATACAAGTATAGATCAATCTGAAGCCATAGATCTGCTATACCATTTGTTTCAATTTGCTCCTGCACGCCTTCCAAAAACATTCTTGTTAGATCTGATGCAGCTTGTCCTGACTAGGAATTATTTCTTGTCAGAGAGAGTGTTTTTTCAGCAAACTTTCAGGATCGCTATGGGAGCGACTGTGGCACCTTCCATAGCAACACTTCATATGGCAGACATTGAAGATCGATTTATAATGAGATCACCACATTATAATCCATGTCATCTTTTGGAAACGTTTTTTAGATGACATTTATTTCATTTGGACGTCAGATCTAACATTCCTCCAGAATTGTATTATCTGGTTAAATGCACTAAAATCTAACATCCAATTTACTGAGCATATTGATTCACAAAAAAATTGAATTTTTGGATATGACAGTTTTCCTGGAAGCTAGTGAATTGAGAACCACCCTTTTCAGAAAGCCTGTTCAATGTAACAGTTTGTTGAGTTTCTAGAGTTTTCATCCAAGCCCCCTTCGTAGGAGACTTCCATTTGGCCAATTCCTCAGGCTACGTAGGCTGTGCTTTTCATTGCATGAGTTTAAACGCCATGCTATGGATTTGAAATGCAGGCTCATTAGTAGAGGTTATCCCACATCAGTAGTGGATAAGGCCTGTCGTTGAGCTTATCATGTCCAACTTGAATGGTTATTAGATCCCAAGTATTCAGCAACCTCTTCTTCACAAACTTTGGAAGCTATAGTGGGAGTATTACCATTTACAGAGCGTAGTTCAGACATTGTTCAGATCCATCATCATCATCATTGGCCTATTTTACGACTACATCCATGTTTGGACAAATCATTACTTGTAGCCTTTTCTAGAGGCTTTAATCTAAGGGATCTGTTGATAAAATCTGCTTCACCGGTGGATAGACCAGATATCCCCTCAGATGTTTCAAGGGGTCATGTTCCATGTAATAATTGCAATTATTGTTCACTGACTTTGTTGGGATTGGTCTGGTCACATCCTTTGGCTACCTATTCTTATACACGTCATTGGTCAACAAATTGTTTGACCACATATGTAGTATATATATCTTACAATGTCCATGCAAGTTACTATACGTCGGTAGAACCAGGCGTCCCATTAAAATACGACTTGGAAAACATGTGTCTCGGATACGCCAATGTGTTCAATCGGCACCTGTGGTAGATCACTGTCTGACTCATCATGAATTTGAAGATTTAGTTCAGACAATTATAGTTCATGTACCAAATGATCCACGTGGAGGCGACAGAGTTAACAAGTTACAGTGGCTTGAACAACACTGGATATATACGCTAAATACTGTTCAACCTCATGGACTTAATAGGGAGATTGATTGGGTCAGTCTCTTCCGAAGGAAAAGGTTTCCCTTTTGATCTATATCTTCCACACTGCTTAGCCAATGAATACAGGGATTCCACTGAAAGTGAGGAGTTACCTTTATTCCATTGGAGGTTCCTCTTTGATTGACAGTAGGTGGAGCCAAATCTATGAGCTTTGGTCCTTTATAAAAAGCATCGCCACGAAATGCTGGCGTTTTTGGCAGTTGCTACTAACTTGAATGAAGTTAGCACTTGAGACAGGGAATTGTCCCGAAACGTGCATGTCGTGCCTCAAAAGTCTCTCAAACTGCTATTAATATACCAGATAAGTTATGATTATACTATATAACTATAAGTTCTGGTAATGAACCTTAAAAGATAAGAAAGAAGTTTACCGTCTGATGTGGATGATTAGTTCATTCCTCCCTCGGTACACTCCGACAAAAAATTTAAATGTTTTTTTCTGGGGGACTATATTGGTGATTGTCCCACAAAAACACTCTGTACTAGCATTTTATTCACATAGTACAAGAAATATAAGTTAGTAATGTAGACCTTTGGCAGAGTACATCCGTATTAAAATATTAGCAGAACGCAAGTACTTGGTGGCAAGGTGCCAGGCCAACCAGGTGTTTCCCTGTGGTGCCTGGAATTTTCTTTTTCTATCCTTGCCACAATTCTGCCAGAACAAGGTGACATTTTACTTAGCAGGGTTCAAGGAAAGGGCATTAACTGGTAAGTAAAATGTCACCTTTCATATTGTAAATAGCACCTTCCATATTGTAAATAGCGCACGCTGTAAATAGCACCACAAGAATCAACGTCCAGACACACTCACACGCATACACTATTCACTGCATGTGCACACTATACAGTGTATCTTATTGACTGTTTGCTGTTCAGACCGCCTTGATTGCAGGATAAGGCAGTATAGAAATACGTTTAAATAAATATCGTCCTGCTAGACCAGTCCAGAGAAGTGCAATGTACCAAAGCGAGAAGACACAGCAGCTTGCAAAACCCCTGAGCCAAAGGCCGTGTCCGCCCACGTGTGGATATCCAAGCAGTAATGCTTGACAAAAGTGGAAATTGATGGCCATGCTGCTGCCCAACAATATCTGCAGGGGCTACCAAGCTGCCCACGAGGATGCTTGTGCTCAAGTAGAATGGGTCCACAAACCCTCTGGAACGAGCCGGTTCTGCAGTAGATATGACTAGCCAATGGCCTCCTTAATCCAGCACCCCAAAGTCAACTTGGCCACCACTTCACCCTTATGCGGGCCAGCAAATAGTACAAAAAGATTTTACATGTTCCCCCTCAGCTTTGTCCATGGCCTTCATTTGCACCTGTCTTCCACATCATGGGCCCACTATGAGTGTACCAGGCATGCATCCTTTTACTTCCTAGGTCCTCATTTATGGAATTCTCTCCCTGCTGAAATTAGATTAGAATCTTCTTATTCTCAGTTCAAGACTGCTTTAAAGACTTATCTTTTTATTTTGGCATATGATTTGCCTTCTTAATCCCTGCTTGGTTGTTGCTGGTGCTGTAAGCTTTCCCTTCCTTTTCCCAAACCCTCCCTCCCCCCCCCCCCCCGACTTGTCTGTCCTGTTTTAATTGGAGTTCTTATTCGTTTTCATTTTTATTAAATGTTTTGCTTGTAAACCGCTTTGATATTTAAAAGGTGGTATATCACGTTTTTAATAAACATAACCAAGGGAAAATGACAAAGGTATCAGGAATCGGCTCTGCATTCAGGACAAACTGAATGGTGTCTTGCACCCAGCAATCCTTGGTAACCCAGGCCCATTCCTGAAAGAAAAGGCAAAGTCTGTTTTCAACCACAGGAACCAGGGAATAGGCCCTAGAACCTTCACTGCACAGCCTGGGAGGTTCTCCTCTGGAAGGGACAAAGTCCCTAAGAACATGCACTCCATAAAAAGGACTGAGAGTGAGCTCAAGGCCCTGAAGCAGAGGGATAGAAGGGACTATTGTCATTACTGACCTGAAAACCAGAGACTCCCAGGAATCCAATCAGCACACCCTTGGTGGTCAGGTGGAGGCTGATGAGAAAGGAGCACCAGCCTGCTTTACAGGCTGTAGAATAGCATTGCCATGGCAAACTGGCTCCTCAGCAAGGAATCCACCTTGGTTGTCCAGAAAATCCTTTAAGGCCTTCCATAGGAATGATGGTCCATCTGGTAACCCCCGTGACCTGCGCATCCACCTTGAGAATGTCAAACCATTCAAAAGGCTCCTCCTCCTGGAGAGTGGATATCTTCTTATGCATCCTTAACCCTTTAGGTAGGGAGTCCCACTGAGACCAAATGATATCCTTGATCACCTCCGGGAACAGAAGACAGCAGTGGCTTTCTGCACCCCTTGAAGGAGCAGGTGTACCTTTGCCTCCTGCTCTGTGCCAGAAACATCTGTCAAATTCAAGATAATCAATGCCACCAGCTTCTTAGTCTGCAATAGGTGGATCACGCCATCCTCTGCATAATCTTCTGAAGGTGAGAGCACTTCCTCATCCATATCAGAACCCAGTACCAACTCATCTGAATCAGAGACAGAACCCAGTACCAACTCATCTCAGATAGCTCCCAGCTGTTCCTCATCCCCAGGGAGCGCTCCTCACCAGGGATGCTTAGCCAAAGGTGATTGAACAGGGCTTCTATTTTCATCCTGCCTGGTATGAGACTGTGTCCAGGGGCATCCAGAGGCCACAGGGTCTAATTACCATGACAGAAGGACCAGGCCTGTTACAAAAAGGAAAATAATTCTGTGGAGGACAATCCAGAGTCCAGAAGCTCTACTCTTACATAAGGCTTCCCAACTCCAGGGGGCATAGCCGCCACAGACCCTCTAGAGCACAAAGAGTGGCTGAATGTCCTTACCCATAGCACCATCTGTCACCTCCTGCCCAGTGGCAGATAAGGGTGGACTAACCACATCCCCCACCTCAGAGGGGCAAAAGGCCCTTCAGGGGCGACTCAGAAGCTGCCATGCAAGAAGGGCAGAGTCCAGAATCCAAGGATGAGGCTCCTCACTTGCCACAGGACAAACGACATTTCCTGAAGACAGAGATAGGGTAAGTATCACAAGAGTGTGGTTAAAGCTGCATTGGCCTGCAAGCATACGTTAACTGTGCTTTTATGTTATGCACATTAAAGGCTCAATGGAAGGAGCATGCGTTGGAACTGCTTGGTAGAACGAGTGTTAGGACTGCACGACCACCAGGCACACAATAGGCAAACAATGTTAATAACACCTGCAGAAAATGGTGGGAAACCCCCACACAGCACCAACAGTTGCTAGCAGTCCACCCCAAATTGCATCCCTCAGAGCTGGAACCAGGGGGCCCCCCAACAAAGACAATGGCAAGGTCAAGCCTTAGTACTCACCCTCTGAGAGCCCCAGGCAGAGGATCCATGCCAGGTTAAGCTCTACTCCCCTGAAATGTCTTTCACTGGCTGGATGTGCAGCACCATGTGTGAGATGGTTGGCAGACAAATCTCTTAAGAGTCTTCTGAAATCTTCAGGAGAGCATGGGGGTGGGGGGGGGACCAAAGGAGGAGGGAGGGGGCATTGAGGTTTGTGAGGCTGCTGCACTCTTCCAGATCCTTCCAAATCCATCCAATTTGTAGCTGCTCAACAAGCCCTCGTCATGATAAGATACAATAAACAAAAAAACCCCAAATTTCAGTGACAAATTAAACTGATGAAACCAAAATCACCAAACCAAAACCCCCCGAAAAATTAAATCAAAAGTATCTTCTTTTTGTCGGATGTATTCAGGAAAGGAACATTGTATCAAAACTATGTCCACCACACAGTCACATCCATTTTATTATAAAATCATGAAAAACTTTACTTAACTGAAAAATTTTTAAGGTCGCAGACTGCTCAGGCACAACGTGCACGTTTCGGGTCAGAGACCCTGTTTCAAGTGCTGCCAGTATCCACTTCATCCATCTTCATCCATAAAATGGATGTGACTGTGTGGTGGACATAGTTTTGATACAATGTTCCTTTCCTGAATACATCCAACAAAAGAAGATACTTTTGATTCAATTTTTCGGGGGTTTTGGTTTGGTGATTTTGGTTTCATCTTGTCATAAGGGCAAGGAGTCAAACCAATTTTCCCTCTTCCTAGGGCTACTGAAAAGACCACATTCTAGTGGAGCCTCCCATGCCGCACTCAAGCGCAAGAGTTAACTTTCTGTACTCAAGGTGGTCGTTCACAAGCATTTAACCAATCTCGTTTCCTCTCAGTTCTCACATTTTCTACAGAGAGGAGAAAATCCATCCACCATCTGTTGAAGACAAAGAAATACTGAAGAGCCCTCTGGTGGCTGAAGCGAATAGAGGCATGAAAGTGATGTCATTGAAACTTGGGCTTTTCATTGGTTCTTTGTCTCCACCAATCTGCTGGTAGGGGAACACAATCCACTTGTCTAGACTGATCTAGCAGGACAATATGGAATTATACTTTCCCTCTTTTGCATTGCGCAGCTCTCAGTGAATTTGACTATTATATACTTGAACACTGGCTATTTCATCTGTTTTTACACTGTAAACCACTTTGATTTGGAGAACAGCATTATATCAACCTCAATAAACATAAAAACACATAGGTACCTGTGTCTTTATAGAAATAAAGGTACCTTCCTGCCCTTTTAAGCTCTGTGCCCTGTCATAAAATTTCCTTCTAAGTGTGCCATGTGATGTTACTTTAAAAGCAGGTCATCATGTCAGTGGGGCACTCTGACTCCAACTGAGTGAACTAGTTTTGGAAGTTTGAACAAGAGATCGTTCAGAGGTCTTCAGGATGGTCGTTTGCTCTTGGTTCCATATTTCGCTCTCGGTGACTAGGAAGGTTTTCTTGCATTCTTGGTTGTCCTCAGGTGGACCATCGTACCAATTTATACTCCATGTAACTAACCCACTTTGTATGCAAAATATGTAAAAATGTACATAGCTTACATTGTATATAGCCCACACTGTATTTATAGCTCGCACCAAATCAGCTACACCTCCCATACTCACACTATTGACTTAACACTACATGTACATATCCACATACCAATGATTTGTTTGATGTGATAACCGCTTTGATTTCAGGATAAAGCAGTATACAAATCCTTTTAAATAAATAAATAAGTGGAGGGAAGGACTCCACGATGTACTTTTACTAGAAAGGGAGCGAGCAAGTGACCATGTTCTCCACTGCACCACTTTCTTAAACATTTGGGAGCCCTATCTTCAATCTCTCACCCCTCGAGTGTGAAGTCGGGTTCTCAACCACTGTGCGTGAATGCTGGTGTTTGGATGTAAACAGGTCGTGCACCTCATGGGCAGGTAGGAACTAGTAAGGGGGCAAGGGAAGGAGGGGTTGGGAGGAGATTTGAGTTGGTCGATACCGCTCTGGGAGGGCAAAGTGTCCATGCCTACCAGAGCCTACTATCTTTTTTTCTTTCTCTTCATTCTTAAGGGGGGAGGGGGCGTGCAGAAGGGATAAACTAATTAAAACCAGTAGTGTTAGAGATGCAAGTTTATCCCTGTTTGATAATACCTATTATGTTGAATTCCTCACAATGATGTATGTTGTTCATGGGTAATTTCATGAAACTCTGGGACCCATAAACCTGTGATATGATCAAAAAGGCATCCAGGAACCAACATGCAGTGTCCAAGCGCATGCTTTAATGAGCAAAGTGGTTGGCTGCCTAAAAAGAATAAAATAAAATAAGGATTCACAAACAGCATGCAGTTTGCTACTTTCAGTCTGCTCACATCGCCATGTGTAAGCTCTCATGTGCTCCCACTCTTAAAGACAATAGCAGCTAAGTGGGACAAAGATGTGTCAGGTTCACATCAGATGTTATGCTGCAGAGGCTCTCTCAAGGATAAAATATTCAAATCTGGTACTATAATAATGCAAAGTATAAATAGGGTGTATTCAAAGAATATATATTTTTATCTGGAGCCAGAGAATAGTAAAGATGTTTCTTTTATAAATTACTAAAATATTAATTATAAGAACATAAGAAATTGAAATAGTTGACAACTTTAACTTACTTGGATCAACAATCAATAAAGAAAGGACTAGCAGTCAAGAAATCAGACGTATTGCTCTTGGTAGAATGGCTAAGAAGGACCTAGGCAAGATTCTCAAGAGCAGAGATGTCTCCATAGAAAGATTTAACTTGTCCAAGCCATGGTATTTTCAATAACATCATATGGATTCGAAAGTGGGACAGTGAGAAAGATAGACAGGAAAAAAATGGATGCCTTTGAATTATGGTGCTGGCGACAAATACTGTGTATATCATGGACTGCCCGAAAAACAAACTGGTCAGTATTAGAGAAGATCAAACCTACGCTGTCCTTAGAAGCTCAGATGACAAGACTTCGACTTTCATACTTTGGACACCATGTGGAGAGAGAGATCATTAGAGAAAGACATCATGCTTGGCAAGGTAGGCGGCCACCATAAAAGAGAGGAAGGCCGGCAATGAGATGGATCGATACAATCACAGCAGCTAGGGACACCACTCTATCAACAATGAGCCACTTGGCTGAAGACCAAACAAAGTTTAGGTCAACTATCCAGAGGGTTGCCAGGAGTGGACACCAACTCGATAGCACTTAACAATAACAACAACAACAAACGCCAAACTGGGTCAGACTAAGGTCTATCATACCCAGTATCCTGCTTCTAATAGTGGCCAATCCAGGTCACAAGTACCTGGTAGGTTCCCAAAAAGGCACACAGGTTACACCAGGGGTCTCAAACTCCAGTCCTGGAGGGCCACAAACCAGTCAGGTTTTCAGGGTACCCCTAATGAATATGCATGAGATATATTTGCATACAATGGGGCAATGCATGCAAATCTCATGCATATTCATTAGGGATACCCTGAAAACCTGACTGGTTTGAGGCCCTCCAGGACTGGAGTTTGAGACCCCTGGGTTACACAATGCTCATCCCGGGTAAGCAGTGGATTTCTCAGGTCCTCTTTAATAATCTTTTATGGACCTTTCCTCTAGGAACTTGCTTCTCCTCTAGTCTTTCAACTTTTTGATGGTGTAAACAACTGATCTACGTTTACCCGTTCCACTCCATTCATTAAATTTATAAATCTCTATGATATCGCCCCTCAGCTGTCTTTTTTCCAAGTTGTAGAGCCCTAATGTTTTAAGCCTTTCCTCATAAGGGTATCCTTCCATTCCCTTTGCCATTTTGATGGCTCTTCTTTGTACCTTTTCTATTTCTGCTATATCCTTTTTAAGATATGGCAACTAGAATTGCACACAATATTCAAAGTGCAGTCACATCATAGAACAATACAGAGGCATTATAATGCCCTGTTTAGTCTCCATTCCTTTCCTTATGATTCCTAATATTCTATTGGCTTTCTTGGCTGCCACTGCACACTGGACGGAGGGTTTCAACATATCCACAATGACACCTAAATCTTTTTCTTGAGTGGTGGTTCCTTTCATTGTGCAACTGTAGTTTGGGTTGTTCTTTCCTAGGTGCATAACTTTGCACTTGTCCACATTAAACTTCATCTGCCATTTGGACATCCAGTCGTCCAATTTTTCAAGGTCCTCTTGCAATTTTTCAGAATCCTCTTGCATTTTAACAACTTTGAATAATTTTGTGTCATCTGCAAATTTGATCACATCACTTATTATTCCATCATTTATGAATATGCTAAAAAGCAGCAGACCTAGCACAGATCTCTGGGGATATTCCACTGTTCATCTTTCTCCATTGAGAAAATTGGCCATTTAGCCCTACTCTGCTTTCTATCTTTTAACCAGTTCCTGATCCACAATAGGACACTGCCTCTTATCCCATGACTTTTTAATTTGACCAACAGTCTCTCATGAGGGAAACAGTTTTGTATTTTACCATAAACAAAAAACTTTGATTCAAATGTGACCAAATTTTGTTGTATACGTTTCTTAGTCAGGAATAAATCATATTCTGCAAACAAAGTATAATATTTTACTTTTGTAACTTCTTCTCAATTCAATGTGTCTATAACTCAATGCTAACTCCTGGCAACCCAGTACCTCTGGGTTTTCTTGGCAGTGTGACCAGAAATAGATTGCCAGGCCTTTCTTCCAAGGCAACGGAGGATTAATTATGTGACTTGCCCACTGCCACAAGGAGTGCTAATAGGAATTGAACCCTAGTCTCTTGGTTACCAAGCCAGTGCTTTAACCACTAGGCTACTCCTGCATGCTGAGAAAACATTATAAGTTGCCAGTTATATTGTTTTCTCACTAATTCTTGCATGAATTGATACTTTGTATTTCTTTCCTTATTAAAGCTTCAACTAATCCTACTCTATGAAGTCAGGTAAGTATAGTATTTTGTGTATGTGTTTGTTTGTCCATTTATATGTTGTAGCTTGTGTGTCTTACAAAAACAAAAAAAAAACAACTTATTTAAAAATGGCAGAAATCAAAATTTAATGTCCATTCACTAGGGTTTTTTTGTTCTTTGTAACTGCTGTTCCAAAATATTAAAAAAACAAAACAAAAAAAACCCCACAACCACCTCTGGCGAGGGTATATGTCTATTGGTGCAGTTATCTACGTAAAGATAGGAATGCTGATGTACTTCTTGTTCACAGCGGCTTCTACGGTTTACTCCTCTGTATCATCATGCCACTGCTCGGTCCCATCCTGAAGAGCACCTACTACCAACCTTTAAGAACTCAATAAAGCAAAAGTTTGTCTAAAAGTCTTTGCTGGCTTCCTACTACTTACATTAATCTAAAGAATTTGAATTCCCTACCTCTTGAGATCAGTTTAGCATACAATTTTATTTATATTCACTTTCATGCATGAATTTGACATACGGCTGCTTGATAGGCACATTTCAGGTCTCACTGCACTCTTTAATGTAGAGTACAGAATTCCTAATGTAGATACTAGCACACAGGGAAATCCTTAAACCAAAATTTACATGGATCTGCTTAATTGATACCATGCTTCAATCTTCCCTTATGCTCCAGTTGACACTGCCTTCTGCCCAACCCTGTATGTTAGCAGCACAACATTGCCTCATATTCAGCCAAACTAGCATTAAACATAGACCACAAGTGGCGGCACAAGGGTTTCTGCTGCCCTAGGTAAAAGAATGCACCCCCCCCCCCCCCCGCCTTGTGCTGAAAACAGCAGCAGCTGAACTTCCACTTCAGCCCTGGGTTGGGCCTTAAAAGTGCCCACACACGTTGCTCCTGCCCCTCCCTCTCCAATGCAACTTTCTTGGAGGGTGGGCATAAGCAGCACACCAGAACAGCACACACATGCAGGGCATTTTAAAGCCCACCACAGCACTGAAGCAGTTTTCAGCTATTGCTTCCCGGGAGGGTTGGGTTAGTGATGCCACCTACCATGATCTGATGCTCTAGGCGACTACCTAGTTCACCTAGTGGATGGGCCAGACCCATGGATCACTGTAGTCGAATCAAGTGCTTTCATTCAAATTAATTCACTCAATCAAGAGAACGTGCAGCTTTCATCTCCATTTCAACTTAAAAACTCCTCTCTTCCAGCTCAGCAACATAGGTCTATCCTCTTGGAAGACTCCTGTGATCTCCACCTACATCAGGTTTCCCTCATAATTTAAAGGATTCCGCCCTGCTCCCACTGGTGTTCTATGATGTCATCATGGAGTGACCAATGGGGTGTCAAATAAACAAGTCCCCTCCAACTTGGCAGTCCACCACTGCTTTCACTACAATAGTTCAGCTGTTGCTAGGGAAACACCCATAGATTTTCATGGGACTCACTGTTCTCTATGGGAGCAATCCTTTTCTATGAAACATAATAAATTTAAAATTTTCACCTTCCCAAAATTGTCAAAGACAGTTGTACTCATTAAGGCTACCACTAAATCAATAATTCCTTTTATTTTCCCTAACAAGATCCTCCCCCCCCCCTTTTTTTTTTTTTTAAATCTTACTCCATTCTGCTGCATTTTCCTATTTTGTAGCTTTTCTCTGAGCTCATTTTGAATATGACCATCTTCACTGTTCCTAGATAAACCCCCTTACTAAATTGGTGCTCATTTTCCTGCCTTTAAACAGCATTATATATGTTTAAATTTGAGGTTACTGGCCCTTTAAATTTTTGAGAAGCCAACCCCATGCTAGCCTCTCCTAGGATCCTACCCTGTCGCCCCACTCAGGCATCTGATTTCGCCTTGGACTAACCCTCACCAATATTCACAATCTGTAGGAGCATGGTCCCTTTAAATTTAAAGCTAACATCTGAGCACAAGTTTGTTCAAGCCCCCAACCTGTCCCCTGGCCATGTTCTGTAGCTTTCTACTCTTCTTTAATATTTCATTAAAAATTGTGCAAGGCCCCTTTAAATTTCAAAGCCCAGCTTTATTGCCAATGCAGCACTGCTCTCCTCAGAAGGACTATGAATGGCCAGCTTCCTACCCTTGTGGCTCAGTTCCTCAGCCTCTTTAAGCTGCCAATCAGCCATGACTCGAGCTGACAGCCCCTGCGGTCCTGCCCAATTTTTTTTTTCCAAACTTGTTGCAGCCTTGAGCACCATGAATCTCCTATGGTCTGCAGCCCACAGCCTTGTTGTTTCTCGGGCCTACTTTTGCCACAGCTTATCGCAGCTTCTATTTTCAGTGCTGACAGCCCCCCCCCCCCTCCCTTAAAAGCACTTCTGCCTGCCTCTGAGCCCCGTAGTTACAATGGGACTCCCTCCCATTGCCCCCCACACTTGGACTCCAGTAATAAATAAATTAATTTTTAACTGGAAAAGGGTGGTCGTGGCACTGTGATCTGATGTGTTTAACTTCCAATTCTGATTAACAGAAAAGTGTCTTCTGGGCAGACAGACTGCTGGATCCTTCTGAATTATGGGTATTCAGCGAGCTCAGCACTTCCTGTTTATTGGAAAGAATCCCACAGACAGACAATCTAACCTACCTAAAAGCAGAGAGACGCTGCAAAGCGTGCTGCAGTTAGGGCGCTTTGCTGCTAAATATTATGGCATGTTACAAAACATTCCTGTGGTTTGAAACTAGGGTTCAGATTCTATCTATTGGTGAGGCTGAAGAGGTATCTGGAGCAAGAGCACATTCTCCAAGGCAGGCCCGTATACCCCTTTCACAGAGGCCAAAGGCAGATACAGTGAGAAAGGGAGCATCTTTCATCACCCCAGACCATGCACGAGGAAGGGAGCACAAGAGGAAAGAGTCTGCTTTGTGTAATGACTAGAATCAACTTTCAGCCAGCCAAACTGTTGCAGCAAAAATGGTAAGCCTGCTGACCCAGACTGCTGCTGAGAAGCCCAAGACTGAAAATTTTGTCCCCAAAAGGGATACAAAGACACACACAAGGACAGCTCTGCCCATAAAGGTTCATTTTCTGAGCTCCTGCTGTTTGCCTTCCCCAAGCAGTTTCAAGATCAAGGTGACAGAGACCCCGGGGAGGAGTGAAGAGTAGGAACTCGTATCTGCAGGCCGGTTATTTGATTCAGTACAAAGATTGTAGTTTCATCTATATCTTCATTGCCTCAGCAAGATCATAGTCAGTTTAGGCTAAACACAATCTACAGCTGCCTCTCCATCAGTTTGAGCCCTAATGTTAAGCAGTGTAAAAAGTGCATTTCAACATTTTTGTTTTTCATTTTCCTTGCAAGGAATACTAGAGCTGGCTCACCATAGGAAATCGGGGGGGGGGGGGGGCAGGGGGGGGTGTCATTTACTTATTCAATACCCAGGTTGCCTTCTCCCAGAGAGGCCCAGGCTGTACTTTACCCAAACCTGCTTCTGATTTTGTGCTTTTTCTCTCAACTATTTTTATTCTTTATACTTTTCCTTTTAGAGTACTCATTTTCCCAGACTAGAAATTTACTCCTTCCACATGGTTAAGTAAAGCATCTGCTTTGTGTTTAGGTGCATTGCTAATTCTTGCAGCAAAGTCAGTTCTGCTAGCTGACTGCGGTTACGGACTTAGATTTGGAATCCCAGGAGAAAGGAAGGTGGGGAAACTAACCCTCCAGTTGAAGGCTTCCCAGAATTTACTGGTTTCATTCCTAAAATCCTGAATCCAGATTCTGAAGCTCCAGTCACCTGAAGGTGTAGTGTCCTGTCCCCTGCATGGGGCCCTCCAACTACATGCTTAAAGTTATCCAGCAGCAGGCCAACTGCATATCAGCCCTCACATTGTGTTGGGGGTGGGGGTGGTGGTCAGGGGAGGGGTTATATAATGCTGTAATTTAGCTTTTTACATGATATATTGATATGTTTTTGAACTTGTATAATGATACTAGTGGAGCCTAGTGCTTAGAGCACTGGCTTGGTAAGAGACCAGGGTACAATTCCCACTAGCACTCCTTGTGGCCTCAGGCAAGTCACTCAAACCTCCATTGCCTGAGAAGAAAGGCCTGGCAATCTACGTACACTGGGATGCCAGGAGTCAGCATGGACTTGAAGGCACACATTGCACTGCATAATGGTGTTGTAATTTTGCCTCCATTTAGTGTTCGAGATCACATCTGGGAACTTGTATTGTAAAAGGCAATATAGAACTCATTAGTTTAAACCACAGACCAAAGAAAGATTTACAAAAGCAACCCCCTGCTTCAATCAGTAATGAAAACCAGCCTTAGGTGTTTTTGTTTTTCTTTAAACAATGGCAAGAACTTGTTCACAGCTATTACAATATGATTTAAAATCAGCCTGTGCCCAAGGAAAAGAGATAGACGAGCAGCTTAATTCTTGACAGAATGAGGCACTGGAGTAGCTTGTGAGTGGTGCAGAGCAAGAAAATGAGCCCAGAAACTGCAAGATCATAAGCGGACTTTCCAGTTTTAAGCAGATTGAATCTCACCATTGCCTCATGAGACTCATGTAATTAGAAACTACTCTCCAGTGCAGATGAGAAGAAAGCCGAAGGGCCAAGAGAGTCCCATAGGTCACCTTCTTTCCCTGAAGCTTCTGTCTCTTTGTGAGGGCAAGAATGGCATTCAGTTTCATATCTGATCGTCTGGATGATGTGGGGCATTTTGTTATTGTCTCTTCAAGATGTTTTTTCTTGGACTGAGGTTTATCCAGGAACCCTTTAGCAGTTAATGTTACTGCAGCTAAATTGGTGGCTAATACATGAAGAAAACTACAGCGTTGGCTGCTTCTAGGTTCCTCAGAAGGCTCCATGCCCAATGACATTTTGGCTACATGTATCCAAAGATTTTAATAGTGCTGTGGTTATTTGTTCAGTCTGTGGAGTGTGATTTTAATGATGAAAAAAAAGTTGACTCCAGCAAGAAATATACCATTTCCTGATACTGCAAGGGATGTTATGCTTTAATACAACCTGAAGCTCCATGAGTAGGATTTAATGTAATATAAAATATTTCTATTCCACACCTTTCATGCAGTGTACAGAGTGGATTACAAAGAAAATCCACACACTAACCATAAGTAAATATAAAAAGAACAAAATTACAAATTAAAATGAATAAAAAAGTACAATAAATGTAAAATAATAAAAGCACTACCATAACCAAAAGAATGGCCTGCACAAGAATCATTTTAGTCTGGACATCAATAGATTTTCCCAGTCACTAGCCATGATGGTTATGCTATTTCCTCCATCCACCCACTTGTCCTTATGACTTGTGTCACTACCAACTGCTGAACCTCAAGTGGACCTTCAGTGTCCCCCTACTCCCAGCATCTCTGAACAGGACATAGAATATGGTGCCAAATAAGAACCATGATGCCCATTAGTCTGCCACATCTCCATCTGGGAGATGAGCTCTAAAACCCCCCCTCCCCAACTAACATCCAATTCTATTGCATTCTACAACCCAAACCTGCAATCCTTCCCCCACAGCTCAGAGTAGTGCTTTCCAAATTATTATCCAATATGATCCCAATTTTAACACTTAAAATCTCACATGGCCCCATATGATGAAAACAAAATAGGCCTCAACTTCTCTCCCCTATTCATTTCATCCTCCCCCAACTCATACAAAACAAAGTCAACCGGAGCGACAGTCAGTACCAGGCCCTGCATTTCACTGTGCACTCACAGACCTCTGTACTCTTCATGAGTTTCCATTTTAACAGGAAAAGAGGAAGACATAAGGTCCACACTAACTGCCACTAGAAAGTAGAGTAGAGGTCTAAGCATGGTGGAACAGCCCTATGACCCTACCTACTCATATAACCCCATTTGGGAACCTCTGGCTTCAAAAGCTCTGGTAGTGTTGTTCTCACAAGGTAGCATGCACAGAGACTCAAGTCACCTGAAGACCAGCATTCACAAGCACCAGTGTCCCCATACCCTCAAGGCCTCTGTGTTGGGGGTAAGGCCTGTGAGTGAGAAACAGCAGGTTGACTCAGGTCTTGTAGACACCGACTTCTAAGAACAGCAATTGCTGGAGTTCTGAAACCTACATTCGTGGAGGCAGGTAAGACTGAGTCAGATAATGTATAAGGGTGGCAGGAATGAAATGTACAGGAACACAGGAGCAGGGGCACTGAATACATTTCAGTGGATATCAGACAGACAGTCTGGAAGTCTGCCTTTTAACTTGAAAACAGTGGCAGTCACTGTAAATATGAACTTTTATCCTCTTGTCTCCCTTACACTAGTCACCTTTATCATATAAGGGCCCAACGTTCAAAAGGCACTTACAAGGTTTACAGCCCAGTAAACCATCTAAATGCCTTAAACAGGAATATCAGACAGCACCTACACCAATAGTGCCATCAGATATCCCCATCTATGCCCCCCTATGCAGCTTGATGCTATCTGGTTAGCATTGGGGCATGTTGGGGGGCATTCCAGGGCAGAGCAGGGGGGTGGGGGGGGGCAGGACAGTGGCAGTAACCAGGTAACAGCAATATTGGAGTCCCTAGTTTTAGCCGTGGATGCTAACCGGGTAGCGGTCCAATATCACCACTACACAGTTAGGCTGTGTAGCAGTTTCCCCAGGGCACCCAAACTGACTATTCAATGCCATCAGCACAGCACAGAATATCCAGAGTTAAAGTGAGCGGGCAGGGCTACACGCCGCTGTGGGACACAGGTCACCCAACTCAGTATCAGGCCCTAAGTGTCCACATTGCTTCACAAGCTATATTTAGACAGATGTGTTACAAGAAACTCATGAGAGTAACTGCACAAGTTCCAGTCTCCACGGCTGCTATGACTCACAAGCAAATGCTGCTGCTCTCAGGAGTACTAACCAAAAAATGCCTCCGGCCCATTAAGGGACAGTGGTGAGGCTCTACTTAGTCCAAAGAATGCAGAGATTTGCATCTGTGATTTTCCTAAAACAAGTGTACAAACTCCGCAATGCTTTTAACAAACTAAGAGTAGCCATGCTCTTAGAGGCTTGGAACTACAGAGATAATTTGGGCACCTTAGTTTTAATTCTCTGCAGCTTGTGTTATGGCACAAGCAACAGGTCAGGGGGAGGGGCACTACCATACAGGAGGCCACTGCCTGGGGAGGCACATGGAGGCTGGCAATTTGTCCACATTCCTGCCCTTGCCCATAGGAGGAGCAGCACCAGCCACTATTGGGACCATCAGCTGTTCAGTAACAGGGGGTGGCTGCCACAGTTTATCAGTTCTGGGCCAAACGTCATGTGGCAGCCATGCAAGACCAACTTTAAGGACAGCATATTCAAATATAAACACACACAAAGGTGGAGCTGAAGGGATGTTTTTCCAATTACAAAAAGTACTACTGGGTTGCTATATAACTAAACCTACAAGTACTAAGGATGCAAATATCTAAAAAAGTCTACATTTCAGTAGTTTATACCATTTAAATACTAAATCCATGAAAGAACCACCTGCAACTGCCAGGCCAAACCCACATATTTCCTGCACTACGCCCCCAACATACTGCCATTTTCACTTCTCCTCTCATTCCCTCCCTAGGAGTGTCCAAGTGCTCTGTAGGCTGGTCAATGGCTGCCCCAACATGGAGGAACGGCACAGTACACTGGGAAATATTAGTCACAGGTTGACTTTGGCAGGGCCTGGGCAGATACTAGCATTTTAAATAACCCAAAATAAGACTTTAGTCATAATTTAATAGCTAATATTTTACATCTCCAATGTTTACCATGACATATTTCAGTGGCACAGCTCTGTGGTGTGCCCACATGCACATGTGGAAAATGGGCAATTCTGGAACTAGTATGTGGCTCTGCATTGAATATTTGGATCAGTGGGATAGCAGAGAAGCTAACCGGGCAGCGGTGATATTCAGTCACTACCCAATTAGCTTCTGTAGCAAAAGTTAGGCCACCCTTTATGGTGCCTAATTTTGACCGCTTAGTGATAACCAGACAGGTGATGCTGCTAGCATCAGGATGTTCAGCAGCTGATATTCAAAGGCATTAACCATAATAGTATCGCTGAATATCTCAGTTAAGGTCTGCTAACCAGGTTTATCACATAGAACTAGCATTAGGGTGGGGGACATTCAAAGTTCTGTCCTGCTGGCAATGATGAATATGCACAGACTTGGGCTCTAGAATTGACCTAGTTAGGCCTCTGATGCCCTGGTCATTGAAAAGCAGAGGAAAGACACCTTCATTGATGCCAGCTCTCTTAAGGGAGGGGTAAGAAACGCCAATCCTTGAGAGCTGTACCCAGGTTTCAAGATATTCACCATGAATATTCGTCAGATGGGTCTTCATGCATTGGGCCCAAGAGCCCTGTTTGAATATTGAAACCAAGACAAGGTTAGGTTGCCAACAGCTCTCTTGTCTTACAGTATCATGCCACAGCACCATCTCACTACAGCTTCAAAATCCTGCCAACCAAAAGACATTTGTTTAAATACATAGCTGAAGGAATACAGTACTCAGAGTTTCTCTTGGAAAATTAGCTTTGCAGAGCCACATGCTAGTTACAGAATTGCCCAATTTCCACAAGCACATGCAGGTACACCACAGAGCTATGCCAGCTGGGTGACTGTTCAGTGGTAGCCCAGGGTTCTGTTCCTGGATGAGGTCTTCTACTCCTCAGAGTGACCGAGGATACTGTGCTTGTCAGGATGCTCTGGTGACACCTTGCAGCTGTATTTAGACCCAGGTTCTGGAAGGAGATGCAGCCCCTTTTCCCAGCTCAGAACCATCATCATACCTGAATGTAACTTGCCTGGAACTACTACTGAAAAGGTATGAAATACAGTAAAGCCAAATAATGCACTGCAATGACTGAGATCAGCAAGTTGAGGTGGGGGTATAAAAAGGGAAAAAGATATCCAGGATAATTGCAAAAGCATAGTTGCTCTCCAGGAACAGCAGGAATCAGTCCTCATATGGGTGACATCAGCACCAACAAGGCCTATGGGAGTTACAGCATGTATGGATGGTCAACCCCCCCCCCCCCCCCATCTTACCTCCGTATCACTGTTCCCTCTAAGCTGTGTGCGCGCGCGCGCGCACACACACACACCCCTCACTGAGAGAGCGCACATACTTTACAACAGAGCACACAAAAATTACAGTTCTGATTCTGATAGAAAACACAGATGTCTTAAAATTTAAAAGTTGTGATTGTAATTACTAGAAATTTTCCACTTCATTTAGTAATCGTCTATTTTCATTTAATTTGATTAAAATCAATGTGGTGTACATACTGTATTCTGACATGTAGTCAAATTTTAAAGTATAACACTCCAAGTGTCATTATGTGGCACACAAAAATTTAACCTTCCTTCAAAAGCTGCACATATGACATTTTATGCACACACAGCCTACAGAAAATTAGAGGGAACATTGCTCAGTATGCTATAGCACAAGACAGCAAAAAAGGCAGACAACTCCACCGGGAAGACGGAGGGTTATGAGGACCGATTCCTGCTATCCTTGGAGAACTCCCAATACAGGTGAGTAACTAAGCTTTCTCCGGGAACAAAGAGGAAGTCACTTCTCACATAAGGGACTCCCAAGCTACAGGCTATCGAAAAAAAAAAAAAAAAAACTGTAAGCGCCATTGGCAACCCAAAAAGCAGACCATAAAGGGGGCACTGGTTGGCTGTAAGTCTTGACACTGCAGCAGCAGCAGCAAAGATGCAATCCCCTCTCTGGTTGCCTGGAGGGAAGGAGATGCACTATTCCCCAAAGAGGTGACCGAGTATTTTCTGGCTGAAGGCATTATCCAAGGACACGAAACCACCATGGAAAGAACCTTTATTATTAAACAGAGCGGTGTAGCCCGACACATGTTTCCGCCAGGGACCTTCTTCAGGGTTACAGGAACCTCTAATAAAAAACATTAAAAATCTAATAAATACATAAAACAGGCACATGCCCATGTACACCTAGTATGCCTGGCTCCAGGCTGTGAGCATAGAGCCCTGTGAGCACTTTCTGCCAAAGGCATCCATGGTGTAGGCCTTCCTGCCAGAGGGCACAAAGGAGTACATCTTTTGGCTTTTAAATGAGACACATGGCAGACTACCAACCATGGAGTTGTGTCCAGTACTGTACCTAGCCCTGTGCAAGCAGTGCAGCCACACAGGGCTCAAGAGGATTGGGGCGCATGTCCAGCTACCAGCCCAGCCCACCCTCCACCTTTTTTTTTGTTTTCTCAGAGGCAGGAGCAATAATAGCAGTGAGGCAGACCCACATGTGTAAGCAGATCAGGTCCCTCCTTCCCTTTTCTGATGTAGGTTGTGTCAGAGGAGGGAGGACCAGACCAGACCAGCCCAGCACAAAAGTCTTTGCAATTCAGCATTTGCATGACTGACCTAGTCCCTCCCTCCTCTGACACAACCTACATCAGAAAAGGGAAGGAGGGACCTGATCTGCCCACAAAACACGAGTCTGCCTCATTGCTACCACCACCACCTCCGAGAAAACAAAAAAAAAGTAGTGGCAGGAAATGCCGGAGGATAGGCAACCAGCAAAGGGGGGGGGGGGGGCGTGTCAGAACTGGAGCTAGCACAGGGTGTAATTATGACTTGGTATGGCCCTGGTTGTATTTTCTGGAAGCTGGGGTTCCAGCCGACTCAATATTGTGAATAGAGTAGACTGTTCACAATCAGCATCAAACACCAGGATCTCCCAGATCCTGAACAGCTGTTCCAGGATGGGGGCATGAGCACTGTCAGTGCCTCCCAAGGAGGAGCCTCATACAGGAGAATATCATGATCCACAGTACGTGGCTCATCTTCAAGCACTGCCACGAAGGCCAGGTCTTCCAGAGGTGATTGCTGCCAATGGTGTGGCAGACACAGGTTGGAGGGGGTGTCCCAGGGGAGGATGATATTCGGAAAAACTAGTCATCTGTTTCCCACACTGACTGACTGTGGGATGCTGGCTGAATTTTTTTCCTCCAGCTCAAACAGACTCTGCATTGATTCCTGGCATTGGAGCTCCTGTGCTGCTACACCATGACAGGCCTCGAGGCAGTCACCGACAGTCTGCACCACTCAAGCCAACCTCTTAAGAATTGGTGGAACATCATCCAGAGAAGATGTCCTCAACGAAGGCGGCCCCATGGCTGCACAGACAACCCAGAGGTACCAGAGTCAGGTCCTATTGTGCTTCAGGGAACACAACAAAGCAGAGTTCTAAGGCTACCATCCTAGCCTTGATACCAGGTGACTCCACAGCGGCATACACCGGCCTCAAGGATGTCAAGGCCAGTGTTGCATCCCTGGTAAGGGAATCCCTGATGGTGACTGCATCAGGGGACCTGATCCAACTCCATGGAAGACTCCTCCCACAGGAGCTTAAAAGGGCAATCCCAGTAGTCATCACTGACATTGGATCAAGGGCTCCATGTCCAGGAACCGGATGTCTTACCCCACCAGTCTGGAGACAGACCTAGAGTTTGACAAAGCCTGTAATGCATGGGAAAGGTCCTCCAAGGATGACGCTGATGCCCAATGACCTTGGGGCTCCGACCAAGCCTGGGCACATGACAAGTCACCTGATGCCAATGTCAAAGGCAGGGATTTCACCCCTGATGTCAATCCTGAGGCAGACTTGCCAAACAGCTCCCCCTGCCACCTTTCACGTTTCTTCCGGGTCTTAGCCAACATCAAAAGGCAGGAAGACATGTCATGGCCTGCCCTGAGGCACTTAATGTAGGTACTGTGGTGGTCCATGCAGGACAGTGTGGCAAGTGCAATTGCACTACTTAAATCCACTGGTCGAAAACAGTGAGAAAAGGGGCTCCCATGAGAGCAAAAAACAGATGTCTCGACTTCGTATGCTGTGAGGAAAAAAAAACCTGATTGAAAAGCATGGATGCCAAGGTGGTGGATTCAGGTGGCAAGAAGGTGATCAAACAGACTATCCCAGTGAAAAAGAGAGAAGAAAAGTACCAAAGGAGGGGGGGGGGGGGGAAATCAACTTTATCCAGGGTGCAGAGACAGGTCTGCAGGGCTCCATGGTAAAAAAAAAAGGAGATTGAGGTAAGATGGCACCCTTGGAAGGGAAGGTGACGGTGCATGCGTGGTGTAACTCCCAGAGACTTGCTTTGAAAGCTGGGGAGTGGAACCACATGGGCTCAGTCAGTGCCGATGTCACCCATATATGAGGGCTGACTTCCTGCTTGTTCCCAGAGAAAGCAGCCTCCTGGCACCACAGCCCAGCAGAAGTTTGTTCCATTTGATTTGGAGCCTCAAGGTGCAGAAGGAAGTCACTGGGAGGGGGTGGTTGGCGGCATTGGGAGAGCTTCCAATTATTAGCATGCGTTTAGACTGGCTGCCACTAAATATCGGGCCCATTGTGTTCACAATGAAAACACTGAGCCACCACCCAGCTGTGCTTGCATCTTCAGCACACACACTATTAAGATGTCCAAGAAGCACCTTGGATCTGGTTACTGTACAATATTAAAGTATAAAGTGCACGTAACAGGACTTCAAATAGGAGGCATAAAGCAAAGAAATACACCACAAGAGCTTTGGATGTTAAGGAGCTCTAGGCGCTGTGGTAGTAGTACTGGGCCTGGCATGACAGAAGCACATGGTACTGGCCTTTTAAGCAGTCATGAAACTTACAGTAAGCTGCAAATCTCTACCCTGAAAGCAATGAAGATTTTCATGAAGTACTGCAAATAAATTGCTTGCACGGCAAACTGCCAGCAGTATAGTTCCTCCTACAATCTCAGTACTGAAATGGGGAACCAGGGTGGTTTTTAACCAGCTGGAACTGGTCTGAATAATACAAATGAATTTCAAGAGATTTCTGGAATCTTCGCAGCAGCTGCTCTGTACTAGATTTGTGGTCAAATTTCAAAAAAGAAAAAAAAAAAAGACCACACGCAGGAAACAGTTGCAAAAGAAATGAAACAGCAATAATATGATTTCAATTCACCTAGAAAGCTCAGCCAACTAGCAAAGACTGCAAGATGCAGAAGTAAAAGTGTTCAATATAAACTAGCAAATGAAGGTACCTGATGTGCAAAAATGGGAATGAAGCAGATTTCACCTTTCACAGGTTAGATGCACTTTAGCTGCTCAGCCAGGACTACTGTACCATCACCATTAACCAGTGGCGTTAAGTACCACACAAGCAGCCCTGCAATGCAGAGGGGCCCAGGGCAGAAGAGGACACAGTGATCAACACAACAGCAGCAAACATCACATTTACTATACCTTACCATGGCTTTCTTTGTAAAGCACTGCTCCGTGGCAGCTAGAAGCCCAGGAAAGCATTTCTTATTGTGAGACTTCGACCCCTCAAAAGGAAACACTTTCCCAAGCCTCCAGCTGCCATAGAGAACTGCTTTGCAAAGGAAAAAAAGCAGTGGAGGTGATGCAGCACGGTGCGGAAAGCTTCTTTGAAAGTATGATGTTTGCTCCTGCTGCATGTGTGCTTTCTAACTTTTCAGGGGGGGGGGGTGAAGAACGGGAGAGGGGCCCTAATCACATTTTGCTTGGGGGTTCCCTCATTTGAGTTTGCTATTTACTGTACAGATATTTACACAACGTAAACATGCTTGGGTCAGTGTTCAAAGGGACTTACTTCCATGTTTAGCAGCCATCATGAGTTTTCAGCACTACTGTCTGGATAGTGTTACTGAAACCCCATCTAACCACCGTGGCCAGATAGTGTGATATTCAGGCATTGTCCATGTTAAAAAAAAAAGTTTAAATTTAGGCTAGGAATAAAGAAGCTGTCCTACATTAAACTAGTTATGCGTTTAGGGGTAATTTTATAAGAGGTGCCCTGGGAAGATAAATGCCACTAACACACATAAATAATGTATTTTCAATGACTTGTGTGCATTGATGGGCCTTTAGACATACTCGTTAGTCAGTTGCTATTCTACGAGTATGTGCAGTTGGCCAAACATTTACTGTGGGCATTCACATAAGCAGAGCTGGGGTGGAGCATACATTTATGTGCGCACTTTGGAAAATATGGGCATACCCATATAAGATATGTATGGCCATTTAAGCTAGCCCTAGGCCTAGTGTAAGCGGGTGCATCTACATTCAACACATTTCCCACTACATAGGTCCCTGTTTTATAAAGTACTCACGTACTTGACTTTATAAAATAGGAGCAATGGATGTGCATAAAACTGCATGTTAACCTAAGCATGCCTTATAAAAATTACCCTCATAGTGGCTTAGTATTGCTGCTACTGTATAATGTAACATACACATTAAGCGCTGTCATTTCGATGTAGTTCTTGGGACACACCTAACCAGTCAGGCTTTCAGGATCACCACACTGTATATGCATGATAGAGGTTTGTATACAATGGAGACCATGCATGCAAATCTTTCATGCATATTCAATATGATTATCCAGAAAACCTGACTGGCTTGAGAACCACTGCTGTAGAGAAGGGCCAGCCCAAGGGTTTCAGCCACCCTAGGCAAAAGTCCCAATCATGCTGCCCTCCACCCCAAGCCATACCACGCCCCCATGTGCTGGAGTCACACCCTTATGCTGAGCAACACTACCGCCGATTCCAGCAGCAGAGTCAAGGGAGGGTGCCTGGCTTGGCAGCAGGCCATATGCTTCAGCACACATGGCCTGCTGCTTCTGACCTCACTCAGACATAATTTTGAGGGCTCAGAAGTAGGCCATGTGTGTCAAAGCACATGACCTGCCACTGATCATAGCTGTGCCCCCCCCCCTCCACCACCACCAGAAATAGCAGCAGCAGCACACCACAGCTCAGCACGGGGTGGGGGGGGGGGAGTGCAGCTCGGTGTGCTGAAGGAGGGGTGGCAGACTGTGTGGTGAAGCACATGGCCTGCTGCCCACAGCGATCTGCCACCTTAGGTGGCTGCCTAGTGGATGGGCCCACCCTGCTGTAGACTGATGCTGAATATGTCTTTAAGCTGCAGAGCCAGGTGTAGAAGAATACAGTAACTGCTACCACTAGTGACCTGCCTGGTCCTGTTATTTGGAAACCACCATGCATCACAGAAAGGCAAGCAACACATGGCACTTAACCATACTCTATTTAGCACTGCCACCTTTTTAATGGGTGGCTGAATATATAAGGGCCAACTGTGTCACTGCTCCTATTTGTAAGCTGGTCTTGCTTTTATACTGTCCTAACTTATGCATATAAGTTAGAGTAGCTGAAGTTTGCCCCTCTACATATAACTTTCATGCCCCCATCTGCCTCACCTCCCAGTCTACACCTAAGTTTCATTACTAGAGCTCATGATGTATACAGTAACATAGTATATGATGGCAGATATAGACCAGAATGGTCCAACTAGTTTGCCCGGTAAGGTGGCTAGAGTAGTTGTAACCATATAGGCTTCCTTTTCCTCTTGTCTTTATTTACTTTCCTAGTGACTAGGGCAGCAGTCTAGAGCCTTGGGCAACCCACTTACCCCTCCACTGCCTCAGGTGCAAACTTAAGTTTGTGAGCCCTCTGGGGACAAGGTATTGTATATTGTACTTACATATAACTCTCCTTTATCTTCTCCTGGAACAGTAAAAGCTAAATATCCATTTCCCATTTTATTGCCTCCATTTGTTTAGCCCAGTGCAATTCCAGTGGAGCAGATTCAACTTATGTGATCGCTACTGATGCCAACTGTATAAGTCTTTTTAAATAATTGTGAAAAATCACCAAAACCAGCAGCAGGTTATCTGCACCAGAGGCAGCTGCTGGCATGTCCATGAACTATTAAAGACAGTTGTGAATTCTGATATGTTTGGATGCCTTTGTATTAAGCAAAATAATGTGTATAAATTGACACCTACTCTCTCTAGATGTGGACTGATGAATACAAAACACTCACTGGCTTGTATCAGGTGGACTCCTGTATTCCTCATTCACTGTTGATTAATCACTACTCCTCTGTGAAATGCTGCTCTGACTTACTTGCAAAAATTTATTAACCGCCAAACTCAGAGACCCCCACCCATATGCAAAACACAATGTTACCAAAGACATACAGCCCTCACAATTTTAGAATTATAACATCCCCCATAACACACCCAACCAGCAGTTGCTCTAAGTACCCCACCATATGCCTCATGATATAGCAATGCCTTAACCCCTTAAGGGGATCATAAACTATCTTGCTTCTCTCTTAAAGGAAAGGAAGGACATTTCATAAAAATGGCCCATGAGTTAAGGTGGCACGCACCCATAAAGACTACTTTGAGAGATATTGTAACTTGAGAGAACCATCAACAGTGCATACGTTAGGAAGAGATGGCTAGGCTGAATATGGCAAAGTGAATCCATAACTACTACTTAAGGACTCATTTGGCAGTGCACATTAGATTCTCCTGCACAATTATCACACCAGCACAAAAAGATGTAGTACATGAACTTCAGAGACTAAGCCGCCATACTTTAGCTTAAGATAAATGAAGAAGCCTATGTCTGCCAAAAAGCAGCCTTTTACCTTCATGGAAGACTTCAGTTCAGAAGCATCATACTGAGCACATGGCTTCATCAGTCCCAGCATCAGCACTTCCAGGTGACCGGAGAGAGCACTCTTCAGCGCGGAAGGAAGATCCTTTAAGACAGAAAACGACATGGGGAATTATATGAGGAGCGGAATGGAGTTTAGGAAACGTATCTAAGGGAGAGAGACGTTTCCATAGTTTCCATCTTTTGGCTATTTGTACAGAAATTTCTTTAAAGCTTTAAAACTGCCCATCTTCATCCACTTGGATAAAGCTAAACAAAAAGATCAAACAGGTTGTAGAAGTGGAAGAGAGGGCTTTCAAGAACTCTGCTTCTTTCATCGGGAAAAGGCTCTCTGAAGTTACAAATGAGTTAAGATACTAATATGTTAACACCTACTACCTGTTTGAAAGAGACTAATCATAAGGACTAGTATCTCAAACATTTGCTCCGTTCATAGACACAGTGAGTTTTACTTTCCTGTTGCAGCCAAAACAAAGAGCATGCTAGGAATCATAAGGAAAGGAATGGAGAATAAGAGAAAGGATATTGTAACACCTCTGTATTGTTCCATGGTGCGACCGCACCTTGCACATTGTATGCAGTTCCGGTCGCCGTATCTTAAAAAGGATATAAGCAGAATTAGAAAAAAGATACAGAGAAGAGCCACCAAAATGGTAAAGGGGATGGAAGGATACCCCTATGAGGAGAGGCTTAAAAAAATTAAGGCTCTTCAATTTGGAAAAGAGAGCTGAGGGGAGATATGATAGAAGCCTATAAATTAATGACTAGAGGGAGCAGAGGTTCTCATTCAGTGGCTGTGCCAAAATATTTAAAATAAAAATTTAGCCTGGCACTCTTAAGATTTAAAAAAAATAAATAAAATAATGGACACCTGTAAATAGAAACATAGAAATATGACGACAGAAAAAAAGACCACATGGCCTATCTAGTCTGTCCTTCCATAACAACTACAACAGTCCCCTTTTTACCTTTAGAGATCCTCTGTGTTTGTCCCATGCTTTTTTGAATTCAGTTACTGTCTTCATCTCTACCACCTCCACTGGGAGACTATTACACGGATATATATATTCTCCAAAATATATATATATATTCTCCAAAAAAACAGAGATGCAAGCTACTCATATGCCAAGGGACAAAGAGAAAAAGAACCACAGCGCAATTTCTAACACCAAAATAACCAATTTTATTTTGCTGTTAGAAAAAGAACTATAGCAGGTTTTTTTCAACATCTATTTTGCATCCAACAAAATCCCTCCAACAGTAGGTACAGAGCAGAACTAGGTCATTTCACCACAGAATCTGGCATACAAGGGAGAAAAAAAAACCAAAACCACACACACAATTCCAGTGTCATCTCATTAACAGCCTCTCTAGAACCAGGCAGATTGTGAACACACACCAAACCCTACAAAAATCACTATAATTCAAATCTACCATATCATGACGACACCAGCTTCTAAACTTAACACAATAAGGAGCCTAGCCAGAAAAGAGCAGCACCATAAATACTGCAGTGGGCATCTTAGGAGCCAGAGCTTGTGACCTTCTTGGACCCCCTCCCCCCTCCATTTTCTCTTACATTGGTCTCATGTTCTCGTCTCACAAGACCAGCACCAGATTTCCTATACCATGTGGCATTGTTAGACAAGAATACAGAAACAGTTATAGCTTCAGATATTACATGTCTGTATGTGTGGTGCAACGGTGGTGTGCCTGTCTGTGCCTGGGGTGGGTGCATGCGTGCGTGCAACATGGAGGTAGGGTGCCTGTGCCTGTCTGTCATATGGGGTGCTTGAATATACTAGGGGGAGGGGATGCCCCTTTTAGCAACAGCTTGCACTCTTCACTCCCCTTCCAACCCCTCTTCTGCTGGCTCCCCTCCTCTGCTACTCTTCAGACTCATCCCTTCACTAATCCCCCCTCATACCCTGCCCTAAAATCCCCTCCCCATCCTCCTTTTCTAAATAGGCCACTGCCCCTTTAAACTGTCCCCTACCTTTACCTCACTTCCTCCCCCTCCCCCCCCCAATACCTTTTCTGCTGCAGGCCACGACTACCACCTCCCTCTTCTCATCTGGCCACTGGTGTCTGATCTCCCACAGGCAGCTAGAAGAGGGTCTCTCCCCTCTTCGGCCCACAGGGAAATGGATCCCTACAGGCAGACACCTTGCCTATGGACTGCGACCACGGCCTCCCTCTTCTGCCTGCAGAGATCCAATCTCCCATGGGCAGATAGAAGGGGTTTTTGCTGCCACTGCAGCCATCCCCTTCTCTTCTGCCCACAGGAGATCGGATCCCCAAGGGCAGACAAAGGGTTGTGGTCATTAGGACAACTCGTTTGGGGAGGGACAATGCCCCCCTCATCTCCCAAACTCACGCCCCCATGTGTCTCACTCTGCAAGGTTCCCTGGCTTTGTTCTGACAAGACCGACAGCATGGTAGCTATGGGGAGGCACAATCTAGACATGCACCAAGTGTGATGGATCTTTTCCTACTGTTTTACGGATTCTTAATATTTGCTTCTTTATGTTGCTCCTCTATTTGGGGACTTGTGTTTTCCATCTACAAAAGCATTCTAGTACCTATATTTCCCTTTGTTCTAGATGTAAAACCTTTCTTATTATACATATTTTAAAATACTTGAATAAAAACTCCCATAAATGTTGTGATGCTTGTCATGAAATGTCTCATTTAGTGCAGTGTGGGCCTCTGGGTTCAATTCTGTGTACTTATGCAGCATACTGTAAGCAGAGATCACCTGCAAATGTCAGTGGGTACAGTACAGAAGAAAAGGGAGTCGATCTTATAGATTCCTCTCCTCACAAGGATGCAAGGAAGGAAGGAGTGATGCTATAAAAGGTTACATACGATATGCTATACACCGGACTGCGTCAGACCAAAGGTCCATCAAGCCTAGTATCTTGTTTCTATCAATTGCCAATCCAGGTCTCAAGTACCTGGAGGTTCGCTAAAGGTAGAAAAAGAGTCCATGCTGCTTATTCCAAGGGTAAGCAGTGGATTCCCCCAGTCCACTTTAATAATGGTTTATGATAACATAAAAGTTAGATGTTTCTGGAAGGAGGGGGTCCTTTTGCTTTCCCAGAAGCAGACTGGATGCTCACAAGGAAAGCCCTAGGTTGTGTATGGGGTGCACCTATAAATACCAGAACATGTGGGATGCGCCTCCTTTTTGCCTGGGAAACGTGGAATCTAGCCCTATTCAACGCCAGGCTAAACACCTCTTTGAAGCCACTTTTTGATCCAGATGCTCTTCTCTTGTCCACCACTTGTGTATCTCACCGTACTTTAGTCCCCAGTTTCACTAGGTGTCTTGATTAGATTGTAAGCTCTGATATGTACAGTGCTGCCTAGGCCTTGTAGCACTATACAAATGATTAGTATTAGTAGAAGGGTGGAAGTCACAGGCAAGGAATGTGCCTTTTAGGAGCACTGAACTGGTGTTAAATACCAGAGGCGAGTTACCTTTGGGGTAAATGGCAGAAAAGTAGTCTGAATTGCATGTTTCTAGAGGAATTTCGTGCTTAGCAAGAACTATAAGTTTGGGAAGATTGACACCATAGTCCCTCTCAGCAGAGAGAAATGGAAGTGCTTGAAGTATTTTTCTGGCTCAAAAAGAAAAAGAGTTGCTGGTCAAAGAGTGGTGAACATAAGGGGGTCTAGCTAGAGGACACACAAAAAGGTCAAGAACCCTGAATGAGGAACCACATCAAAGGAGAAGAATGAGTTATTAGAAGAGCAGGCGAGAAGAAATGCAACTAATGTTCTTGGGGGGGGGGGGGAGAGTTATGTTCCTTGTTTTGGATTTTTATTCAAAATCTGTAACAAACAATGAAATTTGTTTTATTCACCCAGTAAAGATTTTGTATCTACATACAATCTTCTGGAGTGGACAGTGGAGTCCTGGGAGGTGAGAAAGCATGAGACAGTCTGGTCATGAGCCGTGGCCGTCGTGCTAAATAGAGCACACAATCCACCCAGGGACAGGTTACGTTGTGTTTTCACAAAGCCGCCTGCCTTGCAGAAGACCATTACGTATACTCCACGAGTGTACTAAAGTTTGTATTTCTGGTTTATCTTCATAAAGCCTGAAAAGCAGTATATCAAATAAACTAAACTAATGCAGCTTTTGACCACATGAAATGATACTATCTGCAATTAAAGCACCAAGATAAACAAGAAAAATCTTCACTTGTTTGCAGGTCTCCTGCCCAGCAAGTGCATCCAAGAGGCAGCTTTAAAGACTCTCAGGCCAGATTTATGGGTCTGGCCAAATAGACAGTAACTAGCTGCTAAACAAATTTGTTTGCATGCTTTTGACATGGTGCAACATTTTGCCCAAAATTTAGCAGATACGGGTTAAGTGAGAGAAATCCATGAGGGGAGGGGGAATTTAAAAAACCTTTTTGCAACAAGCTGAGAGATATATGCCTGGAACAATCTGTCATGGTACCACAAGTCTGACTTCTTTACTTCCTTGTAACTAAGCATGGTACAGGTGCAAGAGCCTTTTTTGAATTATAGCACTTGGTTTTATGTTCAGTTTAAGATCTGGGACAAGAGTCCTGTCAACTCGCTCTAAAATT
Source organism: Ichthyophis bannanicus (assembly GCA_033557465.1). Lineage (NCBI taxonomy): Eukaryota > Metazoa > Chordata > Amphibia > Gymnophiona > Ichthyophiidae > Ichthyophis > Ichthyophis bannanicus. The sequence continues at coordinate 126,716,271 of CM066043.1, read as the reverse complement.
TGCTTGACAGGGTTGACCCAGTCCTCAGATTGCCCCACTGCATTCAGGAATTTGCAGTCTTGCTTTCCTCAGATAATACAATTGGGAAATCTGAACTACATGCAATACAATAAGGTAAACTCAGGACTGGGTCAACCCTGTCAAGCAGCCCTACAACAATTTCAGAAGTGTCACACACTAAAAAGGAGTAATAAATCTGTGAATAGAGGCAAGAGTATATTCTTAGATGACATAAGAGGTTCACAAGCCCAGGAGATGGCATTTCCAACTGCAGCCACCAGTGGCCGTCAAGAAATCTGCAATTACCTGCTTACAGTAAACAGTCACCCAATGCACTGTGCACCAAGGTCAAAGAGATCTGTTTCTCATAAAGTGGATATTTTTACCCACCAAGTCCAGAGAGCTTCTTACATAAAATCATTTCCATAAATTCTCATCTTGCCTGTCCTGGTTGTTTCTTCCTTCTCCCACCCCCAAGCTTGTTCATTCTTTTGCCTATAAAATGTTCTAGAAATGAGAAGTGTATAGTGCATGTTAATGATCATGTCATACAAGTGTATTAGCCTCCTCCCTTGTGACTGCTTTCTATAGCTTAGTGCACTGGATGTAGTTACGCGTTTCGATATTTCAAGGTGACATGGCGATGGATATTCCAGTACCCTGATCTACTCTGTTCTGCAGTGCTTAAATCCTAAAAATAACAGTGCTCTTTATTATAGCAACTGGGTTTTATAATTCAATTATCTAGACCTCTCCTTTAAACAGGCACTGACATGGTTAATTCAAGACAGCCTCCCACAAGTACTGGAGTAAAGGGAATGGGGGAGCCTAGCCAAACCTTCATCCTTATGCCCCCCCCCCCCTCCAACAAATTCTCATAATTAACCTTAGTCATGATCACGATCACCACCACCCCTTCCAACAATCCTGTAAAAATACATAATTGGGCATCATACATACATAGCAAAGTTTAATATTTGAAAGTATGTGTCCCCCCGCTCTCCCTGTGAGTTTAAAAAAGATGGTTCTTTGAGTGGCCGGCTGTCAGAATCTATTGTTCTGCTCTGGTGGCTACTGCTGCTCTGTCACCCCTCAGAAGCCGGTGTCCTAGTCTTGCCTATTGGTTGGACCACCCTCCCACCCCTTGTCCAAGGCACAGCATTGCATAATTGCACACCCATTAAGAGAAGACCTTTGATTCAGTTTGGCCCCTCTGGGTGCTCAGTACTTCAGTGCTCTAAATTATGCCAGTTTTCTGCTTAGTCCATCAGACAGCTGCAATGGGAGCATGTAGCTCTCGGATAGGTCAGCTGGAGTCAAAATGATACCTGGAATAAAATGAGAGTTTTCCTGGTACACACCATCTCTCAAATAAGAAAAATATCATTTTAGTACGTCTGTTAGTGTCCTCCAGCACTTTAGCATGTTTGGGAGGGGGGGGGGGGGAGAGCATCCCAGCTTGGCTAATGCTTAGGCGAGCTAGTCAAGAGCATCTCCTCTTCTAGATCATCAGCCTGCAAGAGACATGAAGTCATAGTGAAAACGAGGCTGTACAGATCTGATTTTGTCATAGAACTGAATAAGATTCTTTATAATATGCCCCAACTGGGGCTGTGGCACCAAGAGCCTTCTGTTGCATGGATCCAGGGTTTTCCCAATGCTCAGTCATGCCTCCTTTTCCCACCTAGCCTAACCATTGCAGTGATAGCCCTTTGGCTGACCCTGCAGCCAAGCATCATGGGCCGCAGATCCTTTTGTATGATCTTGCGACATCCCGCAAGTGTCATTTTTGTTTGATGGCTGGGAGAGAGTCCTTACTTCCTGAGGGTCGGAGAGAGGGGTTAGGGAGAAGAATGTTATGGCTGGGAGGATTATCTTCCGCTCTCCTTTCAAATCAAGCTCAGGAATCCCCTTTTCATTCCTTGGTGAAAGGATAAAAAAGGAAAATTCGCAAGGGGAAAGGAGCAAAGCAGGAAGCAGCAGCCATGTTTACTGATTTGCAGAACAGAGCTCTTTATTACCGAGACAGAATCATCAATATTTGAGCAGAGTCTAAGCTGTGGCTGAGTTGAGACTAGCTTCCCAACAGCAAACAGACTGCAAACAGACTTCAAACAGTAGTTCATTTTTAATAAGCTTTACTGCTGCTTAAGAAAATCAATAGTAAAGGCTTTTGGGGCTATGTCTGCATTATGCATCTTCATTCTGGGGAGTCTCCAGTCTAAGATCTTCACAGAAATGGATGGGGGAGTAGCTGAAATGCCTAGCTAGAGACATGGAGTGAGATCTCAGATTCTGAAGAAACACACTAGTGAGATCATTTTTTTTTTCTTTTTGGGGATGTAAAAGAGTTACAGGCCACAAAAGCAGAGCACTGGTAAGCATGTCAGTAGACAACCAGCAGCAGCGCACAGCAAGTAACCCTTCCCATCATTAGGAAAGAAAGAAAAAGGAGTCTGGAGAAGATCAGAAGGAAACTGCAGCAAAAAAGAGCTTGATCCGCCCAACCTTCCATTAATCATACACTTAAGACAGTAAAAAACGAAATCATGCATAATCAAAGAAAGATGCGGACAGCAGCAATGCCACAGATAGATATTAGCAAACATTTATTTTTCTATATGTACTAGTTAACTTAAAACTAAATCAAGATTTATAAACCAGCAATCCCACTTGTGAGGCATTGATGATGTAATTTAGCTGAATATTGCCCGCAGTCAACATAGCCTGGGCCAGGATACTGCAGAAGAGTCATTTCCGCAGAATGCCCACTCTCATTTCAATTCAATTGTAAAAATATCAGAATTTGATCAGGTTATGCTTTATGCAGAATATAAAAAAAGGCTGTGCCCAGAGGCACCCGCTGTTTTACCCTAGATTTACCATCATCTTAGCAAAGGAACCTCTCCATTCTATAGCAATTGCACAAAGCAAACGCCTGAACTGCATTTCGATAGGACACAGTGATTGATGGGGCGTTTTTTTTTTTTTTTTACACACCTTATGTTATGGTGGTAGGTGTTTCAAGATATTATGCCAATGCCCCTCATTGAAAGCAGTACCGTTTGTTCTCTCATCAGCTCAAGAGCAAAGATTTATCCCCCTTCCCAGGTCTTATCCTTTTGATTTCTTTAGGTCTACATGTAGAGAGCCGGAAGGTCCTGCTTTATCAGCTTTCACAGATACCTATAGTAATACTACAGAAGAATGCTTTCGACACCCCATCCCCTGTTCTTCTAAAATAGGAGGGAAATGTTCTTGACAAGGATGTAACTATTCCAGTGAAGTAATGCTGGAAGGGTCCTTGGCAAAAGGCAACGTAATCAAGGCAGCATTGTGAATTTAGAAGGTCTTTGCAAGATATAAAGACCAAGCTCAAACCTAAATCTTGGCCTTTGACTGCCCAGCTAGTGCACCGTTGTGCAATACCTTTGGCCTCCAGACCATGCATCTGGGAGGAGGATTTGTGCAGCCCCAGTCAGATCAAGGATCGCTGGAGAGCACTGTCTGGGGACTTTTCAGTGGCTATTGCAAGGGGAACGCCAGGAGAAAAGCATCTGTAGAGAAAAAATATGGTAGCTCTCTGCAGCACTTAGGAATCTGACTCAAGGAGAGCAGAGAGCCAATGAACAGTCTTTGCATCTTTCTCCAGGCCAGTGCCCAGTGTAGTTGCTTCCTATGAAGAGAGGGAAAAAAATCAGGCTGCTCTCAGAGGGAGAGTCCAAGGATCTGGAATGTGGCAGGGATTAAGTATATTACTTTTAGTTTCTTTGGTACTCTACCAATACCTGTGAAGTTTGTGAGTTCCACTGCTTTTATGACTGTGTAACCAAGTACATTTTAAGAAACCTTTTTTCATGTAAAATGAGTCTATCCTGGGCTGAAATTTTGTTGGTCACATGAGAGAGTGAGCGGAGGTGGAGTGCAACACATTGACTGGGTCCACCCCAAGACCCCTAAAAATCCTGGGAGTTAGACTATGAAGGGCCATGCTAGCTTCTGGACGTTGTACCTTCAGTCTGCTGAATGGTGCAAAATGGACACTGAAGATCCACTGACTAGCAATGGTTACACAGTTATCATATCTAGCTTTCTCCTACTCATTTGGGCATCCAGGTCGCTTAGAACTAGTCTTTTGGGCCATGATGCCAGGAGGCTTCATTCACAGCTACTATGGGATCTTCCTAAAAAACATCCACTGCAATGACTGGCCTTGGCCAGAGGCTACAGACCGCAGCTCCTTTTGGAACAGTGTACATATGTAGCCCGATGCAATGACAAACTCCTACCCACCAAGAATTGGGAATGGTACTCAACAGCATCCCCAGCAGACTTTGCAGGCATAAGCCAGTAAACAAATCCAGGTCTCTCACAGGCAGCAGCACGGTAGAGCCACCAAGTCCATCCCAGTTTTTCCATCCTACTGAAAATGCCAAGATCTGTTGTAAAGGTTGTTACCTTTTTCGTCTTCCGTTGAAAGGCAAAAGCAATATCTTGTCTTTGCTCATTAGTGCGGTTTGTAAGAATGTTGACGATGGTTACTTCATCCACACCTACAAAAAACAGAGGCAATCAACTCTTGATTTTTACAAAAATGCTTCATTTTTCTTCAGGAAAACACGAGGAAAACTCTCAATTTGAAAGTGTGCCAGTGAAAAAAAAATATCCAAAACACCAAAAGACAGACCCATAGCAATGCTCAACACACAAAAATTAAGCCCAGCACCAAAACAGAACTTCATAAATCTCAAACATTTAGGAGTGGAATATTGAGTCATCGCCTCTGGACGTGAAGCGGTTGCCGCACTGAATATCCAGGTTAGCTGGAAAAGCAGGAAGCGATATTCAGCCGCTGCAGAATTAGCTTCTGCAGTGAATGTTAGACTAGTCTACACTGTGCCTGACTTTCACTGTACATTGGTAACCAACAGCAATTCAAATATTGCTGCTGCCCAGTCAACAGATGCCACCCTGGAACGCCCCCTGGCACACCACTGCTAGCTGGCAGCACTTGCAAATATTCAGCAGCACTAACATACTGCCATTAAATATCCTGCTGAGTGCCATCTACATGGTTTGCCTTTGAATATAAGAACCTCAGTATTATGTAATGCTACAGCATAAGACTGAGGATTATAAAGGGCATGTTAATCAGTCATTTCAGTGCAACGTGCTTTAAAAGAAGCTATCATGCAAATGTGAGGTTTCTGTATCGCAGGAGCAGAGGTGTCACTGAGACAACCGTTATGGATAAGTATTCTTAACTTCACATTTGCATGGTAACTTCCTGTAAAGTATACTGGACTGAAAATACTATGAAAAATGGATCAGTAAATGAGCATTATAAAAAGACATGTTAATAAGTGGCTTTATGCTAGAGTGCTATAGTTTCACCACTCTGGAGTCTGATCTCAGACATTATGCAGAATAAGGCCAGGTTAATATGTGGATGGATGACCAGGTGCTGTAGGCATCCCGTATGGAAGAAAGGTCTGGCAATATACTTCAAGTCACATCTTACCAAGAGGCTGGGTTACCAGGAGTCAGAATTGACTATGACACACACTTTTCCTTTTATCGAAAAATACAGAAGTCCTTATTTACAAAAATGTTTTTGAACACTAAAGTTGTGTTTTGGTGCTGGGCTTAATTTTTGTGTTTGAGGATTACTAAATGTGTTTGTGTGTTTGGTTCTCTCTCTCTCAGGAGCACTGATCAGTAGTTCAGTCATCAATATGATCTTGCAGAAGTCATTTAGGCATCTACACCTCCGATACAGCTTCTATCCTAAAGCACAAAATAATTTCTAGAATATTCTGATTACATGTGTAGGTGTATATCATGGGATGAAGGGAGTCCGAATTCCTGCTGTTACCCAGTGCTGCAACACAAATCTTCTGGGCTCCAATGGAGCAGAGTAGCCGCCGGTGGGACCTGAGGAAGCCAGGGTTTGCACCCCACTGATGCTCCTTGTGGCTTTGAGCAAATCACTTCACCCCTCATTGCCTCACGTGGAAATGGCAGGGCCCTTCTACTAAAGTGTACAAGGCTTTGGCACTCAACCTGTGTTTGCACCAAAATCAAGACTGGTTAGGTGCACTCTCTCCACCTACTGAGGGGGTTCTACGTGCATTGGCATTGAAGGCAGCATTGGCAGTGCAGGATCGCCTGCCCCCCCCCCCCCCCAATGTGCTCACCACCCAAACACATGATAGGCAATTAGGGTGTGAATCAGTGCTCAGTAACTTATGCTCCTCTGGTTAGCTACTGTGCACCCATGCGCACCCTCAAACCCAGTTACCAAGCGCAAAGAGGCACATTAACTGCTTAGCACACTTCAATAAAGGAGCCTCGTAGATTGCAAGCCCTCTGCAGACAGTGCAATACCTGTTGGACCTGACTAACTTGCTTTCAGCTACCCACATAAACAGGAGTGAGGCTCATTACTGCCATGGGATGCTCAAAACTAACGCATCTGGAGACTTTACTCCTGAAATGCAAATATTTCTAACTGCTACAGAAGAAATTCAGCAACATTAAATTTCTACTTGTGAAACACTGAAATGTAAAGTAAGGGAACAAAAAGTTTTAAATCTTGAGAGGCAAAGCAGCAGTTATTCTAAAGATCTTTCAAACTGACTTTGCAAGGCTTTAATTTATTTATTTTTTTAATTCAGACTCCCCCAAATCCCCCATGTTGAATTTTGTCTAGCCAACCCACTGGTTGGACCAAATGAAACTACAACCAACAAGGCAACACTGGATGCATTCTGGGGAGATGACTTGAGTTTAGCAAAGCAATTCTGCTCATTCCAGATTGCTGTCCTAAAGTTAATCAGATATCTTTATCCATTTAACCTTATAAAGGGTAGGTTAAAAAGTGGGTGGGATAGTGGAGCATAGTGCAGGGGAACAGGGGGAGGATGAGCCTAACAGGGAGTATGTTAAAGAGTGCAGCTTCTGGGAAAGGAAGTTCCAAGTCTTTTGGCACTAAAATGGAATGTTCAGCTCATTTACATGAATTAGAATTGAAAGTGTTTTAAAATTGCTGCATTTATTTCTTGATTCACACAGTTTGTGCACTAAAACCCTTCCACATCTGAAATAATTTTATTGCACTAAAAATCTGTAGTGAAACTGATTGTGCTAAACATCACCAAAAAAGAGCCAGTGAGTGTAATCGGGAATAGCAAAAAAAAAAAATTGGTATTTCTAAATTGCCTTTCCAATTTAGGCTGGAATATTTGCCAGTTACAATAAGCCCCTTTGCCAAAGAGCTGGCAAAATTTATAGTTGTGGTCAACATTAGCACCCTTTCATTTCAACCACTTAATGTCCAATACCTCCTTAAAAAGTGGTCAGTGAAATGGCTTTGGGCTATATATGCACACATTTGACACAAAGAATCAAATAAAACAAGACCAATTACAAAAGGAAATACTAGGAAACAGCATAAAAACTGGGACATTACCAGGACATTATTGGCACCCTTATAAACAATTCAAATGAGTTTGAACAGAATCACATTCCTATTGTAGTAAAATTAGATGCATCTGTGATAGTCAGTACTCACATGACTTGAATCAAACAATGAATGAAGGCTCTAAATGTTTAAAATAGCCACATTTACTCTGTTCCATTTTCACAATGGTGAAGACAAGAGCTGCCTGAGACTGTCAGAAAAGCCACTAACAAACTTCAGAGGGGTACAAGGTCATCTCCAAGGACCTGGGATTCCGTGTCTGTTTGCAATATTAAGAGGTTTTCTGCCCATGGAACTGTCCAGAACCTCCCAGGAGAGCTTACGGCTGACCTGGAGCAATCTGAAGTGGTGGTTTCAACCCGCACCATATGCTGCATATTAAAAGGAGAACTTCATGGGCAAAAGCCAAGGAGGACCACACTGCTCAGACAAAGGCACACATGATCTTTGCCCAAAAACACCTTAAGCCACAATCCTTCTGGGAAAATGTTCCGAGGACAGATGAAATCAAACAAGCTCTTTGATTTCAGACCATTTACAGGTGACAAAGTGAAGCTTAAGGAAAAATAAACTCCCTTCCTACAGTAAAACATGGTAGAGGTTCCATAATGTTGTGGAGCTGTTTCGCTGCTTCAGGAACTGAAGATCTGTAATGTATTAAAAGAATCATGAAGTCAGAGGACTACAAAAGTATTTGAGCGAAACGTGCTAGTGTCAGAAAGTTACATCTGGGTCAAAGGTCATGGGTCCTCCAGCAGGACAATGACAAATCCAAAAGTACAAAAGAATAGTTAAAGAGAAAAATGGACAGTTTTAAACTGGCCAGCAATGAGTCCTGATCTCAGTCTAATGGAAAACCTTTGGAAAGAGCTGAAATCTGCCATTGGTAAAAGGAATCCTGGAAACATTCATGAGCTGGAACAAATCACAGTTGAAGAGTGGGAGAAACTCCCAGCAGACAGATGTATGAAACTTATAGATGGCTACAAGAAATGTTTGTAGGCTGTCATCACTACCAAGGGTTGTGCAACCAAATATTAGTGAAGGGTGCCATTAATCCTGTTCAGATTATATTTTTTCTCAGAAATTACTGCATATAAATTGCAGACATCTTTTTTTTGTATACTTTTGAACATGCTATTAAAATATGACAGTTGGAATATTTCCAATTATTTCTCAAAATATTGTGCACAGCCTACCTAAAACGCAAGGATGCCAATAATGTTGACCAGAACTGTATGTGGGTGGGTACTTGTGTGTGCCATCAAGTCAATGGTACTTACAAAGTCAAATGTAAGAGTTTGGTGGCTACAGGCCAGGCCAGACAGAAGATCAAGAAAGCAGGCTATAGGAAGTGAGAGGGGGGTCAGAAATCCTGATGAGTGGAGGCCAGAAGAGAAGGGGGGGATGGTTATAGTGCCACAGCAGTGTGTCTGAAGCAACACATGCATATGGCCCTAAAGCAAGCAGGTGAAGGTTCATCTTTCACTTGTGTATCTGGCACCTTCACAATATGGCACCTATGTTGCTTATGCCTAAACCTGGACCTGCCACTCTTAGGATCAGAACTGAATTTCAGAGGTCTCAGTTTAAAAGAGCATTGCTATTTTGGCATACACCAAATTACAGCAAAATGCTTTATCACATCAACGACCTCAAAAATGATAGTAAAACACAAGTAACCAGTCCGCATTATTTTGAGGATAAACAGATGAACTCTGAGGGCTTAACAGGCAAACCTCACTTGCGAGACTAGATACTACTGATCTTGCACTCGTCGATCCCAACGTACATCCCCGGTACCATCAAGACGTTTCACAAACGGTTTCTTCAGGGGATCATGCTAAATCTATAAAAAAAATTAAAATAAAATATACCACCATCATCCTAATCCCAATAAACCACCTCAACCATAAACAAACATAAAAACATACAAATACCATCATCAAAACCTTACCGCAGATGCTGCCCACGTTCACTTAGATATTGGCTCGCTTTCGCTCTCCTTGAACCAAGAGCTATACCCGCCTTACTGAACAAAAAACGCCACGCATGCAGAATACAAACCAAAACTCCATTTTTAAAGCCCCTAGGAGATATAATGCCAGGCTATGAAGAACTTACACATCACAAACCCTTCAAAATCGTAAAAGGAACACCCTCCTTACTTCACCAATGTTCCACAAAATACAACCAGGGAAAAACGACTACTACTCCAATAAAACTATGCAACAATATGTAACCACCCACCATCACAAAGGAGCACCTATCGTTCTTAGGCAATGACCCTACTAAACAAATGTTCAAAAACTACCAGTACCCTACTCCCGCTATCTTATCAAACAGCACCAAGTTAGAAACATGCCGACCATTCTATACTATTATTCAATCCCATCGGGGCAAGGGTATTCAATCGATAGATTAATCTCTGCTCTGTCTTAATCAGAACCTGATCTACTGTCCTTCCATTACTTCCGATTAACCTGGTCCAGACACAGGCAACGCAACTGCTCGAAAATATGGCCCCGTTGGACGCAATGCGAAACAATGGGGGCCTCTAAAATCTTACGATGCAAGCGGCTCCAATACTCCTGCATACGTATACGAAGAGGACGCGTGGTTTTACCAATGTAACATAAGCCGCAAGGGCATACAATAGCATAAACTACGTTGCATGAGCCACAAGTGGTTGAACGTCTCAATTTAATTCGAGTTCCCTAATATTTGAAATCTTTGGCAGGAATAGTGATCACACAAATATCACTCTCCACACCCCACATGTCCTGCCTCCCTACCAATTTGAGGCCCCTCTGGAATTGAGGGCAATACTGCAGGGCTCAGCCACTCTTAAATTACGATCCCTTTGCCACACACATCTAACAGATTTATTAGCCAAACCAGGTACTGCCATTAAGATATTACTGTGTTTAAGAACTTTTTGAATCCCATTACTCAAAGGGGAATGTTTTGTGATTAAATTAACATTGTCCCCATCTAAAGTGTCGATCTTACGGTGGGACTTCATATCCAACAGGGCTGCTCGATGGTTAAACAGCGCCCTCAAATATGCTCGTTTGACGAGGGAACTGGGATAACCTCTCTGCACAAAACTCATACAACTGTCTTGATTTATTTTTAAAATCAGTCCTATCAGAACAATTACGCCTGAAGCGTAGAAACTGCGAAAATGGTAGCCCTTCTTTCAAACGTATAGGATGTAAACTCCCAAAATGGAGAAATGTGACCCTATCGGTAGGCTTTTTAAAGATCGTTGTTGACCAGCTATTCAGTCCCCGCACTATACGTACATCTAAATAGGTGAGCGTGTCCCCTATGGTAAGCATGGGTAAATTTGATATTCTCATCACAGCTATTAAACCATTCAAGAAAGGTCACCAAAGACTCTTCAGTCCCTTTCCATAAAAGGAAAATATCAATGTATCTCTTCCACAACAAAATTTGGGAGGTGTAAGCCAAAGGAATGACTCACTGCTGTTCAAAAAAACCCCACATAAAAGTTGGCAATTGACGGGGCACAGGTGGCACCCATGGCTACTCCAGAGTTTTGTTGGTATAATACACCCTGAAACACAAAATAATTGTGAAAAATTGCCAACCGGGCTAGGTCAATGATAAAATCCCGCTTAGCCTCAGACAAATCTCCACGCTGACTCAACACCCATCCCACAACGTCCCGCCCCCTGTGGGATACTAGTGTACAGCAAGACATCAAGCGTAACTAAGATGACATCCCGCTGACTTGCCCAATTATGAGCGTCCTTCAATATATTCAAAAAATGAGTGGTGTCCTTTAAATAAGATGGAACAGTCACTAGCAAAGGGCGCAAAAAAAGAATCCACAAAAGTGGACAGTGGTTCCAACACACTTCCCCATGTCGATACTATGGGCCTGCCAGGGGGTTTAGACAAATTCTTATGAATCTTGGGGACAAGATAAAATTTGGCTGTGGTCGGAGCTTTGATATTCAAAAATTGAAATGCCTGTTTGGTGATAAGGTTGCTCTGTAGTGCTATCGAAGTGAGCTGATGTATATTATTTTGTAAAAACAATGGATCATGCTGCAACTCAGAATAGACAGCTAGATCATGTAATTGAGACAACGCCTCTGCAACATAATCCTCTCTCGCTAAAATCACTACAGCGCCCCCCTTATCAGCTCTTCTTATAACGATGTCAGTCCGGGTATGTAACTCATGTAGAACCTTTCGCTCCTCCATTGTCAATGCAGTGTGCTGCAATCTATGAGTCATCTCCAAGTGATGTACATCTTGCAGCACCAATTTTTTTAAAAACTTCAAGCGCCGGATGGAGGGGGCCCGGGGGAGACCATGTAGACTTGACCGGCAGGCGTACTCTATCAAAAGTCGGTTCTATGGGCTCTAGTTGTTGCAAATCATGCCCTGAGGATAAAACTCCTGCAAAATAAGTTTTCAAACTCAATTTTTGTATAAAAGCCTCAGAGTCCACTCTAAATTGAAAAGAGTCAAAATGAATATTAGGCACGTATGACAAGCCTTTGTTCAATAAACCTAATGCTGTCTGAGAAAGTTCTTTTCCCGAAATGTTAACGACCAGATTGTCATTAACTGGTGTATTAATCACACACTTCATTTTTTCCTCTGGACAGCGCGTTCGTGCTGTTTTAAATGATAGGGCTCCTTCCTCTTGGCCTCGTCTTTTTCATCGTCTAAAAAATCATCCTCATTCCTAGAAGACTTAGTAGAATCGGTGGATAGAGCCTCAGACGTGTCACCAAAATTAACACGCTTTCCTGGCTTCTTCAGTTTCCGTTTACTGTTCATCCACGGGTAAACATACCCAGTTGTGTAATCTAAATGATCACGTTTCAATTTCTTCACTTTGGTGGCCATCATCTCTTGATGAAAAGCTGAAATCTGTTTCTTCAAATCTTCAAATTGACTGCAAAAGCCCCTTCAGACTCCATAGATTTTAAACTGCCTTCCATCACTTCCACCTCTTCTGTAATTTTCTCTACATCTTTTTTCGCCATATCCACAATCAGAACCATCAAGTCCAAGGAACACTTATTCAAGATCCAATTCCACTTTTCCACAAAGTCAACTTCCATGGTAGGTTTGAGGTTCCTTGTACAGTCAAACCTCGGTTTTCATTTGCCCCGGTTTTCATACGCTTCGGTTTTCAACGTCTTTTTTGACTGAGATTTTGTCCCGGTTTTCATACATCGCTTCGGTTTTCAACGTCTTTTGACTGAGATTTTGTCCCGGTTCTCGTACATCGCCTCGGTTTTCGTAAAGTACAGTACTGTAAATACATACACCCTCGCGCTGCACACCATTCTGTATACACTGCCAGAACGCCTGCCCGGTCCCGGCAGCACTGCCCCCCGGACTCACCGATCGCCAGCGTGATGAGAAGCAAAAGCCAGCTGAGCACGTAAATGAAACACATCCTCGAGCCTGGTCAGAGTCAGAGAGGCAAGGATTGCGCAGAGAGGAAGGCCGCGATCTTGTCCACCGCCTGCCCGTTCTCTGAAGCGCCCCCTCAGGCTCGGAGGTAGCAGGGAAGAAAAGCTGTCAACGTAAGCAGGAGATGTTGCATGAATGTGGGAGGCAGTTCTTTCTCTTGAATGGTACGTCTGAAGCTATATCATTAAGATTTTCTGCCATTCTGAAGCATTGAGCAGATAATGTAAAGGTATTTTAATGGGCTGAATCCAATGTGATTCCGAAGAGAGCTGGGCACAGCAGCTTGTTAGGGGTGGCTAAGGCCAGATGTTAACATACTGTACTGTACAGTACTGAACTTAGCTTGCTTTCAGTGATGTTAAATGTTCATTTATCCATTTCATTAGTCATTTATATTTATTTCTCATTGTTTTCTGTATGTAAAAATATAGTTATTCTCTATAAAATTTATTTTTGTGAATATTTTTGGGTGTCTGGAACGGATTAATTGGATTTACATTATTTCTTATGGGAAATATTGCTTCAGTTTTCATACGTTTCGGTTTTAGTCAGACTTTTTCGAACGGATTAATCATGAAAACCGAGGTTTGACTGTACATGCGTAACCCCCGCGGGATTTGTTGCCTGTTGATATATTCAATGAGAGAAAACCGATGTAGTTCCATTCGGACTTTTTTCTTCTGCAGTTTGAGTAAAGAATCCCATATTACATCATTGGCAGATTCCAACAACAAATCAAGTTGTGTAAATGGAGTCTTTTCTTTGGTCAGGCTCAAGATGTGGTCATGCGTAAAACTAAAAATATCCTTCCATCCATTCAGACCAGCCATTATTGTGCCCACACACTGTTATTGGCCTCTTGCTCAGGCACGATTAACAATTATAATTCAAAAATTAAGATCGTTCACTCACCACTCTTAGGATCAGAACTGAATTTCAGAGGTCTCAGTTTAAAAGAGCATTGCTGTTTTGGCATACACCAAATTACAGCAAAATGCTTTATCACATCAATGACCTCAAAAATCCTTCCTTTTCGTATACGTATGCGTCCTTTTCATATACGTATGTGGGAGCATCGGAGCCGCTTGCATCGTAAGATTTTAGAAGCCCCCATTGTTTCGCATTGTGTCCAACGGAGCCATATTTTCGAGCAGTTGCGTTGCCTGTGTCTGGACCAGGTTAATCGGGGAAGTAATGGAAGGACGGTAGATCAGGTTCTGATTAAGACAGAGCAGAGATTAATCTATCGATTGAATACCCTTGCCCCGAGGGGATTGAATAATAGTATAGAATGGTCGGCATGTTTCCAACTTGGTGCTGTTTGTGATAAGATAGCGGGAGTAGGGTACTGGTAGTTTTTGAACATTTGTTTAGTAGGGTCATTGCCTAAGAACGATAGGTGCTCCTGTGTGATGGTGGGTGGTTACATCTTGTTGCAGTAGTCATTTTTCCCTGGTTGTATTTTGTGGAACATTGGTGAAGTAAGGAGGGTGTTCCTTTTACGATTTTGTAGGGCTTGTGACGTGTAAGTTCTTCATAGGCTGGCATTATGTCTCCTAGGGGCTTTAAAAATGGAGTTTTGGTTTGTATTCCGCATGCGCGGCATTTTTTGTTCAGTAAGGCGGGTATAGCTCAGTTCGAGAAGAGTGGAAGCGAGCCGATATCTAAGTGAACGCGGGCAGCATCTGCGGTAAGGTTTTGATGATGGTATTTGTATGTTTATATGTTTGTTTATTTATGGTTGAAGTGGTTTATTGTTGGGATTAGGATATAGTGGTATGTTTTGTTTGTTTTATAGATTTAGCATGATCCCCTGAAGAAACCGTTTGTGTGAAACGTCTTGATGGTACCGGGGATGTACGTTGGGATCGACGAGTGCAAGATCAGTAGTATCTAGTCTCGCAAGTGAGATTTGCCTGTTAAGCCCTCAGAGTTCATCTGTTTATCCTCAAAATAATGCAGACTGGTTACTTGTTTATCATTTTTGAGGTCGTTGATGTGATAAAGCATTTTGCTGTAATTTGGTGTATGCCAAAACAGCAATGCTCTTTTAAACTGAGACCTCTGAAATTCAGTTCTGATCCTAAGAGTGGCGAGAGTGAACGATCTTAATTTTTGAATTATAATTGTTAATCGTTCCTGAGCAAGAGGCCAATAACAGTGTGTAAACCTGGACCTGAGCACCTGAAGCAGCAAGTTGACTAAACTTGCAATAAATATCAGTGGGAGAAGCAGAACTTGCTCTAGTCATTATGCCATGCCTTAAATTTTAATTATTGCTCCTATGAAGACAGGCAATAAGTCCAATCTGTACAAGAAAAGACACAGCTTTGTTACAATACATAAAATAAAATAAAAAAAGAATCAAAATGTTTATAGAGTAATTAAAGTAAAGTAATTAAAATTCACTCATCCCACAAAGTCTAGAGGAATAATAAAACCCTCTTTACTAAGGTCTCTGGTTGCTGATTTTACACTCGTTTTCTCTTCCTCTTAAATTTATTCTGCCAGATTACCTGGTACTTTGCAAACAGCTATGATGTCATTGATATGAGCAATATAGCAAATTTGAAACAAATAAGCAGACTCTCTACGGTCGCCTGTATTATAGAAGCTTCTATAACTCAAAAGGAACAATGTATGAGCAAATACAATGCATTGTTTTAATACAAGAAATCCCATCAGGGCCAGCTTAACCATTAGGTGGACTAGACAGTCACCTAGGGTAATAAATAAGTCCTCAGCCATTTGGCTTTCCTTCCGTAACCCTCCCCCCAACCTGTCCCCCACCATGTCTGCCCACCCCATCCCTCTGGTCTCTTCTCTTCGGTATCTGGGTGTCACATTAGACTCCTCTCTCTCTTTCCACCAACACATTACCTCTGTGATGCACTCTTGCTTTTTCCATCTCCATAGAATCATATCCATTCGGTCTTTCCTTTCTTCTGCTGCTATCACCACTCTTGTCATGTCCCTCATTATCACTCATTTGGACTATTGCAACTCCATCTTCGCAGATCTTCCCTCTCATCAACTCCGTCTTCAGCTAGTCCAGAACACTGCTGCCCGTCTAATCACTTTTCCCCCCATTACCGCTCATATCACCCCCTCTCTTTCTCTCCACTGGCTTCCGATAAAAGTCCGGTTCATCTACAAACTCCTGGTTATCACTCACAAGGTCCTATTCAGTTGCACTCCATGTTATCTGGCCGACATTATTCACCTTCAACCCATTCCCCGCCTTCTCTGCTCTGCACATGGTAACTGTCTTTCTTCTTTCTCCCTCCCAGGCTCACCTAGAACTCACCCGACACTCAGCATTCTACTTCCTTGGCCCCGCTTTATGGAATTCGCTCCCTCATTCCCTTCGCACAGAACTTTCCTTTCCGCACTTCAAGGCACTCCTCAAGACGCATCTTTTCCGCCAGGCTTTCGACCTTCCCCCACTCACTGATGGCTCTGGTCTCCCCTCGTCAGACCCCCCCCCCCATTCTACACTCAATCAATACTAGATGGCTCTGGTCTCCCTTTGTCTGATCCCCCTCCATCCTACACTCAGTCAACACTAGCTTAGACACATCCCCTCCTTCAACTACTCTACTGCTCTTAGTCTCTTTCCTTTCCTGCCTATTATTGGCGTTCCTCTTCTTTTCCTTATGCAGCCAACGTTTTGTTTTATTGTACACCGCCCTGACGCCCTGGCAAGGACGGTATATCAAAACCTGCTAATAAAGATAAAGAAGCAGCTACGGTTACCAGATTTACAGCCGTCTCCAACTCCACCTGTTTGGCAGTTTCCTGTCCTTGATAATGAGCAATGGGGACAGAGGTTAGAGAAAAAAAATGTATTTTCAATTTAGTGATTTGAATGACAATTTTTAGAATTTACATCCATCCATCATCTTTACATTTTGCAGTTTGGAGGAAATGCATCACTGTTTCTATTTCTCTGTTGACTTGTCTACTTAGAAGTGATAGTGTTGCGTCATGGAATAAATGGGGGGGGGGGGTCATCATTTCCCTGCTCCACGCCTTGTTGCTCAAATCTTGAGCTAAGGTATCCCTTCCCCCCCCCTGAAAAAAAAATGTGGTAGCTTTAGGAGCAGTTCAATGGAGCACCTTTGAGTGGCTGGGGACAAGGGTGGAAGAGAATATACACAGAGCTTTGATTGGGAGATGAACATGGCGAGAGGTTTCTAAAGATTGGGGTCAAAAGGGAAAGTGTGGAGGATCAGGAGGAAGAGAAATCCAAAAAGGCATGAGAGAGGGTCCAGTTTGGAGAAGAGGTACAAGGAGATTTAGAATGAGAGTGAGGGAGAGCACTGGAGAAATCTGGAGAATGAGGAGGGGCTGGAGAATGAGGAGGGGCTACAGTGAAGGAGAGAGGATTAGGGACAGAGGACCTATGATGAAGGGAAAGATAAGAGGACTAGTTACTGAGTGAAGGGGTAAAAGAACCCATGAGGAGGGAAATATGACCAGAGATGAGGGGGAGGAGGAGAGAGAAGAGTCTAGGTTGAGAA
This sequence comes from Ichthyophis bannanicus, assembly GCA_033557465.1. Classification (NCBI taxonomy): domain Eukaryota; kingdom Metazoa; phylum Chordata; class Amphibia; order Gymnophiona; family Ichthyophiidae; genus Ichthyophis; species Ichthyophis bannanicus. The sequence continues at coordinate 126,698,796 of CM066043.1, read as the reverse complement.
AAAACAAGCAATATATCCAGGAAGATAACCTAGGAGAAATTAGATGAAGTATCTATTTCTTAAATGAGAAGCTTGCCAGACTGGAGACCTGAACAGATAAAAATTTAAGGTGGACAAGTGCAAAATGATGCACATAAGTGACGAAAAAGCGACTATTGACATAATACTGGGATTCCACCCAGGAAACAGGATCTTGGAATCATTCTGGTTAACACATTGAATTTTTTATTTTATTTTTTTTTTGACTGAGCAGAAGAGTGTTAAGAATCATTTAGAAAAAAGTAATTAAGAATAACAATTTACATGCTGATAACAATGGGAGTTCAGGAGAAGGAGCCCAAAGTGTGAACTGAATGGTGGATGCAAGGTTGAAGACTCAGAAGGGGCACCTAGTACCCTTGCACTTATTCTGACAGATGGCTTTATGCACCAATTCCCAAGTGTAGAAGAGCTGCAGTTACCAGATTCCAGGAGTGAGATTTTTGCCAGTTCAGATTTTAAATTTGCATTGCAATGCAGTATGGTATTTTTAGTTCCTGATTTTACCCATTGGGATCAGTGATGCATGTCCCATAATGCACCAGTCTGAGTATCAGAAAACCAGACTAGGCATAAAATCTCATTCCTGGAGCTGGGCAACTTGGCAGTTATGACTAGGCATAATTTGCCTGCTGTGTTTGGGAGGAGGCTGCACAAGGGGTAAGAAGCCCAGGTTAGTGGTAGAGGGGGTGAACTTTTTCCTCCTCTCAAATTAGCATTGATTCACTTTTTCCTCCTCAACATGTACCCTCTTACACTTACACACACAAAAGGTCTCAGCCACCACTTTCTCCTCCCAGGCCTGTTGCCATCAGCCTCATCCTTACCACCTGTTTAGTAGCTGCAACAGGATACAAAGGTTTAAAAAGATTTTTTGTATTTTGTTTATTCAGATTTTATTCTCCATTCTCTAGCCTTTCCTTAATTTTTCCATATTTCTTCTCCTCAGATTGCAAAGGTTTCTCTTTTGCTGCATATTTTCTTCTCAGCCATATTTTGACAATATAGATTCCTTTTCTTTTGTTTTCCTTGTTTCCCTTTATCCCACCTATATTATTCCATTTTTCTATTTCTGCTATCATACACCACCCTTGCTCCTTGCCTGCCCATACACATTCTTCCTCCTGCCCTCTCCATAATTACCTTTGACTTTCCCCTCATCTCTTCCTCTACCCCTCCCTCCTTGCTTCTCCATACCACCCTCTCCTTCCTGCTCTCCACTTCTGCCCTTCCGACTGTCTCTCCCTCCCTTCTCTACTTTTCCCACCCTCCCTCTTGCTTTTTCCTTTTTTTTATTTCCGACCCTTCTCTTTCCATTTCTCACGTTCTTCCTCCCTAAGCACACTCTTTCCATTCCTCTGCCTGGCACTCTTGATCTCCAACCCCTCCCAGCACACCCTCTCCTCCCACTTCTCTTCTAGGCACTGCCCCCTCACCTTTTCCTCTCCCCTCCTGGCACTTCTTCTGTCCCTCTCCATTGACAGATATTCCAAGAAGCACTAAAAAAATCTTGCAAATTGATCCTCCAAAGATTAATATACCAGCACCAAGTCAAACTGCACTAGCCCCATCTATGAAGTCAGACTACACCAGCAATCTCCATTAGAAGAGACAGCTTTATACAGAACGTACGTTAACAGAACCCCTCACCTTCCCAACCACAACCATCATCCAGTAAAGAAAAGGGACTATACAATATTTCCATTTTCTGTTTCCTCACTCCATCTTCTTCCCTTCCTCTCCTACATCTATCTCTGATGCAGACCCTTCTGTTTCATCTTTTGTCCATTTTTCTTATCTGCCTTATCAGCTTTTAGTTAGATTTAATTCCTCCTCCCCCACCATTCCTGTATCCTGCCCCTTCCTATACTCTTTTTAATCCTGTTTCTCCTTCCTTTGCCAGCATCCAATTCCAGTCTTTCATCTCCTTTCTAGTCACCATTTCCACCCTAATCTACCTCCGCTCCTCCTCTACTTGCACCATTCCCTTCCATCATACATCCCTCTTCCATCTCCAGACCCTTTATGTCTTATCTCTTAATTTGGGTTCCCATTATCCTTTTTACTTCCCCATTTCCACCTTCTCACCTGCTTCAGAGACCTGCACCTATCAGACTTCTTCCTCCTCTATCTCCTATCCCCTCCCTCCAGAACCCACTGCCCCTGCCTCATCTCTAGCATTTATCCCCCTACATCTTCCCTCATACCCCCTTTCCCAGCATCCACTGCCCCTGCCTCATCTCTAGCATTTATCCCCCTATGTCTTCCCTCATACCCCCTTTCCCAGCATCCACGCACCTGTTTCCTTCAATATTTTTACTGCCTTTCCTCTTGCTGTCCTCCCAGCAACATTCCTTCTGCTCCTCCAAGTCTACCTTCTGCTGCATATGATCCTACTTTGCCTCTCTACCCTCTGTCCTCCTCTTCCTTCTCTACCCCCCACCCCAACATCAATTCCCTTCTCCCACTGCCACCCACTGCCACCCACCAACCTCTGCCACCTCCTCCCAGCCCTAGTTCTATTCTCCCAGACCCAGGATCAGACCCATCTCCCAGTCACCAGACCTACTATCTGTCCCCTTCTCTCATCCCAACATCTGCCAGAGTCGGCTCCCTAATACATTTCTAGATCAGACCCCTTCTCACTATCCAATAGCTCCCTTTGCCTTCAAAATTCCCTCCTCCTTTCTGTACTCTCTCCATCTTTATTTTGCTTGCTTGACTGTGCATGTTGGAGCTTCAGGGCAATTTACAAATCACTAAACAAAGGCTGCAGGGAGAAGAGGAAAGGAACACCAAATATATGACAGAAAAGGCAAGAGAGCAAACCTCTAAAGCATAGAACAGACAAAACCAGAAATCAACTAAACACGAGGGGTGGATGGGTAGGTCAAATGCTTGACAGAAGAGATGAGCTTTCAATAGGGATTTGAACCTGGGGTATGACTGTTCAGCATGGAGCACAGTGGCAAGGGAATTCCGCAGGGATGGCCCGAGGAAGAAAAAGGCAGAGTGATGGGTATGCTCAAGGTAGACCTGGGAAGGCAGTCACTGTGGACTGAGCAGAAGGCACGGGGGGGGGGGGGGAGAAAGGGGAGTGGATATGGATGAGGTCAGCAAGGTACCAGGGGTGGCCGTTATGGATGGTGGAGAGAATCTTGTATTGGTCTGAGTGGTGTGAGTGAGGAGGTGGGCGGTGGTATTTTGCTTAAGTTGCAGACAAAGCTGATATTGGGGGATGCCTGCCTTCCAAGACTACATTGCTGTAGTCGAGGCGAGATAAAGAGAAGGGAGACTGAGCGTGATCAGCAAAGGGGGAGGCAGAGAGCAGCGTACTCCACAAAGTTGTCAGAGTGCAGAATGAGCCCTGGACAAGGGAGGAGGCATGTTGGTGGAAAAAGGGCAGTCAAGGGTGATCCCCAGGTAACATAGGGACAAGGTGAGCGGGATCGAGGTGCCAGAAAGAGTGTGCTAGGTAAGGGGTAGGGGAAACGAAGGTAAGCCACATGGCTGAAGATTTGGAAGCGTTCAGGTGGAGATAGTTTGCAGAAAGCCATGAAGAGATTTTAGAAAGACAGGTATTGAGGGGAGAGAGATTGGGGGAAAGCAGGCAGGTATGGAAAATGAGAAGTACATCGCCATAATATGCTGAGATTCATGACTGTTGGACAATCAAGGCAAGAGTGGCAAGAAAAAGGTTGAAAAGGAGACAGCAGAGCCCAAGGGACCCCACATAGCAAGGAGGTAGAACCCATGAACCAAGAAAGAACGGGAGGAAAGGAAAGGCCAGAACCAGGTGAGGACTGTCCCATGCACCCTGTATTTGGCTAGGCGAGTGAGGAGTGTAGGATGGCCCACAAGATCAAAAGCAGAGGATAGGTCCAAGGAGACTAAGAGATCAACATGTTCATGTGCTATGTGTACCTCTGAGAAGGGAGAGGAGAATGGTTGTCAGTATTGTGATCAGGGCAGAAGCCAGATTGACGGGGTAAAGTGCAGATGTGGCATCCAGGAAGGAGGATAGTTGAGTGAAAACTAGTGTTTAGAGAAGCTTAGAAAGAAATGGAAGGTTGGAGATTGGCCTCCAATGTGTGGGCACAGAGGGGTCAAAAGAGGGCTTCTTGAGCACTGGACAAACAGCATGTTTCCAGATGGTTGGAAAAAAGACCTGAAGAGACTAGTATTGACCACGCTGAGGGTGAAAGGGAGAAGGGCTGACGATGGTATCAAAAGTCAGTGGAAAGGAACAGGGTTGAGAGGACAGGTTGTCTTGTGAGATTTGTGAAGGGCTGTGAAGAGCTCTGTCTCCATAACCAGGTAGAAAGTGTTCCAGGTATGCATGAGAGAGGGGCAGGTGGGGGATGACAGATGAGTGGCAGGGAGAGGAGAGGGAGAGGCAAGGGAAGAAGGGGGGGGGGAAGGGCATGTAAAGGAGGAGGGCAAGAGGGAAAAGAAAGGTGCAGAGAACAAATCTTTTCGGCGAAGAAGGTAGCCAAGCAGGCAGGGTCCAGAGGGGCCAAGGAGGGTGGTATGGAGCTGCTGGAGGTGGGGTGGAGAGACAAAAGGGAGCAGAGAGTCAGAGTTGACAGGAGGAATTTGAAGCCAAGGCAATGGAGGCTGAGTGGTAAGTTTATTAGAACAAAGCTGGAGGCATAGTAGCTGGAGGTGTATTTGTAGGCTGAATGATTTGGGTGAGGAGCGCTTCCACCAGTGCTGTTCGGTACAATGGAGCTGCGCCCTATACGGGTAGAAGCCAGTGTGGTACCATGGGTGGTGGGAAGGAGACAGAGCAGGACAGAGATGAGAGGGGCCAACGAGTCTAGTGCAGAGGATAACCTGGAGTTCCAGGTTTCTGCCTGGGCATCAGGCATCGAGGAGAGGTCATGCGGAAAGAGGGCAGTAGTAGAAGGGAAGTCAAGAATGGTAGAGGGCATAATATGCCATACCAGGCAATGTGGGCAGTGGGCTGAATGGGTCCAGGCAGGAGGTGGGGGGGGGGAGCAGCAAGAAAAGGGAGAGAAAAGAGGAGATGGTCTGTCCAGGGCAGGGGTGTGGCAGAGATTGCCAAGGGCACGTTTTGAGTGCTAGAAGTAGGAAATATCTGGTCCTGCAGTATGGATGGGACAGGCTGCATGCTGCCTGAAGGCAAGGTCTTCAACCAGCGAAATCAGGGACAGATCACGAGGGCAGGAGGGGGAATCAAAATGGCAATTAAAGTCGCCCAGGACCAACAGCTGAGGATAGGCAAGAGCTGCCTCTGAGAAGAGCAAGAGGAAAGCATCCCAAAGTTCTTGCTGCAAGGATAGGGGGGTGTATACAAGAAAAAAGTGTACTGGTGGAGCAGTGTTCAGACTGAGGGGGGGGGGGGCCTTGGGATAGTGGGGAGGGGTGGAGGTCACCACTAGAGGAAGTGAAGAGCGGAAGAGGACAGCCACACCACCCCCAGACCTCCTGGAACAGGGTGTGGGGGCAGCTGTTAAAAAAAAATGGTGCTGTACCTTGCACTTAAGATTCTTGTTCCCACGCCCTCTGACAGTTCCTGCTGCTGGGAGGCAGAACTGGCAGAGCTTTGCACAGCGGTTCAGCATGAAGCTCATGCCATGTTATGTTCCTCTGTTTATGAAACCTGTTGAATGTAAACCTGTTTAATGTATACCCAGCTGTTCATTGTAAGCACTGATCAATATTTGGTAAGTGTAGTTTCTGTTCATTGTAAACCGCGCTGATGTCGAATAGTGCGGTATAAAAGAAACTGTAAATAAATATTGCATGTTGTTTTTAGCAATGTAGAGATTAGAGAGAAATGGGGATGGAATACTGGAACATGAGGGTAGAGGGAGGTACACTACTTGCATGTTTGGAGGGCAGCAATGCCCCTTTACCTCCCCAAGCTACACTCATTGCCAAGAGCACAGCTTCAGTACCTGTTTATCTCGGACAGTAAATAAGGAGAATTATGGGGCTGTGGTAGTTTTAATCTCATTAGCAGCATTCCTATAGCCTGAAGCACACAGTCTAAGACAGACGAGACCTAGGATCTTTAACTTAAGAGTCTGGGGCAGTTCTGCTCTAGGGAGAAGCTTGTGAGCATGGAAACGAAGCCATATGCAGACTGAGTCATTATCCAAACAGGATTGCCCTGTGAACAGATTACGTCACTGACAAGGAGTGTCCCATTATACCCCTTCTGTCCACTTAATACCTGTGGTGGGGATAACCGATTAAATATGCTCACCCTGCAGGTTCCTCTAGTGAACGAGTTCTTCAGATATAAAACTATTCAAAGACGGAGCCCTTCACTGTCCTAGTACTGGGCATGAAAATCAGGTTGCAATCACTGCATTAGCATTTCACAGAGTACGTGCTCTTACACCATGCCAGAGAACGAGCAAAACCACTGTTCCTACAGGATGCTGACTCACATCTGCAGTGGGCCACTCACAACTGACTAAGGAGACAAAAATTATGTCCAACCATATATGCATCAGCGTTTCCAAGGTACTGATTTAAGTTCATCTGTATCCAGGAAAGAAAACCTCAGTTTGTTAAAGCGTCCCCATTCCGATATATCTCGCAAGCCAAGAATGAACTTGGGAAGCAGGGAAAATGGACTCTTCTGCAAATCCAAATAACCCTCAATGTCCATGGAGCCTATTTTGTTAGCCAGACATCTTAAAACCTCTGATGCAAGAAAGTTTCATCTGCCAGATCAAATTTTCTGCAAGAAACACATGGGGAGAAAGTGAACAGGAAGATAAGGTTTGGTGGTTTTATGTTACTAGCCCCGTTCAGCTCAGTCTTGTTCTATTGGCTGGCACACAGGTGAAGCAGTTACAGGCATGCAGTATTATTCTTAGCAAGGGAATAGCAAACCACAACCTTCTGCTGGGAGGAGAATTGGCAGAAAGACAAATTTTATGCAAAATTGTAAAAAGATACGTTTAAATCATAAAACCTCCTCCAGCAGTGCCAGGGAATACACTCCCAGTCCATCCTTACCAATTAGAAAAAGCTTTATGAAAACTTCTAAGGAGATCTTCATAATGCCAGCTCTTAACTAATATGGAGAAACAAAAATGCTTAGAAGATAAGCTTTTCTGTCTAGCATTTCACGACCTCAGCAAATAATTTGCAACAGACTAAAGCAAGTAAGGGCCATGTTCATAAAGTGTAGTAAGTTTTTGCATTTACCACAAACAGTGATGTAAATTCTGCTTAATCTGTCCCTGTGGTACAGGGAGGGCTGAAGGGGGTCCCACTTGCAGTCTCTCAGATCCTTTAAAATGGACTTTGTTTTTGGGGGGGCCTTTCAGAAAGTGTTTCTTGGGGCCCTGACCCCACATTAGCAGTGAAAACTAACACATGGTAAGTGTAAAGCCTGTGTGATAAATTAACAACCCCCCTTTACCAAGCACCCCCAATACGTCCCCCCCCCCCCCCGACACCATATTATGATTCCCCCCCACCCCTGACTTTTCCCCAAGAATAGCACTGGTAGTTTAGTGAACCAGGACAGGAATGGTCCTCCCCCCACTCCTACCCTGTAGATGTTGAGGTTCAAAACAGTGTCTATGACCTCTAGAGGACTCGTGGTACTACCACTGAGTCAATATTCCATATAAGGGTAATCCATAGTGGTCATAGATCTACCCCAAAAAGTAGCTAGTAGCAAGCAGATTTCTGAAGTACAAAGGTTATAAAGTCTGCAATTATGAAGCAAAGAATTATGAATTTGGAGCATTTACTGGATTACCAACTGGCACTTGCCTGTTTCAAGATGTACAGTAGCCTTTCCAACAATGGTGGTCCTGTGATATGAGGGGGTGGTCAGGGAATGTGTTTGTAAGACTTCTACTCTGAGGAGAGGTTGTTGGGGGAGTCTATCATGGGGACATGTCTAATTGGGGGGCAATTAGGGGTTATTTTGGTCTGGGCTAAGGCCACACTACCTGACAGTAGCATAGCTGCACTTAACACCATGCTTGTGATAGCATTAAGTGCAGCCGCACTAATTGGTAGTCCTGACACTTAGCGCATGGTAACCTACCTATACGTTAGTTGTCAGGGCGCAGTTGGCTCTTTGCCCATGTTCAGCAGTTAGCATGGGCTCACTATGCATTTTATGGTGCAGTAACCATTAGCATGGGCCCATATTAACACTGCACATTAAACCCAGAGTTAATGACTTAGCAGCTTGCCCCTAAGATCTGAGCCTCCATGGTATCAAATGCTTGCTTCCTCTGATATCCAGATCAATGCTCTTTCCAAGTATCTCTTAATGGTTCACTCAGCTTCTCAGCCTGTTCCTTTCTGGTGTTCAAGGTTCACTCTTAGGGCCAATTTTGTTTAATATTTTTCCCCCTTTACCACTCTTTAGTCTTTAGGTTGTAACCCTTTTGTTTTTGAGATAAATATACAGGGCCTGCTATGCAAATGGATTAACATGGTTAGCAAGCCTGCTGTTAATCCCCTTATCCTGGATTTTCAGTGCCACTAACATAGGGCCATAGTTTTTAGGAGTGAGAACCGTTTGCAGGGTGGTGGGGCACATGTAGGGGCAGTTGGCAAGGTTGTGGAATAGTTGAGGGTTGAAGTAGTTCATGGGGGATATTTTTTAGGAATGGGGTAGTACTGTATGTGGAATGGCAGGATAGTTAGTGTGGTATATTTTGAGGGCGACATGTTGCAGGTTGGTGGTGCAATTAAGGGAGGTATTGTTTAGGGATTGGAGCAGTTTGGGAGTGGTAGGGGAGTTGCAGGGGGTAGGATATGAAGGGGAGAGTTGCAAGGGGGTATATTTTGGGGATGGAGCTTTTGTGGGAGGTTGTTGGAATGGAGAGATTTGTGAGACGATCAGGCAATTGCAGGAGGGATTTTTTTTAAGAGTGGGGACAGTATTTGGTATGGTAGAGCAGTTGTAGGGTGTGTAGTTTTTAGGGATGGGGCAGTTTACAGGGTGGTGAGGCAGTTTTGTGGGGTATTTTTTGTGGTGGAGACATTTGGTGGGAAGGTAAGGTAGTTATGAGGACATAGTTTGGAAGTTGGGGCAATTGTGGGAGGGGGTGCAGTTTGTGGTGGGATGGTTTGGGAGGTTGGCAGAGTAGACAACAGGGAGAGTAAGTTTAAAAAGGAGCAAATTCTCTAACTACTATGTTTCACTATGCAGACGTTGTTATGCTACAGATGCTGAACTCCTCCCATGGAAATATGTTGGGCTAATTTATGGAGGGGAAGGGTGCTTGTATCTGGAGCCCTCTGTTCAATTTGGTCCATTTTCAATTTCTGTGTTTTTTTACCAGTTTTTCTTCATATGGCAAGTTTCATTCCATTCTGTTAAATTTTCAGAGTTATTTTGCCCCTCAACAGCTTTTATATAATTCTTTGCAACTTCTGTTGGGTTGGAAAGAATAAGACTTATTCATGTCTCAAAAATCAGTTTCTAGGTTTGTTTTTTTTGTTTTACCAATCAAGTCAGTGCTGATTCCTGGTGACCCAGCTGCCTCTGGGTTTTCTTGGAAGTAGATTGCCAGGCCTTTCCTGAGGCAATGGAGGGTAAAGTGACTTGCCCAAGGTCACAAGGAATTGAACCCTTGTCTTCTGTGTAACTAGGCAGTTGCTCTAACCACTAGGCTACTCCTCCATTTAAATAAGTGTGCCAGTTTCCACATTTCCAGCTACAGAGTTTTCATAATACTACAGTTTTGGAAACTGGCAATGAGAATCCAGGTTTTTGGACAGCCTGATTACTTTTAAAGCTCATATTTACGTTTCAAGAAGAGTACTGAAATTCCCCCTTCTGTGACTCCACCACCACCACCACAAGGCAGATCCTAATTCTACTGTAACCGTCATACCCGAAGAATGGGAACAGCGTGTCCAGCTCAAAGATGAGATGCTCATGGCAGGAATAAGTGGACACCTCTGATCATAGGATCTACCTAAAACAGCCAGCTGCAAGCATACTTCTGAAGTGCAAAGAGTTTAAAGCCCGTTTGTGCTTATAAAGCAAATAAATTATGAATTTGGCTCATTTATTGGATTTAAGAGCTGGCATTTGTCTCAAGATGTTGCTCCATCCACCACCTCTCATGCTCCCATCCCCACTTGCTAGTAGGATGACAGTGTAGTGCTGTGCCTCAGGACACATCCTCCTCCTGTGCTATCCAGGGCTCACGTCATGCTTTGAACTGATCAGGACACCATAATGCTGGGCAGTTTAAAGCATGAAACTAGGGGCTTGGGCCACAGAAACAGATGTTCCAAGGCACTAAACTGACACTTCAGTCATCCTGGCAAACCAAAATGGGCAAGGTGAAGACAGCCAACTTCCACCACTGCCAGCACTATGCCCTAGACACTGATTTGCCACCTTGGTCCTGCTTCCTCTGGCTGTACCTTCCCTCCAAGGCCAGGGCTAAAGCAGATTGAGATAAAAGCAGTTAGCAAAGCTCATCACTGCCCTCTACTGGCACATCCAAGGCTGTACTGAGAACATGAGTCACCACAGACTGTGGTTCCAAAAGCTGCCTTGTATCCACCTTCCCTTAGAGGAGTCTTCAGTCAGCACTAGCTGCTAATGAAAGTAAGGGGGCAACAAAACAGTCCCAGACTATAGAAGCCCAAAAGAGGCTGGGCAGGCTGAAAGCCACCCACAGGACTTGTTTAAACAAACACTCCTGCTTTAGAGAGTATGCCATATGACATCTCAGAGCAACTGGGGTACACTGGTCTTTGGGTTCTCATCTTACTAAAGCTTAGAAGTAACCATGGGATTAAACATGAAGTAGTCTGCCTATTGACTGTTAGAAGATACTGGCTGGAGAAGATGCTGGCTGGCCGACAAAAAATGAGATGGATCAAAATCTGAATCTGCTATTGCAGCCAACCCCACTACACTATGTCAACCTTTCTGTGAAAGCCAATTTTCCACTCTAAAACTCCTACACAAGGCAGCTCTGTATTTGCTTTGGCAGACAGGGGAGATAAATGTCAGGAAAACAGAGCGAGTTTATTTTCTGCACTGGACACAACTCGAGAAGTAAAGCCGTTTCTCAGTTGCATATATGATAGAAGGAAATGGTAGGACAATGGAAGCAGTTGGCCATGAAGCTGGAGATGGAAAGCTGCCCGCTGTCACTGCTGGTGGACTTGGTTTCAAGCAGCATAAGGGTAGGGGGATAAAAGCACACGATCATAGGTGAAATTCCTCCACTAAACATACAAAGTTATAAGCTTACGTCCCAACAAGGTGTTACTTTAAATGGATAAGTATTTGTTTAAAGATATGCATATATTTTCAAAAGCAGCATTGTTTTCTCCTGCCTGTAAAATTGTTTTTGGTATGTTTAAAGCACTGGTGGCCACACCATTGAACATTGATTTCTTGGTATCCATATGGTGAGCCAAAGGAAAAACACAACAGAATTGGGGGGTAGACAATGGCCACTCAATGATGCATATCCAAGATGAAAAAACCGGGGGACCCGGCTCAGCTGTGTTTCAGCAAAAGTCTCCAGCATCAGGGATCAAAATAATTCACCAATAAATTAAGGTCTATAAGTATGACTGTGAACCTAAGTAGAAAATCCGACTTGTGATATCATAGAGTCTCTCAGAAGTAAGAGCTAAACAGGGACAGCCTGAAGTTACCTAAAAAGGTTCAGAAAGTTGCAGGCAGGAGAGTTTTTGCCTATAGTAGTGCTTTATTCACAGTCGTACCTATTGACCTTATATTAGTGAATGATTTTGATCCTGATGCAGGAGAGGTTTGCCAAAACGCAGCTGAGTTGAGTCCCCTATTAAAGTTTACATCTTGGATACACATTGAGTGGTCATTGTCTACCTTCACTTTGTTGCTTTTCCTTTGGTTTGCCTATTGGAGGTTCCCTTCTCCTGTTCCTTGATTGAGCCATATGGTAGGAACATAAAAATAATTCCATCTGTGCCAGAGGATGGAGAACCTTTGTCAGACACATTAACATGTGTTCTCTATATAACAAGCAGATTTAAGGAATGTTTGAAACATTTCCCACATTTCATATAATTTTTAAACCAAAATGACAGGAAAAAACAAAGAAAAATGTTTGGCCCTATGCTCATAATGTGTAATGTTTAATATAGCTCAAAAGGAATACTACACACTAATGCAATAGCCCTGAAACAGAAAAAAAAAAAAGAGAAGGTGTTCACACCTACAAACAAGGGAAATTAAACAAAATGGAAAATTTGTCTTACACACCACTGGCACCTTTCACAATAGCTGTCGCTTCAGAAAAGCCTAATTAATGAGCAAGGGTGCACTATGGGAAGGACAGATTCTGGAAGACAATTCTACAAGTCTTTCAAGGTTTCTTCTTAATTCAGCTAAAATGGAGTGAAAACCCAACTACCTCCCCCCCCCTACTGAAGCACCGTGCATTAGTATCCTCCTATATACGAAGTGAGCTAAGCCTCCTCTGCTACATAGCGGCACGGCAAGTTCAGAATAGGTCAGGAGCTGTATCAACATTAGTAAAGACTGAACAAAGCCAAATGGTAAGAAACTAAATCAATCTTGTGCTGTTACTCCAAAACCTAAGGAAAACGTTAGCGATTATAAAAGCAGCATAGATAGGGGTATATTTACCAAGCCCCCTGCTGGTAAAGCGGGTCTGGGCTGCATTACTAGTGCAGGATACTGCACTAGACACAGGTGGGCAGGGTCAGCTGTTCCCTGAATTCAATGCAGCTCGCCGTGTTACTGTCACCACTCACTCACTGTGCTGGCAGTAGGTGCTCTCCAAGCACTGGCAGGATGAGCTTTCAAGACACTAGCTGGCCCGCAGCGGGAACACCCATTCCCTGCCCAGGTAGCAGGGGGTTTTTAGCACAGGCCCTATGCTACTTGGCAGCCCAATGCCAAACACAAAGCGCTAACCCCACGCTGCCCACATAGCACTTTAGTAAATATGCCCCATAATTTCCCATTAATTCTCAACCGGTTATGGTTCAAGAATTCCCAGGCAAAACGTGAATCAAAGGGGGAGCGCATGCGTCCAGACAACCTTGTGGCTGGCAATCAGAAGGGAGCCTTTATTTGAATCAAAGACTGGCTGACAAGCACAGGATTTGTGTTTTCTGGTAGCCTGACAGAACAGATATAACCAGAACTTGCTGAACTTAATGGAACCGGGCAACAAATTCCATTCAAGATATACGGGCCAGTTTGTGAAGGATCTTTTGCCACTGCTTGCTGAAAGAAATAAAGATTTTCAATCCAGTTCCTCTGTTACTAATAGGAAACCAAAGCTGATCTGCACCTCAGAAACACAAATTCTAAATTTACTGTAAAAAGGATCATGTTGCTCATTGAGAAGTGATGGGTGCCCAGGGAATGTATGTCTCAAGTCCCATTGAAATCCTAGGAACCCGCCAAATGATTGCCCAAAGTACCATTATCTAGTGGAAAAAAAAAAAAATCACTGCCAACTTTAGACTGCATTCCCTCTAATACAGGGGCTTTAAAACCTAAACTAATTTATTGTGATATTTTTAGCTTGTACAAATATAAGCTCTAGGGTTTTGGGGTAGAAATAGAATGCGTCTCAGTGACCTATTTCAAATAGCAAGATCTCATAGCCATGATCATAGCCCCCAGTTTCCTGCAACAGCTCAGGGGTGGATTCTGTGGCAAGAATTAGAAAGTGGTTTTCTAATTGTGACATTTGCACAAGTTAAATTGAATTATTTACAATTTAAATGTTAATGTTGCATACTAAAAATAAAGGGGGATAATTCAAAGGTATTAACATGATTACTGCTGCTGAATATCCAGGGGGTGCCTCCTCACGCACCAAGACTAACTCGTTAGCATCAAGGCATGCCAGGGGCAGTAGTGAAATATTTTACTTAACAAGTTTTTTAGACTGTCTTTCTACAAGTCAAAATGTTTTACAAGTAACTCAGTGTAGTAACATGAAGTGCTAAGTACACTGAATATAGGAATACACTAACTTACGCTTTAACCAACACTGAAATATGTTAATTAACTGTATTTCACTTTATTTTCAAGTTTCACTGTAAACTGCTTTGATTTTCGAAAGGCAGTATATAAGTTCAATTAAATAAAATAAATGTACATGTGATACAGCATTGTAAGTTGAGCTAAAAGTGATGGTGCATGTAGATACTGTGCTGGTTAGGTGTCGCTAGGCCATAGTATTCAGTAAATAATGTTTTCAGGGATTTTCCATAGTCCTGTAGGAGTTGAATGTCCCTTATTTGTGGCGGAAGAGAGTTCCATGATACTGTTTTAATAGCCACCAGAACATCCAGCACCAGTACCCTGGATGAGCCTGAACTTGTCAGAACTTAAGGTCAGATCTGTTTAGCAACGGTCTAGGAGAGCACCAGGAACAGTGGGTGCTATTGGCTGCAGAAGGAAGTAGAATTTTGTCAAGAATGTAATGGCCACATTGTGGACACTGATCACCTAAGTCTGAAAAATGAACCATCACCATTATGAAAATTAAAAAGACATCAGGCTACTGTGGTATCCACTTGCTACCAGTAGATTATAGTTGTATGCAGCTGGAGACAACCATTGCAATGCAATGTGTTCCTTCCAGTCAGTGCTGACTCCTGGTGACCCAGCAGCTCCTGAGTTCTCTTGGCAATGTGACAACCATTAAGACAACTAAACAGATCAGTTTTCTCTCTTTAGACTCTCAATGCAAGTTGTTTTAGTATCAATGGATAACACTGGGAGGAGAATTTTCAAAAATCACTTCCACACATGAACTGGCCCTTTCTTCCTGACCATAAGGATATATAAGCTTTCATAGCATGCACACTTTCAGCAAGGTTAAAGAGGCATTCCTGGGGCTGTGTTCAGGGCTGGATTTAAAATTTTGGCACCCATAGGCAAGACCAGAGAGAAGATGCCAGAGAGCCAGGAGGGGGCCCTGTCAGAGATCCTGAAATGACTTAAAGGCAGAAGAGTAGAGGACGACTATAGTGCAACAGTGGTGCCCCTTAGTTTAGGGCCATCTGTATGCCCTGATTCAACGTAGGAGCTGGTTCCTCCTTGGCCTGATTACTTGATACCTTCAAAATTTGGTGCCTAAAGAAGTTGCCTATGCCTAAATTCAGGTCTGGATGTGTGTGTTTAGGTCAGAGGTGGCAAACAGCATGCATATGCTTGCTTTTCAAACATACATGCATTTTTTACCTCCTGATCAGTGCCCATGCAAAAAGTAAATGCAAATTGTGTGCCGTTAGATACCATAAGTATGCAGCACAAATCTTCTAATTAGGTTCAAGTGTGCATGCCTAGAGGTGCACACATACACTGCTCAGGAAAGCTATTCAGAATTGTCCCCATTATATCCATATGTCAACCCCGCACGAATGATGTGTAAGTTCACAAATTGTGTGCTGTATCCATGAAATGTGAGTGTGGCTGTGGCTCACCCCCCCCTCTCCCCCCCCCCCCCCCCAGGAGGAGGTGTGCAAGTGCAATTCTGCAGAACAGAGCTGACAGGGAGGCTGTACTGAGTGCAGGTGCTCATTCACCAGTTCCTACAAGTTTCTTGAAAAAGGAGGCCGACATCAGTGCAGGAGGCGAGACGGCTGCGCTTCATGGATACGCCGGCTCACCTTTGTGCTCAGTACAACTTTTCTTCCAGCTGCATTCTGCTGAGCAGCATTTCCACACTTCTACCAGGACAATGATCAGCTTGAAGGGTAAGGGGAATGGGAGAGAGAGTCTGCCTTTCCTCTAATTAGCTATATCTAATATCAATCCTATCTCTCTTCAAAAGCCAGTATTGTTTGCACATAAGACAGCAAGGGGGTACTGGTTTATCCTGGCTCCTACCTTTGGTCTTGATCGCCGTTTCAATAGCAATTGCATCCCTCTCTGCATCGAAGTTGGTGGATGGCCTGACAGATCCAAGCTGGTGTTGCTGGCTTGCAGTTTGCTAGAAAAACAAACAAAAAAAAGCAGCAATAATGTCTTTGCTCTTCATGTGCAGACTTTAAGGTGACCACTCACTCAGACAAGTCACAAATTAACTACCACCAAGTTAACACAGAAGTGGTGGGGGGCAAAGAGTGAGAATTCAAAATGGCATGGGACAGACACAGTGGATACCTTTGTAGCAACAGGATAAAATCAAAACAAACTTCTTATATCTCAAGAGATGGAGGGACCTGCATGAGCATTGCAAAGGCATGGGGAGGGGTGACCTACATGGAGCGGCAAGGTGCACTTACTCTTGTCACCTTGCTGGGCAGACTAGATGGACCATGCTGGTCTCTCTGCCGTCATACTACAGTATGTCACTAGACATACACAGCACTGTATACATATAACAGTCCCTGTTCCAGAGCTTACAATCTAAGACAGAACAGGGGACTAGGGAATTAAGGAAAAATGATTAAAATACACATGAATATAAATAGAATAAGGGGCGGGGGGTCAGGATCCAAAAGCAGCCTTTAAGAGGAGTTATGAATTTGAATAGGGCCAGAGATGACGCTTGACATACTGACTATTCCAGGCATAGAGTGTAGCAAAATTGAATGAACAGAGCGGAGTTGGCAGAAGTACATAGATACAAGGACTTATTTGATGAGATGAGTTGCCAAAGAGGGTTGTAGGGTAAAAAGAAGAGGTAGTGAGGAGTCAAAGAACAAATGCATTTGTAGGATAGTGGGAGAAATCTGAACTGTCTGCAGAAGCAGATAGCGAACCAGTGAAGTGACTTTTGGGAGCATAGTGACACTATAAGAAGATTAGCTGTGCAGCTGAATTCTGAACACTCTACCCTTCAATGGGAGACCATTGAGGAGCAAGTTAAAGTTGCAATACTCTGGAGGGTAGGTGATGAGTGGATAAATGTCTTGGCAGTGTGTTCTGAAAGGAAGGGACAAATTTTGCTGATTTTATAGAGCAAGAAATGACAGGTTTGAGTTCTGTTGGATATGTGCAGAGAGGAGAGTCAAAGATGACCCCAACATACCAAGCAGAGGAGATAGTGTTATCCACACAAATGGAGAAGGGAGGAATAGTGTGTGGGGGGGGCGGGGGGAAGATGTGAATCTAGGGGAAAAGATAAGCAGCTCCATCTTGGCTATATTCAGTTTCAGATGGTGGCAGGGCATCCAGGCAGCAATGTCAGACAAGCAAGCTGAAGTTTCAGCTTGGATTCTTGGAGAAATTTCTGGGGTAGAAGCAAATCTGAGAGTCATCAGCATAGAGATGGTATTGAAAACCATGAGAGCAGAATAGGGCACCAAGGGAACAAATGTAGAGAAAAGAAAAAAGGAAGAAGAGGTTCCAAGCACAGCCCTCAGGTACACTAACTGAAAGTGGGATAGCAGTGGAGGACGACCAAAAAAAAAAAAACATACTGAAAGTGCAATGGGAGCGATAAGAAAAAGACAAAGAAATATAGAAACATAGAAACATGACAGAAAGACCACATGGCCTATCTAGTCTGTCCTTCCATAACTACAACAGTCCACTTTTTACCTTGAGATCCTGTGTTGGTCCCATGCTTTTTTAAATTCAGTTACTGTCCTCATCTCTACCACCTCCACTGGGAGACTATTCCATGGATCCACTACTCTTTCCGTAAAGAAATATTTCTGCATATCACTCCTGAATCTATCTCCCTTCACCCTCATCCCATATCCCCTCGTAGCAGAACTTGCTTTCAATTGAAAGAGGCTCTCTCCCTGAACATTTATGCCACGGAGGTATTTAAACATCTCAATCATATCACCTCTATCCCGCCTTTCCTCTAAGGTGTATATATTAAGATACTTCAGTCTGTCCTCATATGCTTTATAATGAAGCCCACTAATCATTTTAGTAGCCACCCTCGGCACCGACTCCATCCTGTTCACATCCTTTAAGCTGCGGTCTCCAGAATTGCACACTATACTCCAAATGAGGTTGCACCAAAGACTTATACAGAGGCATTATCACCTCCTTTTTTCTGCTAGCCATTCCTCTCCGTATGCACCCAAGCATCCTTCTAGCTTTTGCCGTCGCCTTTTCTACCCGTTTAGCTACTTTAAGATCAGACACAACCATGCCTAGGTCCCGCTCTTCTTTAGTGGACAAAAGTACTTCACTTCCTATACTGTATTGCTCCCTTGGATTGCTGCAGCCCAAATGCATGACCTTACATTTTTTAACATTAAATCCCAGCTGCCAAATTCTAGACCACTCTTCAAGCTTAGCTAGATCCCTCCTCATGTTATCTACACCTTCCTGGGTGTCTACTCTATTGCAGATTTTGGTATCATCTGCAAAGAGGCAAACCTTACCCGACAGCCCTTCCGCTATATCACTAACAAAGATGTTAAAAAGAATCGGACCAAGGACAGATCCCTAGGGCACACCACTGGTAACATCCTTCTCCTCAGAGTGAGCTCCATTTACTTGTACTGTCACCTCCCACCCAACCAATTTCTAACCCAAGCAGTAACTTTGAGCACCCTAGGGATGGACCCTAGTTTGTTTATAAGTTGCCTGTGAGGAACAGTGTCAAAGACTTTACTGAAATCTAAATACACCACATCTAGAGCTCTCCCTCGGTCCAACTCCCTGGTCACCCAGTCAAAGAAATCAGATTTGTCTGACAAGACCTGCCTCTGGTGAATCCATGCTGCCTCGGATCCTGTAATCCGCTGGACTCCAGAAACCTCACGATTTTCTCTTTCAGCAGCGTTTCCAATAATTTACTCACCACCGAAGTTAAACTAACCGGCCTGTAGTTTTCAACCACATCCTTACTTCCGCTTTTGTGTAAAGGCACCACATGAGCCTCTCTCCAGTCCTTTGGCACCACTCTCGACCCCGAGGCATTGAAAAGGTCAGTCAGTGGAGTTGCTAGAACGTCCCCAAGTTCCCTCAGTATTCTAGGGTGTATCCCATCCGGTCTCATCGCTTTGTCTACTTTAAGTTGAGCTAGTTTCTCACAAACACAGTCTTCTGAAAATTGTTCAAGATGTCCCTCGCTTCTGTTCCTATTTGTGGGTGTTTTCTGAGGTCCTGCTCCTGGTTCTTCATCTGTGAACACAGAACAGACTATTGAGAAGGTGATCAAGTGTCAAAAGCAGCAGTATGAATAAAGATACTGGATTTGGTAAAACAGGTCCCTGGAGACTTTGAAAAGGCTATTTTAGTAGAATACAGATACCAAAAGCCAGTTTGCACTAGATCCAGAATGACTTGAGGAAAGTCAGTCAAGACAGCAGTGATGAACCACACATTAAAGTAGTTGGATACAAAAGGGAAGAGAGATGGGCCAATAATCGGAAGTGTAGGTAGAATCCAATAAAAGTCTGAGGAGCGGTGTAACCACAGAACATCTGAAGGCAGCAGGCATGGCTGCAGTGGAAGTAACTGATGGAAGGGATGACAGTTGGAGGAGTTTAGTAGATGGGTGGGAATGCAATCAGAGGGGCAGGAAGTGAGTTTGGAGAAAAGATGTGCAGTTTCCTCCTGTGAATTTAATAAAGGAAGAAAGGGTGACAGGGGTTGAAGGAAGGATCTGACCCTTCAGAAAGCCTTTGACAAGGTCCCTCAGACTTTTGGCAAAACTAAAGAGTCATAGGATAGGAGGCAGTGTACTATTGTGGATCAGGAACTGGTTAAAAGATAGAAAGCAGAGGGTAGGGCTAAATGGCCAATTTTCCCAATGGAGAAAGGTGAATAGTGGTGTACCCCAGGGATCTGTGCTGGGCCCACTGCTTTTTGACATTCATAAATGACCTGGAAAAGGGAACGAGTGAGGTTATCAAATTTGCAGATGACACAAAACTAAAGTTGTTAAAACCCAAGAGGACTGTGGAACATTGCAAGAGGATCTTAAATTGGAAGACTGGGCATCAAAACGGCAGATGAAATTTAATGTGGACAAGTGCAAGGTTATGCACCTAGGAAAGAACAACCCAAACTATGGTTACACGATGCAAGGTTCCACATTAGGAACCACCACCCAGGAAAAAGATTTAGGCGTCATTGTGGATAACATGTTAAAACCCTCGGTCCAGTGTGCAGCAGCGGCCAAGAGAGCAAATAGAATGCTAGGTATCATAAGGAAAGGAATGGAAAAAACAAAAGATATTATATTGCCTCTATATCGTTCCATGGTGAGACTGCACCTTGAATATTGTGTGCAATTCTGGTCGCCGTATCTTAAAAAGGATATAGCGTTATTAGAAAAGGTTCAGAGAAGAGCCACCAAAATGGTAAAGGGGATGGAAGGATACTCCTATGAAGCGAGGCTAGAAAGGTTAGGGCTCTTTAACCTGGAAAAGAGACGGCTGAAGTGAAATGAAGTCAGCATTGGCACAGGATTTAAGCTGAATATGTAGGTATCCGAGGCAGAGGACTATAGTGTTATAGTGAGAGACCGTCTCAGACTGATGACATAGGGCTGAGAGGGGAAACAAGAGCAATGAAGACAGCTGAAGGGTCAACAGCCTGAATATTTCTAAATATGTAAGTGAAGATTGGTCAAGACTATGGTGAAGCATGGATAAGAGTGAACTTTAGCAGATGATAGTCAAATAGGGGAATAACTTTACACAAAAGCAGAAGTAATGTGGTTGAAAACTACAGGCCAGTTAGTTTAACTTTGGTGGTGAGTAAATTATTGGAAATACTGCTGAAAGAGAAAATAGTGAGGTTTCTGGAGTCCAGCGGATTACAGGATCTGAGGCAGCATGGATTCACCAGAGGCAGGTCTTGTCAGACAAATCAGATTTCTTTGAATGGGAGAGTCCTAGATGTGGTATACTTAGATTTCAGTAAAGCCTGACACCGCTCCTCACAGGCGACATAAACTAAGCATGGACCCTAAAGCAACTGCTTGGGTTTGAAATTGGTTGAGTGGGAGGCGACAAAGGGTACAGGTAAATGGAGCTCACTCTGCCCCAGGGATCTGACCGTGGTCCAATTCTTTTTAACATCTTTGTTAGTGATATAGCGGAAGGGCTGTCGGGTAAGGTTTGTCTCTTTGCAGATGATACCAAAATATGCAATAGAGCAGACACCCAGGAAGGTATAGATAACAATGAGGGATCTAGCTAAGCTTGAAGCATGGTCTAGAATTTGGCAGCTGATATTTAATGTTAAAAAATGCAAAGTCATGCATTTGGGCTGCAGCAATCCAAGGAAGCAATATAGTATAGGGGGTGAAGTACTTTTGTAGCTAAAACAGGTAGAAAAGGCAAACAAAAGCTAGAAGGATGCTTGGGTGCATAGGGAGAGGAATGGTCAGCAGAAGAAAGGAGGTGATAGTGCCTCTGTATAAGTCTTTGGTGCGACCTCATTTGGAGTATTGTGTGCAATTCTGGAGACCGTACCTTCAAAAGGATATAAACATGTTGGTGTCTATACAGAGGGTGGCTTCCTACCTTGGCAGAATTTTAGTTATTTACATGCATATGTGACCTCTTATAAATACCAAGAGTAAAGGTAAGCATGTTCATGTGATGGTGTGTCCTTTGCCAACAGGCGTGCACATTAATGGAGTGCAAAGGTATGCACATAGCTTGTGTAAGTTATAGTACTTTAATAGGTGACCACTTGGTTTGCTTATTGGATCATAGTAGTTCTGCTAGAATCCGAGAACTGTCAGTGAACCCCCCCCCCCCCCACCTCACAAGAGATTTGTCCCAGCTCTTGTATGGGCATGATTTACTGTTTCCCCATTAAGAAAGCTTAATAGGTCAGGCCCTTATATGCTGTTAGAGTGCCAAAAGAAGGCAGTGACCCTTCTCCACTTCCCCTCCCACCAACCCCAATGAGTAGGTGGTCAGCAGCATACTGGTGGCACTTTATAGCTGCACCTAAGGCAACTTCCTTTTTTGCTTCACATATCACCATGGCCTGGTAATACATGAAGCAACAAAAACTATCCTCCCCCTCAATCACCCAGTCCTGCAGGAATCCAAGTCCCTCTCCAAATGTTCCCAGTAGGCAGCCTATCTTACAGATACAATACTCAAAGCTATCAGACATTTTCAAAAAAGTGGTCTATCAGAGTCCAGGGAGAGAGATTCTACTCAAAACAAAATCAGTAACTAGCATTTCATTCCTTTGTATTTAGCTCATGCTTTTCTAGTAGGCCAAGTTACATTCCTGCTCTAAGAGCTTTATAAGCAAGGGCCTCTCGCTATTGCTTATCATTGACTTTCCTTGTTCGCATTGCTGACTACTTTAGAGACTGGTAATGTCTTTCCAAGGCTGTCACTGAGGAGAGAAGTTAATGTCTGCTAATGCCTTTGGCTACCCTTTAAATATGAGGAATGAGCACTCGCTCCTATTTTCCTGCTGGTTTTGATACCTCGGTGAGTGAATCAGGGGAGAAGAGGAATAACCAATAGGTCCTTGACACAGCCTTGGCATTTTTTTAGGGAGGGGGATGACAGGGATTAGGGATGTAGATGGGACAGGATTCTGGAAGGTCTGCATTCGTTTAACCTGAGCCTGAGTTTGGAGCAAGCCTCTGGCCCTCCAGGGAATTGGGATCCCAGGGAAGTGAAGGGTGCAGCCATTATTAAAGGGACTCACTGGCTCCACTTCAGCCTGCAGGAAGGGAGGCATTTTCAAAATTCTCATTCATGGCTATGACTGGAAAAGCAAAATGCACTCATGAAAGCAAAACATGCAAGACTTCTCACAAAATCGAGTCACAAATGCAGACAAGCAAACATTCATTTGTATCTGTAGCTAAATTTCAGAATTTTTTTCATGGGATTAGGACATCAGTCTCAAGGCCTTTAAATCACTATTATCTATGTCTGCTATACAAGTACTACAGAAGATGCTCCTATACAGGCAATACAGAAGAGAGAAACTACTTATCAGTAGAAATGGAGCTATATGTCACCCAATATAGGGCATCCTGTAAGGAACGTGACCTCTATTCACAAAGATTAACATTTAGCTGCAAGCAACACACTTTACTATGGCAGAGGAATACAAAAAATTTTCTAAAATTAGTTTGCTTTGGAGGAAGACTAAATTTAAATTAGGAACCAAAAACACTAAAATATGTTCGATTCTAGAGGGACAAATCCTGCCTATAACAGATAGCTTTACAGTATTTATACAGCAACTAGACTAAAAACTCTGTCATATTCAACCAGCCAGTCTATCAAGGAATGTTATGCAATTGTGTTCTAGTTTATGACGTCCGTAAAGGTGGCATTTACTTTCTCTAGGCTGTAAGATTTGTCCCTATCCAGGGAGAAAAACCTCAAATTGAGCTTTCTGCTTGGATCCATAATTTCTCTTCTCCTATCCAGCCTCACGGTCCTCCTCTTTTTAAATACTAATATGTCAATTGATTCACGATTTCCCAGAAGTGTTCCACTTATTCACTGTGGCTGCAGCAAACAAAGAAACCCACCTGGGATGTTGCCATTTACAATAAATAAAAGCAAACCACCAACAAGAAATACACAACATCCTGCTTAAAGTAGCAAGGCACTGGAGAGAGTTTTGATATGAATACTTGTATTTCCCTAGGCTGATGTAGTCCTAGCAAATGAGGTCAACTCCAAATAAGAGGGAGAGGGTGTTGTACTGGCATGATCTACAAGTTTTCACTCGATAGACTGGTTGAATTTTTTGGACAGACTTGGTAAATACAGCACATAGTTTAAAAAAATACTAGAACACGGTACTTACGTTTCCCTCAAGGGTGAGTTTGCTTAGAATTTCGTGAATTGTGGCCATTCTGAGAGAATCTGAAAGATATAATGGAAACATAAGCTTCTCTACTGCTGCGATATCATAGAAGCTTTAGTGTGCACCTGCAAGTAAGACTGAAGCTCCCCCACAGTAGTGCAGCATGGGGCATGTTTATTAAACCGCAACCACTGCTAGCGCAGACTCCAGCATGTGGAAAGTATGGAGGTCCCGTGCTGAAAACACCCAAGCTAGGAGGTTAGCACACGGATGGGTGGACTGGGGATGAATATGGGTGCTGATGGCACATCATGGCTAGAATGAGCATAATGGGTGCATGCTAACAATCATTCACACATGCACTTAATGCCAACTGAATGGGTGGCATTAGGTGCATCCACATGCTGGCAGGTTTTGCAACATGCCAATGTCAATGGGATGGACATGCATGCCCTCTAAAGTTGGTGCAGACTTCCACGTGGATTTTGCAGCCCAAAGACCCACTACCTGCATGTTCTTTAGTAAACATACCTTTATGACTGCTACAAGGATTGTGTGTGGCTTTAGTAGAATGTTTAGGCCCAGTTTGAAATTTCAAAAAAAAAAAAAAAAAAAAATTAAGATAAGAGCCCAGACTGGTCAAACTGCTAAAGTCAAGCACTCCAGAAAAATTTTAAAAAAAAGTTTTTGATTCAGGCTTGTCATGAAAGGGAGCACAATAGACCAACTTACCACCATGCATTTACTAGTGAGATACTACTATTTCTCATTTTAGTTTGACTCCCTTTCCCCCCCCCCCCCCCCATTTACATAACACAGCAAAACAGCAGAAAGACAGACAACCCAGCCTAACCAGTCCACCCAATTATTGTGCATACCACTAAGAATATATCCCAGCTGCCAGCCATGGACCATGATCAGCTACAAGCTTTCTCCCCAGGGCAGTCTGCGTCCTTAGTAATCCACCATGCAAGATCCTCACTTTTCCCTCCGGCAGCCACTCTTCCCATGCCTAACCACAAGGCTCCAAATTAATCTGAACAGCCAGCAGTACTAGTGTGCTCATGCCTAAACATTTGGCCTCCTGGTTCTCTTGTCTAGTCCTGGCTACAATGCACCTTTTAGTTCATTACAGATAGCCCCAGTTGTATTAGGCATATGGGGGATAATTTCATAAGTTCCCATGTAGTTAGTGCATATTGCCATGCATGCCTTTATGCTCCTAGTTTATAAAGCCGGCAATTATTTCACTTTATAAAACAAGGGCAGAAAGACGCATCTCAGTCTAGTTGCGACAGCAGAAGTGCCTGTAAATTACAGCTTATGTACTTAAATTTGGGTTTTGCTTACACTACACACCCACAATGAATGCTGTGTATGTTTCCAGAACAGCAGTCTAAGGCACACAAATCTGCATTCATGCACACAAGTCCTTCAAAATAGGTACTATTTATGTGCATATGTCCCTATGTGGCTCACTTATAAAATCAGCTGGTGTATTTGAGGGGGGTTTTTTATCCAGTTTCTTGCTCCCTTGAGCCTCTAGCTCTCCTCTAACCACAACTGGCATCCTGATGCCATGACCATTCACAACTACTTAGTCTGCTCTCCCCCCCCCCCTCCATTTTCTCTTTGACTCCCCATCCTCCATGTACCTAATCTAGTTATTGCAGCAATAGCCCAGAGCCAGGTCTGTCTGAAACCCTGCAGCCTTGGACACTGAATGCAGCTCTTAGGTGTCACCCTTGAGTGATGATCACAATGCCCTCTCCTCATCCTAAATATTAAACAAAGATCTGTTGATTTTAACACAGCACTCGTGACTAAGGCTAAGGGGGATACAGTTGAACTGAACAGTTACATAATTTGGAATAATGGAAACATCTTATAAAGACTAGCTCCTAAACAATCATACGTCACTTAACACACACACACCATTACTGCATGCAAGTCACCTACTTTCAGACTTGTGCACATAATATAGAAATCACTATTCTGTAAGACTGCAAGCAGATCTTAGTATGCATGCTTACAGTGTGGATATGAACAGGGGCAGATCAAGGGCAACGGTCTAAACTAGAACTTATGCAGATTCTTAAATCTAGGCACAGGTCTTCACACCTGTCAGAGCAGGCATAACTGCTATAACTAGTCTGACATGCATGTTAACTTTATCATATAAGGATGCGAGTGGTGCTTCAAATACGCACCTGCTAACATATGGGAGTCTATAAAGTCACCCTCCAAATACCTGGTGCCCAAACTGCTTTGAACACATACCCTCTTTAGACTGCCCGCCTCAAGGAAGATGTGTTGCTCCAAGCTGGAGAAAGGAGGCCAAAACTACATGCCAGTGAACCAGTGCTGAGCCCTGGGGAGGAAATCATGCAACTACAGCCCAGAGCAGCACTGCGAGACCAACAGAGGACATGCCAAGACTATGGCAGGCTAATGCCACTGGTGATACCTAGATACCCATGAAGACCCAGGAGGCTTATAGAAAGACAACCAAGGCAAACACCCCTAAATAATATCATTGTGACCATGGGCTGCAAGCAATGTTCCCTCTAATTTTCTGTAGGCTGTGTGCGCATAAAATATCAGCTGTGTGCAGCTTTTGAAGGTAGGTTACATTTTTGTGCGCCACATAACAACACTCGGAGTTATATACTTTAAAATTTGACTACACGTCAGAATACAGTATGTACACCACATTGATTTTAATCAAATTAAATGAAAATAGACGATTACTAAATGAAGTGGGAAATTTCTAGTAATTACAATCATAACTTTTAAATTTTAAGACATCTGTGTTGTTTTCTATCAGAATCAGAGCCGAAATTTTTGTGCGCTCTGTTGTAAAGTATGTGCGCTCGCTCGGCGAGGTGTGTGCGCGCGCGCACACGCGCACAGCTTAGAGGGAACAGTGGCTGCAAGGTATATGGCTTTCCCCATTGTGAATGGCTAGGATCTGCAAACTTAGGCTATAAATCTACATATTTAAGTACAGAACTTATAGGATAACATCAGTTAGGACTAGTACAAGGATACAAGGTCTCTTAGGCAAACCTTCATTAAGCACAACGTACCAGCAGCAGATGAAGTTCAATATTCAATGCACAGAGTACAAATTCTGGAGGCAGCTCAGTAACAGCAACAAACTCATCACCAGAAGTTTGGAAAGAATGCAACATCCAACAAAAATAACCAAACATTCCAAATCTACAATATACTGATAATGCTGTACCAAGCAGGGCTGTTTTTACCTGTGGGCAAAAGGAGCAGTTGCCCTGGGCCCCTGATGCCCACTGCCACCCCTCTGGGACATGCAATGGTGGTGGTACATTTAAAGAGGCACCACAGTGCCAGAGTTACTCTCCAGGCCACGGTGCCGTTTGCACTTCCTCCATTCGATTTCACTTCCTGTTAAAGGAAATGGAATCGGAGGGGGAGGAGGGAGCACGAATGGTACCACAGCCCAGAAGAGAAATTAGAAAGTCACCACGATGCTGGAGTTAAGTGTATTGCTGCTGCTGCTGCACATCCTGGAGAGAGGTGGCAGCGGCAGCAACTGGCTCAAGGGCTGGAGAAGGAGCAGCACTGGGAATGAGGTTCCCCTAGGGCGCCTCACACTGACAACAGGGTCAGTGCAAGCTCCCCTGTTGAGTCCTCCATTTGTGACATTGTATACAGGACCAGGGCAAGGAGATGAGGCGCCCTAGGCAAAACCAGGAAATGGGAAGTTGGCATCGGGCCTTGGTAAGGGTGGGACTCAAAGAACCTCAGTGTCAGAGGCTTAAGGTAAGCACGGCGAGGCTGTTTGAGACCAGTCACCAGTCCTGGAGAGGGGCAGCAGAGGCGGCAATGGGCTGTCCCTGGACCACTGGTGCTCTAGGGCATGCCTGCCCTATATAGTGCTCTGTACTAGTGTGCTTTATGGCAAATTAAATGTGCCCACTTCTTGTTAAACGCAATATTGCAGCACCTTCCCTCACCGGCAGCAGTGTGGGCGAAGACTCCTGCAGAGCTTGGTAAGAACATTGCTTACATAAACCTGAAAATATCATGCTTCCACTTGCATCAAAATGTGAATTAAACAGCTAAGTACAGCTTGCTGATCAGCAGCGGGTAAATTCTCATTGCTTGTACAAAGCGAAGCTACAGGCTAGGGCAAGCTGAGATCAAGTGAAGGAGGGCAAGGCAGAGGCAGGCAGCTGGAGCGGGTGGTGTAGGGAGCCTTTTGAAGATCTGTCCAGGATCTTGCCTGCTATTTCAAAACTAATCTGTCCATGTGAGGTGAGATGGAGGCGTTTCAGTGACAAATTCCGCCTATCAGCCCCCACAATGAGGGGGAGGGGGTGGGCACCCAGGCAGGAAGAGGACGACATGGCAGTGAAGGCAGATTGATAAATTCACTTTAAACCATAGATGCTTGTCAAGCTGCCTCCTATTCCTCTCTACATTAAAGGTTTCATGTCTGGCAACCCTTGGCAAAATTCTGCTAGGGGGCCCCCACCCCCCATTAAAACATACACAACTGGTGGCCTCTGTTTGCACGTGTCTTTGTGGAGAAGCGGGCAGAGAATGAGTGGCATGCACTTACAGTCTGGAGGAAAGAGCACCCTCCTCATGGGGACTGGGGGTATGAGTGCACTGCTCCTGGAGTGGGAGTAGGGGGAGAGAGTGGGGTCTTGAGAGAGGGGGTGGTGTCTGGGGAATGTTTGAGGTAGAGAATGGTGCTAGCGCCAGGGGGGGAGGGGGGGTGGCAGAGTTGCCAAGTTACCCAGTTCCAGGAGTGAGATCTTAAGCCAGTTCTGGTTTTAAATTTCAATTGCAATGCAGCATGGTATTTATAGTCTCCGATTTTACCCTTTGGAATCAGTGCTGCAGATAATGCATCAGGATGAGCTTGTCAGAAATCCAAGACTGGCTTAAAATCTTCTACTACTACAGAGACAGTCCCTGCCCGTCAGTCATGCTCAGAGCTTACAATCTAGTCAGAACAATACAAGAGAGAGCATTGGTCAGTTTAGTGCAATCTCACACATGGAATTGGGTAACTTGCCAACTCTGAGAAAACAAATCAGTTAATGCAGTGGTCCTCAACCCAGTCAGGTTTTCAGGGTATCCACAATGAATATGCATGAGAGATCGGCATACAATGGAAGCAGTGCATGCAGGTCTCACTGCGGAGATCCTGAAAACCTGACTGGGTTGAGAACCACTGCATTAATGGGAAGGAAAAAGACCAGTATTGCAGCCATGTTTAGTTGGGTCAAGGATCAAGTGTGTTGCTTTAGTTGCAGTTCTCCCTGATGCAGCACAAGTGAAACGCTGACAGCCTCACAGAATCACGGATCACAATCTTTTTTCAGGAAAGTATTTTCACTGATGGAATCTCAGATGTTGGGGTATACAGAATTGCCAAGCTGCCAGTCCAAAAGTAAGGTTTTTGACCGGTTCTGGTCTTTAATTTGCATTGGAATGCAGTATGGTATTTATAATCCTTTTGAATCAGTGCTGCAGGAACCATAAAGCATCAGAATGAGATTGTCAAATCCAGGACAGGCTTAATATCTCACTCCTGGAACAGAGTAGCTTGGCAACTTTGGGTGGGCATATATGTTTTGAACAAGGAGATTAGCTATAATACATCATTGGGATGTGTTAAAATTAAGCAAAAAATTAAAAAATTAAAAAAAATCTTAAGATGGACGTATTAATGGGCTTCTTTGACCTGTGATGTCAGAGCTTAAATCTGGTCTGAAAGACTGAAATCTTTTCCCTTCTCAGTAACTGGTTGATTTTCTGAATGAATTGAATTTGGAGTACAGAAGAGCATTTGCACTGTGAATAGTTCACACGTTTCTCTTCTGGGTTGATTAGGAAGACTACAATAGAAAAATAAATGCCCAGACAAAAGGTTAAAAAAATTTATTGATTAGAATATATGTCAACTTTGGGAATGTACATGTGTGACATCTCTGGATTTTGCATGGTACAGGAGGAAAAGCATTTTTTCTCCAGTGCTGCAGTACATAGAGCCTGGCTGCCTCCAGTTTGTTAGTAATTTGTAATTGTTTATTCCATGAGTGTTGCTATTTGCCAACTGGATCCAGATTTTTTAGAAGCAGCCGACTCTTCCCTGAGTTTACTCCAATGCATGCATGGGTTTGTAGTCTTGCCTTGCTTCATGAATGCAGTGGGGTAAACCCAGGACTAGGTCAACCTGTTTTGAAAATCTGGAGCCAGATAGCAATCCTGTTTGGTGAGGGTACGTCTGATATCCTTAAGCGGAGTAGTGTAGGCAGAGGCAACACTTATGTTACTACATATCTCCAGCGAAATGTGTGTAGCGCTAAAGCAAAAGTGTTACACATTTTAGGGGGTTATTTTAGAAGCCCTATTCGTACTTTGGAAGACTGAAAATGGGCATAGAGATCCAGAGCATGGAGAAATCTCCAGAGACATTTTAAAAACTGGGTCTTTGGAAATCCAAGTCTGGACAAGGAATGTGGTGGAGGCAATCCCAAGAACCTTGATGTCACCGCCTAATCTTAGAAGCATCCTGGACATCCAGAGTTGCATCTAAAGTTATACCTGCTCCATCAGACCTATACTGAAAATAATGTTTTAACAAAATCTAAATGCCACATCTGAATACTATAAGTGTCACAGTGCTGATGTAAGCAAAATAGGAAAAATAAAAATAAAAAATAAAAATGTGTAAGTGTGCAGACCGACCACTAAG
Organism: Ichthyophis bannanicus; assembly: GCA_033557465.1. Lineage (NCBI taxonomy): Eukaryota > Metazoa > Chordata > Amphibia > Gymnophiona > Ichthyophiidae > Ichthyophis > Ichthyophis bannanicus. Next base: position 126,668,308 of record CM066043.1, on the reverse strand, counting down.
CCCTGGGTTGTCCGACCTGCTTCCAGCCTCCAGATTCTCTTGTAATTTCCCCAACCAGCAGCAACTTTGGCTGCCACACAAAAGGGAACATTACCAGTATGCTTGAGACCGAGATCATATTCCACATACCCTGGTTTTTAGGAAGGAGGCTCATAACTTGTTTAGTATGAGCAAGCTAACCCATCTGGAGAACTTGCCCCAAGTGAACAGGATAGAAAGAGTAGCAGCACAGAAAAATGGTTGTAGGTCAGGGAACAAGAATACATTAGCAGCATAAGGAGTGGAAAATGAGCTGTACTGCCGAGGCTCCTCCTCACCTTCAAGCGAGCCCATGGCAACGTGCTTCCTGCTGAACATGGAAGGCATGCAACATGGCAATAGGAGGGTAATTCTGAGGCGGCACTCAAGTGCTTTTTATCAGATGCCTACTTATCTTTATAAATATACCACCCTAAGTTGCAGAAGTCGTAAGGTAAGGCACATTTGTAATAACCTAGAGCTGGCATAAATGCCCATGCCTACATTTTTTAGGAGCATGTGTAAGTTACAGAATTTTATAGTGTGCGCATATACTTGTGTGCTCTGCTCATGCCACGCCAATTACACGCATGTGCAAGCCCACTAGCAAGGTACACACTATGTAAACACAGGCCAGCGCTACCTGGAAAGCAGGGCAGGAAGGCACTGGTATGCAATGGGGCCATGTTATGCAGTGCTACAGTGTTCAGTGCCCATGGGCAGAGCCAGCCCAAGGGTTTCTGCCACCCTAAAACAAACTCCTGGCCTCAATGCCCTGCCCCTGCCCCCCCCCTCCCTTCCCAGCTGCAGCCAATTCAGTCTGAGTGAGGCAGGCAGCAGTAGTATTTCCAAAAGCAATGGCTTTTTGCCACCACTTTTGAAAATCCTGCTGGTCTACACCCAAACAGAATTGGCAGCAGCTGGGAGGGGGTGGCAACCACCTATGTGTGCCACTGCTGCTACTGCCCACCCACCCTAGGCGGCTGCCTAGCTGATGGGCCAGCCCTGTGGGCCGTAGAGCAGACCACCAGTGAGCTGCCGGTCACAATCGTAGCCCTTTTCATAGCAGCCTATCCCACAGGCTGAAGGCAGCTGCGATCGAGGAGAACAGTGTATGGATGTTCTGCTTGTCAGTCCATGGGACAGGCTGCTCCTGTAGGTACTTAACACCATGGCACTGCTCAGATCACTGCCTTCTCTTCAATCCATGGGACAGGCTTCTCTCAGGGACACTGAAGTCATCCATGGGATCACAGCCAGGAGCGTAGTAGTGTGCAATGCTCGTGGGAATAGCCTGTCCTGTGGTCTTACAAGCAGAACACCAATATGCTGCTGAATGAAAGAGGAAGGCCACTGAAGAGCTGCTGGGGCCAGAGATGCTCAGGAGGTGGAAGGGGCAAATTTAAAAAGAAATAGGGGGAAGGGAATGGAGGGCAAGTGGGACAGAGAAAGGGACAGGCTGGGAAGGCAAAGCAGCAGAGGGTCTGCAGGGAGGGTGTGTAAGATTGCAAGGGTTGAAGAGCACAGAAAAAGGGCACAATGAATATACTTGAAAAGGCACAGCCCCCCCCCCCCCCCAGAAGGACAGACACCCAGGCACCCTACTCCTGCAGCACACATTCACAGCCATCTCTTCTCCACACCACAGGCACCCCACCTCCCACAGCCCACACAGACAGAGGCATCTGACGCATGCACTCAGGAACTCCAACCCCCCCCCCCCCCCACACACACACACGGCACTGGCACTGCACACCCACAATCTGAAGAGCGAGACATACATAGAAAATGCTAGTTAAAGATTCCTCATTCAGCCACTACTACCATAACAAGCCATGCTTTATCATCTCTGAACTCCTCCTCCACACCCCCATGCAGAAGTGTACGATTCTTCCCCTTCCTTCATTTGCACGATCACTGTCATACAGCTGTGCCAGACAGATATTAAAACATACAGCCCTGCCCCGACACGCCTCAGAGCAGTCAGGCATGCAGCCCCTGACAGTCCATGACACAAACATGCACATAGCCCCCCCCCCAACAGGCCCCATGACATGCATACAGACATTCACACACATGTGAATGTAGCACCCGACAGTCTCCATGACTGACACACACACCCCTCCCCCACCAACACTTCCTAAGACACACACAGATGAAGCTCCCAAATGTCTGATCCTTGAGTGAGGGAAACGATTGTGTCACATTGTAGTGTGAACGTTTCAACTTGTTCCAGCTTTGCTACAGACCACCAAAGATGCCAGAGCTCCCTCCTTCCTGCTCATGGCACACTGCTAGGGTGATATTTATCTTTGTGCCAATCAGTCCAGCCGCCACAGAAAACAGAGGGAGTGGAGCGAGTTGGTTGGTTGGAGTCAGTCACACCAAGGCCTGAAGCTTTTAGTTAGTATCACTGCCAATCCACTACAAGGAGCACTACTCCTGGTCAGGGCCGGATTTACCTTGAGTGAGGCCCTACGCCAACAAAAATTGTGGGCCCCCAGCAGGGGCGGCCCAAGGGGGGTGCGGGGCCTCATTTGCATAAGGGGCCTCATTTGCATAATGTTACCATATACTAACTTTTAGTAAACGTGCCTCTTAATGAGTGTATGGATAAAGACAGACTAAAAGATTTCTACATTACTATAATCCAGTGACAACTGCCAGACACATTAGGAACTACTACAAACACTGCCCATTTAGAACCCATAGCAAACCCGCCGTATCCTAACAGCACTACCAGGACTCACAAAGCACCATACTCTACCAATCAAAAGGCAACACTGCAAATATTAAACCAATACATTTCAGAGAACAACAATACATGACCTACTGGGGAAAGAGAACAAGTGGCAATGTCAAATAGGAATTATATAAACAGAACAACTCAGCTCAGTTACACATGCAGAACATAGACCATCACCAAACAAGTAATCACAATTTAGAAACAGGAAGACAATTAAACTGGGAATCCCAAAAGCCAAACTTGGAATGTACAACACTGTAGAAATAAAACTATACATTAATTTGCTCTTGTACTAAACAAAGCGCAGACGTTAATGGTGCACATTTACCAGAGCTGACATATTCCAATTCATAAATTCAAAATAAAGAGATATTTTTTCTACCTTTTATGCATTTTTTTCAGCTGCAATTGCTCCAGCCACTTTCTTCTGGTTTCTTCGTGTCTTCTGCTAACTCTCCATCGTCTGCTGTCCATTTGTCTTTTCTTCTCTCTTCTAGTTTTTTTCCATTCTCTCTCTACATCTGCTTTAACATACTAATCTTTCTCCTTTTGCTCTTTCCTCATTCCTATTTCATCCACTCAAATTTTACCCCTCCATCCTCAATCCCCACTTACTCTCCCAATACCCGGCCAAATGTAGATTTTTTATCCCTCCCACACAAAATATTTTTTCCCTTCTCCATTTTACTCTTCCAGCCCCATCCCATTCTAATCCTCCCCCAACATCAACTCCCTTCTAGTTCCAGCCTCACCCAGCATCCATTCCCTTTTAGTCCCTGCATCAGCCCATTTCCAGTCCTAGCCACCCATCAGCCCATTTCCAGTCCTAGCAACCCACCAACCCAATACCAGTCCTAACCCCCCATCACCCCATTTTCAGTTTAAGCCCCCCCTATAACCCATTACCAGTCCTAACCCCCCATCAGCCCACCTCAAGTCCTAACCCCATCAACCCATTTCCAGTCAGCCCCCCATAGCCCATTGCCAGTCCTAACCCCCCCCCCATCAGCCCACAGCCCACTTCCAGTCCTAACCCCATCAACCCATTTCCAGTCAGCCCCCCACAGCCCATTACCAGTTCTAACCCCCCCCATCAGCCCACAGCCCATTACCAGTCTTAACCCCATCAGCCCACCGCCAGTGTTAGCCCCCCCCATCAGCCCATTTCCTGTCCTAGCCCCCCCATAGCCCATTATCAGTCCTAACCCCCCCATAACCCATTACCAGTCCTAACCCCCCCATCAGCCCACAGCCCATTACCAGTCCTAACCCCATCAGCCCACCGCCAGTGTTAGCCCCCCCATCAGCCCATTTCCAGTCCTAGCCCCCCCCATAGCCCTTTACCAGTCCTAACCCCCTCCCAACAGCCCATCAGCCCCTGCGGGCTTAACAGAGACGCGAGGGAGACACTCTCCCTTCGCGCCTCTCAAAGCCGGCACGGAGGGAGGGACGGACGGACGGATTCAGCCGGGCAGAGGGGGCCCCGCGGGACAGTCCATGCTGCCGCGGCAGCAGCCAGCGCTTTTTTTTTTTTTAATTTAAATTTTAAGGCGGCTAACAATTTTTTCAATTTTTGTGGGCCCTTGTCAGCTGTGGGCCCTACGCCACGGCGTAGTTGGCGTATAGGTAAATCCGGCCCTGCTCCTGGTTCTCATGGAAGACAGTGATCTTGCCACTTGTCTGACCTAGCTGCAATGCCAGCAAAGTCTCTGCATGTTTCACAGTTGCAGCAGCAAAGCAGCGCTCAAAGAAACCCCAAAGTCCAGCCAAATGGTGGTTCTCACATTATGCATGTCCTGACAGTTGACGGTGGCAGCAGTCACTGGGACAGAGTTTGCCTCTTAGCAGGACCGTACCTAGCCCTGTGCAAGCGGTGCAGCTGCACAGGGTGCAAAGGCTTAAGGGGCGCATTTCAGCTGTCTGTCATTGCCAGCTGCTGCTGAGAGAAAGTGGTCAGGTCAGGAGAGCCCTCTGATTTCCTTTTTTCAGTGGTTGAATCAGCAGGATTCCCATATTCAGTTTACCCATCTCTATGATACAGACAAAATTACATATGTGGATGTAGCAGTTACAAGACGAACAAATTACTGGTCTACTTCAATATATAGAAAAGAAGTAGATAGGAATGCCTTGTTGCATTACCGTAGTGCACATCCTATTCAATTAAAGAACAGTCTCCCTTTTTCACAATTTCTCAGGTACCGACGTAACTGTTCTGAGGAAGTTGCCTTTAAGGAGCATTCAAGGATTCTCCGACAGAATTTTAAACATCGGGGTTATCCTAGGCACATTATTAAAAGGGCTTATACCCGTGCACGTTTTAAACAGAGCTCTCTTATCACACAGAGTGCTGAAAGAAAGGTTTGACGAGGCACAGATCAATTTGATAACCAAATTCTCACCTTACAGCGGCCATATCAATAAAATCTTGAAACGTCATATGAACATACTTCACACTATCCCGGGTTTAGAAGACAAATCCATTCGCTGCATGTGGCAGCGCCACAGAAACCTGAAGGAATTGTTGAGTCCGGCAGCATTGAGGCCGGTTGAGATAGATGAAGTTAACATGCGCAGTGGGCACCAATGATGTGGCAGCTGTAACATTTGTCAGATTACTTTGGAACTGATTTTACATATCATGACATCACTTATACCTTGAAACACCAAACATGTGGTTCCAGTTATGTAGTGTATGCAATTCAGTGTCCGTGCCAGCTGATATACATAGGCAAAACCATTCGCCCTTTAAGGGTTAGGATTAACGAACATCAGAGTCGGCTACGGTGTAGAAGAACTGAAGCACCAATAGTGGCTCACTGCTTGGCATCTAACCACCAATTTGACCAGCTTCAGGTATTTTGCATAGATCAAGTAAAAACTGGTATTTCTGGAAGGACAAGAGATCAGAGTTTACTTCTATGTGAACAGCGCTGGATCTATACTCTAAACACAGTGCATCCGGAGGGATTAAATGCACAAATAGATTGGTCGGTATGTGCTTAAAGATTCCATGTAGGCCGATTCTTTGATATGCAGTCCCTGTAAGAGCACTATTTCAGGACACGAACGATTGAAATACAGCTGTTTTAAAGATAGCCACAAGGATATAGTGCCGAGGGGAGTATGGGCTCTTTAAATTTTGATCCCAATCCCTTGCGTGTAGACAAGGGGCGGGTTAGAGATATAAGGCAGCCTTTTCACTCTCAGTATGCATGCGTTGGCGTCTTTTAGGAAGAAGACGAGTTCGGTGGCCAGTTTTCAAAGGTAGAGTTTTCCAGTTTCTGAATATAGTTCATGTGAAACCAGCATTATTTATTCTTGAAGAAATATGCCTATGATCTGAAGTACTGAGTGTGCTTTGTGATTATTCTTTAGAGCTTACCGGGGCAAATGGATGCAAGTTCTAATTCAGTGTATAATTTGATTTGAGATCCCCGAAGAAACCGCTTACGCGGTGAAACGCACAGGCGCAGAGGATTTGCGTTGGGACATTTCAAACAAAGATAAGCAGTTTTGCTATGATTAAGTTTTTTGATCTGTATTCTCATCAGTATATACGCCAATGATTTAAGAGAACACCTGGACAGCTTGTTTTCAATTTTAAATACACATATGGATAGCTCGTTTTGAAGCACAATCGAAAAATAGGGATGGGAAATATATCGGGTACTTGATGCAATATAGGGGTTTAGTAGCTATTGAGGTATTGCACCTCCTAAGCACTGCCCCCACTAAGTCTGAGACCAGTTCCCGAAACGAAGTCAGTACTTTGAGTTAGTTAAATAGTAGAGCAATTTTAAGTGTTTTGGTTTTGATTGCTCTGACAAACCCGTTGTCATTCTGCCATTTTCTATATTGACATGGAAACTAGGAAGTACCTACTGCTCTGTTTAGTTAAGTTTTGTTTTCCAGAGGAGGGATTCTTGACTTTATATCCCTTAAATCTAGTCATCCTCTTGTCTTTACCATTGCCCTTTCTTCTTGATGGCAGAGAAACAAGATTGCCGAGACCTCAGAGTCTGAATCTGGGCTGTAGGGCAATAGAGATGCAAAACTTCTAGAGTAGATTAAGACAAGACCGTCCAACTTGAAAATGGAGCAGATTCAGGAAACGATTTCCTTAAAAAAAACAAAAAGCTAACACAAAATTCTTGCTTACTTGTACATCCTTAGTCTTGGGAATATTTTAATAGGGAATCTGTAGTGCACGCTAAACTGATTTAAGTCCATTAGTGCAGGTTAAACGAATTTAGCATACACTAAATATAAAGCATATGAACCAAATGTGCACTAATGCAACCCTCCCAGAACAGATCACTGTCAGCATAGAGGAGGAGGAGGAGAACTCTTCAGTCTTCACAATAGCATTTCCAAACCCTGCCTTGGTTTTAGGACCTTCAAGGGCACACTTGCACTAGCAGGCATCAGTAGTAACGTAAGGCAGTAAGTATTGCAGGATACTGTCCCATGGGAGCAAAATCTTTTAGGTTGGCAGAAACAGGAGACTGCACACACACGTTCTGTGCAAAACTAGTGTCGTTCCCCTGAAGGAGGGTTGCTGGCAATGTTACAGACCAGTTATTTCTGCAGCTAGGGACACTAGAACCATAGTATTCTAAGAATAAAGTAGTGTGCCATGATGCAACACAAATAAAAAGGTGAAGAATCAGAAAAATATATAATGCATTTCTTCACTTGCTTTTGGAAGCTAACACACCCTTCCTTAGATCTTGAAGGACACATGCCTGACCTACTATATGAAAAGCGCAAGTTAAAATGCAAACGAACTAGATCTCATTTCATTCCTAAATCAGATTTCTCCCAGTGTCTGAAATGTTTTAGATCAAATCAGGATTATAATCATGGAGCGTCATTAAGGCTTAGGATACAAGGGAGATGGTGTAGCATAGCTCACAAGCTTTAACTGAAGATTGTATTTGGCTAGTAAGGTTTGATTCGATGCGTTTCATAATGCAGGGAATAGTTCATAGCTTTCTCCATGCACAGCAGTACAATGGAACAGTGATTTACAGTACTATAAACGACCCATTTGCATCCTTACCCTTGTTTCCTATAAGTGACAGTTTTCAAAAGGAATCCAACCATGAATTTAGATTAGATTTCTGGGTTTGAAGTTTTCCATGGGCAAAACAGTTATATATAGCACATCAAATGTTAGCTGCTATTGGACATAGGAATTCCCAGTGTCATTTGTGTCAAGGAAGAAAAGCAAAGAGAATTCCAATTTTGGTTATATACAGTTTCTTCCCTAGCCATACAACTAGGAAAGAGACCAGGAAAATTCTGTGCATGGTGTTTTGAAATTCTGCAAAATTGGATTTCTTGTAAAATGTTGGTGTGGAATTGCCCCATACCCCAGGCCAGACACCCCTAGCTTTCTCCTTACTCAAGCTTGACTCTCCCCTCCCCCCATGCAAGCAATCTCCCACCTTTCCCCAAGAGGTTCACCTCCCAGCTTTTTGTACCCCATCCCAGGGCAGACAATGTAATTTTCTATTCCTGTCTCCATCAAGCTGCCCCCCCCCCCACACACACACACACACTTGTTTGCTATCCAAAGTTCTCACTAGTCCATTGCCTCCTGTGAGGAATTCTGCACAGGAGGTGAATTTGGTGAAAATTCCACACTGGTCAATGGTGCAGAATTCCCAAGAGAAAACAATTTAAGTTACTGTAACTTTTAGAGAAAAAAAAATATACTAGGTTCATGAATCTCAAAAGCAGTAGTTATTACCAAAACAAAAAAGATTCAATTAATAATTATGCATAAATTAAGAGCCTCCAAACTGAAGGGATATGAATGCTTTAAGCTTTTAACCTAGTTGCCTCACCACTATCTAAATAAATCAAAGACTTGCTGGGCCAAATCCATAGCAGAACCAGACATAAAAAGAGTAGTTACTCACCTGTAACAGGTGTTCTCCAGGAGCAGCAGGAATCAGTCCTCACGTGTGACATCGGCCCCGGAGACCCCATGCGGAGCATTTCCCCAGCTTTCAAAGAAAGCCTTTGGGAATGCAGCCACGCATGTGTGGTCCCCTTCCCGCCCAAAGGTGCCATCTTGCTCAGTCTGATGACATAGCTAAAAGACAGCACAAAAAAGAAAATGAACTGTATACAACTGCAACTCCAAGGGGAGGAGGGAGGGTCGTGAGGACTGATTCCTGCTGCTCCTGGAGAACACCTGTTACTGGTGAGTAACGGGTCTTTCTCCAGGACAAAGCAGGAAGTCAATCCTCACATATGGGTGACTCCCTAGCTCTGGGCTACCAGGAACCCAGGCTGAAAAATAGAGCTCCCTCTAGGAGCCTCAGCAACAGTGAGAGAATCTTCTGAGACCACACCTGAACGGTAGCCCAACACCAGGGCCAGAGGGTAGGAGTTGCCTAAACCTCAAAAGAGATTATGGAGTACTGCTTGCCCGAAAGCACTGTCCCTACAGACTCCCTCGAGGCAGTAGTGGTCCGCAAAGGTCTGGCTTGAAGACCAAGTAGCGGCCCAGCAGATGTCTGCCAATGGAACAGAGCGGAAGTGAGCTACTGATGCGGCCTTCGCCCTGACTCGGTGGGCTGTGACTCGACCCTCCAGAGAGAGGCCGGCTGCCCTGTACGCCCAGGCGATACAGTCCGCCCAGGCAATACAGTCCACCACCCAGATGGACAACATACACTTAGTGACAGGCAACCCCAATTTATTAGGGTCAAAGGAAAACAAAGAGCTGAGAAGCCCTTCTATGGCCCTGCATACATTCCAGGTAAAAGGACAGTGCTCTTCTACAATCCAGGGTGTGCAAGACAGTTTCGGCCCTACTGGTGTGTGGCCTGGGAAAAAACATCGGAAGTACCACCTCCTGGTTGAGGTGGAAGGAGGACACTACCTTTGGAAGGAACTTAGGATGAGTCCTCAAGACTACCCTATTCTTATAGAACCTGGTATACGGTCTATCCGAGACCAGGGCCTGAAGCTCACTCACATGCCTAGCTGAAGTGAGTGCCACGAGAAACAGCAATTTCCAGGATAGGAAACGTAAGTGGCAGGTAGCCATTGGCTCAAAAGGTAGGCAAGTCAGTTGCTGCAAGACCACATTGAGATCCCACTCAGTGGCCAGTGGATGAATAGGAGGCTTGAGCAGGAGCAGGCCTCTGAGGAAGCAAGACACCAGAGGGTGGCCCAAGAGGGATTGTCCATCCGATGAGTGGTGAGCAGAGAGGGCACTGAGGTGGACCCGGACAGAGTTGGACTGAAGTCCCAGGTTGGACAGGTGGAGCAGGTACTGCAGCACCACCGGGACCGAGCAGGAGAAGGGATCCTCCTGCTGTTGAGATCATCAAGTGGAAAACCTATGCCATTTTAGAGCATAGGCCTTCCGAGTGGAATGCTTTTGGGAGGCCAATACTACCTCTTCAACCTCCTTTGGTAGGAGCAAGGGAGCAAGGACTACCCTTTCAGCAGCCAGGCCATCAAATTGAGATATTTGAGGTTGGGAAGCAAGAGGGACCCCTGATCCTGAGACAGAAGGTCAGGTTGCAGCCCCAGAGGAAGTGGAGCATCCACTGCCAACTGCAGAAGAGGGAACCACGGCTGCCTGGGCCACCTGGAGGCTAGTAGGATCACCGTGGCTCGGTCCTGCTGGGTCTTGAATAGAGTCTGGGCCACCAGAGGTGTGGGAGGAAACGTGTACAGCAGACCCTCTGACCAAGGGATCAGGAATGCATCTGCCGCTGCCCTCAAAGGATGCGGTTGTCTGGAACAGAACTTGCATAGTTGCCTGTTCAGCGGACTGGCAAAAAAGATCCATGGTTGAAGTCCCCACTTCAGAAAGATCTGTTGAACTACCCGAGGATCCAACTGCCACTCGTGAGGCTGCAGAAGTCTGCTTACCCTGTCTGCCAGGTAATTTTCCTGGCCTGGGAGGTAGACTGCCTTGAGGGTCATGCCCTGAATGATAGCCCAGGAGCAGAGAGCTTGTGCTTCCAGGCATAGGAGTTGGGATCCTGTGCCTCCTTGCTTGTTCACGTAGAACATAGCCACCTGGTTGTCTGTCTGGATTAGGACAGACTGGTGAGAGAGGACCGGAGAGAAAAAGTCTAAGGCTAGGTGAATGGCTCTCAATTCCAACAGGTTGATCTGCTGGGCGGCCTCCCACGGAGACCACAGGCCTTGGGTGCAGGTCCCCTGGCAATGTGCTCCCCAGCCCTGCAGGGAAGCATTGGTTGTCAGTACTTGTGTGTGGGGAGGCCCGAAAAGGAACTCAGACCAGGTTTGGGAGATGCCTCCACCAACGTAAGGAGTCCACCAAGAGTTTGGACACCTTTATCTTGTCTGACAACCGTCCTGTGGACTGTACCCACTGTGCCCCGAGGCACCACTGAGCCGGCCTCATGTGCAGACGGTCATTTGGGGTGACGTGCACTGTGGAAGCCATGTGACCTAAGAGCTGGAAGAAGTGTCTGGCAGAGACCAGAGAGTTCATCTGAAACTGACCGGCCAACTTCAGCCTGTGAGCTCTGTCTACAGGCAAATAGGCCCTTGGTTGGATGGTATCCAACCTTGCCCCTATGAACTCCATGTCCTGTGAGGGGTCTAAAGTGGACCTTGGGAAGTTTATAATGAACCCCAGGTGCTGAAGCAGGGATATGGTTTGGAAGGTGGCCTGCCTGGCCTCTTGTGGGGACTGGCCCCTGATAAGCCAGTTGTCCAGGTAAGGGAACACAAAGATCCCCTGGTTCCTGAGGTAGGCTGCAACCACCGCCAGGCATTTTGTAAAAACCCTGGGGGTGGAGGTGAGGCCAAAGGGAAGCACTCTGTACTGGAAGTGGTTCCCTCCCACCACAAAATCTGAGGTATTGCCTGTGACTTGGATGGATGAGGATGTGAGTATAAGCATCCTTCAGGTCTAAGGAGCATAGCCAATCTCCCTGCTGGAGGTAGGGTAGTAAGATTCCAAGGGTAAGCATCTTGAACTTTTCCCTCTCCAGAAACTTGTTTAGATTTCTCAGGTCCAGGATGGGTCTGAGGCCTCCTGTTCTCTTTGGTACCAGGAAGTACCTCTTGTAGAAGCCTTGCCCTTCCAGGTGGTGAGGCACTAGTTCCGCTGCCTGGTCCTGTAGCAGACCTTTCAACTCTTGAAGGAGTAAGTTTCTGTGCAGAGGGGGTCTTGGAGGCTCCCCTGGAAAGTAGGAGGGGGGGTCTGGGTGAAGTTAAGCAGATAGCCCCTCTTGATGATGCTTAACACCCAAGTATCCCCTGTGATGGCTGGCCACCTGTCTGCGTACAGGGTCAGCTGACCTCCTGTGCCCGAGAGGAGGAGAGGCTATGCTGGCATAATCAAAAAACCCCTCCCTGCTGAGCAGGAGCCGGAGTAAGAGGCTTAGGGGCCTTCGGCCTACAGGGCCCATGACCCTGCCCCTTGGCCTGCTGGCCCTGTTGGGGAGCTGCAGAGGCCTGGTAATGAGGGTAGGTTTTGTAGGCAGTGGTCTTCCTTGGGTAAAAGGCCTTTTTCCCCCCAAGCCCTGAGAAGGGGCAGAGGTTTTCCTGGACAGCCTTGTCCAGGTAAGAGTCTGTCTTGAGTTCTGAAGCCTTTTCGGCCATGGGCCTACCAAAGAGGTTTTCACCTCGGCAAGGGACATCGACCAACTTGTCCTGCACCCACGGCTCGAGGTCTGAGGATTGTAGCCAGGCCTGGTGGCGTGCACCGATGCCAGCCCCTGCTACTCAGGCCAAAGCCATCGTAGGCTGCTTGAGATATAAACTTCAAGCACTCTCGAATACCAGAAGACAAGGCCTTGAACCTCTGCAAAGGTTCCTCTGACAGACCAGCAGAGAACCCAGCAACCTCCTTTGCCAGGTCTCGAAGGTACATGCCCATGTACAGCTGGTAGGTCAGGACACGGCAAGCAAGCATAGAGCCCTGGAAGCTCTTTCTGCCGACGGCATCCAGGTTCCAGGCTTCCCTGCTGGGAGGCACCAAGGAGTGCATCTTCTGACTCTTCAGGCGATGCATGGCTGATTCCACAACCATGGAGTGGTGCGGTAGCTGTGCCTTTTGAAACCTGGGGCTCTTGTGGACTTGATAGATGGAATCGACCTGCTTGCTTAGAACTGGCATCGAGGCCGGTGCCTCCCACATGTGGAAGAGCAACCGCTCCAGCATCGGGGGAACTGGGACAGTAAAGGCCTCCTTGGGAGGAGAGAGTCATACTGCAGAGCCTCGAGCTCCTCGGCTCAAGGCTCCTCCTTGGGGTCCGCAGGGAATGCCAATGCTTTGGCCATGTCCCTTATGAAAACCGAGAACCTGGTATCCTCCGGGGGGACCTTATCCGAGGCTTGGATCCCGGCGAGTCAGAAGGGACACACCGAGTCTGGAAGGTGTCTGGGGACTCCTACTCCTCCGTCTCCCATGCCAACTCCTCAGAGGAGGAATCGAGTGGCTCTGAGTGGGTGGGCACCAATGCCATCCACCCCAACACCAAGGGTACCAGCGTCGATGACCTCAGTCCTGAACGGGAGGCCAAGGGTGACCTCGGCCGAGGATCGACTCGAGTTCGCATGGTTGAGGATTGGCTTGGCCTCTGGGGTTGACTTGGACATCGAGGTCCCAGTGGTTGGGTCAGATGCACCGGTGAGACCGGCAATCAGCACCTGCTGCTGCTCCATGAAGGCAGACAGTCTGCTCTCCAAGGCTGTCAACCTGAATCTGAGCTCAGGAGACCCAGCAGCCTCCGACACGTGCCCCGACGGCGTCGGGCCTGACGTCGGCTCCCCCAGAAGAAAGTCCATGAGGACTACAGTACTCACGTGACTCAGGGCCTCCGAATCTACATGAGGATGCTTTGCAGGCCTCTGACTCCAAAGACCCAGGATGGTGATTGGGGCTATGCGACCTGGCCCTCAAGGAGCCAAGAGCATCCGATGTCACCCTCGCGGGTTTCTTCTTCCTTCGATGCTCCCTCGAGGAGGACTCCCTTTCAGAGGAGCCCTGATGATGCTTGGGGTCAGACTCCCAAGACAGAGGCCTCTGACCAAGTCCGGACCCGTCCAGAGGCTGATTTGGAGAAGATCCTCTCATGCTGATGCTGACGGCTCCGTAATGCCTTGGAAGACATTTTGCCACAGGGGCTACAGACCGTAGAATCATGGTCTGGCCCTAGGCACCAGTCATGTGTGTTGGTGAGACACATGAGTTTCTTGCACCAATCACACTTTTTAAAGCCACTGACAGCCATCGGGGGAAAAAGGGCCCCTGCAAGATCAAAAAATTGGGCTGCCAGGGAAAAGAAAAAAAGGCGCGAATGCAGTCTAAGGACAAAATCTGAAAAGAGGTCTGGGCTTGGCACTGGTGTACTGAGTCTAGGCGGGAAAGGAACTGACATCAAACCGAAGGAAAAAAAAAACCAACCCCTCTACCCAATGCAGAAAAATCAACTTTTCACGGGTGACAAGGACAAGCGTCCGTAGGGCTCCATGGAAAAAGACTGAGCAAGATGGCACCTTTGGGCGGTAAGGTGACCGCGCATGCGTGGCTGCATTCCCAAAGGCTTTCTTTGAAAGCTGGGGAAATGCTCCGCATGGGGGCTCTGTCAGTGCCAACGTCACCCATATGCGAGGACTGACTTCCTGCTTGGTCCTGGAGAACACTAGTTATCTGTAAATATGAATACAATATGAACAAATGCAGTGTAACCTCAGGGAATGACATCTGAAAATATGAGTTTCTATACTGCAAGACCATAATTTCTATTTAAAAGAAAAAAAAAATTGTACAATTAAAAGTGCATTCAACCAAGCAAGAGAGAACAAACATGCCCACACAATGATGGGGCTGGTGCAAGGACAAGGACATTGGACAGCCCAGGCAAAGATTTAATAACCCTTCTCTGACAGTCCCACACCTCACTACTCCCTCTTCCCCACAAAGGAAAAGGCAGGGCTCTCTCCCTCCTTCTCTGGGTGCAAGGACTGGAGGCGCCCTAAGTGGGCCCCCCCCCCCATCGCCACATCCCATGTGGGCTCCCTGCCCCTATTGCCACCCCTCTCCGGGGTTTGCAATGGCAACAGTTCAGAAACCGTGAGGCAGCATTTTAAATTGCCAGTGCTGCCTCAGTGTCTGCTCTCGACCCTCAATCTCTTCCACCTCCCCCCAACCAGCCCATGCCTGCTGGGGAGAGGGGGGGGTGTCCTGGTTTTTGGTTTCTCTCCCCTTCCTTGTGGATCTGTAGCCTCTTGTGGGCAAGACAAAAGAAAATCTTTTGAGTTCATAAATGGGCTAAAAACCTGTGGATCAATATTCAGTTGCTGCTGTCAGGGTTTGTTTTGTAACTGCTGACCATGGTAGGTAGTTAAATACATATTCAGTGCTGTTACCTGGACAGCTGCTAGCGCTGAATACACATAGTACAGACTGCGCCAGAGCAGCGATATTCAGGCCACTGTCCACTTAGGCTCTACCCGGGAACTATCCTGATAGTGCTACTGAAACCAGCCAGTGACACTTATCCAGATGCTTTTAAATATTGGGCCCTTGGGTTTTAGTGGGAGGAGGGAGAGGAGTGGATTAGAATGGCATGACAGCCTTTTTATTAATCAATGTGCTTTTATGAATGATGTAAACCACTGATATGTAGAATAGACATAGGGATCTACTCTATTTCCTATACTATTTTTTCATTGACACAAGACTATCTTCCCTTCTCCCTTCCCCAAAAACCAAAGCCTGAGTGATCTACTGGCAGACAAGTTGCCCAACCTTCAGAGACACATGGATTTAATACCCATTAATTTAAAAAATTAGGCTTCAGAGAAAGGCATCAAAATAAGGCTGTACTAGGAAGGAGCAAAAAAACCAACATGCTAATATTCTGAAAGATCTGGTTCCTGTTCTATGTAATGTTATACGAATGTATACAATTGTTCCATGTAAACCGCCCCTGATCTCTGGAAGGGGCGGTATAGAAGAAATAGATAAATAAATAAAAATAAATAAATAAATCATGGGCAATTTAACTTCACTTAGAATACTGGCACATGGGTCAGAGGTAAGGTCAGAGGTCTCATCTGATGCACACATCAAAATGTTTTTCATTCTGTACTGTGCTCAAAGCAGATGTTATATCAGGTTCCATACAAGGAAAGTGAACTATGACACAGTCTCAGATAACATCTGCACGCATTACAAGTTGCAGGACAATTTTCAGAGCCATTAACCTTGGCAAAGTGTCTGAAAAGGGTCCTCATTCAATCCACCTAAAATGTTTGCCCATTGTTTTGGATACATTAGTTGAAGGCGTTCCGGGGGCATATTTTGGATGGGATCAGAAAACAAAGACATTTCCTGTGAATAAAACATCTATGAATAGACAAAGAGACTTGCAAAGTCCACCGCCACTTCTGTACCCATGTCCGTTTTCATAAGGGAAACTCCATTTACCTTCCCTTTGAAATTTACGCACAAGATCCAGTGTTACAAAGTACCTGTGGACTTTATACCTAGGGAACCAGTTTTAAAGTTGCCTTTATGTTTGTACAGCTCTAATACTGAATTACCGTGCTCGTCGATCATTAGCTAAGAGCTCTGGCAAGGGAGAATACAGACTGCAGGATGTTCCATTTGACATTGAAGACCTCGATTAGGACATTCGTTGTTTCCCCATAAACAAAGTACAGAAGAAAAGCCTTAGTTTATTTGGTCCTTAGCTAACTAGTCCCAAGATTGATACAAGTGAAGAAAATCAGGTATATAAAAGCATTTCAAAGATATCGGAACAGCTGCTTTGCCAGCAAAAAGCTGTGAGTGGTGACACTGTACTATCCTGAAATGCACCAAAGCATGATCTAACCAAGATACGATCATATAAATGAAGCAAGCTGCATCCTCTGGAGATAGTAGTAAAACCTCACTGATGCAAAGCTACTGTGAGTCATTTTCTAGAACTTCTCTTGCAATTCATCTGTGCCTCTGGGAGCAGACGTGTTAGACTGTATCATGCTTTTCATCAAACGTTACCTGGAACAGTCTCTGAAGGAAGGTGGAACAAAACAGTAGCAAGAAAAACAGGCAAAGAGGATCCCTAATTATGGAAAAAATGCAGGAAACCCAAAAGCCAAATAGGGCTCATGGTCTTAGTGGCCTAGTTACTAAAGTGTGTTAATGTTAGTAATTAGGCCCCTTAATCTAAGGCTATCATACTGTACGAAGCATGTTGACTAAACCATGGCCATTTTGTGGAGCTGTGACAATGGTGGGGGGAGTGGGGAGAACGGTTTCTGCCCCCATAGACCACCAGGATGTCTAAGGTAATGGCTGGGGGCTGAGGGCTCCTTAGGCCGACTAGCTGCGATTTAGAGTTTTG
Organism: Ichthyophis bannanicus; assembly: GCA_033557465.1. Lineage (NCBI taxonomy): Eukaryota > Metazoa > Chordata > Amphibia > Gymnophiona > Ichthyophiidae > Ichthyophis > Ichthyophis bannanicus. The sequence continues at coordinate 126,651,172 of CM066043.1, read as the reverse complement.
AATGGGGGGGTGCGTGTCAGGAGCCCAACTGGCTAGCTTTGTTTTTGTTTTTTATGATCGGCAAGAGATTTGAAGGGGCCCAACTGACAAGCCTTAATGGTGTTTGTTGTCTGGGGGTGCACCGATTCTCACCCCCTCAGTTTCAAATGGCTGTTTGGGGGGGGGGGGGGAGGCCACTTTTTTTTATGTTGTTGGTGCTGCAGATCTGTACATCCACAGCACTGACAATATTCTCAGCTCAGTTGGGAAGGTGGAGGGGGGAGAGGGTGTGCACGTGCCTCCAGGGCAGTTGCCTGCCAAACAGGATTGCCTGCAGATGGTGGCATTAGCTGCAGCCATGATGGGGCCCAATTTTGGCAGCCATTGTGTGCAACACATTTTGTGCAATGGCTGCCGACAATCAGAGCACTTACTCTCTGCCCTGATCCTGCCTCCCCCTGGGTTCACTGAGCGAAATGCAGATATGGCAGAAGTGTGCCCGAGACGTCTGCATTTTTCTCCCAAATTAGCAGCTAATGCTTTTACTACTGATCATTTGTATAGAGCTACAAGCCACATGCAGTGCTGTACAGGCACATGTAAAAAAGACGGTCCCTTCTCAGACAATACAACAGCTGAGGACAAGAATACATGCCTCTGTTTCTAGGGATATGATTGGCCAATATCAAACACCACCACCAGTGTGGTATTTTTCAATTACATATTATACAGAATATAAAAAAAGGACACTTAATGCTATAACAGTAACAAGATTCTTAAAAAAAAAAAAAAAAAAAATACCAAACGGTTTTTTCTTGGCTGGGTTATTTTCCTTTGCTAGATCTGTTACAAAATAAACGATACCAGGAACAAACAGTAAAGTGGATAGCTTATAATCAAAGCTGTATAAGTTGCGTTACCGACGCCTCTTCCCCTTATGAAAGTCTTCCACCACGCCACTCTTCAGATGTTTGCACTGTGTTCACGTGGGGTGGGTTCTCCAAATGGATAGTTTTGTGCCCACCATGACAGTCATGAACCTCACTTCTAAGCCAGGGTATGGGAGTATGATCTCAGTCTCAAATGGGTATTTTGTCAAGATGTGCTTGGAAATTCTTTATCAAGCCTGTGGCTCACAATACGATGGGAAATTTCTGTATCTTTCTGCCACATTCACCAGTGTGATGCATCTATGCTCTTATCACCAGCAGCATCTCAGTTTATAGAGACTGAATGATGGGAGTGACTAACCTGCTCTGGAAATATTCAGAATGAGAAGAGGGAATGTCAAGTTTGCACCTTTTAAATGAAAGCTCTATTATCTAGTAATGCTTTCCCACCACTTTCTGCTTTGAGCACTCTCAGAAATGAAGGGGGTGGGGAGCAGGGGAATTGCAGAACAGGTTAAAAAGGTCTTGAGGGAAGCAGTGAAACTCTTCCACTGCCCACCATGATGGCTAAAGATGTTAAGTGCGGCAACAAAACTTTCTTCAGGTATATATGGGAAAGGAAGGAGATCAGAGGTGGAATTGCAGGACTCAGAAGTGCTGGGAACGGACTCATAGAAAACACTGATAAAGCGAAATTACTAAACAAATACTTCTGCTCTGTTTTTACTAAATAAAACCCTGGAGGAGGACCACCTGTGACTCCCAAATATATAAATGGGAATGGGGTAGATACCACACCATTCAGAGAGGATGAGGTGTTAGAACAATTTTGCAACTTGCAAAACTGAAAGTGGACAAGGCCATGGGACCAGATGGGATACATCCTAGGATACTGAAAGAGCTCAGAAAGGTTCTTGCAGGACCGTTAAAGGATGTTTTCAACAGATCCTTGGAAACAGGAGAGGTTCCTCAGGATTGGAGAATGGCTGATGTTGTACCTCTACACAAAAGTGGTGACAGGGAAGAAGGGTCAAACTACAGGCCTGTGAGCCTTACCTCAGTGGCGGGAAAGGTAATGGAGGCACTACTGAAAGAGCAAATAGTGAACTCTCTCAAAACCAGCGGGTTACAGGATCCGCAGCAACCTGGTTTTACCAAGGGACTATCTTGCCAGACAAATCTGATTGAGTTCTTTGACTGGGTGACCAGAGAACTGGATCAAGGACATGTGATGGATGTCATGTAAGCTTTTGATACTGTCCCTCATGGGAGGCTTATAAATAAACTCAGTAGTTTGGGGGATGGGTCTCAAGGTGGTAAACTGGATCAGAAATTGGTTGACAGACAACAGATGGTGATGGTAAATGGAGCTCACTTAGATGAAAGGAAGGTGATTAGTTGGGTGCCTCAGGGTTCGGTCCTAGGCCTGGCACTGTTCAATGTATTTGTGAGTGATATTGCTGAAGGACTGAATGGAAATGTCTGTCTTTTTGCAGATGACATGAAAATTTGCAACAGAGTGGACTCCCGAGGGAGTGCTTAACATGGAGGGATCTGCAAAAGCTAGAGGAATGGTCTGATGCTTGGCAATTAAGATTTAATGCGAAGAAGTGCAGTGTCATGCACTTGGGTAGCAGAAATACAAGGGAAAATGTATGCAATAGGGGGCAAGAGGTTGGTGTGCATGGAGCAGGAGAAAAACCTCGGTGTGATTATTTCTGTAGATCTCAAGGTGCAAAACAGTGCGACAAGGCAGTGGCAAAAGCCAGGAGTTCATTGGGCTGCATTTGAAGAGGAATTACCAGCAGAAAGGAAGAGGTACTAGTGCCACTCTAAGTCTCTGGTGAGGCCTCACTTGGAATACTGTGTTCAGTTGGAGACCGTATCATGCAAAGGATGTAAAAAGAATGGAAGTTGTTCAGAGGAAGGTGACCAAAATGATTTGGAGCCTGTGTCAGAAGCCTTATGAGGAGAGACTTGAAGACCTAAATATGTACACTTTGGAGGAGAGGAGGGATAGGGGAGATATGATTCAGACCTTTAAATACTTAGAGAAATAATGAACGAACAAACCTCTTCCAGAGGGGGAAACTGTAAAAGAGGGCATGACATGAAGCTTGCAAGGTGGTAAATTGAAAGGCAATGTCAGGAAATACTTTACTGAAAGGGTGTTGGAATGCCCTCCCGATGGAGCTGATGGGGCAAACAGTGACAGAATTCAAAGTGGCCTGGGACAGACAGTGGATCATTTTACAGCAAAAAGATTAAATCAAAATAAAAGGAACCATCTAATTTCTCAACAAATAGGGGTGTCCTACATGGAGCGATGGGGGAGGAGTGGTGGGTTCACCCCTAAACAAAGAAATGGGGAGGGGTGCACCTGCTCCTGGTGGGTGCACCACTAAGCAAAGACATGGGTAGGGGATGTTCTAGTAGCTCCACTGACTGACCTTTTCAATGCCTCGGAGTAGGTAGTGGTGCCAAAGGACTGGAGAGAGGCTCATGTAGTGCCTTCACACAAGCGAAAGTAAGGATGTGGTTGAAAACTACAGGCCTGTTAGTTAAACATCGGTGGTGAGTAACTTATTGGAAACGCTGCTGAAAGAGAAGATAGTGAGGTTTCTGGAGTCCAGTGGATTACAGGATCTGAGGCAGCATGGCTTCACCAGAGGCAGGTCTTGTCAGACAAATCTGATTGATTTGACTGGGTGACCAGGGAGTTGGACTGAGGGAGAGCCCTAGATGGTGTGTTTAGGATTTCAGTAAAACCTTTGACATCGTTCTTCACAGGCGACTTATAAACAAACTGAGCACCCTAGGGATGGACCCTAAAGTTACTGCTTGGGTTAGAAATTGGTTGGGTAGGAGGCAACAGAGTACAGGTAAATGGAGCTCATTCTGAGGAGAAGGATGTTACCAATGGTGTGCCCCAGGGATCTGTCCTAACATCTTTGTTAGTGATATAGCGGAAGGGCTGTCAGGTAAGGTTTGCCTCTTTATGCATGATACCAAATTCCGCAATAGAGTAGACACCCAGGAAGGTGTAGATAACATGAGGGGGGGGGGGATCTAGCTATGCTTGAAGCATGGTCTAGAATTTGGCATATGGGACTTAATGTTAAAAAATGTGAGGTCATGCATTTGGGTTGCAGCAATCCAAGGGAGCAATATAGCATAGGGGGTGAAGTACTTTTGTCCACTAAAGAAGAGCGGGACCTATGCGTGGTTGTGTCTGATGATCTTAAAGTAGCTAAACAGGTAGAAAGGCGACGGCAAAAGCTAGAAGGATGCTTGGGTGCATATAGAGAGGAATGGCTAGCAGAAAAAAAGGAGGTGATAGTGCCTCTGTATAAGTCTTTGGTGCGACCTCATTTGGAATAGTGTGCAATTCTGGAGACCGCACCTTCAAAAGGATATAAACAGGATGAAGTCGGTGCAGAGGGTTGCTACTAAAATGGTTGGTGGCCTTCATTATAAAGCATATGAGGACAGACTTAAGGATCTTAATATGTACACCTTAGAGGTAAGGCGGGATAGAGGTGATACGATTGAGATGTTTAAATACCTCCGTGGCATAAATGTTCAGGGAGAGAGCCTCTTTCAATTGAAAGGAAGTTCTGCTACGAGGGGACATGGGATGAGGGTGAAGGGGGATAGATTCAGGAGTGATATGCTGAAATATTTCTTTACAGAAAGAGTGGTGGATCCCTGGAATAGTTTTCCAGTGGAGGTGGTAGAGATGACAGTATCTGAATTGAAAAAAAAAAAGCATGGGACAAACAGAGGATCTCTAAAGGAAAAAAAAAGGGGATTGTTGATATTGAAGGACAGACTAGATAGGCCATGTGGTCTTTTTCTGTCATCATATTTCTATGTTTCTATGTTTGTGCTGCCATTAAATCAGCTTTTCATTCCAGCTTTTTCAAAACATAAAATCCCCTTGAAGCTGAAGTCCATGAGTTCAGACTGTGCCTACCATAAAATAAAATGCTTTTTCACAAAGCATAATCATTAAACAAAGGTTATTTCTAGATCATATCTGTAAATCACATTAAAAAGAAACCTGGCAAAACCACTGGACTTTTACAGCCTTCAGACACTGCAGACACACCCATTGTGCCTAAGGGCTGGAATGTTTATGGATGTGCAAAATAGAAGCCTTAGCAACCAAGAAGCCAATCACCACAGAACTGAGGTCTAACCAGGGGAGGCTGAGAAGATGAAGCAAAGCCCTGCAACAGGAATGGAACTTACACCATTGCTGTGCACAATGCGGGGCCCCTCAAGCAAACCTTTGCTGAGGCCCCCCCCCTCACTGTTGCAGTGATGGTGCAGCCCTCCCTATTGTGTGGGTCCCCCACCCCCATGCAGCAGTGGCAGTAAACGGATCACATTATGTTAGCTGCGCTGAACCTGCTCTTGTAAATTTGCCACAGACCTGGTGGCTGTACCCTGCCGGGCCAAAGTCTCACAGTGTGGCTGTAATCACAAGACTGGCTGATAAGGAAGGGCCACTGGGCCCACTGCAGGCTTACAAGAGTGCAGCAAACGTGATAAATTAAGTTTGCCGCACTGCTGCTGCCACTATACGGGCCCCCTTTCTGCCCAGCCCCTCTCCCTCATTGTGGGGGCTGCTTGGGCAGAGTTTACACCACTGGTGCACAGGCAAGAAAAATCTGTTTAGTATTCATTTTTCACAATTTTATGATTTTGGGGTGTGTCACACATTTGTTTTAATAGGAACTTTTTTTGTGCACACTAAATCAATTTAAGGCACATCAACTTAGCACATTTTAATTCATTGGCTAGTGCATGCTAAAATCTAGGGCCATGTTTACTAGGGGTTAATGCATGCTAAGTGATACTATGGTTTATTTTATTTCTATGGGCAGAGTGGCACTTAGCATGTGCTAACGTTCATTAACATGCATTAATTTTTGGTAAGTATGCACCTTAAAAAAAATTTGCGTGCACCAAACTAAATACACCCCCCTAATTTCAAAATTCTGGTTTTGGAAATGGGCAATAGACTTCTTTACTGCTTAATAAATATGCTTAAGCAGTAGGAGAGTGAAATCCTATGAGCTGCAGTCTGAGAAATACTGATCTGGTGAGTTGATGAATCTTCATGGACCACATGTATCAGCATGTTCTTAAATTAAAAGCTTGCTTTAATACTGCCTCCTCAATCTAAGCCTTCTTCCCAGCAGACAGGCTGAAGCCACTCCCTTTCACAAGTGCTACAAAACCACATAAATTAAACCTGTGACTGAATTTACAAAGAGCCTGTTGATAAACTGGATAATAGATGCAGAATGGCAGGTGATTTTACATAATATTAAAGCAAAGAGAAGTGCAAGAGATGTCTATCCTGCACGGAAAACAAATAGACTCTTAAGATAAAAGTTGCTTGTGGTGTGTGTGCGCTAAACAAGTCATAGCAGGCACAGTGACGAACACATGGAACCATCACTGAATGTTCTACAGTTGCACAACCCAGCATGGGCATGGAAGTGGAGATATACTTTTTTAAATTAAATTAGTATTAATAGAAATTAAATATAGTATAAGTGGAAATTCCCATTTTTGTTTCCATTCTCATTCTTGATTTGGAAAAAGCAGCTAGCTCCACCATGGTACATCTGATCACCACGAGTCTGATCCTCATCAAAAATTCATTGTCAGATTTTTTTTCCCCCTATTTAAGTGTTGTCAAGTCAATGCTGACTCCAGGCAACCCAGCAGCCCCTGGGTTTTCTTGGCAAGGTTTGACCAGAAGTAGATTGCCAGGCCTTTTCTTCTGAGACAACGGACAGTAAAAAACTTGCACAAGGTCACAAGGAACACCAGTGGGAATTGAACCCAGATATCTTGTGTGTAAGGCCGTTGTTCTAAACACTGCGCCATTCCTACCTTTCCATACAGAGAGCCTGAATATAGTACAAACAATGGGAAATGTGGGTGTGGCTATGATGAAAAGCACACCCCTACTTCCCTTTATGGTTGAGATCAAGTACAGTCAAACCTCGGTTTTCGTATGCCCTGGTTTTCGTACGATTCGGTTTTCGTTGATTTTTTTCATCAAGATTGTGTTTCGGTTTTCGTACGTTGTCTCGGTTTTCGTACAGCATTTTACCCCCCCCCCCCCGTACCTGCCATGGATTAGCGTGAGCCAGCGATCTCCCACGGAGCTTGAGCCAGCGATTCTGCGGGACCTCTGGGGAGCCGAGGAGTTCAACGCTCCAGCGTGGCCTGCCCGAAACTGCTTCCTGCCCCGGACTCTCCCCCGATTGACGTCTGCCTGCTGCCTCTTCCCCTGCACATCCCTTGAACCGGGACAGGAGCTGGTGACCGAATCTGCTTCTCCTTGGCGGCCCAGTCTCCCGCCGGGGCCCCTGCCCTCCCGATTGGATTCTGGGTGTCCTGCAGGCCTGCACACGCGGCCTCTCCTTGAAACCTTGCAGTCTGCAGCTGCAGGCTCCTGCTGGCACAGCCCCACGCTGTTCTCTGACTCTCACCTGTGTCAGGCTGCTACCTTAGGGGGGCCGGAGGCAGCCTAAGACTCTCTGTCCCACTGTTTCTCAACTGCCTGCTGCTTGGCTGACACTGCCTCTCCACCTCTCCCGACACTGTGTATGCCAACAAAAGTCTTCAATAAAGGTAAAAGTGATGTTACATGCTCATTTATCCATTTCATTAGTCATTTATATGTATTTCTCATTGTTTTCTGTATGTAAAAAGATAGTTATTCTCTATAAAATGTATTTTTTGTCAATATTTTTGGGTGTCTGGAACGGATTAATTGAATTTACATTATTTCTTATGGGAAATCTTGCTTCGGTTTTAGTCCGTTTCGGTTATAGTCAGACTTTTTTGAACGGATTAATCATGAAAACCGAGGTTTGACTGTATAGTATCTGATCTATAGGCTGAAGACATTTCCATCACACTCTTTGTGGGCGACAGATCCTGTATCAAACTCAATCCCAGTTGGAAAACTAAAAGGGTGATTTAATAAAACAGTTACATGTGAAGAGCAAAAAAGTGTCTTTGTGCCATCAAGTCTATGCTGACTCCTTGTGATCCAGCAGCCCCTGGGTTTTCTTGGCAAGCTGTGACAGGAAGTAGTTTGCCAGGCTCTTTGTTTTCCCCTAAAGCAATGGAGGGTAAAGTGGCTTGCCCAAGGCCACAAGGCGTGCCAGTGGGAATTTAACACTAGTCTCTGGTAACCAGGTCGCTGCTCTAACCACTAGGCTACTCCACAAAAAGTAGCTATTTGCAAACTATTTTATAAAAGCACACAAGAAATCCTAGCACAAATCTTACAGAAATAACACCTGCACTGAAACAGTGCACATTACAGCTGCTCAGGTACAGGCTTAACTATTAGTGTGTCAAATACATGCATAAAAGGCAACCGCCTGTGCTCCACCCAAACCCTTCAACTGAACACGCCCACACTAAAGTCACTTCTAGGCATGAGAATGGTTTACAAGATTCTCCTAAGGACCATGTGCACCAAAGTGCAATAAGCAGTTATCATATGAGTTAATGAATGCATGCTAACAGCTACTGCAGAGCCACAACGCTTACCATACACTCATTTCCATGCTCAAGGGCAGAAAATGTGTGTGTTATGGGCAGGACCATCCCAAGTTAGAAATGTGTTTCATGCGACTCGTGTACCCAGCGCCCCCTGCAGGAACTGATTCCTATTGGGCTTCCTGGAAACCCAGAAATGGCATCAGTGCCCCTTCTGTACTTGCACCTTGTGCAGCCGCACCACTGGCACAGTTCTAGACACGGACAGCAACACACAGGGACTTATCGGGCACATGCTCTTATGAAAGTGATAGACTTAGTTCTCTGCAAATCAAGTGCAGATTACTACCGGCTGAAGAGGGAGGCGGTAAGTGGAGCCGCATGCTCTGTGATGTATTTACTGTGGCCCAACAACCGAGTAAGAGTTAAACTGGCTACTAGTCTTTAGTAAATAGACTCAGCATAGCCACCTTAATGTTCTGGAACTCGGCACCCTTTTATAAAATTACCCTCCATATGGGTTAAGTGCATGGGCAGATTCTGGCATTACCCCCAAAGATTGCCACAGGATTTGTAGTTACCATGCACTAATATTTGCATCTAATGAATGGTAACTGCAAAAAAAGATTTGACTGCGGTTTAGCAGAGGGGCCCCTAAATAGTAATTAGATCTTACCTGCTAATTAGTGTTCCTGAAGGAACGACAGTCCAGTCCCTTTACTACTGGGTTGCGCAACCCTTCCAGCAGCTTGGAGGCTGAGCCCAACCTTTTTGGGGATGGAGCGGTATAAATACCACTGGGACCACCCCTCAACTCCAGTATTCGAATGAAAAAGCAGATATAACCAACTATTGTAACCAACCTACGTAACAAACATTTTAAGAAAAATAACGCATTAACTTATTTAAAGGATAAAAATTCCTTTTTTTTTTTTTTTTTTTCTGGTATCATAAGGAGAGGATATGAGGAATGGGAATGGACGGCGTGGGTTTGCCCGAGATTGCCGCAGCGGGTCTGCGCTCGTTGAAATGGTCTGCATCTCTTCCGAAGGTCTGCGTTCATTCCGATGCTTACCTATAACCAATAGATGTCAACTTTAGCCGGAATCGGGAGGGATCAGGGACTGGACTGTCGTTCCTTCAGGAACACTAATTAGCAGGTAAGATCTAATTACTATTTCCTTATCGTCACTCCAGTCCAGTCCCTTTACTACTGGGATGTACCCGAGCAGTTCAACCCTGGGTGGGGTCCGGCATACCGGAATGAAGAACCGCCAGGCCAAAACGAGCGTCCGCTGCACTCTGAACGTCTAACCTGTAATGCTTGGTGAAGGTATGGAGAGAGGACCAAGTCGCCGCCCTACATATGTCCAGGGGAGGGACTAGACTGAATTCCGCCCACGAGGTAGCCTGCGCCCTAGTAGAATGTGCCCGCAGGCCCACGGGAACTTGCTTTCCCTTCAGGATATAGGCGGAGGCTATCGCCTCCCTGATCCATCTAGAGATAGAGGACTTGGCCGCCGCCTCCCCTTTGTGTGGGCCCCCGAACTGAATGAATAGTCGGTCGGACTTTCTGAAGGGCGCTGTGCGAGAGAGGTATCGCTTCAGGGTTCTCCGGATGTCTAGGAGTCGAAGCTTGCTATCCCTGGCTTCCAACCCTTCTTTGTCGAAGGCCGGGAGGGTCACCGTCTGGTTCATATGAAAGGGGGATATAACCTTAGGCAAGAAGGAGGGAACCGTGCGCAGAACTACTTTGTCCTTGAGAAATGACAGAAAAGGCGGCTGAGCGGAGAGCGCTTGTAGTTCCGAGATCCTCCTGGCCGAACAGATGGCGATTAGGAAGACAGTCTTCAGGGTTAAATCTTTTAGGGAGGCCTCCTTTAATGGTTCAAAGGGATTCCCGATCAAGGCATTTAGCACCAGGTTGAGATCCCAAGGGGGAATGATCGACCTCCGTTGTGGGCGCAGGCGTCTCACCGCTCTTAGGAACCTTGAGACATCAGTGTGGGCCCCGAGGGGTTTCCCACGGACCTTGCCTCTGTAGCACGCGATGGCCGCGAGCTGGACCCTAAGGGAGCTGTGGGCCAGACCCTTGTCCAACCCTGCCTGCAAGAATTCCAGGACCTCCGGGACAGAGGCCGAGAGTGGCTTCTTTTGGTGCTCCGCGCACCAGGATTCGAAGATGCGCCAAACTCGTACGTAAGATAGGCAGGTCGAGCGCTTCTTGGCTTGTAGCAGGGTTGAGACTACTGCGCCTGAGTAACCTCGTTTCAGGAGCCGTGCCCTTTCAATAGCCAAGCCGTAAGCGAGAACCGCTCCACGTGTGGCATGAGCACCGGACCTTGGCTTAGCAGATCCCTCTTGCAAGGGAGCCGCCAGGGATGGTCGGCGATCATCCTCACCAGATCCGCGTACCAGGGACGGCGAGGCCAATCCGGGGCTATGAGGATTACCAATCCTTGGTGTGCCTCTATTCGCTGGAGGACCTTTCCGATGAGAGCCCAAGGGGGAATACATAGAGGAGGCCCTCCGAAGGCCACTTTTGGGAGAGGGCATCCAGGCCCTCTGACATTCTTTCCTTCCGCCGACTGAAGAATCTGTCCACCTTGGCTGACGAGAAGCGTGCCATGAGGTCCATGACTGGGACTCCCCAGCGATCTACTATTTGACTGAAGGTCTTCTGTTCCAGTTCCCACTCCCCGTGGTCTATCTTGCACCTGCTGAGGAAGTCGGCTGTGACGTTGTCCGCGCCCGCCACGTGTTGAGCTGAAAGTGCCTGCAGATGGGCTTCCGCCCACTGGAAGAGGGCGCCCGCCTCCTTCTCGAGACCGTGGCTGCTGGTGCCTCCCTGGTGGTTGATGTAGGCCACCGCGGTGACATTGTCGGAGAGGACGCGAATTGCTCGTCCCTGTACCAAGTCCTGGATAGCCTTGAGTGCTAGGGAGACGGCCCGTAATTCCAGTCTGTTGATGGGCCATTGCGATTCTAACGGTGTCCAGAGCCCCTGGACGAAGCGGTCTCCGCAGTGTGCTCCCCAGCCTGATAGACTGGCATCCGTCGTCAATAATACCCACTGAGGGGGTTCTAGAGGCATCCCGCGGTCCAGGTTCCTTGGGCATCTCCACCAGTGGAGTGCCTGTTTGGTCCTTGGGGCGCAAGGTAACTGCAGAGAAAGGGGATGATGCTGAGGCGACCACCGCCGCAACAGGGACCGTTGTAAGGGACGCATGTGGGCCCTGGCCCAAGGCACTACCTCTATTGCCGCCGCCATTGTTCCCAGAAGCTGAAGATAATGCCATGCCGAGGGGCTTCTTCTGGCCAGAAACTGAGAGACTAGAAGTCTTAGATCCCTTGACCTTGTTCGTGACACCCTGCCGCTGTTGGTGTCGAATCTTGCCCCGAGGTACTCGAGTTCCTGGGAGGGAGTCAGTCTGCTCTTTGCTCGGTTGATGACCCAGCCCAAGTCCTCTAGGACCTGGATCACTCTTGCCGTAGCCGAGAGACTTTCTTCTTCGGACTTTGCCCGGATCAGCCAATCGTCTAAGTAGGGGTGAACTAATATTCCCTCCTTCCGGAGGAAGGCCGCTACCACCACCATTACCTTGGTGAATGTTCTGGGAGCCGTAGCTAGGCCGAAGGGTAGGGCCTGGAATTGAAAGTGGCCTCCTGGGACGGCGAATCTCAGGAACTGTTGGTGAGACTTTCTGACCGGGATATGCAAGTAGGCCTCTGTCAAATCGAGAGATGTTAGGAACTCCCTTTCCCTGATGGCTGCTATGAGAGAACGTAGAGTCTCCATCCGGAAGTGCGGCACTCTGAGGCAGCGATTGACCTGTTTTAGATCCAGGATCGGTCGTAAGGAGCCTTCCTTCTTTGGCACGACGAAATAGATCGAGTACCGACCTGAACCGCGCTGGTTTGGCGGCACGGGGATCACGGCCCCTAGCGCTCTTAGGTGTGTGAGAGTTTCCTCTACTGCTGCCCTTTTTGCAGTGGATCCGCAGGGGGAACGGACAAAGGCCGGGGGGATTTGTTCTGCGAATTCGAGGGCATAGCCTTCTCTGATTACCTCTAGGACCCATTGATCGGACGTGGCACGGGACCAGGCGGGAAGAAAGAGCGTCAAGCGACCGCCTATCCTGCGCCTTCCCTCCTGGACCCCCGTCTCCTCATTGTTGTTTTCTGGAGCCCGAGAAGGAGGAAGAGGCTGCGCCAAAGCCTCTGCCCGCTCCCCGGAACCCCCTGAAACCTTGCCCCTTTGAGGGAAAACGGCCCTTGGAAAAGGGGGGTGGCCTAGGTGGGCGAAACCTCCGGGAGTCTCTGGGCTGTGTACGTACTGGGGGAAAGGAGCGCCCCTGTTTTTGTCTGTCTTCCGGGAGCCTGCCTCCCTTAGACTCCCCCAGATCCTTGACTAACTTCTCTAAGTCCTCACCGAATAATAACTTCCCCTTAAAGGGAAGTCTGCCCAGGCGCGACTTAGAGGAGGCATCCGCTGCCCAATTTCGTAGCCACAGGCACCGCCTAGCCGCCACCACAGAGGCCATGTTCTTGGCCAAAGATCTGATGAGGTCATACTGGCTATCAGCTAAATAGGCTGCTCCAGATTCCAGCCTAGCCGAGTTGGCTTGTGTTTCAGCCGATGATTCCTCTGATGACTGGATCTGCTGAGCCCACCTTAAACAGGCCCGAGACACCCAAGCTCCTGAGACAGAGGCTTGCAAGGCGAGAGCGCTTATATCAAAGGCTTGTTTCAGGAGCGTATCCACCTTCCTGTCCTGGGCATCTCTTAAGGCCGTGGCGCCTTCCACTGGGATAGTGGTCTTTTTGGTGACTGCTGATACCGCTGCATCCACCCTGGGGGATTTCAGCAATTCTTTGTCTGACTCTGGAAGAGGGTAGAGGCGAGCCATGGTTCGTACCCCTCTCAAGTTTGATTCTGGTTGGTCCCACTCCTCCTGTATCATCTGACGTACCACCCTGTGGACAGGGAAAACTTTTTGGGACCTTCTGATGGCCTGAATTAAGGGATCTTCTAGTGCCTCGTCATCCGCCGGGGCGTCAGACACTACGTTGAGGGCTTTTAGGGACTCATTGATTAAGGAAAGGAGCTCTTCCCGGCGAAAAACTCTAACAATGCGAGAATGGTCCTCCTCGGGGATCTCGCCTTCTTCCAGCTCTTCCTCCTCTTCCTCCAGCTCCCTTTCCGAGCCCTCTTCCTCTGGGGTGCCCTGAGAAGGGGGTGGGAGGATCTCTTCGCTCATTAGTCTGGTACGTTTGGGGGGTACCCCTGGATCCTGACCGCTCGCTCTCCTAGTTCTGGCTGGTCTGGTATCCCCTGTGGGAGCTGTATCACCTGATCCACGTCCCTGCTTGCGCAAGCAGTATGCTTGGTGTAGCAATAAGATAAAGTCAGGGGAGAAGAGATCCCCGACCCCTTCATCCGTCGTGGAGCGGGACGGAGGGGGTGCGAGAACCTCTGTGTTAGCCGTCGGGGGTAAATGGAGCCCCACCTCCGCCTCCGGGGGGTCCCCGGGCATCTGAGGTCCTTGGGTCATGGGCAGGTTGAGCTCTTGCTCTACGGAGGTGGAGACTGCAGCACAAGCTCTGCAGATGCCTGTCTGATGACGTGCCCCTCCGTGTGCCACAGGATGGGCACTTTGACTTAGTGGCCATGATTTCCAGAAGGCTCAGTGCTGCAGAAAAAGATGCGTTACACTCACCCCCCAAGTCAACCTAAAAGAAGAACAATCCCCAAAAATATGTGCAGGGGAGAAATGCTGTAGCTTTTACAGCGATGTCCCCTCCCCCAAGCAAAGTCAGCGTTTTCGCGGGCAAATGGAATAAGCTAACAGGAAATTAAAGTAAAATCAATTAGGATAAAATAAAATAAATTTTAACATTAATAAGGAAATGCTGCCAATCCAGGCTGATACTTGCAATTTGAAGTTTGTTCTGCGAGCAGGGCCCGCGCCGCGATTCCTCTCCGCCGGCTCAACACGTGTTAGGCCTTAGCCACGTGGAGTCCGGGACGGAGGATCGCGCGTCTGCTCACTGCCCGAGGTTCTGGCCTTTATCTCTGCGAAAGGTGGAAGTGCTCCGCGTCGCCACCGCTGCAGACTTCGCCGCCTGTGAGCCCTCCGAATCTGTCGGTTGTCCGATTCGGGGCTCCGGGGAAGCCCGGCCGCACCCCCTGCGCCGGGGGGGGGGGGGGGGGGGGGGCGAGTAGTTTCCCCTCGCGTTGCTGCCTCCAGCGCTCAGCCGCCTCGGGGCTTCGGCGCGAGGCAGGGGAGCTCCTGGAAATGAAGCAGGACTCCGGTCCAAAGTCAAGGAGAGATGCTTCTTCCCCCTGCAGCAGGCAGCTCAGGCAAGTCCTCCGGTCTCCAGCCCGGCCCGGGAGGGGAGGAGGGGAGAGGGGGGGGGGGAGAGAGGATGAAGGAAAATTAAAGGTACAGGATTCCAATAAAGGAAACAAACAATCTCCTTAAACAAATAAAGAGGACAAAATAAACTAACTAAAATAAATTAGCTAAAATAGGATAAGGTAGGACTCCAGTAAGCCCTAGGCTTACGGAACCCTCCAGCTGCTTGGAGGCTGAGAATACTGGAGTTGAGGGGTGGTCCCAGTGGTATTTATACCGCTCCATCCCCAAAAAGGTTGGGCTCAGCCTCCAAGCTGCTGGAAGGGTTGCGCAACCCAGTAGTAAAGGGACTGGACTGGAGTGACGATAAGGAAATCATTCTGACCTTGATCAAAGTGGAAGGCATAAGCCTCCGGTAAGGGGAGCTGGATTTGGCTCATGCCTGTCTCAAACATTTATACCGCCGTTATCTTCCTCCCTTACAATCTAACAGGCCAATGCAGAAAGACTAGTATGCTCTGCAGGTAGATAAATGCAACTTATACGCACAAGTTCCACCACACCAAATACAGAAGAGATTGACACAAGCGTAAACAAAAGTACGCAAACATAGCAATGCCAAGCATATTTAAATATGCAAATGAGCTGCATGTATTAAAACACAGTGCTAATCAGGTCTGCCCCCAACGCATAAAGGATTACATAACCAGCAGGAGCACCAACATCTCTACGCCTGGTCTGAGGCGACTTAAATATCTTGCGCTTGTAAGGAAAGACTGTTTCGGGGTATGCACCGGTGAATGGTTACCTTCAACATGAAAATTATCTGCATGTATCTTAGCATATAAGCAAATGTTTGATGATCAAGAACAAATGTTTTTTGGACTAATTTTATTTATATTTCTCTTTTTTATTTTAGGTCTTTGTTGAGATTTCATAAAAAAAAACTTTTTCGGGCAAAATAGTGTTGATTATAGGGCAAGTGCCAAAGAACCTGTACGCATAGCACGAGCATTTGACATGTACACGGATGCATACACAACCACTTGTAGCGCATCTGTTGGCTCCCTCTCCTCAACTTTACACTGAAGTTTTGTGTACAGCTCATTTGCACACAGGCCCTTTGCTGCATACCAGCGCTAAAGTCTCACGCTATCAGCACACTACCAAAACACATACACAGCTATAGCGTGTGATTTCAGCACTAGCTTGTATGTACCCGAGGCAATTGAGGGTTAAGGGCCCAGTCCTGCAAGGCATTTACATGGTTTACAGAGCTGGCAACCATGTCAATGCCCCTATGTGGAATAGGCGGCAGCACTAACATGGTTAGCACCACTGAATATCCCCAAATAATGCCACTATACGCCCCAATGCTAACTGCTTAGCATCGGGGCGTGTCGAGGGCGTTCCAGAGGAGAACTGGTCAGCAGTGATAACGGGGTTACTTACCTGTAACTGGAGTTCTCCGTGGACAGCAGGATAAGTCAGCCACACCTGGTGATGTCCTCCAGGCGGCGCCATAGTACGGAAGTGCTCTCTAGAGCTCAGAAAGATGAGACTTTGAGCCCACCCAGGTAGCCCACCTTCCCGCTCCGCCCCCTAGCCACCAGTAAGTTCCAAGCTAGTCCACTGGCTAGGGAGCGGTCCTTAGGATGGCCTCCTCCAGGGGAGGCGGGTGGGATTGTGTGGCTGACTTATCCTGCTGTCCACGGAGAACTCCAGTTACAGGTAAGTAACCCCGTTTTCTCCATGGACAAGCAGGATTGCATCAGCCACACCTGGTGTCTCCCTAGCTGGATATGCTGGGGGGAGGAGGCCCATCGTGCTGTATGGACCTGGATATGTGAATTAGACACCTAGTCCAAAGATCAACAACTGTATGTTTATTCAGGATTAGAAAGTGCAATCGTGCTATAACAGATTAGTGCACCGAGGTGCTAGCAGCATAACAGTGTTGACAGTGCAACAACAGTGCAACCAGTGCAAACAGCAAGTAAAGGGCAGTGTAACAGTGCAACAGTAATGTCAATTGTCCAGTGTAACCGAATGCCAGCAAACGCATACCGGTGACACGACTAAGTGGTTGGAGTTAGCTTCTGAAGCCGCTACCCATATGGGGTAGGAGCAGAGCTTAATCGCGCCTCGTTGCTCTGGAGAGGACGGCAGCGCCGAGAGCGCAATCCTCCTGGGAGCGGAGGTCAAAGCAATAGTGCCTCTGGAACGTGTGTGGGGAGGACCAGGTGGCCGCTCTGCAGACATCGGCCAGTGGCACTGTGCGGAGGTTGGCAATTGAAGTGGCCAGAGCCCTAAGATGGTGGGGGCCCACTCTTGGGTGCTCACTGGCGTCTGAAGAATCAAGGCAATAAGCGACACAGGCGGAGACCCAATGGGACAGTGTCCTCTTGTTGACGGGTCTTCCGGGTCTGTTCGGATCGAAGGAAATGAAGAGTTGCTCGCCCTGTCGGATAGCTTGCGTTCTTTGTAGGTAGATCTGGAGGGCCCTGAAGCAGTCGAGAGTATGCAGGCGCCTTTCCTCGTCCAAAGAGTGAGATTCCGGGAAGAAAGATGGAAGTTCTAGAGACTGGTTAACATGGAAGGCCGAAGACACTTTCGGCACGAACCTAGGATTGGTCCGCAGGGAAGCATGGTTCTGGTGCAGCTGTGTGTAGGGGGGATGTGATACTAGAGCATGCAGTTCGCTAATCCTCCTTGCGGACGTAATGGCCACCAGAAACAGCGTCTTCCAGGAGGCGAACTTCATGTCGGTTGACTGGAGAGGTTCAAAGGGTTCTTGTGTCAGGCGTTGCAGGACCGTGTTGAGATCCCAAGGTGGTACAGGTCGTCTGATCGGAGGTTTCAGATTCGACAGGCCCTTCATGAAGCGTGATGTAAGGGGCAGTGCCCCGATAGAAGCGGCCCCTGTTGGCGGTGAATGGAAGGCCACTATCGCCGAGAGGTGTACTCGGATGGACTGCGTTTGCAGGCCAAGGTTAGACAGGGACTTGAGGTACTGCAGGACATTGGGAAGAGGGCACGTGGTGGGCTCGAGACCGTGGTTTGTGCACCAGGTGCTGAATCTTCTCCATTTCAGACCATAGGACTTCCTGGTGGAGGGTCTCCTGGCTGCCAGCACCACGTCCTGCTCGTCGGAGGGTAGCTGGAGTTTGGAAAGGCTTAGCCGCACAACCTCCAGGCAGTGAGAGACAGGGCTCCGAGGTTGGGGTGCCGTATGCTGCCCTCGTCCTGTGTCAGCAGGTCTGGCCTGAGAGGTAGTCGCTTCGGGGCTCCATGCGCTAGACGCAGCAGTAGGGCAAACCACATCTGGCGCGGCCAGTGGGGTACTACCAGGATGGCGTTGGCTCTGTCCTGCACAATCCGTTGCAGTGTTGCTGGGATGAGGGGCGTTGGCGGAAAAGCATACACCAGAGACCACTCCCCCCAGAACACGTTGAATGCATCCGCCGCCAGCCTCCTGGCTGACAGGTGCCTGGAGCAGAAGGGGCATTTGGCATTCCGTTCCGTGGCGAAAAGGTCGATGTTCGGAGACCCCCAGTGCCGAAAGAGATTGTCTGAGATCTCCGGGTGCAGGGACCATTCGTGGGGCTGGAGTTGTCTGCTCAGTCTGTCTGCCAGGATATTCTGGTCCCCTGGGAGATAGGACGCCCGAAGGTAGCAACCGTTCCTCAAGGCCAGGGTCTATATCAGTGTAGCCTCCTTGCAGAGGGGACGTGAGCCGGTGCCCCCTTGTTTGTTGATATAGAACATGGCCACCTGGTTGTCCATCTGGATGAGGATTGATTTCCCGCACAATTGTGGGAGAAACGCTTTCAGAGCATATCTCATGGCCCTTAGTTCGAGGAGGTTGATGTGTAGAAGCCTCTCGTGCTGGGACCACTCCCCCTGAGAACTTAGGGATCAGATATGAGCGCCCCAGCCAGTGTTTGATGCATCCGTGGTGAGAACAATTTGGTGATCGCGGGGGTGAAAGTCTTTGCCCACCGACAGGTTGGTTGGCATCGTCCACCAGCGAAGCTGGGTATGGATCTGTGGAGTCATCATGATTATGGCGGAAAGAGGTTGACAATGCTGGTTCCAGTGAGTACGTAAGTGCCATTGAAGTGGGCGCATCTGCAGCCTTGCCATGGGAAGGACTGAGGTGGTGGCCGACATGTGTCCCAGGAGGCACAGGATGGATCCCGCTGAGGAATTCGCTGCCTTGGTCGCCCTGACTGCCAGCGCTATGATGGCGGATAGTCTGCGTTCTGGGAGGTAGGCCTTCGAAGCCTTGGTGTCGATCACAGCCCCTATGAACTCCAGGCTCTGGGCCGGTGAGAGGTGTGACTTGCTGAAGTTGATGACAAACCCCAGGGAGGACAGCAGTGTCATGGTTGTCTGTAGTGCCTCCTGTAGCTCTGAGGCTGAGGGGGCCGTGAGGAGCCAGTCGTCCAGGTACGGGAAGACCGCTATGTTCTGCTTGTGGAGGTGGGCTGCCGCCATGCCTACACACTTCGTGAAAACCCGCGGAGCTGGGGACAGTCCAAAGGGTAGGACTCTGTATTGGTAGTGCTGGCCTAGCACTTGGAAACGGAGGTACTTCCTGTGTGACTTGTGGATGCGGATGTGAGTGTATGCGTCCTGCAGATCCAGGGACGCCATCCAGTCGCCGGTCTGAATGAGGGGAAGGATGGCGTTCAGGGAGTACATCCTGAATTTCTCTTTGCTGATGAACATGTTGAGCCGGCGGAGGTCCAGGATGGGACAGAAGCCGCCAGTCTGCTTGGCGATGAGAAAGTATCTGGAGTAGAACCCTGAGTTCCTCTCGGGCAGGGGAACCTCCTCTATGGCCCGAGAGTGCAACAGATGTAGCAGTTCCGCTGCCATGGCCAGGCGCAGCTGTTGGGGCGTGTCGCTGACTGGAAGAGAGTTCTGGTGAGAAGGCGCCACAAAGCGTATGCGGTAGCCTTCTCGAATGACCCGCAAGACCCAGGAGTCGGAGGATATTCGCTGCCACTCTGGCAAGAAATAGGTCAGGCGTCCCCCGATCCGGTGGTTCGTCCCTGATCAGGCATCAAAAGGAGGGTCCACCTTTGTTGGAGGGCGCGCTGGTCTTCTTTTGTTTGCGGTCCCTCTGCGAGTTTCGCTGATGAGGGGGTCCTTGGTAGGGATTGTTCTTATATCTGTTGTTTTGCCATTTGTGGCTTGAAGGGTACCTCTTGTTGGAGGAGTAGTAAGGTTTCCTCTGGAATTTCTCTGGGTGCCGCTGTTGCGCTCAAAACCGTCCTCCGCCAGGGTCTGTAGCGTGGTACAGTGCTCCTTCATATCATTGACAGTAACTTTTACCTTGTCGCCAAAGAGTGACTCGCCAGAGCAGGGTGCATCCGCAATCCTGTCATGTGTGTCGTCACGCAGACCAGACGCCCTCAGCCATGCCCATCGCCTCGCTGAGATGGCTGTCCCAGCGGTTCTCAGCACTGTGTCGAAGGAGTCAAAGGTAGCACTGGCTAGGTGCTTGCTGGATTCGGACATGTCGGCGAGTGCCGCTGATGCCAAGATCTGAGATTCCTTTGGGAGGGAGGTCATAGCGGCTTTTAGGTTCGCCATGCACGCATCCTGGTAGAGGACTTGCTGAAATTGATGAGCCGCTATCTTCGCGTTTAGCATGGCTCCTTGATACACTTTCCTCCCGATATCATCGAGGAGCTTGTGATCCCAACCCGGCGGGCTGTTGGCATGCGTGCACGAGGACTTAACGCGCTTGAGGGCTGAGGACACCACGATGGATTGATGCGGTAGTTGTGAAGACGTAAATCCTGGCACAGGCTGCACCTGGTATTTTGTTTCCAGCCTCCTGGGAAAGGGGCGGCCAGATGCTGGGGTCTGCCAGAGCCTCAGATGGTTGTCTCGGAGTGTCTGGTGGATAGGCAGCGCGAACACGGTTCTCGGGGTGGCTAGGAATTTTAAGACCTCCGGCACCGTCTCCTTCTTGTCTTCCCGGCCTTGTAAGGACAGGGTAGATGCAAGCTTAAGCAAAAACTTGGAATAGGTGAGATTCTCGGGGGGGGGGGGAGGATTCCTCTGGATCTGGGGAGCGTGCTCTATCCGGGGTCACGCCCTCACTTTGGTGGGCCGTGGACCCCACAACTGCCCCTCCAAGCTCGCCTCTGTCAGCGTCAGGGGGCGGGTCACTCGAGGGTCTGCTGCCTGGCGAGGGTGCCCGGCTGTCCCCAATTAGTGGATCTGTCTCCGGGATATCCGGCTGGGCGTCTGTTGGGAGTGGAGCTTGCTGAGGCATGTGCGAAGGAGCTGCCACGGCAGACTGCTTGAGGAGCTGAGACAGCAGGCGTACCACTGAGCTGGAAGCCGATCTGCTCCGCAGGCTGCGACAGGGGCTGGGGGAGGCAGAAAGGCTCACATGGCTCCTTTTGCGTTTCTGGCGCCGATGCTTGGTGTGGCATCTTGACGAGCGGCTGCCTCTGTGCCTGGGGCTCTGATGCCGGCTGGATGAACTGCTGCTGCTGGAGCCGCAGTGGTGTCTGCCTCTACTTTTTTTATGCTTCGAGCCCCGTTTCCGATGCGATGAGCGGCTGCTGCATCGGTCGCGCCTCCCTTGTTTCCTCCCTCCGCGGCGTGTCCACCCGGAGCTGCTGCTGCTGTCGCGTTCATGCCTTCGGCGCGCAGGGGATCCGACGCCGAGGAGGGAGGCGTTGCCATGGCTCCCTGACGATGCCGAGCGATAGAGAGGCTCGTGGGCGGGGCTGGAGGACTGGCGCTGGCAGACCTCTATGACCGCATCTCGGGTTTCAGCCGATTGGTTCCTGGAGTCAGCAGACTTGCCGCAGGAAGGGGCGGGGTTGGAGGACTGCCTTCCAGAGTTGGAGGACCTGGACCGGGCGCCATCTTCTGCCACCGCATGGCTCTCCTTGGTTCGTTTTCCTGGAAGGGAGCAGGCAGGCCTCACCTCCCCCAGCGAGACCACCGCGGGCGACAGGGATGGCGGTGGGAGCCCAGGCTGGAGAGATTCAGCACCGCGGTCATGGAAGGAGGCCGCACCGGGCTCATCCAGAGCCGGGGCATGCAGGAAGACAGCCGGAGCAGATGCAGGTACTGGGAGGAAGAAGAGGTACTTGTGGTTTCTGAGAGGAATTCCTTTAAATTATGTCCCCGGATCTTCAGGGCTCTGGGGGACATTCTCCCGCAATGCTCACAGTCCTCGGTTTTGTGGTCAGGCCCCAGGCAACGCAGGCAGTTGCCATGTGTCTCCGTGATGCTCATCTTCCTCTTGCAGAGGAGACATTTTTTAAACCCCGGCTTGGTCATGATAAAATAAACAAAATAATAAAATGGTTAATAGAGAGAGAGCAGGGTCCGTCTTGCTGGCAAAGCGGAAGGAAGAATAGTGGTGGCTAGGGGGCGGGCTCAGAAAGTCTCATCTTTCTAAGCTCTAGAGAGCACTTCCATACTATGGCGCCACCCGGAGGACATCACCAGGTGTGGCTGACGCAATCCTGCTTGTCCATGGAGAATCAGCCACTGCCCGGTTATCCCTCAACGGCGAGCGTTAGGTGCAGTAAAAGCTGTCCTACCTTTTGCTGCTGAAGCTAACTGGGCAGCAGCTAAGTATTGCTACTATCCGGTTAGCTTGTGAGCCATGCACAGCTGTGTGGCAAACCCAGATAGTCCATGCCAACAGCCAGATATGGTCCCAGCCCCGAATAGCCAGATTAACTCAGCAGCGATGGTTAGGTGCTGTACTTGCGCTAGCCACCACCGCTGAATATCGGGCCCTAAGTGACTTCCAAAGATAACCAGGAGCAGCAGCGAGACAAACCCGACGTCCCTCATTGTCATTAGGTGGCTCCTCCACTTCAGCAGTTAAAAAGGGTTCTATCCTTATCACCCCCTCCACCATGCAACACAAATAGGGAAATATGTAAAATGTCAGAAATAAACCATAAATCAGGCAAAATAGAGGGGGAAGCAAGAAATAAATAACGATAAACCAACAGAAGACAAGGGTTTGGAGATCAATTTTGAAGCTTCCAGCTACTACTGTTGCTTTGAAACTGGGAGGTGCCCAGTAAAAATTATAGGCCAATAAATAGAAAAGCAGATATTCTTACGAAAGCGATAGACTTAATGCTCTGCAACTGAAGTGCAGATTAAATGAAGAGGCAAAAAAAATCCCCTACTTTTTCAGTCGGTTTAGTTTGGTAGATGAAATTCTCCAGCCAGCCCCACCCCAAAAGCCACAAGTGCAAAATGAATCAGTTTTCCATTAAAATACAGTACAGCTTAACAATATATTTGACTGTTTATGAAACAATTCGACCACTACGACTTAACTGAAGTAATATCTACTCCTTAAAGACGTGCTAGTTCTCTCTATGCGCTGCATTCGGATCCGCTCAATAACGAGGTGGGTTTCTACGGGGTGCCGGTTTCTAGTCCGGTTTTCGACATTCCATTATTCCCTTTAGTACATTCCGCAGTACTGTTTGTGGAGCAGCGGAAAACTAAACGCCAATTATCGTCCCTTTAGTTTGCTATCTCTCTGCCATTTTCTCTGACTGATTCCAAGAAAGTATACAGAATACCGAAAACGGTTCCGTAATAAACTCTTGTCTACATTTAACACGCCCAGTGAAGCCGCTTTAGTTTCTTTAGTCTTTTTTTCATGCATATATGATCGCAGCGATTTTAGACAATGCTAGATTCACATACTGTACCATCTGAAAAGTTATTACTGTACTATCCAGCTATGAACGGTATTTCCGAAGGTTAAAAGGCAAAATACACCAAGACTGCAAGACGGCTTGCACAGCACAGCAATCTGATCATTGGACATCTGAACGTAGCAGGCAGATAGTAAGCTGGAAACTTGTTTATGGCATTAAGAATAAACCTCGAGGAGACCGAAAGAAGTTCTTCTCTACTCTCAAGCAACTTTTCGCTAGTTCAGCCGTTCTTCTTCCTGCAAAGCATGCCCCTGAGATGCTGCTAGCAGGAAAGGCGCTTACCTGGGCGGGCAGCGGTTTTGCTGCAGCTGCAAGCGGGAGGCACTGGACAAGGTCCTTGCTCTGGAGAGGGGAGACAGTCACTGGAAAAAGAAGAATCTTTGGGTGTGGCTTTTGTAGCCAGACTCACTGACGCTTTCCAAAGGCTCGCTAGCTCCGCCCAGCCAGGACGATAACCCCACCTAGTCCCTACCTCTGTTTCTTTGAAGCCACGCCCCATGGATCGATTTTCTGCCTTCCCCGGCCTCCAGGATAACATCCCTTTTGCAGATACGCCCTGGCTGCACCACAATGTCTCCCGGAGGGAGGGCTGAAACAGTGCACGGTTAGACTACAGCAGTCTGCAACCAGCCTCGCCCTTCTCACCACCGAGTAGGTTCCTACGGATGAATCACCTTCTGATTCATGGATTAGGGGCACATGCCGAGCGCAATATCCTGGACCGGGATTAACGGGGCATAGCCGAAGAACAATGTTCAGGAAGTATGCAACGGGTGTGCTACGGAGCAGCAGACACTGGGAAAGTGCAGAGGCATTGATCGTCTTTGCTGAAGGGCAATACGTCTTCAGTGTAGTTAGCCATGTCTCCAAAAAGGTGCGGTCATGCCCTTTACAAGCTGATGGTGCGTGCATTAATAATTCATTGCATAGTCACAAAATGTTAACTCAGGTTTATGTTAATCGTGGCTGGTTAAGCTTTGTTTTCTCTCTAATTTTTTCCTGCCTTAAGGTGAATCAAGTGATCTATCATCTAAGAATCCCGTGACCAGGGCCGTGTTTAGCTAGAAACATGATGGCAGAAAAAGACACATGGCCTATCTAGTCTGCCCTTCCATATCAATTACTGTAGTCCCCTGTTTACCTTTAGAGATCCTCTGTGTTTGTCCCATGCTCTTTTGAATTCACAGAGGGGGTTATTCTGTGCCACGAATAGCGGGGATGTACTGCAGTCAGAATTCAGACCGGACGTACAGAGGGGATCAACGTCCGTCCGGAATCAGGCCCATACTGTCCTCATGTCCAGCACCTCCACTGGGAGACTATTCCATGCATCTGCCACTCTTTCCATAAAGAAATATTTCCGCATATTACTTCTGAGTTTATCCTGTTTCACCCTCATCCTGTCACCTGGTAGCAGAGCTTGCCTACAATTTAAAGAGGCTCTCCTGTGCATTTATGCCATGGAGGTATTTAAATGTCTCTATCATATTGCACCTGTCCCGCCTTTCATCTAAAGTATACATATTAAGATCTTTAAGTCTGTCCTCATATGCTTTATAACGAAGACCACTACCCATTTTAGTAGCCACCCTCTGCACCAACTCCAACCTGCCTGTATCGTTCTGAAGGTGCAGTCTCCAGAATTGCACACAATCCTCCAAATGAGGTTGCACCAGAGACTTATACAGAGGCATTATCACCTCCCTTTTTCCACACGCAAACCTTACCCAACAGTCCTTCTGCAATATTACTAACAAAGATATTAAACAAAATAGTACTTATACCCTTTGTCGCCTCCTACTCAACCAATTTCTAACCCAAGCAGTCACTTTAGGGTCCATCCCTAGGGTGCTCAGTTTGTTTATAAGTCACGTGTTCGGAACAGTGTCAAAGGCTTTACTGAAATCTAAATACACCACATCTAGGGCTCTCCCTCGGTCCAACTCCCTGGTCACCCAGTCAAAGAAATCTATCAGATTTGTCTGACAAGACCTGCCTCTGGTGAATCCATGCTGACTCGGATCCTGCAATCCATTGGACTCCAGAAACTTCACTATTCTCTCCTTTAGTAGCCTTTCCAATAATCTACTAACCAGAGGTTAGACTAACTGGCCTGTAGTTCTCAATGTCATCCTTGCATCCTTTTTTGTGTAAAGGGACCACATGTGCCTGTCTCCAGTCCTCTGGCACCACTCCCGACTCCAAAGAGGCATTGAAAAGGTCAGACAATGGAGCTGCTAGAACGTCCCCAAGTTCCCTCAGAATTCTTGGATGTATCCCATCTGGACCCATGACTTTGTCTACTTTTAGTTTAGCTAGTGCCTCTCGAACATAGACTTCTGAAAATCGTTCAAGACTGCCGTCGCTTCTGTTGCTATTTGTGGGTGTTTTCTGAGGTCCTGCTCCTGACCCTTCCTCTGTGAACAGAGAACAGAAATATTTGTTAAAGCAATTCTGCTTTATCCTCATCAGTTTCTGCATATTCCTCTACTTATCGGTGCTACAAGGGTAGTTCCTGCGGCTTCCTGTCTATGCAACGAGACCTGGATTTTTGATGCCGAGGCCACAAATGACCCTGGCATGGAATATCCAGGGTACGCGGGAGCTCAAATTCGGATCCTTGGGGGGAGTTGGGGGATAACCTTATACCGTACCTATATATAACTGGAAAATATTATGTGCTAGCTTATGTATGTCTTTGATCTTTTGACTTGTTGGTTTATGATGGTGCTAATAAAGATGAAATTAGACTTACCTGCTAATTGTTGTTCCTGGAGTGGAACCAGTCTAGTCCCGAGACCTCTGGGTTCCCTATCTTATCTAGCAGCTTGGAGACTGAGAAACTTATTCTTTTGTGAAATCATCAGTATATCTCTCCGGTGCCCTCCTCCATCCACCAGTAACCTACTGACAAAGCAGACTCACCGGAGAAACAAGTAAGTATCTATCCAATCAGACAAATATAACAGATTCAGTATGAGTACTATATATATACTATATTTCCCAAGTGAAACTGTAGCAAAGAAAACTTGTTGTGACTAGAAAACTCAAAGAGACAGCTGCAACGGGCACCTTCGCTGGTAGCGCTATGCAGCCCTCCCTGACAAAATCCCTGTTTATTTTGTTTTTTCGGTTTTTTTTAATTTAGCGGTAATTCTGGAGAAAACCCCCAAAGGAAAAAATCTCTTACCTGTACCACGCGGACCTAGTCCCCAGACCTGTTTGCCAATGGACACCGGGCGGGACACGGGACTAGACTGGTTCCACTCCAGGAACAACAATTAGCAGGTAAGTCTAATTTCATCTTCCTGATCGTGTCCCAGTCTAGTCCCGAGACCTCTGGGTCCTTACCAGAGCAGTGAAACAAATTTGTTAAGCATGGGAGTGTCCCGGCAAACCCGCTTGCAGGACTGTGGAAACAAACGAAGTCTCCTCCGCTCTTTGCACATCCAGCCGATAGTGCTTCACGAAAGAGTTCAATGATGACCATGTCGCCGCCCTACAAATCTCCACCGGCAACACCAAATGCACCTCTGCCCAGGAAGTTGCCTGTGCCCTCGTAGAATGGGCCCTCAATCCTTCTGGCACAGCCCTGCCACGTAAAACATAGGCCGACGCAATGGCTTCTTTGATCCAGCGAGCAATGGAAGCCTTGTACGCCGCTTCTCCCTTCCGACGCCCCCCGAAGAGCACAAAATGTCTGTCGGATTTCCGAAAACTCGCCGTCCGCTTGAGATACTTCTTCAACGCTCGCCAGACATCCAAAAGATGAAGCTTTCTCGAAAAAGGAGTGGAGGAGTAGCCTAGTGGTTGGGGCAAGATACTTCAGGCCGAAAGGTTGGGGGTTCAAATCCCACTAGAGGACAGCAACCTTGGGCTGGAAGGACTGGGGTTTCTAGTCCCACAGGTGCTCCTTGTGGTCTTGGGCAAGCCACTTAACCCTCCATAGCCCATGTTCCCTGTAAAATAGTTATCTCCAAGTTATAATGCCCTGTTCAATGTAATTTCAGTTTATTCAATGTAAACCGCACTGATGCAGAATAGCGCGGTATATAAGAGAATATAAATAAATAATCCGCGCTTCCGGCAAAAACCGGCAAGGAAATTTCCTGATTGACATGAAAAGCCGAGAGCACCTTAGGGAGAAAAGCCGGCACCGGCCGCAAAACGACCTTAGAGGCCAAGAACGACAGGAAGGGCTCCCGGCAGAAGAGCGCTTGCAGTTCTGACACACGTCTGGCCGAAGAAACCACCACGAAGAAAACCACTTTCAACGTAAGGTCCTTGAGCGACGCACGCGCCAAGGGTTCAAATGGTTCCCGTTCTAACGCCTCTAACACAAAGGGAAGATACCATTTGGGGAAAACTGACCGAGACGGAGGCCTAGCAAGTGACACCGCTCTGAGGAACCTCTTCACATCCCGCTGCTCACCGAGCGACCGACCGGCTACCCTGCCCCTGTAACGTGACAGGACATCCACCTGAACACACAACGAGGCCGCCTCTAGGCCCTTGTCGAAACCGTCCTGCAGGAACTCCAGGATCCGTGGGAGAGAAGCCTTAAGAGCCACCAGGCTCCTATCCGCACACCACACCTCAAAGATCCGCCAGACCCGTACATACGCCATAGAAGTAGAACGCCTTCTGGACTTTAACAAGGTAGAGATGACCGCCGACGAGTAACCTTGCGAACTCAGCCGTGCCCGCTCAAGAGCCAGGCCGTAAGCGAGAACCGATCCATGTGAGGCATGAACAGAGGCCCCTGAGACAGTAAGTCCTCCCGACAGGGGAGCCGCCAGGGTTTCGCCACCAGCAACCTCACCAGGTCGCCGTACCAAGGTCGCCGTGGCCAATCCGGCGCTATCAGAATGACGTGACCTCTGAACTGTTCCACTCTTTGCAGGACCCTTCCTATCAAAACCCACGGAGGGAAGACATAAAGCAGCTGCCCCTCTGGCCAAGGTTGGAGGAGAGCGTCCAAGCCCTCGGACATCCGTTCCCGGCGCCTGCTGAAAAAGCGGCTGCACTTTGCTGAAGCAAGAGTCGCCATGAGATCCATGACCAGCGTCCCCCACCTGCGGGCAAGAATCTCGAACACCTCGGGATGTAGAGACCATTCCCCCGGATCGACTCGGACCCGGCTGAGAAAGTCGGCCTCCACATTGTTCACTCCGGCTACATGAGCCGCTGACATGACGGGGTTTGCTTCTGCCTATCCGCACAGGATGTCGGCCTCTGCTTCGAGGGCCACGCCCTCGCGTTGTCTGAGAGCACTCTCACCACCTTTCCCGTGAGCATCTGCCGAAACTCCCGCAGAGCTAGGAGGACCGCTCGTAGTTCCAAGTGATTTATCGTCCACTGTTTCTCCTGCAAACTCCAGGTGTCCTGCGCGAAGCTGCCTTGACAGTGAGCCCCCCAGCCCAACAAGCTGGTGTCGGTCATCACTGCCACCCATGTGGGAGTCTCTAGGGCCCTCCCCTGCTCCAGAGAGCCGGGAATCAACCACCAGAGCAGGGCCTGACGAGTCTCCTCTGGACACTCCAATTTCCGGGACAAGGGATGCAATTGATGCGACCAGCGGCGAAGCAATGCCCTTTGCACCGTCTCTATAGCCGCCGCCATGGTGCCCAACAACTGCAGGTAGCGCCACGCCGAGGGAGCCGTAAGTCGCAGAAACCGCTCCACCATATGCCGCAAGCTGCGCGCATGCTGCTCCGTGAGAAACACCTTGCCCCCGCTCGTATCGAAGCGCGCCCCCAGGTACTCCAGAATCTGGGAAGGTTGCAAATAGCTTTTGGTCATATTGACAATCCACCCGAGGCCTTGCAAGAACTCCACCACTCGAGCCGTGACTCTCTCGCTCTCGGCCCGCGACTTGGCCCGGATCAACCAGTCGTCCAAATAAGGGTGAACGAGAATGCCCTCTGTGCGTAACGCCGCAGCCACCACCACCATAACCTTGGTGAAGACCCGTGGAGCAGTTGCTAGCCCGAAAGGTAACGCTTGGAACTGATAATGACCGAAGGGCACCGCGAACCGGAGAAACTGGTGATGATCCGGTCTTACCGGAATATGCAGGTACGCCTCCGACAAGTCCAAAGAGGTGAGGTACTCCCCTTGTCTCACCGCTACTATGACGGAACGAAGAGTTTCCATGTGAAAATGCGACACCCGCAAGCAGCGATTGACCCCTTTGAGATCTAGAATGGGCCGGACGCCCCCGTCTTTCTTTGGGACAATGAAATAGATGGAGTACCGACCGCAGCCGTACTGATCCGGAGGCATGGGAGCAATTGCCCTGAGGTCCAACAGCCTTTGCACCGTCTCCTGAAGTGCCGCACACTTTGCGACGGACCTTCCGGGGGACTGCACAAACGCCGCTCGCACTGGATGCAAGAACTCTAGGGCGTAACCCTCCCGAATAACTTCGAGCACCCATTTATCTGAAGTAATTTGTGCCCAGGCAGGAAGAAACTCCCGCAGACGACCCCCCACGGGAACGAGGGGCGGCTGGGCCCTCCTCATCTCATTGCGATTTTTTGAAATTAAGGGAAGAGGAGGCGGAAGCGGCACCAAAACCTCTTCCTGCTCCCCGGAATCCCCGAAACCCCTGGTTTCGGTAGGGAAAACGCCCCCGGGGACCCGAAGAGAATCTTTGGGAACGAAACCGGCGGAAATCACGAAACGGACCCCGACCCCCTGGGACCCCCCGAGCGGACTTGGGCTTGTCCTCAGGCAATCTTCCGCCTTTAGACTCTCCGAGATCTTTAACGAGCTTTTCTAAATCCTCCCCGAACAGTAGGCGGCCCTTAAAGGGTAGCTTACTTAACCTAGCCTTAGAGGAGGAATCCGCAGCCCAATTCCTTAACCACAAGTATCTACGGGCTGCTACCGCCGAAGCCATACTTTTAGAAAGACCTCTCATAAGGTCATATTGCGCATCTGCGAGATAGGCAGCACCCGATTCCAGGCGAGCAGCGTCTTCCGCTAAAGAACTTGGCTGCTCCCCCTGCACCTGTTGAGCCCAACGGAGGCAGGCTCTAGCCACCCAAGCACCACAAATAGCCGCCTGCAGGGAGATGGCATTGATGTCAAAGATCTGCCGCAATAGCACATCTAACTTCCGGTCTTGGACATCCTTGAGGGCCGCACTACCTTCTACCGGTATGGTGGTCTTCTTGGTGACAGCCGAGATGGCCGCGTCCACCTTGGGCGATTTAAAAACCTCCTTGTCCTGGTCCAACAATGGATACAAACGGCCCATAACTCGGGACCCTTTCAACGGAGCCTCCGAGACGTTCCACTCCTCCTGAATCATCTCGGTAAACACCCTATGGACCGGGAAGGCCCTCTGAGTCCATCTGAACACCTGCAGTAAAGGATCCTCAAGCGTGTCATCCTCTGCTGCCCCTGGGACTGGCATGTTGAGCGCCTTAAGAGACTCAGCAATGAGAGCTGGCAACTCCTCTTTCCTGAATACTCTCACCACCCTGGCCTGATCTTCCCGCGCTGAGATCTCCCCCTCTTCTAATTCCTCTTCCATAGCCACACTGGAGCTCTCCTCATCGGACAACGGGTCCTCCGAAACCCCTGTAAGGTCCGACAATTCCCTATCGCCTCGCGGCTTCTTGCTATGAGGCGGGGAGGACTGGATTCGGGGGGAAGCAGAGCGTTTCCTCTCCCCCTCAGATCCCGCTGCTAGACTCTGATGCAGCATAGAGCTAACTGCCGACTGTTGCAGCAGGGCCACAAACTACTGAGAAAAAATGGCAGAGAGCTCCTTGGGAAACAGCACCTGCAAAGGGGGGGGGGGAGGTAAGGGCGGAGGATGGACCGGCCACCGGCTCTTCTTGCTCCCCGCTTGGTAACGGAACAGCCGAGGGTTCTAGGGCAACCCCCGGGGCCCGGTCTGTTTGAGAGGAAGACTGTTCTGATTCTCCAGCCTCCCCCACACATGCCTTGCAGACCCCTGTATGAGCAACCTTCTTAGCCTCACACACCATGCAAAGGGGCTTGGAAGGCATCGCAACAAAGTAGTGAATAAAGAGCAAGTTTAGGTACCTGAGAGACAGTGCAGTAATTCCCCTAAAAAAACAGCAACTAGCCTGGAAATTCTTCCCCCCGAAGCACTGGCGGGCCCTGAAGAAAAAATGCCCGCCCCAAAAGGAACACTCAGAAATCTAAAAATAAAATAAAAATCTAAAAATAAAAATCTAAAGATAGAAAATAGAAAAGCCCCCGCTCTTCGCTTGTAAAGAAAAAACACAGCAGAAGGAAAGACGTCCGGGTCCCCCAACGCACAGTGCTGCCGAGCCGCCCACAGGGCCGCGCCGTCGCCACGTGGCTAGGCCCTGCCAGAAAAAACACACGAAATGTGCGCTGCCCCAAATAAGCAGAGCAGCCCGAAAGACCTTACCTCCAGCGACTGTGCCCTTGACTGCGACGGCCGAAGGATCAGACGCCCCTGGGCTGGATGCATGGGACTCTCTACCCGCGACTGCCAAGCCTTCTCAGGCAGAGGTTCTGGTGGCGGAGAAGACCCAAGCGCGCTCGCAGGCAGGCTCCTCTGCGTGGTGCTGACTACATACCCCCCACAATCGGAGAGCAAAGGGAAACCAGCCGAAATTGTGAGGGAGAACAGCAGCGCTGCCGGGTCAGGTAAAACCTCTGAGGCAGGCTCCGTTAAAATCAGGCAGAGCGAGGGAGGAAGGGGGGGGGGAGAAGGGAGCTAACTTGTGCTGAAGCTTTAAAGTCACAGCACCTAGAAAAAGAAAAAGAAAGAAATTTAAACTATAGTAACCAAATTTAAAAGATTTAAAATAATCTAGATTCTCAATTGTTTCTCAAGTGAGCCCGAGACCCCCGGGCTCCCATCTATCCATCTGCTTGGAGACTGAGGTAACTGGTGGATGGAGGAGGGCACCGGAGAGATATACTGATGATGTCACAAAAGAATAAGTTTCTCAGTCTCCAAGCTGCTGGATAAGATAAGGAACCCAGAGGTCTCGGGACTAGACTGGGACACGATCAGGAAACAAGCTTTAAAAAATGCCTTGCCTCTAAGATGACTAAAACACATTAACACCGAACCACACAAAACTTTCCTCACAAGGAGTGAAAAACCAAAGTCAATATAATAATGAAACTCATTATCTTTGTAAACCTGAATACAGCCTCTCAGGACAGCATCACAATGACATCTCTGAATAGAGAGAAAAAGACCTCAATAACCCACTAGGTCCAAACAAAAAGGCCCAAAAACAGTGGGGAGTTAACCAGCTTTACTGTGGTATGGTTAACAGATACATCAAAGGTCTGAAAAACCTCTCTGCAGCTCATATAGATAATATGCTGGGACACAATAGCTCAAAATAAGTAAGAGCTCATTGCAAAAATCAAAAATGATACTTAGCTTTCAAGATCATCACGATCCCAACACCGGGTGTTTCGCTAGACCGGCTTCGTCAGGGAGTGAGATGATTAGCCAACTGTGTCCTAGAAACGAAACGGAACAAAAACAGCTGAATGCCACTGATGTTATCGAACAGCACAAGGCATCCCTGAAAGAAATGAAAATACCATAGAGTAAACTTATATGCTGATCAGAAGCTTGTAACTCTATTGCAATGAGAGCCCAGCTGAAAGGACAAAAAACGCTGCACAGGCACTTATAAAGCACTGCCTCTTGACGTTACATCCTCCAACTTATCAGAGTAGGGAATGAAAAATCAGAAACTCTAAAAATACTAAAAGATCACCAGACTGAAAAAACTGAGTACAACTGATGCAAAAACAAAAAGTATTTAAAGAAGTACTACTCACAAAAAACCTCCTCACCCACTCAAAACTCAAAAAACCTGTTGTCAGAATACTGTAATGATATGACAGAGTTTTAAAAACAAGCTCGCCAGTTGAAGGAGTCATTAAGCCCATGGGGTTCCAACGTATTTAGATGAAACATCCACTTCTGCTCAATGTGAATACGAGTTTTATCAAATTCCCCTCCATAAGCTGCAGAGATAGTTTAGTAAGTATAAGATGTCACAGTTCATCAAAACTATGCCCATTGGCTGCACAGAGTTTCACCATGAGAGCTTCTTCAACACGATGGAGAAGTTTACTGCGATGTTCAATTAGTTATACCCATAATGACCTACACATCTTTCCGACATAGGCCAGTCCACAAGGGCAAAAAATCAAATAGACCACTCTATTGCTGGCACAATTGGTGGCATGGCGACGCACATATGAGCGATGATTGTAAAAAAAACTCTGTGCCTTCTAACATGACTGTGTATATCGAGCAATGCCCACAACGCCTATGACCTGCTGGTCCAGTAATCTCTGTCTCAGAATTAATATATGCTGATGGACACAGTAATTCTTTTAGATTGCGGCTCCTCGTAAACACTGTCTGGAACTGCAAATTTTGTAAGCCAGGCACAGCCCGAAACATCTTAAAATGGTGAACAACTGTCTTGGACAGCCTTTGACTCAATGTGCAGTACTGGGTGATCAAAACACAAAATTATCCGTCGTCCCTGAGAAGTCTCCCCTGGGCGAAAGAAACCAAGTACGATTGTTGAATCGTGCCCGTAATCTTGCCTGACATATCAAGTAGCTCAGATACCCCTGATGAGAAAAAGCCAAGGCTAAAGATTGAGACTGTAGTTGGTATTGATCTAAAGTTGAGCAGTTCCTCCGGTACCATAAAAATTGAGCCAAAGACAGGCTTTTCTTTGACCGTGAAGGATGAGCACTTGAGTAGTGTAAACATGCCTATCTGTGCATAGGCTTGTGATATATAGTAGTAGACAAATGATTTTCATGTCAATGAACCAATACATCCAGAAAAGCAATTTCAACCATATAATAATGCATCAAAAATTGAATGTTCACATCATGCTGTTTCAATCAATGATGAAACAAATCCAGTTGATCTCAAGAGCCGGTCCACAGTATAAAAATATCATCAATATAGCGAACCCACAGCCGGATCTGTGATTGAAAAGGATGGGTGTGGAGGATTTTGTGAGTAGCGCATCTTGAAATACTTACTTTTTGCTTTTGTTTTTGCATCAGTCGTGCTCAGCTTTTTCAGTCTGGTGATCTTTTAGGGGTTTTTTTTAGAGTTTCTGATTTTTCATTCACCCTCTTGTGTGATTCATTCCCACTGACATTTTTAGGCGTTAATGACAGCGTTGGCTTTTTCTATATATTTTTTTACACTCTGACAGGCTGTAGTGTGTGATGTCAGGAGGCAGTGCTTTAAAAGCGCCTGCACAGCATTTTTTTTTTCGTCTTTTCAACTGGGCTCTCATTGTAACAGAGTTACAAGCTTCTGACCGGTATGGTGTTTTCATTACTCTCAAGGCCGGCTTGTGCTGTTCAATAATATCACAGGCATTCCGCTGTTTTTTGTTCTATTTGTTTCTAGGACATGGTTGGCTAATCATCTCACTCCCTGACGAAGCTGGTCTAGCGAAACACCCGGTGCTGGGGTCGTGATGATCTTGAAAGCTAAGTATCGTTTTTGATTTTTGCAATGAGATATTACTTATTTTGAGCTATTGTGTCCCAACATATCATCTGTATGAGCTGCACAGAGGTTTTTCAGACCTTTGATGTATGTGTTAACGAGCTTCACTGTATAGTATGGTTAACTCCCCACTATTTTTTGGCCTTTTTTTTTTTTTGGACCTAGTAGGTTACTGAGGTTTTTTTTTCTCTCTATTCAGAGATGTCTTTGTGATGCTGTCCTGAGAGGCTCTTTTCAGGTTTACACAGATAAGGAGTTTCACACATTAAAACCATACCCTACAATCAACCCCAAGGCCACTAAACACTGCATCAATAAATCGTGATCAACTAAGCCCCTATGACCTCACTAATAAGAGAGGGAAGGCAGGTCTCTGTGCTGTGCTGCTGCCTAAACCCAAATTGACGTGGATGGAGTGCATTCGACTTGATCTGATGGATACACAACTGTATGAGCACCAATTCTTTTCACTAATTTAAGATATGAAAGGAATATTTGATACTGGCTGATAACTGCTAGACAGTGTTAGATGCAACATAGAATCAGCTATAGCTTCTTTCCATGCCAGCAGCAATTTGCCTGCCTCAAAACTATTATTAAGTAAAGCTAAGACTGATGGAAAGAGTCCCAACTTTATAAAAGAGACTGGCATGGAGTCAAGGCATGAGGAAGAGGATGGCATTTCCACCATTGCCCTAGTCAACCTCAGAAGGGCATCCTTGCAAAGGAATGCCATGCAGAGCCTTGTTCAAATACATTACAGAGGCTAGTTAATATACTGTAGGCTGTAAACCTTGACTGGTGCTGAGCCCATTCTAACTCCCTGTTTATGTAACCTTGAAGCTGTTACACAAATTCATGTTCCATGTAATACGTTGGATAGGTTCAATGTAATCTGTTTTGATATGAAAAATGGTACAAAAAATTTGTTAAATAAATAAATTCCTAACCTGCAATTTGACCTTCGTATCAAAGAAATCTGCAGATTCTATACAGTAAGACCTGTGGCCAGGGGCCCCTCAACTGTTGATAGTGAAGTAGGGATCTTTGAAAGAACCCTAAGAAGACTCTTCAAAAGATTCTCAATGTCTTTCACCATATTTGAAAAATAAGTCTTCTTAGCCAGTTTAACAAAGGCAAGATAATCCCTCTGTCATTCTTTATAGAATGCTAATGTATTTGGGGATTTAGCAATGTAATGTGTGCCTTTGAGTCAGTCCTGACTCCTGGCGACCCAAAAGCTCCTGGGTTTCTTGGCAGTGTCACTGGAAGTAGATTGCCAAGCCTTTCTTTCGAGGCAATAGAGGGTTAAGTGACTTGCCCAAGGCCACAAGGAGTGCTAGTGGGAATCGAACCCTGGTTGCTTGATTACCAAGCCAGTGTTCTAACCACTAGGTTACTCCTCCACTCCTCCTAATTCTCTCTGCTCTCCTGGCTTCACTGGTATCAGGGATTATGCTGTTTCCTAGAACCCTTGATGATCTGGACTGGTGCAAGCTTATCCAGTGCCGTAAAGCATCCTAAATTAATGCCTAATCCTCCAAGACCAGAGACTCAATGTTGAGCATCTTATTGCCAAATCATTCATATCAATGTGCTTCAAATGACATGTTTTCAAAAGAGGCTCATTTACAAACATCCTAGACTCAGTCAAATTCAGATAAAAAGATAACAAAATATGAACTGTGTCACAGGGTAGACCTAGGGCAACCCGAGAAAAGGCAGATCAGCATGAATGATCACAGAAAAAGTGACAAGGTAAACAAAGAAATGTTTGATGGTTGCTATGAACAACCTAGGCACATGTGCACAGAGCCCATGAGGACACACCCAGACAGCAAAGGAAGGGAATTCGCTTTGCCTGATCAGGATCAGCTGGGTGGAGGTGGAGTCAGGAAACACGGAGATAAAATAGGCTCCCAAACAATTAGAAGCGGAGAGGAGTTGAGGCAGCAAAGGTCACAATCCGAGAGGCAGCAGCAAATACAGTTGAAGCCGTGGAAAGCCTGGAGCTGGTGTGAAAGAGAGGAAGAGAGTGAGAATGGGTCATTGAAGCAACAAGGGAGCCAGCGTGAAGGTCGGAGAGAATCCTATGACCTGTGTGAAACAGTGGGAAGGCAGCAGCCTGAGAGTGTGTATGTATACGGAAGCCAAGAGAAACGTGGGAAGACTGCAATAGCAGGTACCGGTGCAAGTAGTGAATGTAAGGGCTATTGGCTACATGAGAGGGAAAAACCCTGGAGGTATAGAAACAGCCCCATAAAGCCAAGCTATCTAGAGGCTGAAAATAACTTTTCCCCTGGTTATAGAAAGCCTAGGAGAAGAAGGATTTACTTGCCAGAAGAAGTTGAAGATTTTCCCAATCAGTGTGAGCTCCCAGCTTCTAGAAAATCCTCGTCAAAAGCTTTGCAATCTAGCTCAGCTGAGTTCCGAGGGCTAGCTCTGAACAGGCAGGAAGCCTGCCGTAGTTATCCAACTAGCAGAGCAAATAGAGACCTGAGCCATCTGCTAAGATACCAGCAGGGGCAGAGCTCTGAAAGGTTCAGCTCAAAGGTATATGGTAGTTCCCAGAGAGGCATTTCTTCAGAGGGAGAGAGAAACTTCCTGGGTAACGAACTAAGCCAGCCATACTCTCATTCCACATCTGACGTTAAGAATGAGAATGATAATGAACCTGAATTGATGGAGTGTGAAAGTTCTGAAGTACCTGTAAGTCCAGAATTGATGGATTGTTCTCTAACTGTAACTGAGTCAGAGTTCTCATTAAGATAAACGCTTACTGTGTGACCTTAGCTCCAGTGATAGAAGCTGCATGCTGCATCTCACTCACTCTCCAGCCAAACAGACGTGAGCTGTGCTATAGCTGTAATATCAGCCACGAGAGAAAGGATTTGTAATTGAAACAGGCTGTTTGTTCTTTTGTTTTGTTTAAAGTTTGAAAGCTGAAGGAAGCTGTTTGTGTTGCTCATTTTACTTTTGTTTATGCCAAAGTTGGTTCTTAATTTATGTTTACCTGAAGATAAAGAAACCTCAAGGGACGGGGAATAAAACCCTAAACTTAAAAAGAAGTTCTCTTTGTGATTTGTACAACTGAAGGCACAACTACCACACACACAGAGCCAAGCAATACCAGTTGCCACCGCTTGGGCTCACAGCATGTGACAACTGTCTATAAGGTAACGCCATCCAGCATAGTGATGGATGAGATAACATCAATCAATTAGAGGTAAAGACTAGATCCAGTACATGTCCTGTTACATGTACTGCGGAACCCATATACTGTGTAAAATCTAAAGAACCCATAAACTCCAAAAAAGCCACTCATCTCCCAACCTTTGGGCAACGATAACGAGCATTAAAATCACAAAATGATAATTACATCCCTATAAGGAAACTTTGAGAACAGTAGCCACCACCAGCTACCATTCTACACTCCATAGGGAAGAAGGACAATAAAAAAGAAAGATAAAAGACTAACATGTCTTTCACGCTAACAAACGTTGTCTCAGAGTATGCTAATGATAATGAAACTACTTCAACTACAAAACCTTCAAGGAAAAGCACCTCTCCTCTGCTAATGTTTACACACAAAGGAGAAGCCTGGGGAAGATATGATTACAGTCTGGGGAGAAGCATACCTCTGAAAAAGCCACCAAAGAAAACAAAGTTACTCACTTGTAGCAGGTGAGAACTTATTATGCTTGTCCATGGAGAATAAAATCCTGAATGACTTGAGTTTTAATTTTCAGAGAAGGCACATTTAATAATCCAGAGTGCGAGAGGAAATGCCACTCACAAGGCTGCTGATTTAAAGGGCCTTCCGATTTCCCTGACTGGCTTCCAACATAATCAATGAGCATTCTTACCTTCATGGGAAAATGAAACCTCGCAGAGTACATGGCCTATGGCCACTTAATACTGGAATGGTGGATGAAGTCATCAAACCACTTAAAAACAGCACAAAATACCAAAAACAACCACAGTATGGAAAGGCAAAAAAAAAATAGAGCTGTCCCAGAGCCACCCTAAGAAGCACTCAAGGAAATACCCAGAAATGTCCTTCCAAGTCATCCAGGCTCCTGATTTCCGAACCCCTCTCCCAGATACCAGTCCACACACCTCAAAATCTTTAGTAGACAGGGGAACTAGTCTCCATCCTACAAGTCCAGGCAGTGCTGGCCCAAGAGTTGGTTCAAGGGATTTGGCACCCTAGGCAAACCTTAAGCCTTATTTCCCCCCTGGCTGTCAGAATCTATTGTTTACTTTGAATGACCTGCTGTTTGCCCCAATCCCCCAAGAAGCTGCCGTGCTTGGCATCCACCTAGTTTTCCTAATGGTTGGACCAGATCTGGGTCCTGGTGCTAAAATCAAAAAGATGCATCTGTCACTCTAACCTGAACACAGGAGCTTTTGCATTTGGATCAGAGTGTCACTGGTTCCATTTTGAACTTGGTGCCTGGATCTTGGATTTTCTCTGACGATATTGGGATCCATAAAGCAGTACCTGGGGATTTGAGGGACAAAGCTGAAGGCAGGGCCGGCAAAAGGAGAACCTCATCCCTTGTGCCGCCATGCATGTAAGGTCATGCATTTGGGCTGCAGCAATCCAAGGGAGCAATATAGTATAGGGGGTGAAGTACTTTTGTCCACTAAAGAAGAGCGGGACCTAGGCGTGGTTGTGTCTGATGATCTTAAAGTAGCTAAACAGGTAGAAAAGGCGATGGCAAAAGCTAGAAGGATGCTTGGGTGCATACGGAGAGGAATGGCTAGCAGAAAAAGGAGGTGATAATGCCTCTGTATAAGTCTTTGGTGCGACCTCATTTGGAGTATAGTGTGCAATTCTGGAGACCGCACCTTCAAAAGGATGAACAGGATGAAGTCGGTGCAGAGGGTGGCTACTAAAATGATTAGTGGTCTTCATTATAAAGCATATGAGGACAGACTGAAGGATCTTAATATGTACACCTTAGAGGAAAGGCGGAATAGAGGTGATATGATTGAGATGTTTAAATACCTCCGTGGCATAAATATTCAGGGAGAGAGCCTCTTTCAATTGAAAGCAAGTTCTGCTACGAGGGGACATGGGATGAGGGTGAAGGGAGATAGATTCAGGAGTGATATGCGGAAATATTTCTTTACGGAAAGAGTAGTGGATCCGTGGAATAGTCTCCCAGTGGAGGTGGTAGAGATGAGGACAGTAACTGAATTCAAAAAAGCATGGGACAAACACAGAGGATCTCTAAAGGTAAAAAGGGGACTGTTGTAGTTGTTATGGAAGGACAGACTAGATAGGCCATGTGGTCTTTTTCTGTCGTCATATTTCTATGTTTCTTGTGCCCCCCTCCATGCGATGCCCATTGCCACCGTTGCTGTCCCTCTCCAGGACTGACAGCAGCGGCAATAGCTGCAAACAGCCCCACGGAGCTTACCTTCAGGCTTCAGAGCCGTGGGGCTGTTTGCTTCTGCTGCTTTCCGATGCCCAATGCTGACTTCCTGTGCAAACAGAAAGTCAGCATCGACAGTAATGGGCTGAAGCAAAGAGCCCCATGGGGCTTTTTGCAGCTATTATTGTCACGGTTGGTCCTGGAGAGGGGTGACAGTGGTGGCAGATGGGTGCCCCTAGAGGGCTGGAGCTCTAGGCAGCAGCCTAGTTCACCTATATGGAAACACTATGACTGAAGGGCTTCCTGAGGAATGTGTGTCACTTCATCAGAGGAGTGGAGTTCCCAGGGATGATCCAGCCATGGGGAGGGGGGGAGGCTGGTGGGAGGGGTCTACAGTAGGGGGAAATCTGTTCTTAGGGAAGATACATCCTTGATGAGAGGTTTGTCTTTGGGAGTGGGGTTTTCCTGTCCCTGGGATGGACCTAATCTTAGGCAAGGACCTCTCCTGGGGGGGGGGGGGGGCAGGCTTAGAGGACAGCTTTATAGGAGACTGTTCCATGGTGAGGGGCAGGGAAGAAATCTTATCATCAAGGGACCCAGTCTCTGAGAGGAGTGACAAGATTTCATCTCCATCCCCATGCTTTCATTTTCCTATCTCTCAGTCACTACTCCTTGCAACCCCTTCATCTGCCTCTCTGTCTGTCCTTGCAGCTGTTCATTTCCTCCCCTTCCCACTCACAGCCTTCTGACTCATCCTCACAATCTCCACAACTTCCCCTTTCCAGCTCGAACACCCTCTAGCACCATGGTGACACTGCATAACAGCTCTATTGTAGGGTCAAGAAAGGCTTCAACTAGGCACCAAGCCAGGTGGGGGGAAGAAGAGGCATTATGAGTCAATTTGTCAGCCCATGAGCATGCAAACCCGAAAAGAAGAAGAGGAATGCTGAAAACAATCCTTGCCTGAATGCCATTTTGTCAAGCAACTACCTTTTCCACTGGTTTCTAACTTGGATAGAAGCTGTTGGAAAATCCAGGAGATGGGAGGTTGTGCCCTGAATCAACAGTGATAGAACTCACATTAAATGACAGTTACATCAAAATGATGCACATTTTTCTTAAGATTTTGTTTTTCTTCCAATAAAGTACGGGCATAATATAGTATAATTTCAATTTAAGTCATGCCTTTCTATTAGTAACTCAACCAAAGGATAATACACTAGATGCAATTGTGGTCAAGATTATTGGCACCCTTGCAGTTCAACCCCTTAATGTCCAAAATCTCCTAAATAAAAGAGTTCAGTGAAATGGCTTTGGATTATATATGCACACATATCTGACACATAAACAAATCAAATAAAACAAGACCAATTAAAAAAGAAAATAATAGGAGTATAAAAACTGGGATATTGCCAGGACATGATTATTCCTTATCACCAAAACTGCCGTCCATCCCACATTAAATTACTAGAAATAGCAAAGAGATAAACCCCAAGCCCTCTTAACATTACTAATTCAAAGTTTTGTTGGATGATTTGCCGTGATAGGAACAATCCTTTCTCGAGGCAAAAATCTTCCTTTTATTCTCTTTTTAAAAGAGGGAATCAACCCGGAAGCACTGGTAGCGGCACATTGTCAAGAGATGAATCATACTTTCCAGGATTTGAGATGGCAGATTTTAAATATGGTCCCCGAACAAGTTCGAGGGGGAGATCGGCCGTCCCGCTTACAATACAATTAACAGTCATAGATTTATCGCCTTCAAACAGTGACACCGAAGGGGTTAAATCTCACTCAGGACTGGTGGAGTTTGGTGAATGGGTAGTAAAGGTTGGACGTACATCTATGACGACAGCCAATCATAGTCTGACATTTGTAACCATGGGATCGGGGTATACTATTAAAAACAGATTGAAGTGGAAGTAGGAGTATGACGTATTTTTGCATGAAGAAGGAAGGGAGTTTCGAGGTTTGAAACATGACGTTATGTACATCATCTTTCTAAGTATATGTCATTGATATTGGAGGTTGAAAGACCGAGACAAAGTGCTTATTGCAAAGCCACTACACCGGATAAATGTTGGAAATGCCTCTGGTGATGGACGGAGGATGTTGAAGATGAATAGCGTCGGTTGACGAGAATGCTCAGATGACACTTGGAGTGAGCAATCAGTAGAGCCAGCATTATCTCCTTATGATGGTTGGAGAACGGTGGAGGATATAGCAGCTAAGTACTTTATGGATGGTTCATTACGTGACAACCTTTCTAAGGATAATTGGGGTATTATCCCTTGGTGTAATTGAGAAGGAGGGGGTTTATCTCTTTGCTATTTCTAGGACATGATTATTGGTACCCTTATAAACAATTCAAATCAGTTTGAACAGAAGAACCACATTCCCACTACAGTAAAATTAGATGCAGATATGATCAATTGTCACTACTCAACGGACTTGAATCAACCAATGAAAGATGGCTCTAATGTTTAAAATAGCCACATTCACTTATTGTTCCATTTTCACAACGGTGAAGACAAGAGAGCTGCCAGAGATAATCAGAAAAGCCATTTTCATCAAACTTCAAAGAGGCACAAGGCCATCTCCAAAAGCTCATGGAACTCCCAGGACATAGTGGGAAGAGGAAAATTAATCAAAGAAGCCTTCAAAGGTTAGTACGAACTGCTGGAAAAACACCACGTACAACATCCAAAGAGCTTAAGGATGACCTGGAACAATCTGGAGTGATGGTTTCAGCCTGCACCATACATCACACACTAAACAAGGAAGGACTTCATGGGTGAAGGCCAAGGAGGACCCCACAGCTCAAAGACAGACATAAAAAGGCATGCCTGATGTTTGCCCAAACCCACCATGAGAAACCACAATCCTTCTAGGAAAATATTCTGTTGACAAATGAAACCAAACTTGAGCTCTTTGGCAATGCAGACCAGTGATACATTTACAGGCAAAGAAATGAAGCTTATAAGGAAAAACACACCCTTCCTATAGTTAAATATGGCGGAGGTACTATAATGTTGTGGGGCTGTTTTGCTTTTTCAGGAATTGGAGGCCTGGAATGTATTAAAGGAATCATGAAGTCAGAGGACTACTAAGGTAATTTGGAGTGAAATGTGCTATCTAGTGTCAGAAAGCTAGCTCTGGGTCAAAGGTCATGTGTCCTCCAGCTGGACAATGACCCAAAACATACATTCAAAAGTACAAAAGAATGGTTAAAAAGGAAAAATATTGACTGTTTTAAGCTGGCCAGCAATGAGTCCTGATCTCAATCCAATCGAGAACCTTTGGAAAGAGCTGAAATCTGCCATTGGTAAAAAGAAACATTCATGAGCTGGAATAAATTGCAGTTGAAGAGTGGGAGAAACTACCAGCAGACAGATGTACAAAACTTATAGATGGCTACAAGAAACGTCTGGAAGCTATCATCACTGCCAAGGGTTGTGCAACCAAATATTAGTGAAGGGTGCCATTAATCCTGTCCAGGTCATATTTTTATTTACTTAATTTTTTTTTTTGCAGATACATCTTTTTTTTTTTTTTGCTATATACCTTTGAATGTAATATTGTGTGCAATTCTCGAGACTGCTCCTTCAAGGCAGGTTTGAGTCGATGCAGAGGGTGGCTAAAATGGTTAGTGGTCTTCGTTATGAAACATATGAGGACAGGCTTAAAGATCTTAATATGTATACTTTAGAGGAAAGGTGGGATAGGGACCATAAATGCACAGAAGGGTCTCTTTCAATTGAAGGCAAGTTCTGCTATCAAGGGACATAGGATGAGAGTGAAAGGGGATAGATTCAGAATTAATATGTGGAAATATTTCTTTACGGAAAGAGTGGTGGATACATGGGATACTCTCCCAATGGAGGTGGTGGACACGAGGACAGTATCTGATTTCCAAAAAAGCATGGGACAAACACAGAGGATCTCTAAAGGTAAAAGGGAACTATTGTAGTTGATAAGGAAGGGCAGACTAGTTAGGCCATATGGTCTTTTTCTGCCATCATGTTTCTAAAATATTATGATGACATACAATTGGAATATTTCCCATTATTTCTCAAGATATTGTATACAACA
This sequence comes from Ichthyophis bannanicus, assembly GCA_033557465.1. Classification (NCBI taxonomy): domain Eukaryota; kingdom Metazoa; phylum Chordata; class Amphibia; order Gymnophiona; family Ichthyophiidae; genus Ichthyophis; species Ichthyophis bannanicus. The sequence goes on along the minus strand of CM066043.1, from coordinate 126,606,649 downwards.
TACCTAAAATTCAAGGGTGCCAATAATGTTGACCACATTTGTAATGCACTAATAATTTTAAAAGCACACCATAACACCAAGTATTTTAGAAAGCAAATATAATGAGAAAATATATAAATGGGGAACTCAGTACGGGGCAGTTTTTTGTACAGACTCTGCTTATAAATAGTCTTTGCACATAAACATGTGGAGGGGAATTTTAGAAGGGACATCCAAGTGCAGTCTGGGAAATCTAAGCCAGAACGTTTGAAAAAATTTCATGCATGTCCAGGTGCAGATACGATTTCACAAATGTGGATGTGGCCAATATGGATGTCTATGTGGGCATTTACACAGACGTCCCCAAAACTGCATTTCAAAACCTGGACATCCAGGATAACCTAATGGTTAAGAGTAGGGGACGAGGAACAGGACAGCAAGCATTCAAATCCTCCTGCTGCTGTCGTTGACATTGTGCCGAGTACTGTGACTGACGGAGTGCTGTCTTCTCTACACCTTCTGGGTGGTTTTCAGCCAAAACAAGCACTTTTCAGATGCCTGTTCGTGTCTGGAGCAGGTCTAAACTTAGATGCAACAACGAGCATCCATGATATTTCTGAGATCAGGCGGGGATGTCCAGGTTCCTGGGAACACCCTGGCTATGCCTCCGCCATGTCCCAGTTCAGACTTGGACGTCCCCAGAGCCAGCTTCTGAAATGATTCTGGAGACATCTCTGTGCTTTAGACATCTCTAGGCCCATTTTCAGACATCCAAAACACAAATAGGGTTTCTAAAATGACCTCCTCAATCAGTAGTACCAAACTAGTACTTATCTTTGAATGTTGCACTGTTCTTGCAGTCACACAAGTGTCATCCATATAAAAGTGACCAAGCCACTATCTCTGTCCATCATACATGTTTGAGTCATAAAACGCTTCCAACTCAAGTTTCATCAGGAATGCCTGAGTGCTTCAGGTGAAATGTTTATAGTGTTGAGACAACGAATCAAAATGTCTGGACACATCTTGTGAAAAAGTCACTCCAACTCTCTTGGTGGTGTTTAGCACATGTTACAATGCATGATCAATAGGCTAAATGCAATAATAAATATATTTAAAAATAATATAACAATAATTCAATGCATAGCAAATCCATACATGCCTATATTATCTCCTTAAATATGTAACAACGCAAATATGCAATGTGAAATTAAAATGACTTAAAATAAATGTCTGGAATCACAAGTGGACTGATTCCACAGTCTGCTAGCTCCTTACGATCACCATTTACTGGCCTTGTCATTATTACTATTTGTTATTAGTTTTCTTCCCCTTTGCTTTCATACTGCTGATAGATAGTGTGAGTTTGTTTCTATTTCATTCCCCACCTTTACTTGATGTTATTTCAAAGTTTGCATGCTGCCCTGGAGATGACATGACTTAATAACCGAATTGCTAATTGTGAGTGATCTGAAACCCACCCAGGCAAGGAACGAGTTTACTCAGCTCATCTTCACTATGTAAAGAGCATGGGATTCTGCATTTTGTGTCTCTGTAGAGTGCTGTATGCGGTAACACGTAGAGATAGTAGTCTGGAAAAATATTTTCAGCTTCTATGATTGCTGGCAATGCTAACTCCTCTCACACGGGATGGCCTGACCCAGGCCCATGAATTTGCTCAGGAGGTTATGCAGGGTTAGCAAGAAACCTCACTGTGCATCAAGCTGATCAGATCAGCAAGCAAAACAGAGTAAAAAAGAGAGAATCTGAGCATGGAAGAAAGCAGAGAGATGGGAGAAATGGAAGTGCAGCAGAATGGGAGAAGAGAAGAAAGGAGGGAGCACAGCAGAGAAGAGGACATGGGATGAGGGGAGAGACGAGTGGGAAAGGAGCAGGAGGAAGAATGGGAGAAAGAGCAGCAGAGAAGAGGACAGGAGACAGGAGGGGAGAAAAGCAGAGAAGAAAGGAGAGAGATCAACAGAGGAGGAATTTTAAAAAAAGAGGAAGAGGACTGAGAAGAAAGCAAAAAATAGCAGAGAAGATGGAGGAAAGATAAATGAGGAGAAAAGAGGGTGGAGGGCAGCAGAAAGAAACGAGAGGAGGGAGATCAGCAGAGAAGACAAATTTATGAGAAGAGGACAAGGTGCACAGTGGAGTGGAGAAAAGGAAGATGCAAAGAGGGAGAGCCGCAGAAAGGAGAACATTCGGAACGGGGAAGGAGAAGGGAGGGCAGCAGAAAGAAGGAGGGAGGATTGAAGATCTGGAGTAACAGAGACTGTAAAGCAGAAGAGCTGGCCTTTGCAATCAGGACTGAGTGAATCTCTACTTCAGCTGCTGAGGGATGGGCAGAGGGAGAAAAGGTGTAAGAAACAGAGGAGGGGGGAGGGGCTGGAGGGGGCAAGCAACAAACAAGGAGGGCCATGGGGGAAAAAGCAGAGGACAATGAACAGAAGAAAGGATAGGTGAAAGGGAACCAGGAGCAAGGGCACGGGGTGAGGGACTGGAGGAAGAAGGAGCTGGGATAAGGGAGTGATGGCCTGCTGTGGAAAACAAGTGGGGATATTGCACTGCACAGAATCACGGTGAGAGGCAGCGCTTGCAGCCACGTCTGGAGAATAGTAGAGGAAAGCAGCAATGAGGTGGTGGCAGGAACCAGGACTCACCTCCTCCCCCCTCTCACCCAAAAAGCATTCTCCTGTGGGGCTGCAGGTTTTGTAGGTAGTGAGTATATACTACATTTTATAAAATACAGTATTTGTATTGATTATTTTTGAAAAAAAATCATGATTGATATTCCTAATCTTATATTTTTAAGAATATGTGTCTTGATTTTTGAGACGGCGGGTTTGGCAGTACTAACCCTGCTGGGCTGAAGCTTTTCCACCTCTGGTGACGCCAGACCTGAGGAAGCAGATTTGGGCACATGCTCATGTGAGGTGCCATGCAGTTTAGAGAGCGCTCCCATTCTACACAGAGCATGTGGGCTTTGGCAGGGTGTTATATGCCCTGACTAGCTGCTGACACAAGTTCAAAACCAGCAGTACAAAAGTCAGTTTTGAAGTGTGTTTTCCTTCCTGCGCAGTGTGAGACATTTGCCAATGAGCGATAGGACTACCCCATGCTTGAATGGCAAGTGGGACAGAGTAGGGTGCAGATAAGGCTACCAAACATTTTGCAAGCAGTGGGGGGGGGGGGGGGGAACGGACGGACAGGGAGGGACACCTTAGTTCTAGGTTTGAGCAACAAGGTGTTGGGGAAGGAAGAGGATTCATTACCTTGCCCCCCCCATGACAGCAACAATATCACTTCCAAGCAGACAGATTGAGAGAAATAGAAACTGTGATACATTTCTCCTGCACCGTGCAAGACACGAAGACGACAGATGTAAAATGCTAAAAGTGACAAAAGTGAATCACTAAATTGCTGCAATTGGGGACAGGAAGTTGCCAAAGAGGTGGAAGTCTTGAACACAGTTCTAAAAACAGGGACAATCCCCAAAAATTGGGGGCATCTGGTAACTTTACTGCAGAGCGCAAAGCTGCTTTTGGGGATGGAACTGCAGATTATGGGAGGAGGAGAAGGAAGAGACTACCCCCTAGCACCAGTCAGGTGAGCTTTTGAAAAACCTGTAGGAAAGGAGAGAGGAAAATGTGGAAAGGGTGGTTGTGAGAGGATGAGCCTGAGGCTGCGGAAAGCATGAAGGGGATATTGAATTCTGGGAGAGGAGGTTGCCAAGGAGGAAGTCAATTCTGTGGGGGTATCAGAGAGACGGTGAATGCTGAGAAAGAGGGAGTAAGGAAGAGAGAATGCCGAGTCATGCTGGGGAGGTGACAAGGAGAGGGGGGTGAATGCTGAGAAAGAGGGAGTAAGGAAGAGAGAATGCCGAGTCATGCTGGGGAGGTGACAAGGAGAGGGGGGTGAATGAGGAGAAAGAGGGTGTAAGGAAGAGAGAAAGCTGATTCATGCTGGGGAGGTGACAAGGAGGGGGTGAATGCTGAGAAAGAGGGAGTAAGGAAGAGAGAATGCTGAGTCATGCTGGGGAGGTGACAAGGAGAGGGGGGTGAATGCTGAGAAAGAGGGAGTAAGGAAGAGAGAATGCCGAGTCATGCTGGGGAGGTGACAAGGAGAGGGGGGGTGAATGCTGAGAAAGAGGGAGTAAGGAAGAGAGAATGCCGAGTCATGCTGGGGAGGTGACAAGGAGGGGGTGAATGCTGAGAAAGAGGGAGTAAGGAAGAGAGAATGCCGAGTCATGCTCTGGAGGTGACAAGGAGAGGGGGTGAATGCTGAGAAAGAGGGAGTAAGGAAGAGAGAATGATGAGTCATGCTGGGGAGGTGACAAGGAGAGGGGGTGAATGCTGTGAAAGAGGGAGTAAGGAAGAGAGAATGATGAGTCATGCTGGGGAGGTGACAAGGAGAGGGGGTGAATGCTGTGAAAGAGGGAGTAAGGAAGAGAGAATGATGAGTCATGCCAGGGAGGTGACAAGGACAGGGGGGTGAATGCTGAGAAAGAGGGAGTAAGGAAGAGAGAATGATGAGTCATGCTGGGGAGGTGACAAGGAGAAGGGGTGAATGCTGTGAAAGAGGGAGTAAGGAAGAGAGAATGATGAGTCATGCCGGGGAGGTGACAAGGACAAGGGGGTGAATGCTGAGAAAGGAAGAGAGAATGCCGAGTCATGCTGGGGAGGTGACAAGGACAGGGGGGTGAATGCTGAGAAAGAGGGAGTAAGGAAGAGAGAATGACGAGTCATGCTGGGAAGGTGACAAGGAGAGGGGTTGTTGTAGCAAAGTGTCCGCAATAAATAAAACCAGGAGTCTATTTACTAAGATTCAAGCCAATTTATTTGTGCACAGTCTCAGGCACTGTCACATTCAAAATGGTCTGAGCAATGGAGTTCAACAAAACAACATCTTTTATACCTTTCTTCATCAGTTCTATACAGACAAACTCCTCATTGGTCCCGGTGCCCCCTCCCACCCCCATCCAATGGGGATCTCTGACCGGGCTTAACACCTGTTCCCCCTGCTCAGGTCTTCCTAGCCATGGCTCAGTTTCTAGACATAACACATTCTGCTACAAGGTCCCTCCTCGGCTTAGAGAATGTGTGAAAGCAAGATACTGGAACACATCTGTTATCAACATAAAGCAGCTAAATAGAAGATTCTTGCATTCTTATCAAAGCAGTTTAAAACAGTTTTCTAACTTCTACTGGCTTTCAGCTCTGCTCAGCTATAATATTCTCAAGTGGGGGTTGGGACTCAGGCCTAACTTACAGGCCTTTCTTATTCCTGCAGGCTATTCTAGGCCATAGCCTATCACAGGGTGAATGCTGAGAAAGAGGGAGTAAGGAAGAGAGAATGATGAGTCATGCTGGGGAGGTGACAAGGAGAGGGGGTGAATGCTGAGAAAGAGGGAGTAAGGAAGAGAGAATGATGAGTCATGCTGGGGAGGTGACAAGGAGAGGGGGTGAATGCTGAGAAAGAGGGAGTAAGGAAGAGAGAATGCCGAGTCATGCTGGGGAGGTGACAAGGAGAGGGGTGAATGCTGAGAAAGAGGGAGTAAGGGAGAATGACGAGTCATGCTGGGGAGGTGACAAGGAGAGGGGTGAATGCTGAGAAAGAGGGAGTAAGGAAGAAAGAATGCCGAGTCATGCTGGGGAGGTGACAAGGATAGGGGGGTGAATGCTGAGAAAGAGGGAGTAAGGAAGAGAGAATGCCGAGTCATGCTGGGGAGGTGACAAGGAGAGGGGGGTGAATGCTGAGAAAGAGGGAGTAAGGAAGAGAGAATGATGAGTCATGCTGGGGAGGTGACAAGGAGAGGGGTGAATGCTGAGAAAGAGGGAGTAAGGAAGAGAGAATGCCGAGTCATGCTGGGGAGGTGACAAGGACAGGGGGGAGAATGCTGAGAAAGAGGGAGTAAGGAAGAGAGAAAGCTGAGTCATGCTGGGGAGGTGACAAGGAGAGGGGGTGAATGCTGAGAAAGAGGGAGTAAGGAAGAGAGAATGATGAGTCATGCTGGGGAGGTGACAAGGAGAGGGGGTGAATGCTGAGAAAGAGGGAGTAAGGAAGAGAATGATGAGTCATGCTGGGGAGGTGACAAGGAGAGGGGGTGAATGCTGAGAAAGAGGGAGTAAGGAAGAGAATGATGAGTCATGCTGGGGAGGTGACAAGGACAGGGGGGTGAATGCTGAGAAAGAGGGAGTAAGGAAGAGAGAATGCTGAGTCATGCTGGGGAGGTGACAAGGAGAGGGGTGAATGCTGAGAAAGAGGGAGTAAGGAAGAGAGAATGCTGAGACATGCTGGGGAGGTGACAAGGACAGGGGGGTGAATGCTGAGAAAGAGGGAGTAAGGAAGGGAGAATGACAAGTCATGCTGGGGAGGTGACAAGGAGAGGGGTGAATGCTGAGAAAGAGGGAGTAAGGAAGAGAGAATGATGAGTCATGCTGGGGAGGTGACAAGGAGAGGGGGTGAATGCTGAGAAAGAGGGAGTAAGGAAGAGAATGATGAGTCATGCTGGGGAGGTGACAAGGAGAGGGGGTGAATGCTGAGAAAGAGGGAGTAAGGAAGAGAGAATGACGAGTCATGCTGGGGAGGTGACAAGGAGAGGGGTTGTTGTAGCAAAGTGTCCGCAATAAATAAAACCAGGAGTCTATTTACTAAGATTCAAGCCAATTTATTTGTGCACAGTCTCAGGCACTGTCACATTCAAAATGGTCTGAGCAATGGAGTTCAACAAAACAACATCTTTTATACCTTTCTTCATCAGTTCTATACAGACAAACTCCTCATTGGTCCCGGTGCCCCCTCCCACCCCCATCCAATGGGGATCTCTGACCGGGCTTAACACCTGTTCCCCCTGCTCAGGTCTTCCTAGCCATGGCTCAGTTTCTAGACATAACACATTCTGCTACAAGGTCCCTCCTCGGCTTAGAGAATGTGTGAAAGCAAGATACTGGAACACATCTGTTATCAACATAAAGCAGCTAAATAGAAGATTCTTGCATTCTTATCAAAGCAGTTTAAAACAGTTTTCTAACTTCTACTGGCTTTCAGCTCTGCTCAGCTATAATATTCTCAAGTGGGGGTTGGGACTCAGGCCTAACTTACAGGCCTTTCTTATTCCTGCAGGCTATTCTAGGCCATAGCCTATCACAGGGTGAATGCTGAGAAAGAGGGAGTAAGGAAGAGAGAATGATGATTCATGCTGGGGAGGTGACAAGGAGAGGGGGTGAATGCTGAGAAAGAGGGAGTAAGGAAGAGAGAATGATGAGTCATGCTGGGGAGGTGACAAGGAGAGGGGGTGAATGCTGAGAAAGAGGGAGTAAGGAAGAGAATGATGAGTCATGCTGGGGTGGTGACAAGGAGAGGGGGTGAATGCTGAGAAAGAGGGAGTAAGGAAGAGAGAATGATGAGTCATGCTGGGGAGGTGACAAGGAGAGGGGGTGAATGCTGAGAAAGAGGGAGTAAGGAAGAGAGAATGATGAGTCATGCTGGGGAGGTGACAAGGAGAGGGGGTGAATGCTGAGAAAGAGGGAGTAAGGAAGAGAATGATGAGTCATGCTGGGGAGGTGACAAGGAGAGGGGTGAATGCTGAGAAAGAGGGAGTAAGGAAGAGAGAATGCCGAGTCATGCTGGGGAGGTGACAAGGACAGGGGGGTGAATGCTGAGAAAGAGGGAGTAAGGAAGAGAGAATGCTGAGTCATGCTGGGGAGGTGACAAGGAGAGGGGTGAATGCTGAGAAAGAGGGAGTAAGGAAGAGAGAATGCTGAGACATGCTGGGGAGGTGACAAGGACAGGGGGGTGAATGCTGAGAAAGAGGGAGTAAGGAAGGGAGAATGACAAGTCATGCTGGGGAGGTGACAAGGAGAGGGGTGAATGCTGGTTAGAGGAGTGCTAAAGAAAAGGAGGATAGTGGGGGAAGGGAAGCGATAAGGATCTGAATGTTGGGGGGAGTGTTAAGGAGGAGATGACAGCTAATGTGCACCAAGTCTGGCCATGAAAGGGGTAATTTTATAAAAACATTTTTCATATGTAAAGTATGCTTCATGTTTCAGAGTTCGAAATAAAGACACATTTCCCCCTTCCCCTGAATGTTCTTCTTCCATTAATATTTATTGATATGTTACGCTGCAATGTAAAACAGATGCATTTCCGTGCCCTGTCCACATTTTTGTTCCTTGTAAACTGCTTGGAATTGTAGAAAGATTGTATAGAAAAAATGTTAAATAAATAAAATATTTATAAATACCTAAAAAGCACAGGTAAAGGCAGTCAAGAACTCCTCCCATTCCCTAGATCTGAGAAGGCCAATTCAAAATAGTGAGTCTGCAGGGCAAAGGTAAATGTTCTGAAAGAAGACTCTAGGTGAATGTATTCTGGAAAGGAATTGCAAAGAAAAGGGGCCAAGACTGGAAAGCGGATTCCAATGTTGCACAGGATGGTGAAGAAAGGACCAAGAGATCTGTATTTTGGGAGCGAAGACACTGAGTGGGAATCAGTAAAGGCAATAAGTAAATTGGAAAGCCCATGTAATATGCCTTATGAGTAAGTACCAGAAATTTAAATCAAAAATGGTAGGAAAGTGGAAACCAATGACATTGGTAAAGCCGAGGGGATACTTGATTATACAGGATTTAGAAGCATTTGTAAGGAGTCTAATTGGTGTGTTTTGAACTAACTGCAGCTGCCAAGAAAACCCAGGAGCTTCTGGGTCGCCAGGAGTCAGGACTGACTCAAAAGCACACATTGCATTTTGCAGCCTTTTCATATTAGTGGTACAGAGACCACGATAAACTATATTACAATAATCTAACCAAGATTAAACTAGAGTGTGGATTAAGATATGAAGAGCTTGAAAAGATAAAAATGGAGTGAATACAACATAGTGGATAGAAAAAGAACATACCTGATAAAGCAAAGAAGCAAGTTAAAGATAACTCCAAGATGTGTGAGGGAAGTAACCAGAGGTACCCACTGAAGAGGGCAGGTTGAACATCCTGTTACCCAAAGAGCCTGGAATTTGGAGGTATTAAGTTTTAAACAGTGAGATGATAGCCAGGAGGCAACAGAATTGAGACAATTATCCAGTGGACAGAGATCCAGGTGAAGTGAATAGTAGACCAAAAGCATAATAGAAACCACAAACCCTATTTTGAATAAAGGTAACTAAAGGAGAAAGAATGAACCTTGTGAAACACCACATAGAAAGAAAGATGGGCTAGTATAGGAATTGTGACCTGTAAGTATCTGAAAAAAAAACAATCTTGAAAAAATTATTTGAACCAGTTAAATGCTTAACCTTTAATACCTATTTCTGAAAGATGGTGTAATAAGTGGGAATGATTAATGGCATCAAATAAGTCCAGAGAAACAACCAAAGCAGATTTATTGCATCAAGAGTACAATGAAGTTCACTGATTTCGATATTATGATTTTTCCAGAACTCCGACTGTGTAGGTCACAGCAATAGTGAGGGGAAAATAAAACATAATGTGAAGTTTTTGCATAATAGATAGGTCCCAGACTAGGCTCCAAAACTGAGTTTGCTTGGCTACTGTTCCAATGGCAGACCATCCACAAAAGCTTTCAATCATGGTTCTTCAAAGAGGTGCTGTTTGTTTTAGTAGGTTAACCATACTCTCACTGGATATTGCAATCTGAAGCACAGGCCTTTACAGTATGGTTCAGTGCAATATGGAGCCTACACCCTTTGCTTGGCCATAACTTGCTCCAAGAAATCTTGAAAGAGGAGAACTTTAGCCTCACCATGCTTTAGTTCCTTCTGCCTTCTATATTTGATGAACAGCTTCTCCTTGACTGCAAAGTTTAGACATCGGGCTATGAAGACCCTCGCTTGCTCCTGCTCCTCCCTATATGCACTTAACCAGTGTGCTCTTTCCACCAGCAGCGATCTTTCCTCTGCTGCCATGCCTAACACTGCAGGCAGTCAACTTTCCAACACTGTTCTTGAGCTTTCCTCCGGGATCGATTCAGGCAGTCCCACTAAGAGGGACATTCTATTCGTGCCTTTTCTCAGTTTCGTTTACCTTCCCTGCATCTTGTACGGGGAAGGTGGATGTGGGCAGGAAAGGGGCGGATCGGGGCAGCATTAGGACGGGCAGTGGGCGGTCACCGGCCCTGGATGTACAGGGCCAATTCTAATGTCGGCCCTGTATGTCCGGGAATGACGACTTGCATGGGGAACTTATTCCATCTCCAAGGTGGAATAAGTTCCCCTAGTTGCCAAGGAGCGGTGGAGGGGCCAAGGTCATTCCCCGCAGCCTAACCCTGGCCACAGGAGGTCAGATCAGGGGCTGGGCTGTGGGGAAATCAATGCTGGAGCTGGAAGCCAGGGATCGCAGCTCATCAATGGAGCCATGGTGCCAAGGCAAGCAGATGCTATGGCGTCGCAGCTTCATTGAAGAGCCCTGACTGAGTTAGCTGGGGAAATCCTGTATGTGCAGGCTGAACAGAATCGGGGTCCAACCTGCATATACAGGCCTGTTCACGATTCTGATCCCGCGGGGCTAGACATGCCCCGTGGGATCAGAATCATGACTCCCTTTATGCGTCTGGTTCTGGCTGGATGCACAAAGGGCCCAGACGTGCAGGATGGAATCAGGCCCTAAGCATATATTGTTTCTCCTACCACAATTCTCTTGGTGCTCTCCAAAAGTATTTTGTTTCTTTATCTTTATTCAGTTATTTAATATACTGCCCAACACGCCGGCATCAGAGCGGTTTTCAACAAAATCAATATTGCTGCAAGAAATTGGAAAAAGAAACGGAGCACCATTGCTCAGATGGGAAAGGGATAGGAAACAGTCATACTAGAAGAAAGAGGAGGACAGGTATGAGGAAGGAGCACTTCAGTGCGGGGGGGGGGGAAGGAGTAGGGAGCGCCTGGGAGGGAGGCAGATCAAGCAGTGCAAAGAGGTGAGTTTTTAACATTGATTTAAATTTACAGGAGAGTTCTAAACAAAGGTTCGGTGTTGTGTTGTTCCATGATCTACGGGCACACTTCTACAATATCGATTCTATCCTCCTGCCTCGAAATTCACTCCTCTGCTTGCTGAATCCAGGTCTTCTTTAATCTCTCGTATAAAAGTTTGAATTTTGATGAGTTTGCCATTGAGGACCACTTTAATTGTCCTTGTTAGTTCTTGCACACTCTCTGCTTGGAGCTTGGACAATGTACATCTGCCACCATCTTGGATTCTTGTACTCGGAACTGCTTCCTACCTGGTTTTGGGGTTTTTAACATAACTTCTGTCAATGTCCTCCATGCAGTTTCAAACTATTTTCCACAGCTTCAGTGCTTTTTCCCACAGAAAATGCTTGCCGTAGGGGTTCATTTGTTGTAAGGATTCAGATAATAGTGTAAAAAAAAACATTCTAAATTTATCTTTGAGCATAGAATGTAGAAAATTATTTTCCAATCAATCACAGTCCATAAGCACTATTATTGTTAGAGGGCCATCTCATTCACTCAGGCAACTTCTGCAAATTATTGTAAAAATATCTAAGCTGACACCGATCTCACCAGTATGGTGAGAAAAATCCAAAATTTAATTTTGTGCATGTATGCACTAGGTACCACACCAGTTAATGGCATGCAATCATCTACTTAAGGATTCAATAAAATGTCTAGTCCTGCATGGACAAAAGAAATTGGTCTGGAAAAGTGAAAGGAACCTCCAGGCAACCAGAAGCAAAGGCTACAGCCATGATTTATTTTATTTATTTAACAGTCGCTTATATACCGCTACAATGAAACCATATTCTGTTTATTCACATTTCAGAAATTAAATGAAGATACATTAGACCACAGCTGCCCAGGCAAGTTAAAACCAGTTCATAGTTCTCAAAATGATGATGGGCTCTCTCTCTTACAGTGGCCATAATCACTACCTTTATAATGTGGAGAAAATTCTAACATCTTCTACAGCCATGCCACTTCAAGGGAATAACTTTAGAACAGGGCTTTCCCAACTTTTCCTTGGCACCCTACAGGCAGCTGCATTTTCAGGATATCCACAACAAACATGCATGAAATAAATGTGTGTACACAAAGTCTCCAGTCTGTGCAAACGTATCTCATGCATGTTCGTTGAGGATATCCAGAAAACCTGACTGGCTTTGGGATTCCCCAGAAGAGATTTGCTTGTAGGGCACATAGGAACTGGCACCAGAAGATAGTATCTTTCACTTTTGGGTTTATACTTCAAATCTGATGCACACTAGTGGAAGGACCAGGGCCGGTGCAAGATTGTGAGGTGCCCTCGGTGAACTTTCAGCCTTGCACTCCCCACCTCTATCACATATATACAATTAACTTTCAAAAGTTAATACCAAGCATTAGTAGGACTGCATCTTTTGCATTTATACTATGATTTATTTTACATGACGAAGAAGAATGCTAGATATTTTAAAAGGGCACAGAAACAGAGGCATTAAAAAAGCACAGTGCTCAGAACTAAACTAGCACTTACTATGACATACATATTATATTGAAAATATAAAAATAGTGTCAAAATACCTTCCCATGAAACCACCGCATACAAAATACCAGAAGGTAACAAGAGCTTAAGAACTCCAAATGAGCCCTTTGGGGACAGGGAAATGTGTACCGTACCTGACTGTAACTTGCCTTGATCTTCTTCTGGAAAGGCGTGCGCTAAATACTAACACTACATAAATAAATGTCATCAAACAAAGGCTCAGGGAGACATCAAATGCAGACAACAGGGCTAAGTGAAAGCATGGCACCCGTGTCACAACCTTTCATCAGATGTCTCCCGGGCTCAGAGTCCAATTGTTTTGTGTCTTTTGACCATTCTACTTATTTTTTAAAAATACTCTCAGAAAAAGCTGTATCAGACTTCAAAACTTGCTCTCAGAGGAGCTATGGTAGTTGATCTCATGGGCACTGAATCTTCCAACATGAAACATTCATTAAACTGATGAAAGCGTTGAAGAAACAACATTACTATCTGAAGCCACTGCTGCCAAGCCATCACAAAGGCACAAGACACTCCTTGCTGCCACACTTCCATCTAGTTTTATGATATTTGGGGTTGTTAAGCTCCTGTTACCTTTGTTTTTTTTAATATAGATATTATATTGACATGCACCGCTGAGAGTGCTACTCAAACTATTACTGAACTCTGCAAAAAACATTCAGCACCTATGAAGAAAATATGCCTTACCAAAATAGTACTCAGGACTCTACAGCACAGCAAGTACCATGCTGGGCCCTATGCCATCAATAAACCTCCTACTGAAAAAAAAGAACAAGCCAGACTGTGACAGATCCATATATGGAAACTACATGCTAATTGCTAGCAGAAGTCTTCACTGTGGACACACATGTAGAACAGATAGAGCCTCACTAAATACAAAAAAAAAAGACCACACATCAGAAATAAACATGTAGGCAAAATATATGAATTGGAAACCTCAAGAAGCCAGACTGTCTGTAGAGCTACACTGAGCAAAATACAAGGGCATCAAAGCTACATATTTCCTGAAGCCTACATATTCCAATTAATTCAAAATAAAATACCTTTTTTTACCTTTGTTGTCTGGGCATTTTATTTTTCTGAGTATGCTAGTCCCTGTCTCTGTTTTCTGCTCCTTTTCCTCTGTCTTCTCTTAACTTGTTTTCCAGAGTCTCCTGCCCATTTGCTATTATTTCTTTCTTCCCCTGCATTTTTTACTTCCCTATATCCCTCTTTGACATTGATCTTTCCCTTTCAGCCTTCTTTCATTTATTTCTGCTTCCCTATGGACTCTGACTTCACCCATCCTTATTATCCAGTCCTCAATCTCCTCCTTTTTACTCCATCTACCTGTAGTTTTCCATCTCTTCTCTTTCCTTCTTTCCAGGCCATCCCTCCCATTCTCCCTTTCTTTCGACAGCCTTATTCCTTAGTCTTTCACTCACCCTCCCCTCTTTTTCCCTCCCCTATCCAGCATCTCCCTACAATATCCCCCATCTCCTCTCTCTCCCACATGTCCCCTTCTCCTCCTACTGCCTTCGTTATGGAACTTATTGCTGACTCTGATGTGACATGAAGTGGTTTTATTTAGTTTTAGAAAGCATCTTTGGACTTTTCTTTTCAGGAAAGCGTTCTTTTGTCTGGAAATGCAGGACTAGATTTCATTTTATTTTTATTTTCGTACTTTCATTTGTTTACTTCCATCCTATCTGTTCTTACCTTAGTTTTTTGCTTCTTACTTTTCCAGTGTGTCGGCAGGATTTGGTTAAGGTTGATGATGAATGAGATTTGCTGATCCATTTGTTTATAGCAGAATAGGATCCTAGAAGTTACTGGATTGTATCATATGCATCACAGAATATCAGTATTCATTTATTTATTTATTTGTGAGTTTTTTTATACCGCAATATCTTGTAATCAGTGTGGTTTACAGTTAAAACAACAGATACATTGAACAATTAATCAAATAACAGGTACTGAAACATTCAATCAAAATATTTACACGATTCTAACAAAATAACCTATATACAATTAATGGTTGAGATTGTAATTCAGATTAGTGGAAGAGGAGAGAGGCTACTTATGTTGGGTCTGCGTCAGATGGTTGAGAGTAAGATGGGTTAAAATTGTGTCCAAAGTGTTCAATAAAGAGATGAGTTTTGAGATGAGAATGGAATGAGGATAGATCAATAATATTACGAAAGCCCGTTGGAAGAGAATTCCAGAGTGTTGGCGATATGTACTCAAATGTTCTATTGCTAGTGCATTGCTTGGTCTTATGGAATTCTGTAGGGATTCTGAGCATATTGTCCAATTGAACTCTTCTTTGGCGAGAATTAGGCATAACAGTGATTAGCTGAGAGAGGGCAAGAGGGGCCATTTTCCTGATGATTTTGAAGGTGGTCATCAGCAATTTGTATTTTATCCGGCTTTGTATGGGAAGCCAATGCAAGTCATATAAGACTGGAGTAATGTGATCTATCCGACGTGAGTTGCTGATAATTCGTGCAGCTGCATGTTGAGCCAAGATGAGCGGGTGTAGGGATAATTTAGGCAGGCTGTGGAGTAGACTATTACAGTAGTC
This sequence comes from Ichthyophis bannanicus, assembly GCA_033557465.1. NCBI lineage: Eukaryota > Metazoa > Chordata > Amphibia > Gymnophiona > Ichthyophiidae > Ichthyophis > Ichthyophis bannanicus. Next base: position 126,591,589 of record CM066043.1, on the reverse strand, counting down.
TATATGTGGCATGATTAATGCTTGCATAATTGTTCTAAAATCAGATTGTTGTAGTAAAGGTTTTATGGGTTGGAGGAAACGTATCTTGTTGAATATTGTTTTAGTTAGGTTCTTGATGTGGGATTGGAATGTGAGGTGTTTATGGAGTGTTACTCCCAAATACTTCATCTTTGACTTCAAGTACATCATGGGACTAACAGAGCTAAAATATCAATCGTTCTCCTCAAAGAGCACCACACACACAGACATTCTCACCATTGCCGACACATATAACACCATAAACCTCATATATAGAGCCCCCTCATCCCCTCCGGAGGACATCTCTACCTTCATCGACCTAGCCTGCAACCCTTCAAACCCACGGAACCCCAACTGGTTACTTGGAGACTTCAACTTATCATCCCTGCAACCCAACCACGCTGACTCCTTCATGGAAGCAATGCACTCACTCGGCTTTGAACAACTAGTGACTGCCCCCACCCACCACAAAGGAAACCCTCTAGACCTAATCTTCGCTCCTCACTCTGCTGCAAATTGCAAGTTCAACTTCAACATCTCCATCACCCCTGTCCCCTGGTCGGACCATAAACGAATCACATTCCAAATCCCCTCGCATCTAGCTCAAATTCCATCCAACAACGTTAAAATGGAACCCAAGAAGATTACACAATTCAGACCTCTGGACATAGAAGAGTTCACCAAACATGCCCTTCCAACTCTCAAACAAACATCTCACAACCTGGATGAAGCAATCACCAACTGGAACACCACATTGAAAGCATTCGCCCAACTACCAGCCATAGACAATCCAGTTACCCCCAAAAGATGTAAAAGTAAAAGACAATCAGCTCCATGGTTCACAGCAGAACTCCGGGCATCTCTTCGCACTCTCAGGAGGCACGAAAAGAAATGGAGATGCTCCCGCTCCCCAACTGACAAATCAACATATCTTGAACACCTGAAGTCCTACCGTGAAACAATATATGCCAGAATGAGTGCATACCATGCCAAACTCCTACTCCGCTCACTCAACAAACCCAGAGATCTGTTTAGCCTAACAAAATCCCTAATTAAGGAACCATCCCCTTCCCGTCACGATCCAATACTCCCCCAGTCATATGCAGACTACCTCCAATCCAAGACCCTCAAGTCTGACAAAACTCCAGAATCCACAACCTACCATACTCCCACCTTACAACCACCAATCACAAAATTTACCCCCCCTCCCCCCAGCCGAGAAAAACATCCAAGACCTCATCATCACAATCAACACCACCACAGCTCCAAATGATCCCTGTCCAGCATACTGGGTCAGAACCCTGCGCGTTGAGCTTAGTCCAATTCTAGTGAACATCATGGGACTATCCTTCGCAACTGGCTCATTCCCCTCACTCCTCAAACAAACATCAATAAGACCATTCCTGAAGACTTGACCCAATGAAACCTGAATCTTATCGACCCATCTCAAGTATACCTCTGTTAGCCAAAATAATTGAGAAGGTTGTCCAAAGACAGATTCAGCAACACATAGACATAGCGGCCCCTCTTGACCCCTGCCAGCATGGTTTTAGAGAATCTCATGGAGTAGAAACACTTCCTACCACCCTAACCAACACTCTGAACAGAGGAATAGACAACGTCGAGAATGGCTTTGCTCTCATCTTCCTTGACATCGCCGCCGCCTTCGATTCCATCAATCACAATCAACTCCTCACCCGTCTCCATGAGAAGGGAATCTGCGGCCTCGCCTGGGAGTGGTGTAGGTCTTACCTAACGGATCGTTTGCAACATGTCCAAGTCGGGCCCAACACATCTACACCTTTCCACCAACAACAAGGTGTTCCATAAGGCTCCTCCCTATCTGCGCTGCTTTTCAACATCTACATGCAACCGATATGTGAAATCATCCACTCCTACAATATCTCTACTCTAATTTACGCAGATGATGTCCTGCTGTTTACACCTTTCAAAGTCAAGCACCCAGACTTCACCAATTTATTTATTTATTTATTTATTTATTCTTTTCTACTATACCGCCCCTTCCAGAGATCAAGGGTGGTTTACAGGGAACAGTTAAACAATTTTGTATAGTTTTACATGGAACAGTAGTTGGAACTATACACAGTTAAACATTGTAAGCAACTGTGTCAACAACTATTTACAAAGGACTATAAACATATATTACAATGAACAATAAACAAACCTATCTTACAATCAATCTTGTGTACGTTCTGGAAGCTATTTTCTTCTTCTTTTCTTACGTAATACATACTGGGAAGGGGGGTTAATAGCGGTGGTTCTGTCAGGGTTAGTTGTTTGCGGGTTCAGGAGTTTGGTGGGATTGTTTCTGTGACTGCTGGGGTGTGGCTCTTGGGAGGTAGGGGATTTCAAAATGTTCGGTGAAGAGGTGGGTTTTGAGTTCTTTTCTGAATAGCTGAAGGTCCTTCATCATCATAATAGTCTAGATGGGAGGTGACTAAGGAGTAGATAAGGGTCTTAGTAGTCAACTGCTTCAACGCGATCACAGACTGGCTACTAACCCAGATTCTCTGCATCAACTTCAAGAAAACCGAAGTCCTGTTCGTCTCAAGGAACAAAACGTTCTCCCCCCCATCCACTCTAAAAGTAAGAGATGCAGAGCTCCCAAGCAAACTCTCCATACGTTACCTAGGGATTACACTTGACCAGTATCTCGATTTTAAGGAGCACATAAGAAACACAACTAGGACCATATACAATAAAATCAGAACACTAAGGCACCTCAGACCCATGTTACCCCCGGACGACTTCCGTACCATATTCCAGGCCCTCATACTACCACACTTCGACTATGCAAATATAATCCTGCATGGCCTCCCCAAGAACACCCTCAACCCACTTCAACTTGCGATGAACGCTGCTGCCCGCGTTCTCTGCGGTCTGACCAGAATGGACCACATCACTCCGATACTTAAGGAGCTCCACTGGCTACCGATATACTGCAGGATAACATATAAAATTCTACTCATTACCTTCAAGATCATGACACTCAGCGACCTCCTTACCCCTACCCTGAATAACAGAACTAGGAGGACAGTAACAGATAACACGTTAATCATCCCGAAAGACTCCATAAAGTGCACCCAAACCACCAGAAAAAGAGCCTTCACCTTCTATGCCCCAAAATGCTGGAACGACCTCCCCCTGAAATAAGATCGATCAAAGATCTCATGCAGTTCCAGAAGGCAATTAAACACCACATCTTCCTACTCCACTTCTCACAAGCACCCACTCCGCTCCGTTTAACTCCCCCAACCCCCACAAACTCCTTCTATACTAAATAAACAAATGTGACAGAATTAATAACACACTGCCCATTAATATGTCACAACTTAATCAGCCAAGCTCTTATACTATGTTCTATGTCAATTGTATACAGTTACCATGTATTGATCTATGTCAATATGTATATAGTTACCCTGTATTTGCTCCAAGTTTTATTCCCTGTTACAATGTAAGTGCAAAACAGTTTCGACTGAACTGAGCAACCTTGTTGAATGTAAACCGCACTGATAACAAATAGCGCGGTATATAAAAGATGTTAAATAAAAAAAAAAAAAAAGTACAACATCATCAAATGAGATGTTTTGTGGTGGCTTGTATGTTTGATTTCTAGTGATAATTAACACTTCACTTTTTTTGTAGTTAATGTTCAGACCAACGTCCTTAAGCCAGGAAGCAATTTCCTTGAAGCAATCAATTAAAGGTCTGAAGTTAGGGGAAGTTATGTTGAAAGGCATAAAGAGCATTATATCATCAGCATACATGGAATAATCAATCTTAAATTGTTTTATTAATTGACAGATCCCACTCCAAGTATGACTAATTAGGAGACAGCCTTATATTTTATGTATTTTTAATTTATTCATATATTTAAAGCATTTTTATTAACCAATAAAATAGCCACTAAGGCATCCATCCAGAGCAAGTCAAACAAACCTAGATATAGAGCATGACAATAATCGTATTATGAACATCAACAATTGGTCATTCATACAGTCATGTTTATATCCCCCCTCCCTACCCCCATCACTTTCCTCTCTTCCCAGGTTTCTTCCAGCAGTCATACAGAGTAAAATGCCAACCCATCTCCCGAAAGGTAGTTGTTTCTTGTGACCCATTTGGGAACCACAAACCATCCCTCTGAGCCCTTAAGCAGTTTCAAATTCTTGTGTCTCCTTCTCCCGCTTTTTTAAAGACTCATTTGTTATGGAGGTGCAGGACCCAGGAAGACCTTGAGTATCTTTCTCGTTATAGGGTTGTGATGCTCAGAGTAGCATGCCTGATCCAATGACATGGCACCAGGCAGCCATGGTCCCTTTCCACGCCCTACTGTACCAATGGGCAGAGCACTCTAAGAATAGAGGGACGGATTTCTCTTGTTAGCGGGCAGCAGTGGGTAGTGGAATGCAGCCATGGTAACTGTGCCATCCCCCCTGAGTGTAGCAGTTGAGAGGCGGGAAGAGTATAGTGTGGGTGTAGAGAGAACACAGGCAGCCTAGTGTTAATATGTGTTTGCAAAGAGCTGCAGACCCAAGGTTTAGTAGTCTCTGGTTCCAATATTGAGGAAGATCTAAAGTTAGCAGTGACTCAGAAGCTTTCAGTTCATATTTCCTTCTTTACTTTTATCTTTTTGGGTTGGCTCAGGTTTGCCCGAGCTGCAGGCTGTGGGCTTTGGGCTTAATGTGACTGCCACACTTTAACTAACACAGGATTCATCTACTTAACTGGATTCATTTCTCAGGAGGTGTAATTTGTATAATCCTTTCAGTACTGAAGAAATTTATTGTCAGTAAATTTCTTTGTTGGAAGAGTAATTATTTGAGACTGGGTGCAAAACCCCAAGCTTGAGGGCCTTGAAAGGAGTTCTTTTCCCCCCAGTAGAAACAAATTTAGGAACTGCACTACGGTGCACTGTATCCCAGGAGCTCCATAGAGACCACAAGAGAACAGGCAGGAGCTGCACCAGTAGCGCAAGTGTCCAGATAGAAGAATCTTGGGGAGGCTAAGCCTTCCTAAAATCCAGACTAGCAGATGGGCGCAGAAGCTGGATGATTAGCATGGACAGTGTAGAATGGGACAAGAACAGGCATGTACCTATGACATGGTGGGCCAGCCCAATGGTTCAGTGAGAAGTGGGACATGCATTTGATTCTGGGGCAAGGCTTCTGCTCCTCAAGCCAGCCAGGGCTCAGGATGCTCACAGCTACTGGAGAGAGATGGTCTCATTGACTGGTCAGTGTGCAGCTGGAATTAGGATTCATATTAGCCACCTTCCAGAGGATAATGCAGTTTGTGGCTCCTGGCCAAAGTCTGTTGCTGCAATGATTGGGATGAGTTAGCGATAGGATATGGAGGGAGAAAAACCTGCAGAGTTGCAGATGAAAGTTCATGGCACCAAAGTTCGAGAGAGGCCAATTCTGATTATGCAGGAAGTTCAGAGGAGCCAGAGAAAAGATGATATGAGCATCCTGACAGTAGTAGCAAAATGCAAAACAAAGGAAGATTAGTTTGAGTGTTGACATTAAACAATAAGATGGCATTGTCTAATAAGCCGTCATAAGCCGAAAGTCACAGAACAGCCACACAAAGGCAACCAACCCATCTATCTCACTAAGGAGCCAATTTAACACTGGCATCCTGGCCAAATTACAAAGCTGCTTGTACAACTTAGCCTATTTAGGTCCGTTCTATGAAAAAGCCCTTAGGCATCTCCTTCATTAATAACAACACATAGCCACTTAGAAGAAAGTTAGCATGAGCAGACCACTGGCCATCTTTCAGCCTAACCAGCTCATATGTTATAAAAAGGAAAAGCGGTATGTAAACACAGATTCTTTTATTTGTTATTAACTTCCTATGAGTATGCATATTTGGCTGTGAGTGGAACAATAAGCTCTGCAATAATGAAAGCCATTTCTGCATGTAAAATGGCATTTTATCCCTGGAAATGGGCTCTTAATTTTACTCAGATTTGATCATCAGCCCTTTCACACCATGAGCATACAAACTGACCACAGGCATAAAAGCACATTTTAGAGAGGATGTGAAGATCAGAATTGAGATGTCGAGGGCAGGGATCTGGGGTGATTGTTTCGGATGATCATAAGGTGGCCAAACAGGCTGGGATGCCTGGGTGTGTAGGGAGAGGAATAGCCAGCAGGAAGCAAGAGGTGATAGTGCCTCTGTATGTCGCTGGTGAGACCACATTTGGACTACTGTGTGCAAGTCTAGAGACCATATCTTGAAAATACTATAAACAGGATGCAGTGGGTGCAGAAGGCAGCTACTAAAATGGTCAGTGGTCTTCGTCATAAAGCATTTGGAGACAGAATTAAAGATCTCAATATATTTTAGAAGAAAGGCAGGAGAGGGGGGACATGTTAGAGATGTTTAAATAGCTCCATGGCATAAATGCATAGGAAGGGAGCCTCTTTCAATTGAAAGAATTCTGGAACGAGGGGGCATAGGATGAAGGTGAATAGGAATAGTCTCGGGAGTAATATAAGGAAATATTTCTTTATGGAAAGAGTGGTAGATACATGGAATAGCTTACTAGTGGAGAGGGTAGAGGTGAGAATTGCATCTGAATTCAAGAAAGCATGGGACAAATACAGAGAACTTGTGAGGGAAAACAAGGGATTGTAAAACTTCGTAATTGGTATGGATGGGCAGCCTCGATAGGCCATAGGGTCTTTTATCTGCCATTATTTTTCTCTGTTTCTAATTCTGACAGTATTTTAGAAACAGCTCTACAAAAGGTGGAGCAACATGCAGCAGGAAGTGTCAGCATTTCATAATGGACATGTTGGCACTTACACGTTTATCTGAACCATTTTGCAAACCTAGATATGCAGATGCTCTTAAACACCTACAGAGGCCTCGGTTTATACCTCATTTCAATTGGAAGAGGGAAATAAACATTAGGGTCACAATATTCTGGGATGGCTATGAGCTGCTACGGCGCAAAGCTATCACTGCTGACCTTTAGCCCCAGATATTCAATGCTGGGGTCATATGCGGCCCCAGCATTGAATATCCGGGGTCACCGCATAGCCCACAAGTCCAAAGAAGCTAACCAGGCAGCGGCAATATTGAGCCACTGCCTGGTTAGTTCCCATGGGTAAAGATATGCCAGCTTTTGCTGCACCTACAGTATCTTTTACCTGTGGGTGTAACAGGGCAGCGGTGCAATATAGCCACTGCCCAGTTAGCGACCGTGTAAATACCTTTGAATATTGGGCCTAGGAGATTAAAGGGAATATGCCCCTTAATCCAAACAAGCACTTTTTAAATGCCTATTTGTGTCACAGAGCAGGTGTAAATCTGGACATGGACAATTTTGGGTTTACATGTACATTCCCTATATGAAATAGGGAATACACATATCAATTTTTGTCCCATCCAAACCATACCCCTGACACACTCCTATCTACCTTTATGGCATGGGCAGCCACGTGTAAAACAGGCCTTTTCTAAAATGGTCATTTATATATGAATGCAATTTACACATGTAAGTGATCATATTTACACATGAAAATCACAAACGAGACAGGAGGTTTCTAAAATAACCCCCATAACATTACAATGAATAAAATCCTTAAAAGCATTCATAAACATTATACAGTAATACCAAACAAAAAGAGGAGCAAACTCAACAACCTGAACCCATCCCTACTACATCATCTCTACTTCTCTAAAGAGCCAATGGGCCCGATATTTGGCGGCAGCTAGCCGATCTAATGCAGCTAGCCACCGCTAATAAACTCCAAATCTGGATATTCAGTGCCAAGGCCATATCCGGGCCCCAACATTGAATATCCAGGTTTGCCAGATTGCCAGGAAGCTTAACAGGGAGCTGCCCGCTTAGCTTCTACTGAACCTAACTGTGCCTGACTGTGCCTTTACTGTGCCTGACTTTCGCTGCATGTCGGTAACCGAACAGCGGCTCAATATCTCCGTTGCTCAGTTATCGACGGGTGCGACCATGAAATGCACCCAGCATGCCCCGATGCTAATCAGCATCGTGACATGCAACGGCAGCACCTGCTGATATTTAGTGGCACTAACCGTGTTAGTAGAACACAGTCCAAAAACGTGATAAGGTGGAAAAACTTTAATTGAAACAACAACAAAGACCTATTACCAACCCGACACAGGCCGTGTTTCGCAAACCTTCATCAGGGGTGATCAGGTAAGGTACTAAAAACATAAAAACATAAACATTTAATACAATAGCATAATTAAAATAATGTGAAAGAACAGATCCAAAAACATAATATATATAAAAAAATGCACATATATGATAAATCTCATAAGTGAATAAAAAATATCATAAATAGATAAAACAATAAATATAATATAAACCAAATAAAACTATTAAAAAGTGCGGATACACAAATATAAATAACTAAAATAGAAACATAATGATAACAAACAATGAAATCGAGTGTATGCTTTGAAACAGACGGGGTGTCACAAGCAATTATATACCACAAAGGTTACCTTTGTATGTAGACCCAAAAAGAACTTTTGGCCTTCAGAAGAAAATTGCTAAAAGAGATGAACAAAACTTAAAGATAATACTAACCATTGAACATACATAATAAATATATACATCCATAATAAATATATTAAATATCTTAAAAGTAATAGATAAATATAAAAATTACCTATAAATATGGCTAAAAGGGAGTATCTTAAAAAATAACAAAACAAACACATTGGAGATTAAGAAACAGAGAAATCCAGCAGGAGCGAAACAGGGAAGGAGCCATTTGCCGAAGGCACTAAAAATAATTCATCACCAAACAAAATAACTGCCTTAAACTGAAGACAAATTGAATATATCCGCATTCAGATTAAATATTGTTAAAACCAGCGTCGATCGCGTTTCTGAAAGGCAGCAACATCACTAAATACATTAATGCGGTACTTTAAAAGATTGAGTGATCTAAAAGAACGCCTGCTCTTAAATTGAAAACAAAGAGAGGGGGGCATTTCAAAAAAGAACTAAAGAAAATGCCGCATTAGTAAACGATGGTTAAACTTACAAAAAACTCTTATGGAAAAAATGTAACATAAAAATAGCTTGTAATGAAAAAGAAGGCCTCTCAGTCATTTATAAAGAACTAGATCACTATTAATAACATCTAAAATCTAAAACATTTAACGGTAGCTAGAAGTGTGTAAGTAATATAACGACTAAAGCTATGGTCTGTATGTATAAAAGTGATCATCTAGGAACCAGTGTAAAAAATACAACATACCTCTGTAATACAATCAATCTGTGAAGAGGAAAAAATTATTTGAGGTTGTAGAGCAACAGCCGTGCTTCATACACTAGTACTGGTTCAACTGAAGACGCCGGCTCATGCGCATATCTTTATCCTACCAAAGGGCGGGAAAGGAGAAGGAGGGCGTTCTGAAGGCAGAGCTAAACCTAAACTGACAGGAACCTATCACAGATCACTCTTAAAATAGTAATTGTAAAACTATAAAAATAGTAATTATAAATCTATAAAAAATATGATAATTATAAATCTATAAAAAGAGAGACCAACTTTGAAGGGGAGGTCGGGAAGAAAACACCGCAAAGATCATCAGCACTATCACTTGTAAAAATACTCCCTAGAAGAAAGCTCTAATGAAATTATTAAAGTCACTGAAAAACATAGTTCTTCTAAATAAGAAGGAGAAAGTGCTCTAACGTAACTGTGCAATACTATTAAACGTCTCACGTTTAATGTGAAACTCACAATTCATGCCATTGTAGGTCTTGTAAAGGACTTACTATTAATAAAAAAATCTATGAATAAAAACTCTAGATACAACCATCATACAGTGACCAAAACTGTGTGCCAATGTATAACCGCTAAAACTATAGTCTGTAGTCTGTAGTCTTGAAACTGACGTCAGATCCTACACATATTCTTATCTTGCCAAGAAACAGGAGAGAGGGGAGGGTTGAACCAAAAGTACAAATGCTGCAATGGGGAAAAAAAGGGGGGAATATAACCTAAGCTAATTAATCTTCAGGTTAATTGTACATATATCTATGTAATACATAACACTTTTTATGTTTATATATATATGTATATATATATGTATATATATGTGTATAAACAGAAACTATATAAACCAATTAGAGAAAAACAGAAAAATCTTTATCTAAATTGAGACCTTTGGAATCTAATTAAAATATATATCTTTGTTCTAGTCTCAGAACAGTCCTGTTTATATCGCCGCCTCTCCAATTGAGTTTAACTTGCTTAATCACAAAAAATCTTAGATCAGTAACCTTATGCTGTTGGTCTTGCCAATGCGCAACAAGAGGTTTGTCTTCCACATTCCTTCTAATACAGCTCTTGTGTTCTGTAATCCTAATTTTAATACTACGCGTAGTTTTCCCAACGTATATAATAGATTACAAGGACACTGTATTACATAAATAGCGTGGGATGTGTCACAGTTAGAGTAATCATTGATGAAACATTTCTTCTGTGTAGTGGGATGGACAAATATGTCTCTAACCGGTAGTACATTGAGACAAACGGAACACCTCCCACTTTGGAATTGACTTTTATATCGTGGTAGATATTTTTTCTCTGTAAGAGCCGAAGGTACAAGTAAATTGCGAAGATTGATATTGCGCTTATGTGCAATAATAAGGTTCTTGTCTTGGAAAGCTGGCAGAGTTTGTAAAATATGCCATTCCTTTTTAAGTATTTTAATTATTTTAGTTGAAAACTGAGAGTATAAAAGCGGACAAACAAGCCCTATATTCTCTTTCTTCTCCTTCGGGTTCAAAAGTGATTCACGCAATGAGTTTTTAGCTCTTCTATATGCAGACTCCACAAACCGTACGGGATACTTTTTATCAAGAAACCCTCTCTTCATATTTAATGCCTCATCTTCAAAGTCACGTAAATTGGAACAAACCCTCCTAACTCTAAGAAACTGGCTCACTGGAAGATTGTTCTTCAGAGATGGATTGTGGAAACTATCGTAGTGTAGAAAGTGATTCTTATCTGTGGGTTTCTTATAAAGAGTGGTGGAGAAACCATAATCTTCTTTTTTAATAAGGAGGTCTAAGTACGAAATCTGATAAAAGTCGTACGTAATCTGGAACCGCAAGTTCGAATCTAACTGGTTAATCCACATATTAAATTCAGATAATAGTTCTTTAGTGCCTCTCCAAAGTATAAGAATATCGTCAATGTATCGGATCCACAAAACAACATTATCTTTAAATGGATATTCTTTTAAAAAACTCTCTTCGAAATTAAACATGTAAAGGTTTGCCACATCAGGGGCCATGGCTGATCCCATCGCTACACCCTTAATCTGCTTATAGAACAAATTTCTGAAGCAAAAAAAATTCTCAAAAAGCACAATCTGTGCTAGAGATAGAAGGAATGTTGTTGGAATGCATCAATGTTCCGTACGTTTAAGAAAATAGTACACAATAATATCTAAAGCTTCCTTCTGGGGAACATTGGTGTAGAGGGACTCTACGTCCAAAGTAACTAAAATGATGTCTGCACTATAGTTTTTAAAGGTAGACAAAATTTCTATGACATGCGCTGAATCGCGTACATACGACCACATGTCTTTAATGAACGGACATAAAAATATGTCCAGAAACTTAGAAAGAGGTTCTAAAACTGAACCAATTGAAGAAACTATCAGACGTCCAGGTGGTTTATCAAGGGATTTGTGGATCTTAGGCAAAATATAAATAGTGGGAATCACTGGTGCATCTACAATAAGGAAATCTCTCTCTGTTTTAGTGATGTAGCCAATTTCAAAGGCAGTAATTACTAGATTGTCAATACTTCTTTTAATGTCTGGTGTAGGATCTCCATTGAGTCTCTGATAGAAGGTCTTGTCGTTCTATTGTCTACAAACTTCCTGTATGTAATCTTGCTTATCTAACACCACAACAGCACCTCCCTTGTCGGCGGGTTTGATAATAATCTGGCTATTCTTCTGTAAAGAAGCAATAGCCATCCTTTCTCCCTGTGTAATATTTTGATAAGAGGGTGATGTATCATTGGTAACCTCACTAACTTGTTGAAGAACTATTTTCTCAAAAGCTTCTAGAATGGAGTCTGTTTTCTGGGGGGGAATCCAAGTCGATTTTTTACTAATAACTGAGTTGTCACAAGAGGTATTCGATTGATCCGAAAAGAATTGTTGAATCCTAAGTTTCCTGAAAAATGTATACAGATCAATTTGTATCTCGAAAGTGTCAGCTCTATTCTTAGGAACGAAAGATAGCCCTTTACTAAGGAGGGACTCCTCATCTTTAGTTAAGGTGTAGTGGGAAATATTAATAGCATTATTGGAGTTATTAACAATTGTATGATCTACTCATACCTCCTCTCCTCTGAATGATCTGTTTTCCACTGTCCCCTCCCGCTCCCTCGGCCTCGACCCCGACCTCTGTAGTACTGATTGTGATCTCTGCGGTGTTGGTCTTGACCATAGTGAAACCCATGGTCTTGTTCTTGATCCTTGTCTATTTTCTTTTGTCGCGAGCGAGTCCGTGAGTTCTCTCGACCCCCTCCCTTCCAAAGCTGGTCCATATTGAAAAAAGGCTCTTTGGGAATAGCTCGACCTGGACCTTCCCTAGCTCTCTTATCGCCCTGGTTATCGCTGGATTCTTTGGTAGAAAAAAGAGAAGCAGATGTATCAAAATCACCTGAATCGCTCCTGCTGCGTTTTTTTTTTCTGTTCCAAAGGGCCATCTCTAACATCTTCACTAACTGTACTCTCTTTCCGATCGAAAATAGAGGTCCTCTTTTTGAACCAAAGACGATCTCTATCTATCTTCTTGCTCCAATGGTACACATAACCTATTCGGTAGTCATCTTCATCTCTTTTAAACTTATCTATTTTGATATCCTTAATTTCCTGTTTAAACCGTTTTATATTTTTCTGATAGTCTTCAAAGACATTATCAAATTGCTTATCACATCCCTTCAAAATAGAAAGTTTTTCGTCTATCTCAGATTTATAAATTTCTGATTTCTTGTTTGCAGTAGTAATTAGAAGGATCATAAGATCTAATGAGCATTTATTAAGTATTGCGTTCCAGCACTTTATAAAACCTTCTTCCATTGTGTATAACCCTGGTGCTTTATTCATCCGTAGTCCTCTCGGAATAATTTTGGATTTGCAGCACTCCAGGAGATATGCCGAATGCATCTGTTCTTTCACTAGTTTTTTTGTCTGCTCAACCACTTCACCCCTTTTGTTCCAAGGATCGTCCATAACTTCATCAGTCAAATCAATAAGGGATTCTTGTGGTGTGAGTTTTTCAAGAACATCTTCCCCAAAGCTAAGAATGTCTTTCCACGGGGAAAACATGCCGGTAACTGGAAATAGTCCAACAGGAAGGCAAAAATCATGTAGGTAACTAGAACACAGTCCAAAAACGTGATAAGGTGGAAAAACTTTAATTGAAACAATAACAAAGACCTATTACAAACCCGACACAGGCCGTGTTTCTCAAACCTTCATCAGGGGTGATCAGGTAAGGTACTAAAAACATAGAAACATAAACATTTAATACAATAGCATAATTAAAATAATGTGAAAGAACAGATCCAAAAACATAATATATAAAAAAATGCACATATATGATAAATCTCATAAGTGAATAAAAAATATCATAAATAGATAAAACAATAGATATAATATAAACCAAATAAAACTATTAAAAAGTGCGGATACACAAATATAAATAACTAAAATAGAAACATAATGATAACAAACAATGAAATCGAGTATATGGTATGAAACAGACTGGGTGTGACAAGCAATTATATACCACAAAGGTTACCTTTGTATGTAGACCCAAAAAAAACTTTTGGCCCTCTGAAGAAAATTGCTAAAAGAGATGAACAAAACTTAAAGATAATACTAACCATTGAACATACATAATAAATATATACATCCATAATAAATATATTAAATATCTTAAAAGTAATAGATAAATATAAAAATTACCTATAAATATGGCTAAAAGGGAGTATCTTAAAAAATAACAAAACAAACACATTGGAGACTAAGAAACATAGAAATCCAGCAGAAGCGAAACAGGGAAGGAGCCATTTGCCGAAGGCACTAAAAATAATCTGAATGCAGATATATTCAATTTGTCTTCAGTTTAAGGCAGTTATTTTGTTTGGTGATGAATTATTTTTAGTGCCTTCGGCAAATGGCTTTTATATTTATCTATTACTTTTAAGATATTTAATATATTTATTATGGATATATATATTTATTATGTATGTTGTGGTAAGGAGAGCTGTGCAGAGGAAATGGAATGGGAGGAAAATGAGCCCTGTTCCTTTAAATCTGGAGAGAAAGGCAGTTCCCATAGAAACCACAAGCCTCCAAGGCAGAGTATTCCGAGTGCTAAGCTCCGCCCACCTAGTGATGTCAGGGCTAGGTTGAGCACTGATGAGCTGCACATGGACAGGAAGAAAGGCGTGGTGCCTGGAAACCAGCAGTTAAAAAGTGTTTCAGTTTTAGAACAAACAGGAAAGGGAAGAAGGAGCGCAACGAGAAGAGAGGGAAAAAGCACAGCAGAGAGGAACATAGCAGCAGCAAGACGAGCAGGCAGTATTTGGAGTCCGTCAAGTTCCAGAAACAGTTCAAGTAAGAGGAGCTGATTCTAAAGGGGACAAGCCTGGAAGCAGAGACTTGATGAGTTTGGAAGATTCTCAGGCGAGAGTAAAGGAGAAACAGAGGGTGTCTGGAACCCAGTGCAGGACACTATTGCCAAGACAAAGAAGTGTTTCCAGATGGGGAAATAGTACAAGACAGCATTTAAACCCTGAAAGTAATGAGAATGTCTTTTCTTTATTTCCTAACCAAAGCCATACTGAAGGCATTGTTCAAGAGTTAAGAGACAGTGCTAAACGCTGTATGCCCCTGAACTCTGGAAAGCAAAGCTTTAGTAAACCCAGAACTTATGCCAGTGACTGCCAAACCTCCACTCTAACAGTGCTTGCTAAATTCTTAAAAGGGAGAGAAACTCCGTTGCAAGAGCCTGTGGCTGGAGACCATAGGGAACAGCTGTTGTTACGTTTGCAGGAGCTGATAAGGCAGGAGAATAATCAGTCAGCTGATATTCAGGATAGACGCAGTGAATCTGGAGATGAAATGGATATAGACCTGCTGGAGGAACCTAACGGTTCAGATGTTGAAGAAATGCAATGTTCTCTGTGTCTGGCTAAGAGCATGAATAGCTGTTGATTATTTGCCTAGCTAAAAGACTGTATCATGAAAGCCATTTAAAGACTTGTGCTGTGCATGGCTTGGAGAAAGGAAGCTGTTTGAAAGTAAATGACAAAGAAGCTAATCTGGAGTACAGATTAAGCTTCAGAAGCCTGTTCCTCACAGGGAGTGGAAATATTGATGTTTTAAAAGAAAATCCTGTATTTTTCTGTTCAACCTGTTTCACATTCTTATTTTTCCTTATTGGAGAATTATCCAGTTTGAGTTGAGGTTCCTTTGAATTCAATGCGGAGGGGACACCCCGAAATAAAATTCTCTGTTTTGCCTATTTACCATGTGGTCACACTCCTTGCTCAACAAAACTACATTACCCAGCAGCCTTCCTTGGCAGCCATATTGAAAGTAATCGTAGAGAGTAAGACAGGCGAGTTCACCTGCTCCCAGGCTACCGCCTGGACGGGTGACCTACGACAGAGTGGCGTAGTTGCTACGGATTTTTAGACCTCGGCTACGCATGCGCCAGAATCGTGAAGCTGACAGAACATTCCAAGGTTACAGGAAAACCACTTCGTGGGAGCGGAGAGAGTCCGTGACGAAGGCGGAAGGTCCCGTGGTGACCCAACTTTGGAGCTGAGCGTGAAGCACACCAGTACCAGGTAAAGGGTATCTAACTGGGTCAGCTAGGATACCGGTACTGGGAGGAGTGCAGAGATTGGGAACCAGAGAGTTGTGCACCAGTTGTGGTATCGCACTAGGGTCGTCTCTTTTTCTCTTTTTCTCGTTGCAGAGCAAAAATGTCGCTGGAAGTAAAAGAAGTCCTATCGTGGATTGCGAACCAGTTTGAGAGGCAGAAGGATCTGTCACTGGAAATCCAGGAGCGGGCTGCTGCAAGGCTGGAGGCACAGCAGAAGCCGCTGGTCGACCTAATGCAGGCGTGGATGAAAGACTCCAAGAGGACCTCAGAGCCTAATCCACCTTCTACAGAGTCACCAGAACTGGGTTTGTCTAGTATCTTTGGGCCATGGTCCAAGGAAACATTAAGGTTTGGCCAATTGAGGGACAATGACAACCTTGATGACTTTCTAGAGGCGTTTCAGCGCGTGGCTCAACTGGCTGGTTGGCCAAAAGGACAGTGGGCAGTGCGCTTGGCATTATCGCTCACGGGCGAGGCATTAGCTGCCTACCAAGCGGTGCCAGCAGATATTGCTAATGATTATATGGAGGTAAAACGTGCCATAAAATAGAGGCTGGGACTAACACCTTCAGTGTATCACCAGAAGTTTCGCCATGCTAAACCAATTGCTGGTGAAACACCGAGAGCGTTGTTCCACCGCCTAAAAAGTCTGGCTACTAAATGGCTAGAGCCAGAGGGCAAAACGTTAGAAATGATATATAATAATAAGGAGAGGCTCTCAATGTTACAGACTTATTGGAAAATTCCGGTCTTGACTCTCAGGAGCCTTCTACTTTATTAATAACTTTTGCCCTATTATCTGATAAAGAGTGGATGTTGAAATTGTTCTTTCGGAAGAGGAAGCTCCTGTTTAGGGGTCTGGCTGTTCGTATGTACCCAGATTTGGCACGAGACACCCAGAAACGGCGCAGAGAGTTTCTACTGCTCCGTCCTGGGATCTTGCAGCTGGGCGGGCTATTTTTTCTGAAACACCCGTGTAAATGTTTGATTAAGTATCAGTCTGTATCTTATGTTTTTTTTTGAGCCCTCTCAGCTGTTAGCTTTTATAACTGCTAGGCGCCTAGAATCCTCTATCAACTCCACTTAGGCTCATGTTAGTTGTTGGTCTGGATTTAGACTTAATCTTTTCTTTATTTATTGTGTTTATTCATTTGCGAGATGATCCCCTCTATGTAGTGGACTAGAGAGGGTTAGCACATTTAAATTATACTTATGTTTGTTTGCTTTGATATTGTTTATATCTTGATCTCAAGATATTTTCATGTGTTTGCCCTGTTTCTTAGAAGTGTTTTTGTTTAAACCTTCTTGAATTTATTGTAAAATTGCATAAAAATAAAATAAAAAAAAAAAAAAAAAAAAAGAAATGATAATTGATGTAATTATTTTGGAACAGTTTATGACTTCCATTCCAGAAAAGATTCGTTCCTTCCTGATTTTGCAAGGGTGCAAAAATACGCAAGAAGCCATTACGCTCGCTGAGAGATTTCTCGAGGCGGATAGAGGCGCTCAAGAGAGGAGTGTTGCTTTTGGAAAAGACCCATATGCAATGTCAGAAAGTGATCTGAAGCCAAAACATGTTGGTAAGGATGTTTTTCTACCAGATGTGAGAAGGAAAAATGTTAGGAAAGCATGTTTTAAATGTGGGAGTGAGAAGCATCTACAGCGTGACTGTAGAATGAGAACCACTTTGGTATTTGATGATTCAGGGAAAGCCAGGGAGGGTTTCCTATTGGCAGTCACTGTGCAAGGGATAGCAGCCAAAGCATTGTTGGATTCGGGTTCAAATCAGTCCATGGTGTCTAAGAACCTCTGGAACAGGATAAAAGCCCCAGGTAGGGAGACACCCCGTTTATCCACTGGCACAGTTAACATCAAGTGTGTCCATGGTACTGCGTCCACCTATCCCCTTTATCAAGTCCTAGTAAAAGGACTAGGAGTAGAAAAAGAGATACCTGTGGCCGTAGTATCCCGGTTACCCCAAGAAGTTGTGCTAGGAAGAGATTGGCCTCAATTCCAGAGGGGTATGCAGGAACGATTGGATAAAAAGGCCGAGATAGGAGTCAAGAGAACTCCACCTAAGATGCCCAGTCCGAAGCCAGTGAAATCAGTAGTAACCCCTAGTCCGTTGTTTGGGAAGGGTTCAAAGTCCACACCACAAGTTCCCAAGGAAGAGTCCAATAAGAAGCCTGTATTTGTATTGCGATACTGTAAGATGAGTCCGGAAGCTCGTGCCCCGAAGAGAGCCACCCCGCATGCGGCTGGTTTTGATTTATATAGCGCCAAGGACATAACTGTCCCTAAGCATGGCAAAGCGTTGATCAATACCGCCCTGCAGACAGAAGTACCTATTGGCTGCTACGGCCGTATCGCGCCTCGATCTGGTCTGGCAGTAAAACATTTTATTGATGTCGGAGCCGGAGTAATTGATCCAGATTACAGGGGTGCAGTGAAGATTCTCCTATTAAATTTCGGATCGGAGGACTTTTCAGTGAGCGTGGGTGATCATATTGCCCAGATCATCTGCGAAAGGATCGGATTCCCACCTCTGGAGGAGGTGTCTATAATTTCAGAGACCGCACGTGGAGCCCAGGGGTTCGGTTCTACAGGATATGCTGACCTGCAGGGACTGGCAGTGTCGGTGGAGGAAAAGGTGGACGATGACCTGGGTCCCCAGCTGGGTGATTGTCGGAAGAATCCCGAACCAGGGATGGGAGAAGGCCTCTCGTGGACCCAGAAACAGGAATTACAACGCCTGATTGGAGATTTTGCTGATGTCCTGACGCCGGTGCCCGGAGAGACCAGGCTCGTCGCACATGAGATCCTGACGCCACCAGGGGAAGTGGTACGACAGCATCCGTACCATCTGCCCGAAGCCAGGAGGCAGGAGGTAGTATAGCAAGTGAGAGAAATGCTCAATTTAGGAGTGATTGAGGAGTCTAAAAGCCCATGGAACAGCCCGATAGTGCTGGTTCCCAAGCCGGACGGGTCCCTGAGGTTCTGCATCGATTTTAGGAGGGTAAACGCAATTTCCAAATTCGATACATACCCTATGCCTCGGATCGAGGAACTCCTAGATCGATTGGGACAAGCTCGATATCTGACAACACTGGACATGACAAAAGGCTACTGGCAGATTCCCCTGACTAGGGAATCACGCCAGAAGACCGCTTTCAGCACGCCAGTAGGCCTTTTTCAGTTCAGACGAATGCCATTCGGCCTGCACGGAGCAGCGGCTACGTGCCAACGCCTCATCGACCTGCTGCTTCGTCCCCATCAGGAATACGCTACGGCGTATATGGACGACATCGTCATGCACAGTGTCAGATGGGATCAACATTTGTTCCGGGTGCGAGCGGTGTTACAGGCAATGAGGAGTGCAGGCCTGACACTGAATCCGGCCAAGTGTCTGTTCGGCGGCCAGGAGGTTAAATACCTCGGACACCTGGTGGGTCATGGAGTTGTGAAGCCCCTGTTGAACAAAGTTGAAAGCGTAAAAGCTTTTCTGAAGCCCACTAGCAAGAAACAGATGCGCAGCTTTCTTGGCCTGGTAGGCTATTACCGGAGATTTATAGCGCATTTCGCAGAAAAGAGCGCACCGTTGTCTGACATGCTGAAAAAAAATAGGCCCAATCAGCTGAGATGGACTACGGAAGCGGACACAGCTTTTGAGACGCTGAAGGAAGAGCTGTGTGCAGCCCCAGTGTTGCGTGGGGTGGACTTTGGTCTGCCGTTTATTCTTCAGACGGATGCCTCTGAGACGGGACTGGGAGCTGTGCTCTCCCAGAAGTACGATGGCGCCGAGCATCCAGTACTTTTCCTCAGTCGGAAGCTATCCCCGGCAGAAAGAAATTATTCTACAATTGAGAGAGAGTGCCTGGCTGTAAAGTGGGCTGTGGAATCGCTAAAATTTTATTTGGCAGGCAGAAGATTCCTACTAATGACGGATCACGCCCCATTGAAGTGGCTTGGCCAGATGAAAGACCACAATCCCAGACTGACAAGATGGTACATGGCACTCCAAGCGTATGACTTTAGGATAGAGATTAGAGCTGGCAAGCTCCACCAGAACGCAGACGCATTATCCAGGCTCACCAGTGAAGAAAAGGATACTGAGTATTCAGCGAGAATTACGTGCTGTGATGCGAATCGCACCCCAGCCCGTAATATCTTAAGGGGGGGAATGTGTGGTAAGGAGAGCTGTGCAGAGGAAATGGAATGGGAGGAAAATGAGCCCTGTTCCTTTAAATCTGGAGAGAAAGGCAGTTCCCATAGAAACCACAAGTCTCCAAGGCAGAGTATTCCGAGTGCTAAGCTCCGCCCACCTAGTGATGTCAGGGCTAGGTTGAGCACTGATGAGCTGCACATGGACAGGAAGAAAGGCGTGGTGCCTGGAAACCAGCAGTTAAAAAGTGTTTCAGTTTTAGAACAAACAGGAAAGGGAAGAAGGAGCGCAACGAGAAGAGAGGGAAAAAGCACAGCAGAGAGGAACACAGCAGCAGCAAGACGAGCAGGCAGTGTTTGGAGTCCGTCAAGTTCCAGAAACAGTTCAAGTAAGAGGAGCTGATTCTAAAGGGGACAAGCCTGGAAGCAGAGACTTGATGAGTTTAGAAGATTCTCAGGCGAGAGTAAAGGAGAAACAGAGGGTGTCTGGAACCCAGTGCAGGACACTATTGCCAAGACAAAGAAGTGTTTCCAGATGGGGAAATAGTACAAGACAGCATTTAAACCCTGAAGGTAATGAGAATGTCTTTTCTTTATTTCCTAACCAAAGCCATACTGAAGGCATTGTTCAAGAGTTAAGAGACAGTGCTAAACGCTGTATGCCCCTGAACTCTGGAAAGCAAAACTTTAGTAAACCCAGAACTTATGCCAGTGACTGCCAAACCTCCACTCTAACAGAGCTTGCTAAATTCTTAAAAGGGAGAGAAACTCCGTTGCAAGAGCCTGTGGCTGGAGACCATAGGGAACAGCTGTTGTTACGTTTGCAGGAGCTGATAAGGCAGGAGAATAATCAGTCAGCTGATATTCAGGATAGACGCAGTGAATCTGGAGATGAAATGGATATAGACCTGCTGGAGGAACCTAACGGTTCAGATGTTGAAGAAATGCAATGTTCTCTGTGTCTGGCTAAGAGCATGAATAGCTGTTGATTATTTGCCTAGCTAAAAGACTGTATCATGAAAGCCATTTAAAGACTTGTGCTGTGCATGGCTTGGAGAAAGGAAGCTGTTTGAAAGTAAATGGAGTACATATTAAGCTTCAGAAGCCTGTTCCTCACAGGAAGTGGAAATATTGATGTTTTAAAAGAAAATCCTGTATTTTTCTGTTCAACCTGTTTCACATTCTTATTTTGCCTTATTGGAGAATTATCCAGTTTGAGTTGAGGTTCATTTGAATTCAATGCGGAGGGGAAACCCTGAAATAAAATTCTCTGTTTTGCCTATTTACCGTGTGGTCACACTCCTTGCTCAACAAAACTACATTACCCAGCAGCCTTCCTTGGCAGCCATATTGAAAGTAATCGTAGAGAGTAAGACAGGCAAGTTCACCTGCTCCCAGGCTACCGCCTGGACGGGTGACCTACGACAATGTTCAATGGTTATTATTATCTTTAAGTTTTATAGTTTTATTTGGTTTATATTATATTTATTGTTTTATCTATTTATGATATTTTTTATTCACTTATGAGATTTATCATATATGTGCATTTTTTTATATATATTATGTTTTTGGATCTGTTCTTTCACATTATTTTAATTATGCTATTGTATTAAATGATTATGTTTTTATGTTTTTAGTACCTTACCTGATCACCCCTGATGAAGGTTTGCGAAACACGTCCTGTGTCAGGTTGGTAATAGGTCTTTGTTATTGTTTCAATTAAAGTTTTTCCACCTTATCACGTTTTTGGACTGTGTTCTAGTTACCTACGTGATTTTTGCCTTCCTGTTGGACTACTAACTGTGTTAGTGCCACTGAATATCCCGCTGAGTGGCATTTACACGGATTGCAGGTCTGCAAACTGTGTAAATGCCTTTGAATATCACTCCCAATGTCTTAAGGCCTTTCAGAATTGTGAATAATCTAACAGCTCCTTCATTGCCTGTGGAGGAACATTCCAACATCCGGGACTAGATTCTGCAAATGAGGACATTTGAGATTTCTATAATCTAGAAGCCATTGGTTCCAGGATGAGCAAGTTATGGCCTTGACTGGATCTCACATCCCCAGATGGCACATAATAAGTTGCAAAACTATTTGAATACACAGACCCAATGCACATTACATTCTAGATGCACAGTAGACATAACAGTTTAAACCTTACTTGCAGTTCTTTTGGAAGATGGTGCAGTGAAAACAGTGAAGTAACTCCATCCTAGGCCATTACAGTAACCACCTCGGCCACCAATTTTTAATTCTTTGCATTCCTGATAGGACGTTTGGAAAGCTCAATATACACTGCATTGCAGTAGTCCAAGTGACTCAAGAACTCTACTTACATTAACTGTCCGAAAACCCCAAGGGCCTAAAACTACCTGAATTTGACATACTATACATAAATGAGCTGATACATTTTTCACAACTGTACTAACCCAAGCCTCTATTGAGAGTGCCAAAATTATACTCGAGACTTTTTACTTCCATTAAAAGTGAGAGTGTCACTCCTTCAAATCTGACCTTCAGATCTTCTTTGGGATTGGGTCTCAGTTGATCCAGAGGAGTTCTGTCTTTTTAATTAGGCCTATTCCAATCTAACCATTGCTTCACACATTGTAAACATTTATACAACATCTCACATAAGCAACCATTCTGAACCCCCTAAGATAAAAATTTGAAAATCAGTTATATATATATAAATTCACCACAAATAGGTATATAACTTTTACTACCAGCAGCCTTTTTAAGTAAGACTCACAGTTTTTTGGATGGAGGAAGGGCTGCCCTAGTATTATCACTGAACCTTACATCCACCTTTGATCTGGTGGATCATACACTTTGCTCCTGTATTGTCTTGAAATCGGTGTCCATGAAAAGTCTTACAATGGTTTAGCTCCTATCTGACTGCCCATTCTTTTACTGTATCTTTGAACTTCAACATGTCTAGATCTTACACACTGTCATGTAGGATACCACAGGGTTCCATCTGCGTCCCATTGCTTTTCAACATCTTTCTCAGTCCTTTAGCTACATTGGTACAAAGTCATAATATCAGTGGATACTATTATGCTGACAATATTCTAATTTGCAATTAGTCTGGACAAAGCACTGATGATTCAGTGCCTAGAGTCCATTGCTACCTGACTAGAAAGAAATCATCTTAAATTGAATCCCACTGCTAAGGCAGAACCTATCATTCTTCAATCTCTCCTACTTCCACTAGTAGACTCCATTAAATACTTAGATATTATTGTGGACTACCAGTGATGATCCTTCTAATCATATATCTCAACAACAGTAAAAGCTTTATTTTTTACCTTACATCAACTCCACTCAGCGCTAGCACACTTGGAACCAGCTAACCAGCATATTCTTGTATATACCTTTATTACGTCCTGCTTAGAGTACTAAATTGTATCTATTCTGGTCTCAGTTCCTGTGACCTGAAATGCCTGCCGCCTATCCCAAGTACTGCCATTTGAATTCTCACACATGCCCATAAATTTCATCATGTCACTCTACTACTGTACCATAACCATTGACAGTCTTCTACTGCATTCAATTGAAAATACTTGTCATGACTTTCAAACCTTTAAAAACTGGATATCCTTATTGATTCCACAGGAAAAGCACAACTACATCTCACTGGATAGACTGGAGCTTTATTGGTGTCTGAGGTCAGCCCAACACGTTTCTTCATGGCACAGCAACCAATCTGAGAAAGGCACCTAAGAAACGCTACCTAGTGTTGGATACAATTGGTAAAATAACTCACTCTAAAGTGCAAGAGCTGCAAGTTTCAAACACCCCTGAAGAACCACCTCTTTACTTTAGCATTTGATACTGAACCTATATCTTTTGTTGGGCATCAAAGCTGATTCTGAAAACTGGAGTGTACTACATTTACCAGACCAGACACAGTCCGTGTTTCGAGTTCCACAGAACTTTGCGTCAAGGAAAATATTTTTTTAAAATAAGCACTGGTTCAAATTCTCTCTCAGCTGCTCCTTTCAACTGAACATAATTTCAACGGCAACAATTTAACATTTTTTTTATTGTTATAGTGCATTTATATTGAATAGACTGTATATGGGTATGGTCTTAGTTATATGATTCAATTAGATTGACCAACCAAATATTAGACCATTTTTATATTTTGGCATCAAGGTTGGACATGCCACTCCTTGGCACACTGACACTTATCACGAGCTCCTCCTCTCAATATCTCTGTCCTCTGCTTTCCTTTATGATGATGGAGTTCCTTTCCTTCCTATTTTAGTTTGTATTGTACACCATTTTGATATTCGCAAAATAAAGCAGTATAGCAAAAATACTAAATAAACAAACTAGCGGGTGAATATAGTTGTTAAACAAAACAGGAGAGGGGAAACTCTAGGGACTACCTTGACGTAATTCCTGCTCCTTTAAACATTTAGAATCTTTCATTAGCACAAACGATTTTTCTGTAAGGAAGGATCTTAGCTATTCAGGCACTCAGCCTTGGATATCCACCTTACTCAGTTGGTACAAAGGAATGTCTTAGTTGACAGAGTTGGATTTAAGATGTTGGTGCCCATAGGCAGGAAGAGAAAGTGGGGGGGGGGGGGGAGGAGAAAGAGGTTTCTTCCCAAGAAACATTAGGCAGTGGTTCTCAAGTCAGTTGTAAGGACATACCCAGCCAGTCAGCTTTTCAGGATATGCACAATCAATATGCATGAGATAGATTTGCATACCAAGGAGGCAGTGCATGCAGATGTTTTAATGCAGATGTTTATGCCTGTTTCTTCTGCATGCATATGATAAGATGTTACTCTGAACGTAGCAATTCTGCAGTCTTATGTGCAGAATAGCAGTCTATCATATGCATGGATGCTATCTGCAAGTATCTCCAAAGTGCTGAACCGTGTGGCGCTTCAGAGTTGCATATGCATAGCCTCTGGGCATATGATGGAATGCTCTTCTGCACATTAATAATTTTGCAAAATTGCTATGCTTAGAATATACAATATGGTGCTAGTACAGATCCATGTGTGCATGCATTTGTCATGGGCACATAGCTCTGTACATGCTCTCTCATGTTAGCACATGGTTTTTGCGCACAATCTATTTGCATGATTTTTGTTTGCATTAGGGAAGCTAATTTTCAGCATCAGACTTGCGTTATACATCCTGACCAAATAGGAGTTTTCCCAGGGAGGCAGGTTTCAATGCATATGTTGAAAGTTTTTGATGTACTGGCTAATAGCAAAGCTTTGGCTGAACCTGCTGTGATAGCAAGTTTAGACACTCAAAAGGTATTTGATAATGTAGCTTGAGAATACCTGTTTTGGGTGTTCAGAAAATATGGGATTTGTGGAAAGTGCTCGCAGTGGATCCAGATACTCCACTACCTCTCAGGCTCAGTTGAAGGTCAATGGGAAGGTAACAGAACTCTTTGAACTATACCATGGGACCTGACAAGTTTGTCCCTCATCCCAATTATTTGTATTAGTGTTGGAGCCATGAGCCATCAAAATCTGAGAGCTGCAGGGGTTCAATAGTTTACGGGTGGGAAAGCAAGAGTTCTACATTAACCTTTTCATTGCTGGCATGTTACTTTTCATAGAGGATACCCATAGGGATATGGCAGAGATGACTGACCTTCACGTAAAGCAGTATAAATGTTTAGCCAAATAAATAAATGTGGGTCACTGATCAATTTGGTGGCTTCTCAGGTTTGAAAATAAATTATGATAAATCTGAAGCTTCAGTGTTGAGAAAGGGGCACATGAGAGAATGGAAGAGAAGTTACCTTTTGAAGTGGGCCCAGTTACATGAAATATCTAGGGATTTATATAAGTATGTATTGGGGTATCATGTATAAAATTAATATTGAGCATAAATTAGATGAGATAAAAAGTCAGTGTAGTAAATGGCTGGAGTTGCCATTGTCCCTACTGAGATCAGGGCATGCCAATCCACTAGGCAGCCACCTAGGGCAACAGAGTTCTATGGGTGGCAGGCCATGTGCTTTGGCACACATGGACTGCCGCCCCTCCCCCCCCCTGCTGATTCTGGCCGCGGGCAGCTAGACTCAGCAGGAGCAGCCTGCGGTAGGCCATGTGCTTCATTCAGCACATGACCTGCCACTGCCAGTGAGCCATCCGCTGCTTTAGTCAGTGGCAGCAGGGGGGGGGGGGAGTGGCACAGTGTACGGGGAGGGGGCAGTGCAGTGCATGTGGGGGAGGCAGCGCAGTGTACAGGGGGAGGGGGGACAGTATGGTTTGGGCTTCTATGGAAGAAACCCTTGGACCGGCCCTGACTGGGATGAATCACACTTGTCAAGTCCTCCCTAAATAGCTTTATCCCTTGCAGACCATACCTGCATGGGTTAAGAGGAGAAATGCATGTATGTTCAGAGAGGTGGTTCGACAATTTATTTGGAAATCTAGGGTGGCTAGAATAAAGTATCAGAAATTAATTTTGGATCAGGAGAGTGGGGGTGTAAGATTGCCTATCTCAGACTTTATAGTAATACAGCCGTGCTGATGCGATAGATCCATGAAATTCTCACAGGCAGTTGAAAGTTCACCATACCTGGATTGCTGGAGGAATGGTGTGCACAATACTTTTTTCTCACTCTGATACATGCAAAAAAACATAAGATGATGAGGATGCAAGGAAGTAGTCAATTGCTACAGCCTTTTCAATTGGCCTGAAAATGGCAGAGGGCTAGGGGAAGCAAGATACAGCATGCTTAGACTCTTCTGCTTTTGTTTGGTAATCTGGACGTTGCACTAGGTTAGGCGAGATCCAAATTTGAGCTCTGGTGAGCCCAAGGATTTCAGATACTGAAGGATCTCCTAGCACTGAATGCAGGAACATTCCCCTCTTTTGAGCAATCGAAAAAGAAGAGTGGCTTATCTGAATACCATTTGCTGTCTTATCTGCAGACCAGAAATTACAGTTTGAGTCTTGAGGAGTATGGGTTCAGCCTGAATGAGTGTTTTATAGGAGTGGCCCCATGGCTAAATAAATTGTCTCTATGGTATAAGATGGGGAGGGATGAATTGGATGATACCTACTTTGATTTGTTAGTTTGGATATGGACAGAAAATATGGGTATACAGTAGAAATAACTAAGTAACCGAGGCAGGCCGCATCCGGTGCCCTAAGCCCATCTTTTCAACCCCCCCCACCTCCTCCTTCTTACTCCCCCCTTCCCCCCTTTTTGCCCCACCCTTACAAATTTCACAGACACAATTTTCTTATTGGAAGTACCAACCGGTCGCAGCTTTATTATGTTTTTAAACAATTAACTTTACATACCAAAACAGTTCTGTAAACAATCTCCCACCAGCGGAGCGATGCCCCACCAACCATAATTAGCAAAGTGGGGTCGCATCCGCTCCGGCCGTATCTGACCACCGGCCAATTTCCTACCGCCCTTTCCCCGACCTCGCCATGTGACTAGCAAAGGCCAGCAGGGCTTATCCGGGTCAGGGGCACCCCGCCCCCGCCCAAGTATGACCTAAAGGCTCCGGGCCCCGGAAACCTCCGGGATCCCGCCACCGGCACAGGCATGTTAATGCTCCAGTGCCGCCCCCCCCTACCCAGCTGCGACCAGTTAGTTTTCAAAGTGCAGAACACCTTCCAAGGCCTCTTGCCAATCATTCAACAGTAAATCGACACCTACAGGGGACAAATGAACTCCATCCAGCCTGTACAATCCCGTACAAGTCACCTCGACCCACTGGTGTAGAACTTGAACCCCACCCTGCCCAGTTACCCAACGCCCTATTTGTCTATTTATTTTTGTGAGACCCCGCGACCAGCGCCGCTGAGCCGCACAAACAGGCCTTGGAATAATGTCTGACCAAATTAACTGAACCCCCGGGAACATGTGCAATATCAAAGTTAAATCTTTTATAACAGCTCTGATGAGTTGCTTACAAGTCCAGGATACCATGTCGATGCCACCTAAATGCAAAAGTAGCAACCCCGGCTTGCCCCTCACCCGCTCATGGTGCCGGAGCAAAGGCAGGAGCTGAGACCATCTCAGCCCTCTCTCCCCAGCCATAGCAGCGACACTTGAGCAGGATCCAGCCCCAGGTTAGGCCCAAATGGTCGCACAGCCGCTCGCCGGCCGGCCCAGAACATGTAAGAGTGGCCGATCATCCAACAGCTCTGGACACTTTCGACTCCAGCTGCAAAAGAAAATAATAATCAATCCATGTTAGATTCCCCCCCCCCCCGCTCTCCCCATCACAAGCGAACATAGCCCCGGAAAGCCTGTGAACGCCACCTCCCAATACTCTGAATGTCCTGCTGCGACAGGCCCTCTGCAGCGGCACTGGTAGCCGCGCCGATGCGAAAGGAATGAGCCGCATAATGTTCAGGGGACTCACCTACTACCTGCAATGCCAACCTCAGAACTGCCACCACCTGAAAACGTGTAAGCAGCCGCCCGTCAGCATGCAAAAACAACCCCCCAACCTCCGCTGGGCGTACCCGTAAATAATCACGCATGGTGCCAACCGGGCACGTGGCAAACCTCGGAATCCCACTCAGACGAATCCACAAACCCTTGCCTTGTGGATCAGTCTTGGATTTTGCCAACAAAACTCTCAACTGTCCCCTCTCAATGCAAACATGTTGCCGCTGTAGAATTCCCCCTGATCCAGCCCTGTTCGATCTCGCAACTAGTTCCCCCATACGAAAGGCACCAAAAAATGCCAAACTAAAAACCGCCCGGAAAAGCACAGCCTCATACTGCGATGAGGCCACCTCCGCTAACGAGTTGCACAGCCTCTCTAATAAATCATGGGTGATGGGCCGCCGCGCATCATGATGTACCGGTGTAGCTCGGCCCCACCCTTGTAAGAGCCGACGGGCTAAGGCACCCCCTAACGGAAAGTCCCAGCCTACAGCTTTCACAAAAATTCGAAACCCGCCAAGTGACTACGCACAGAGGAGCGAGTCACGCCATTCTCCTTAGCCCAGGCCACATATTGTCCTAGTAACTGCGCCGAAACCGGCCCAAACCGCCAGCCCGAGCGCTCTAGAAAAGCCACCACATTCTGACATCCTCTCCGATACGCTGCCCACGTCCCAGCAGCTACGGAACTCTGCAACAAGTCCTTCATCCCAGCTGGCCAAGACTCCATAACTTCCAAGGGACCGCAACTCCTTCCGCATCTGCTTGTGGTGCCAGTTGTCGAAAATGATCCAACTTGAAACGGGAAAGAGAATCAGCGATCACGTTAGCATACCCTGGGATATGACGAGCCCTAAGGTACACATTCAACCTTAAACAAGCTAAAATCACTTCCCTCATCAAGTTAGCCACTAAGCTACAGTGTGGCGAATAATGGTTCACTACATTCACTACTGCTTCATTATCACACCACCCTAGAACCTTTTTGTTACTAAGTCTATCCGGCCACAACTCCAATGTCACTAAAATGGGAAACAACTCCAAAAAAGTTATATTACTGGTGAGATGCGAATCGTGCCAAGCCTGCGGCCAACGCTCCGCACACCAAGCCCCACCGAAGTAAATACCCAAGCCTATACCACCTGCCGCATCTGTATACAATTGCAAATCTGTACTGCTGAGCTCCGGCTCCATTAACACTGTGGTCCATTAAACTCCTCCAAAAAGACCTGCCAGATCCGCAAATCCTCCTTAATAGACTTCGAGACCTTCAAATGATGATGAGGCCTACTCACCCCAGCCGTGGCTGCAGCCAACCGCCGTAAGAATACCCTTCCCATTGGGATCACTCGACAAGCGAAATTTAACGAACCTATCAAGGCTTGCATCTCCCTCAATGTTAATGACGAGGATGCCAACACATAGGCCACTAAAACTCGCAATCTGCAATTTTTTCCTGAGGAAGTCGAGCCACCATTAACTCCGAATCCAGCTCCACTCCCAAAAAAGTGATCCGCGTGGCGGGACCCTCCGTCTTTTCATTTGCCAAAGGCACTCCCAATTCCCGTGACAATTCTAAAAAAAAACCATCTAGCAAGACACGGCATTCCTCCGATTGCTCCGACCCGACGAATAAAAAATTCATCCAAGTAGTGCACTACCTTCGCTATGCCCACCTTACGCTCAATCGCCCACTGTAGAAAAGTACTGAACTTCTCAAAATATGAACAAGAGACCGAACAGCCCATTGGCATGCATTTATCAAAATAAATGCCATCTTCAAAGCGAAAACCCAATAAATAAAAAGAAGAAGGGTGCACTGGAAGCAGCCTGAATGCCGATTCAACATCTACCTTTGCCATCTGCGCCCTATGCCCGGCTGATCGAACCAAGCTCACTGCCTTATCGAACGAAGCATATCTCACTGAACACAATTCACGCGGGATATAGTCATTAACCGACGCTCCCATAGGACTGGACAAATTATGTATTAGGCGGAATTTCCCTGGCTCCTTTTTGGGTATTATTCCCAAAGGAGAAATTACCATTCTTGCAAACGGCGGTATCATAAATGGGCCCGCTACCCTACCCAGGACCAATTCACCTACCAATTTTTCTTTTACTACAGACGCGAAGCGCCTAACCGACACTGAATTCCGCGCAGTCTTCCCCCCAACCTGTCCACACACTGGGATAACAAAACCATAATTAAAACCAAAATACAAAACTTGCCTATCTATACGTCGAGGGTACTGGCCCAGCCACTGGTTCAACACCTCTACCTTAATGGGCGTGGGGGCGAGGCCAAATAGCCCTTCATTACTTTGCGCCAGGGGTTGGGAGCTGAGAGACCCCTTTTGTAAGACATTTGACGGCAGAGTGGGCTCCTCCGCAAATAGAACAGACATGCCTGAATTTACAGTCTGGAAAAGGGGCACGAGGTCTTGTTATA
This sequence comes from Ichthyophis bannanicus, assembly GCA_033557465.1. Classification (NCBI taxonomy): domain Eukaryota; kingdom Metazoa; phylum Chordata; class Amphibia; order Gymnophiona; family Ichthyophiidae; genus Ichthyophis; species Ichthyophis bannanicus. The sequence goes on along the minus strand of CM066043.1, from coordinate 126,560,578 downwards.
CCTCCAACAAACATCGCCTGCCCCATTTCCCCCCGTACGTTGTTGCCCAATACTCGCTCCTCCACGAAAGGACCGACTAGCCCCAGCCACGCTCCCGACTGTGCCCTTTGCTCCTCCCCCTCCTCCCACACTCACTCTGGCCGACATCTGGGTCAACCATAAATTAATGTCCTGCATACCCCATGACACGAATCTATTCTCTTCCATCTTGTCTCTAAATTTTTCGTCATAGTTTAACCATGACCACCCTTCGTGCGTCTGTGACGCTTCCAAGATAGAATCCGCGTATGATAAAAGCATCTCGTATTGCCCCGGGTAATGCTGCCCCCAAACACTCGTCAAACGCAGAAACGCCCGGGTCCAATTGACCACATTACGCGAAACTTTCTTAACTCGCCCAGCCTTTTCATCCTCTTTACGTTTTTTCTTACTTTCACCCGTGCGCTTGCGACCTTCTAGCAGCCGGGGAATATCTATATAACGCCGCTTCTTAATTTTATGCCGCAACTTCCTCGGCACTCCCTCCCATAATTCCGAAATAACCACCGCTGAAGGCAAACCTCCCCCCTGACCCCTTCCTAATGCCCTCTTATCAACCTTCCTCTGATGACCCGTGCTATCTTCCGATGACGTCAGGGAAGAAGACGAAACCGAGGACGACATTGACGAAGAGCTGGACCTGCGACGCCTCCTACCGGAATGCTTCCTCTTCGTTGTCCTTTTTTCCCTCCTTTTTCCACCCTCTCTACTCTTCTCCCCCAAATCCGTCTGTAACTCACCCATAACACCCGTCGTAGCTGCCACCACCTCCTCAGGGCTAACATCCACAGGACTGAGCTCCACAACTTGCCCTTGTCCACCTTCTTCTCGTATAGCACCACCACTGGACATCCCCAGCTGCCTGACAGAAGTCGTGTCCACACGCTCTACTTGCTGCGGACCACTGCTAGCTCCTCCCGGTAACGATGGAGAAACCTGTGAAGACAAAATAGGAAAAAGAGGGGGCGGGGGAACCGGAGAAGGCCACCCCGGCTGCCAAGCCTCTAACCATTCAACTCTAGAGGATCCCTGACCACCCCCCAGCCAGCGTCTCCATTGAGAAGGGCCATTCCAAGCCCCGTAATTACCATGTCCCCATTGCACGCCCTCATAGGACGCCATTCCTCTAGGAGGCCTGTTAGGTGTACCCGTAGGCATAACCATAGGGCCCCACCCCAAGTTCCCAAAGCCCCACCCCCCCTGAGTTACACTCCTTTGCTCCTGCTCGGTCCCCACCCCCCTCTAAATCACCCCCTTCCCTATTATCTCCGTGCTCAGCGTACACCACAGGCACCGGCCCAGAATTAACCCCCACACCGCGCACTTGAGGCTGCCCCCGCCTGATTTGCCCCCTTACTCGGGATCCCGAAGCCCCTTTTCCCCTTACAGATGGAAGCCCTTCCCCCCGTCCCCTCTGAGGCACCTGTTCTCGAGGCTGCCTCTGTCTGGAAGTTCCGCGCTGCCCCCGGCCCCCACCACTACTCCCCTTCTCTGAAGCCCTACCCCTATTGGTTGACTGAGCCCCCCCGTGTCTGTGTAGTCCTTGTCCGCTTATCAGGGCCTATTGCTCCAGCCCCCCCTCCACGAGCCATCCTTAAAAAGAGGCCCCTGCCAAGCAAAGAATTAAAGCTAAAATAATTAAACGTTTGCTGGATCCCCTCCCCCAGGATCCACCCCTGCAATTACCCACACAATGACCCCCCCGAGAGAGACCTCCCGCAGCTCACCGCCGCTGATAACGTTGAGCCGAAATCACACACCCAGCACTCCAACTCCGGTCCCCGCAAGCCTGCTGAGCAGCCCGATAAAACCCACGCTGTGGCTCCCCGACGACGTAAGCCTCCAACGCTGTCTGGAAAGAAGCCTTCACTCCAGCGCTGCCGCCGCCGAAAAGGGGGCAGAAATCGCAGCCCCCTCAACATAAGAACAGCTCCCCAACGCCGGCAGCTCTGATTGGCTCCGCTCTCGCTCTCTGCGGAGCCAATCAATTTAAAATACGCTGCCGACGTCATCGCCTCCTTCCGCATGCTCTCGCTCTCCCCCCCCCCCTCCCCCCCGAAGCCTGAAGGATGGGCCGGGACCGGGCCGACCGCCCGGTTACCGGCGTCCTTCGCGACTCCGCGCTCGCACTTCAATGAAACGCTGCAGAAGTGTTTGGGGGAAGGAAAGTACAGCAGATTTCCTCAAATGCTCCAGGTGATGTAGTTAAAGATTATTCATATCACAAGAGAAAGGGAAGAACTTAAAAATGTAGCCCAATAATGAACATACAAAGTGTATAAAGCAGGAAGGCAGATACGTCATCCTGCTTTGTGGAGTGTAACAAGTTAGCTTTGCTGTGGTTGCAAGCATTGGCTTTTATAGGCAAGGCTACTCGATTGGATATGAACTGGAATTAAAGCCTCTTTTTGGACAATGAAGGGGCAATACTGGAGCAGCAAGTCCCTGGGGTCACGAAAAAGTTAATCCACATGGCATTGTTACTGGTTAAGAAAGTTTTTGTTGAGGGAGAAGCAGGGTGGCGCCCAGAGATGGTTCAGGGGAGAAGCAGGGTGGTGCCCAGAGATGGTTCAGGGGAGAAGCAGGGTGGCGCCCAGAGATGCTTCAGGAGAGAAGCAGGGTGGCGCCCAGAGATGCTTCAGGGGAGAAGCAGGGTGGCGCCCAGAGATGGTTCAGGGGAGAAGCAGGGTGGCGCCCAGAGATGCTTCAGGGGAGAAGCAGGGTGGCGCCCAGAGATGCTTCAGGGGAGAAGCAGGGTGGCGCCCAGAGATGCTTCAGGGGTTGTTGCCCTAGGTTTACACTCTCCCCGGCAGTCCGAGTCGATTGTTTCACTTTGAGTGCCCTGCTTCTTCTCATCCCCCCAGAAGCTGCTGCCCTAGGTTTAATGGCTGGGACAGCCCTGCAGTGGAGGCACCTCCACTTCAATACTGAAAGTGGGAGTAGAGGAGGAGCCTAGTGGTTACAGCAACAGCCCAACACCCAGGAGATTGGGGTTTGAGGCTGATGCAGAAATCTAGCAAGGGCTTTACACATTTTAAGATCTCTTAGATGCAGGAAATAGATGTAAATGCAGACAGAAAAACTAGCGCCCAATTAACGCCACCCGCATTTAAATCTTTTTAAATGAATCCTAATTATTGAAATGTATTTTAATCAACTAGGCTGGTATGCAAATCATAGCTACGCCTGATACAGAGGCAGGTGTAGAGGATTTTGCAACCAGCTATAGCACCAAAAGGTTTTACTGCAGGGTTTAAGTAGAAGTCAACCTCTAACGCTGCGCCCGCCAGTACTCTGATGGCGCCAGGTGCTTTTCCCATTGCCTACATCATTTTCTGTTTAGATGATCAGGTTCTGGGAAAAGCCCCTGAAGCATTAAAATAATGGTGGGGGCTGTGCTGACAAAAAAGAATCCCTTTTGCCCTTCCCCAACAGTATGAGACAAAGAGCTCGTCTCCTGCAGCTCTGCAAATATGTTAAAGGAAACCGGCTGTTCCTGCTCCCTGTAGCCAGTAATGGGCCCTTATGAGCATTTTTGTAGCAGAACCTCTAAGTTTTCATATTAATCTCATTTTGGCAGTCTTTGTTAAACAATACAAAAAAAAATACAAATTACCACCGGTGCCTGGAGAGCAAGCCAAACTAGTGAAGACTTCTTGTGCGCATGTGTTTAGCTCGCTCTCCCAGTTTAATGCTGCAGGGACTCATTTGCATGCGCAGGGTTACCGCGGTGGGCATTTGCATACCCTAACCTTCCTGCATTGCATGTTAAAATGTGTGCATTGTCAGGAATGTTAAAAAACAAAACAAAAAGAAAAATCGATCCAGCACGGGTCTAGCACCGGCTTTCTGCATCGGCCGGTTTGTGACCTTGGGCAAGTCACTTTACTCTCCCTTGCCTTGTAAGAAAAGGCTTGGCAGTCTACTTCTGGTCATATCTTGCCAAGAAAACCCAGGGGCTGCTAGGTCACGAGGATTCAGCATTGACTTGATGGCACAAAAAAAAATATGGCTACCTTTGAAATGCAGGCCTGTGAAGCAAAGAGTAAGCCTGATTGGCTGGTTCACAAACAGATGTGGGGTGCTGCACAGAGGCCCTCTTGTTGAGGGAGGAAAGCGGGTGTTAATGAAACTTCTTTCTACTACAGATGGTGCATGAGTGATTGTGAGGGTGAATAGGGATGCATGAGTGTGAGGAAGTAATAGGAATTGGGGAGATTTGGGAGTGGGACGCTATGGAAAGGATCCATGACTAGGGGAGGAACTATGTGACATCATGATGTTTATTATACGCAACATTTATTCCTTGTTAAGTTGATTTTATAGTTTTCGCTGTGGATATGTGTGCATTGCTGTTTCACCAATAAAATATATATATATAAAAAAAGGAAAATCACGCACAGAGCATTAGCAAATGGCTCAACACAAGGTAACTGCATTGGCCTCTGTTCTTGTACTCAAAAACGAGAGCTGCCCATCAGATCTCTTACTCCAAAAAGTAGGTTATTAGCATGCAAAAATCTATTTAACAGTGTCATGGTGTAGATCAGTCAGAGCCTATGGAGATAGGTACTACTGAGGATAATAGATCTGACACTGACAGCTCAGAGCAGCACATGGCCCAGAGTTGCTATAGGCAGCATATACAAACTGCGTCACAAGGTGTGAGAGCACGCCCAAGCAGCAAGCTAACTCACAGTTCATTAGATAATGAAGGGCAGCTGGGAGGGGGCAGAGCCCAGGCAAACACCGGGACACACGCAGATAAAATTCACTCACCGGAGGTTAGTGAGGAGAGACCACCAGGGAATTACAGAACAGCTGATAACTGGAGGAGACCAGCAGAGAGTCGTGGTATCGAGAGAACAGCTGATAACTGGCAGACGGGAGGAAGTTGGAGACCTGGTAGAACCAGGGTAGCTGAAACCACGGGAGACTGCTTTAGAGAGCAGTGCACAGCCAAACAAAAGTTCAGTGAAGTTTACCACGAAGGTGACAGAGGAGATATTCCAGGAGCCAGGCTTAGGAAAGCCGAGGAGAACAGCCTTCCCAGCAACAGGTACAAGAAGGGAAAGAGCTTCTGTCCTGAAGGCAATTTTATGCCTAAAGCAAAGCTGAGAGAGAAAGGCAGTAAGACGCTTCCGTCATGGCAGAACTCTGCCAACTTTTCTGTACTGAGAAACTCCGAGCAAAGGGAGCTTGAAGGTAGGCTTATTGCTTCTAATATAAGAGAAACAGAATGTAAAGATTTTCCCTGCACCTATCAAGAGTTGTGTGGCTCTCAAAAGAGAAACTCAAGAGAATGTGGTAGCTTCCCATTCCACTCACTCAGAGAGGAGGAGGGGAACTCTCTTAGCCATGAAGAGAGACTGTTCAATAATAGCATTAATTACAATCCAAAAGAGAATCATTCAGAAGAGGAATGTGAAGAAATGCAGTTTGCTTTCTATGAGGAACCAGTCTCTGATAGTTGTATGGATTGTACACTCATTATTTCTGATGAAATCACTTCTTTATGTTAAAGAGGCTGTTGGAAGTTTTCTAAAGAAACAGAAGTGAAGAAACTTACCTGTGTATGAAAAAGACTGTTTGAGTTACCGTTTTGTTCCTCTGTAAAGCTGAAGATAAGCAATACTTTTGGTTCCTGTTGTTCCTTTATTTTGTACCAGACGTATGGTCCTTTTGTCTTTGTTTCTATGGCTTTGGAAATCCGCCCGGAAGGGGAATAAAAAAAATCCTGTCTTAAGCCTTACCATTCGACTACAACTCAATTCTTTACTTAGCTTGCGGGACTGCAACTCCCAGAGGGCATTGCAACGCCTTTTTGTACCATCCCCTTGCTAGTTAAGAAGAGGCCCCAGTGAAAAACCCACGCTTTAGCCTCTGGGGACCTTCACTGGGTGACAGGTTGGCGTAGTTTTACGGATTTTTACCCTGAGAAATAAAAGACATTATTAAGGGAACGCTACTTGCCACTGGAGAAAACTGCTGCCGACCCAGGAGAGCCGTCAGAGATAATTTCGCTGGCAGATCGGCCAAGTGAAGCTGGACACAGTGACCTTTCTCACATGCCTGAGTCTACACGAAGGCTAAGGTAAAGCTTACCTAGGGCATAAGTGTAGAACGACACGGGTGAGAAAGGGGGCGCTATTGTGCACAGAGAAATAGACGGGGTAAAAGAGAACCATAGTGCCGCACTTGGTGGGCCTTCTCTTCTTTTCTCTCCACAGGGACGCAGACTCCAAGGATGGATCCGCAGAATGTGATGCACTGGATGCAGGTCCAATGGGACAAGCAGGTCGAACTGGTACGCCACATCCAGGAGCAGAACGCCATAGCAATGAGAGAGCAGCAGAAGCCGCTCATGGAAACAATGAATGCACTCCTGAAGAAGCCGCTGGAAGTGGGAGCAGCTATCCCCTCTATAGTTCAGGGGGTAGGACTGAACACTTGTAATGCGTTTACTTTGGGACAATTAAATCCCAGGACAATCTGGATGATTTTATAGACGCCTTCGAGCGGATAGCGGAAGCTTTAAAATGGCCTATAGAGCAGTGGGCTACCCGCTTCGCAATGTCGCTCACTGGTGAAGCTCTATCCGCCTATAAAGCTATGCCTGCTGTCCTTGCCTCTGACTACAGAGAGGTAAAGAAAGCAGTCAAGGATAGATTAGGGTTGACCTCACTGCATTATAAAAGAATGTTTAGAAAGGCCAAAATAAAGCCCCGGGAAACCCCCAAAGCTTTATATCAAAGGCTAAAAAGTCTAGCCTGGAAATGGCTGACCCCAGAAAGGAGAACGCTAGAGTCAGTATTGGACGCAGTCATATTAGAGCCGTTTATGCAGGCTGTGCCTACTGAGGTAAAGACTTTCCTCACCCTTCAAAATTGCCAAACCACTGAAGAGGCAGCCAATCTGGCGGAAAGGTACTTTGAGGCGGAGATGGCTGACACCTCAGGGGTTGCTGTGTTAAAAGCAGCTGGCATGGCAAATTTTAGTAAAAGGGGAAAGTGTCCAAAGAGTAAAATGCCTAATGTTAATGATCAGAATGATAATGATAATATTTTGTTTGTATGTAAAGGAAAATGTTATGCTTGTGGGAAAACAGGACATTTCCGGAGGAACTGCACAGAACGAACAGTCCTCGTGTCTGGAGCTGAGAAGTCAGTCCAAGAAGGATTCCTTCTGCGAGTACAGGTAGAGGGTGTTGAAGCACTGGCACTACTTGACTCGGGGGCTGACCAGAGCATGGTTTCACGCAAGCTCTGGGAAGCCATTGAGGAGCGCCGTCAGTCAGCCCCGAGTCAAGCAGAGGGCCAAGTGCGGATAAGATGCGTGCACGGCGCATCTTCACATTACCCCCTCCATAGGCGATGTGTGAAAGGGTTGGGAACAAACCGGCAGATGCTAGTAGCCATCGTCCCGAAGCTACCACGCGAGGTCGTCTTAGGACGAGATTGGCCTCCATTTTACCAAGAGATGGAAAAAGGTCTTAACAAACCTGGCCATGAGTCCACCCAGCCCCAGACAGGAATACAGTCAAACCTCGGTTTTCATGATTAATCCGTTCGAAAAAGTCTGACTAAAACCGAAACGTATGAAAACTGAAGCAATATTTCCCATAAGAAATAATGTAAATCCAATTAATCCGTTCCAGACACCCAAAATATTCACAAAAAATACATTTTATAGAGAATAACTATATTTTTACATACAGAAAACAATGAGAAATAAATATAAATGACTAATGAAATGGATAAATGAACATTTAACATCACTGAAAGCAAGCTAAGTACAGTACTGTACAGTACAGTATGTTAACATCTGGCCTTAGCCAACCCTGACAAGCTGCTGTGCCCAGCTCTCTTCGGAATCACATTGAATTCAGTCCATTAAAATACCTTTACATTATCTGCTCAATGCTTCAGAATGGCAGAAAATCTTAATGATATAGCTTCAGACGTACCCTGCAAGAGAAAGAACAGCCTCCCACATTCATGCAACATCTCCTGCTTACGTTGACAGCTTTTCTTCCCTGCTACCGGGACAAAATCTCAGTCAAAAGACGTTGAAAACCGAAGCAATGCATGAAAACCGGGACAAAATCTCAGTCAGAAAAGACGTTGAAAACCGAAACGTATGAAAACCGGGGCAAATGAAAACCGAGGTTTGACTGTAATAGGAACTGGGTTAGAAGCCTTAGCCGCCAGAGTCCCTAGTCCCTTATTCGAGAAAACACAGAAGACTAGCACCCGATCCCAGGCACGAATGACTGAAGTACCCCCAGGGAAGCAAAAGTTTGTGCTCCAGCTTTGCAAAGCCACTGATCAAGCTAAAAGCCCACAGAGAGCTTCCGCAGCCGCCGCAGGGTATGACCTTTTTAGTGCAGAGGAGGCAATAGTTTTAAAAGGGGGAAAAACCCTAGTTGATACTGGTATAAAGGTAAAGATACCAGAAGGGTGTTACGGGCGCATAGCGCCAAGATCGGGTCTAGCCGTTAAATATTTTCTAGATGTTGGGGCAGGGGTTATTGACCCCGATTACAGGGGCCTTGTAAAAGTCCTACTTTTTAATTTCGGGGAAAAAGATTTTAAAGTACACATAGGTGATCGTATCGCTCAGTTAATTTGTGAGCGCGCAGGATTCCCCACGGTAGAGGAGGTACCCTCGTTGTCACCCACAACGCGTGGAACGAGTAGATTTGGGTCTACCGGGCAGAGGGAGGTTAAAAACATGACGGCCATAGCTGAGGAGAAGAGGGAGGAAGACCTCGGCCCTCAGACGGCCGATTGGAAAGAGAAACCCAAGCCCAGAATAGGCACCGGGCTGTCACTACAGCAACAACAGGAGTTAACCCAAGTATTAGAAAAATTTTCGGACGTGTTAACAACTAGGCCAGGGGAAACCCACATAGTCGTGCACAAAATAATTACTGTGCCCAGGCAGGTAATTAGACAGCGCCCATATCGAATGCCCGAGGCCAAGAAGAAAGAGGTAATTGAGCAGGTAAAGGAAATGGTGGCTATGGGTATAAAACTCATTTCTTCTCCCTTGCCTTTGACCTTTCCCCCCCCCGACCCTTGATCCTCTCACCTCTTCCTCTACCCTTCTGTTACTCCTCTCACTCTTCTTTCCTATCTAATATGTAACTTCCTTTCTTACTCCTGGCCTTGTGCCTTTCATTTGTAATTTTATTGTAAACCGCTCTGCCTATTATTGAAGGGCGGTCTATCAAATAAATGAATATGAATATGAATAGTAGAGGAGTCAAGGAGCCCCTGGTCGAGCCCGATAGTCCTGGTACCCAAACCAGATGGGACCCTTAGGTTCTGTATAGATTTCCGTCAGGTTAATGGTATCTCACAATTTGATGCCTACCCAATGCCCCGAATAGACGACTTATTGGACCGCCTGGGGCAAGCAAAGTATTTGACCACTTTAGACTTAACTAAAGGGTATTGGCAAATACCTTTAACGCGAGATTCCAAACCCAAAACGGCATTTAGCACTCCAATAGGACTGTTCCAGTTTCGGCGAATGCCGTTTGGGCTGCACGGGGCAGCAGCCACATGCCAACGCCTGGTGGATCAGGTGTTGAGGCCTCATCATGAATATGCATTAGCATACATGGATGATATCATTTATAGTACAACATGGACGCAGCACCTCTCTAGGGTAGAGGCAGTACTTAGAGCACTGCGCAGAGCGGGTTTAACACTCAACCCAGCAAAGTGTTTGTTCGTTAGCGAAGAGGCTAAATATCTAGGCCACCTGGTCGGAAGGGGGCTGGTAAAACCCCTAGCGAGTAAGATCGAGAGCGTTAGGGATTTCCCCCGACCAGTAACAAAAAACCAGATACGCAGCTTCCTGGGTTTAATAGGGTATTACCGTAGATTCATACCCTGATTCGCTGAGGAGAGTGTTCTCTTCACCGAAATGCTTAAAAAAAATGCACCTAATAACGTGAGATGGACCCCAGAGGCTGAGGAGGCGTTCACCTCCCTTAAGGAGAAACTCTGTAAGGCCCCTGTGCTGCGAGGGATAGATTTTAGTTTACCCTTCGTAGTATAAACCGATGCTTCGGAGACAGGATTAGGGGCAGTGATGTCTCAGGAGTTTGAAGGGGTGGAACACCCAGTAACATACCTCAGCAGGAAGCTCTCGAAAGCGGAGAAGAATTATTCCACAGTAGAAAAAGAGTGCCTCGCGATAAAATGGGCCGTAGAGGCATTACGATTTTATCTTACGGGTAGAAAATTCCTCTTGGTTACGGACCACGCCCCTCTAAAATGGCTTAACCAGATGAGGAATAGTAATGCACGTCTAACTAGATGGCATCTGGCGCTGCAGTCTTTTAATTTTGTAATACAGCATAGGGCTGGGAAACTGCATGGAAATGCAGATGCGCTCTCGAGGATTACGAGCTGTCTGGAAGGTTCAGCAGCCCGTAATATTTTAAGGGGGGGATCTGTCATGGTGTAGATCGGTCAGAGCCTATGGAGATAGGTACTACTGAGGATAATAGATCTGACACTGACAGCTCAGAGCAGCACATGGCCCAGAGTTGCTATAGGCAACATATACAAACTGCGTCACAAGGTGTGAGAGCACGCCCAAGCAGCAAGATAACTCACAGTTCATTAGATAATGAAGGGCAGCTGGGAGGGGGCGGAGCCCAGGCAAACACCGGGACACACGCAGATAAAATTCACTCACCGGAGGTTAGTGAGGAGAGACCACCAGGGAATTACAGAACAGCTGGTAACTGGAGGAGACCAGCAGAGAGTCGTGGTATCGAGAGAACAGCTGATAACTGGAGGACGGGAGGAAGTTGGAGACCTGGTAGAACTAGGGTAGCTGAGAGAACCACGGGAGACTGCTTTAGAGAGCAGTGCACAGCCAAACAAAAGTTCAGTGAAGTTTACCACGAAGGTGACAGAGGAGATATTCCAGGAGCCAGGCTTAGGAAAGCCGAGGAGAACAGCCTTCCCAGCAACAGGTACAAGAAGGGAAAGAGCTTCTGTCCTGAAGGCAATTTTATGCCTAAAGGAAAGCTGAGAGAGAAAGGCAGTAAGACGCTTCCGTCATGGCAGAACTCTGCCAACTTTTCTGTACTGAGAAACTCCGAGCAAAGGGAGCTTGAAGGTAGGCTTATTGCTTCTAATATAAGAGAAACAGAATGTAAAGATTTTCCCTGCACCTATCAAGAGTTGTGTGGCTCTCAAAAGAGAAACTCAAGAGAATGTGGTAGCTTCCCATTCCACTCACTCAGAGAGGAGGAGGGAACTCTCTTAGCCGTGAAGAGAGACTGTTCAATAATAGCATTAATTACAATCCAAAAGAGAATCATTCAGAAGAGGAATGTGAAGAAATGCAGTTTGCTTGCTATGAGGAACCAGCCTCTGATAGTTGTATGGATTGTACACTCATTATTTCTGATGAAATCACTTCTTTATGTTAAAGAGGCTGTTGGAAGTTTTCTAAAGAAACAGAAGTGAAGAAACTTACCTGTGTATGAAAAAGACTGTTTGAGTTACCTTTTTGTTCCTCTGTAAAGCTGAAGATAAGCAATACTTTTGGTTCCTGTTGTTCCTTTATTTTGTACCAGACGTATGGTCCTTTTGTCTTTGTTTCTATGGCTTTGGAAATCCGCCCGGAAGGGGAATAAAAAAAATCCTGTCTTAAGCCTTACCATTCGATTACAACTCAATTCTTTACTTAGCTTGTGGGACTGCAACTCCCAGAGGGCATTGCAACGCCTTTTTGTACCATCCTCTTGCTAGTTAAGAAGAGGCCCCAGTGAAAAACCCACACTTTAGCCTCTGGGGACCTTCACCGGGTGACAACAGTCATTTTTTGTCTTAATCATAATACACCTATATGCCTTAAACCTTTTTTCCATTCATTTGTTTACCTCCTCCATGCCTGATTTCCGCCAACTCTGCTCCAGCTGCCTAACTTCCTACCTTGTCTTTCAAGCCTCTGGAGGATAAATAAAGGAGGCACAGTTTCTCTTTATTTGCAGTATCTGCCACAGTAGTTCCAAATATCCATCATCCATTATAGATAGAGTCTCCCTGGAAAGAGCTGTCTCACTAGCTACCTGAAACCCCTCAATTCTTATCCTCTCTCTATAAAACACATTCTCCCTCAAATGAACCTCCTTTGGGTAAAAACATACATGTTAATCAATCGCTGTGGATATTTTTCTTTCCAATAAATGAAAACAAAAACTACCTGCCCAATTTGCTTTCATTACTGCTGAAAACCCCATAGGTAAAAACTGCCCATAGGGTGGCTAGTTTGATTAGTCCATTTTGTATATTCGGCAATTTAAGAAGAGTTTTAATTACTTTCTGGTTATTCATAAATTATCTCTTGTAACATGAGCTGACCTCTAGTTAATATTGCTTTATGTTTTAAATTACATTATCTACAGTAATATATTTTGTTGAAATAGTAAATCAGGCATGTCTGAGCTGATGTTTGCTAAGTCCTTTCGATGACCAGTGCATGCTATGTAAGACCTTGACCATAACATAGCACGACATGCTGGACAGGACTGTGTACTGATCTGGCACCTACATGTGCTGGTGCCATTTTGCTGTACATATAAATGAAGACAAGAGAAAATAACCGCCAAGAAAACACCAATCCGGTGAAAAGAAACATTTGCAGCCATCTCTGCGGATAAAGGCTTACCTTAAATAGATGCTAAGGAAAGAATCTATCTACCTTTCCTCTCTTATCTCACTCTACACCCCTCCTCGGGAGCTCCACTCCTCTAGCAGAGCCCTTTTATCTGTGCCCTTCTCTGCCACTGCCAACTCCAAACTTTGTTCATTTCATCTCGCTGCTCCATATGCTTGGAACAAACTACCTGAGTCTGTACGTTGGGCCCCTTCTCTAGCCCTATTCAAATCCAGGCTAAAAGCCACTTTTGGATCCTGATGCTTGAAAAAAAAATATTATGTGTATCTAGTCCCCAGTTTCACTATGGGTTTGTCTTGATTAGCTTGTAAGTTCTAATAAGCAGGGACTGTCTTACATCTATATGTTCAACGCTGCATATGCCTTGTAGCGCTATACAAATGATTAGTAGTAGTAGACCACATGAAAAGGTCTTCTATTAACACACTTTATTGAAGACCTGGCTTGGCCAAGTTTCGGCAACTGTGCCTGTATCAGGGTTCAACATATAGTTCAGCTGATGCAATATAAAGCAATAAAACATTAAAATGAAAAGCCAGGAACAAATAAGTGTCCTGAACTATTGGTTGTCCCCTAATGCAGGCATAGTTGCCAAAACTTGTCCAAGTTGGGTTTCGTGTGGCTGTGGTCTCTCTTTGCTCCTTCCTTGGAGTTCTTGCTTGTGGAGGTCGCTTTCCTCTTTTGTTTTCTCGCCTTAAAAACAGAAAATGACAGCAGATAAAGACATGCAGCCTAGCCAGACTGCCCATGCACACCAAATCCCTTCCTCTCTCTCCAAGATCCTCTCTATTGCACCATGCTTTCTTGAATTCAGATACCATCTTCATCTCCACTGGGAAGCTGTTCCATGCAGCTACCATCTTTTCTGTAAAGAAATATTTCTTTAGATTACTCCTGATTCTTTTTACTTTCGCCCTCATCCTATGACCACTCATTCCAGAGCTACCTTTCAAATTGAAAGAGGCCCATCTTCTGTGTTTTATACCAAGGAGGTATTTAACTATCTCTTTCTTTTCTACCCTTTCTCACCTTTTTTCCAAACTATACATATTTAGATCTTTATGTTTGTCCCCCCATATATTTTCTGATGAAGACCCCTGACCATTTCAGAAGCCACTCCTGGACAGATTCCACCCTGTTTAGATCATTTTCAAAGTAAGGTTTCCAGAACCGCACATGGTACTCCAGATCAGGAGAACAATCATTTTTTTTCTGTTGGTCATTCCTCTTTTTATGCACATAATCATCTTTCTGACTGTTGCCGTTGCCTTTTCTACCTGTTTTGCCACCTTAAAATCATCAGATATGATCACCCTCAAGTTCTGTTCTTCTGTTGTGCACAGACAGAAGTACTTCACCCCTACACTATATCATTCCTTTGGATGTTTGCAGCCCAAATGCAAAAATCTTAGTAGTAAATCTTAGCTATCAAAGTATTCAAGCTTCACTAGATCTTTCCTCATGTTATCTACACCTTGCAAGGTGTTTACCCTATTGCAGCTTTTGGTAGCGTCTGGATAGAGGCAAACCTTTCCTGACCATCCATTCTGCAATATCATTTACAAAAAATGTCAAAAAGAGCTAGACCAAGGACCAAACCCCATGGTACACCAATGACAATGCTATTAATCTTGGTGTGAACTTTATTTACAACTACCCTTGCTTACCTTCCACTCTACCAGTCTCTAACCCAGCCACTCACTTTACGACCCACACCAAGGCAGTCAGTTAATTTATAAGTTGCCTATGTGGAGCAGTGTCAAAAGCCTTGCTGAACTCTAAGTACACCGCATCTAGAATTTTCCTTCAATCCAACACTCTGCTCAGCTAGTCAAAGAGATTGATCAGATTTGTCTGACATGACCTAACCTCCAATAAAATCATGCTGCCTCAGATCCTGTAATTCAATGGACTCCAGAAATGGCATTATCCTCTGTTTTAGCAATTTCATTGACTGGGTAATCAAAGAACTAATTCAAAGGCCTGCACTGATTTTCAGCAAAACCGTTGATGGTTATGATACGTAGATTGAAACCCTTCATTTCCAATAGTAATTTGTGCATTTGTCATCTTTCACTCTCATTACTGCAATGGATTGTACAAGGGATTACCTGCCTATGTCACTCACACACTTCAAACTGTTCAAAATGTGGCTGCTCGTCTTATCACTACAGCATGCCTTGCGCTCATCGCGTTCCTATTTTGCATGCTTTACATTTGTTACCTGTCAAGTGACAAGTCATTTTCAAGATCTTAGCACTCATTCACAAGGCACTAAATCATGAGGCACCACAGTGCATGTCTTCTGTGTTGAGACTTTACAGTCCTCCATTCCCAGGACACTTTATTATTCGATGTTCTATCTTTTCAGCTGCTCTGTCTGAATGAGCTATGCGACTGAATGTTCTCTGTTGCAACCTCCAGACTCTAAAATTCATTACCAGAACTTCACACTACATGACAGTTTATAGCATTCAGGAAGAAATTAAGGTACACCTCTTTCAGCAGGCATTCTCTAATTTAAGTATGTTCAGCAGTTCATTAAGTAGGATCACAGTAGCAGTTCAATCCTTTTTTAAATGTTATTGTCTTGTCTAGATTGTCTTGCATTTTATTTTACCATTTTTTATGATTATGTGCTTCATTTATACATTTTACTATTATTTATTGAGTATGGGAGGTATATTAGAAGTTCTATTTGTGAGTTGGAAGTCTGAAAATGGGTACTTAGACATGCAAAGCACAGAGATGTCTCCGGTTCCATTATAGAGGCAGGGGGTATTATAAACATCCCCAGTGCAAGAACATCCAGGTAGCATGGGGACAGCGTGGCCTGGGTGGACCAAGAGAGATGCACATCATGGTGCAATTTCAGAATAGTACAAGAACATCTGGCCTTGGTTGGTGAAACATCCATGTCTATACCTACTCCTGGCCAAGAACAAGATTTAAAAAGTGCTTGTTTCATGCCCACATAAACCTGACCATAAATACATACGTCAAACATATTACTGGCCCATTGCCACATGTCTGAGTATCTGAAATGGCAGGTTGGGAATGTGTAAGTCTCATAGTCACCCCCCTTCTGAAATATCCCTGGCAGGATGGCCAAGTGCCCAGTTCTGCGAGCATGCAGCTCGGGGACATCCACATTTATGAAATGGTCTATATCCGTGTACATACTCAGCTTTACAATCTGCATGCAGGGCTGGCTCCAAAATTGGTTTAAGGTGTTGGCACCCTAGACAAACCTTACATCTTATGTCCCACCCTGGGTGTCTGAATCTATTGTTTTACAAACTAAACAACGCTCAAAATGGTTCATACACAAACAATCAGAAACTCAAAAAGAACCAAAGTAAAAAAAAAAAACACCCCCCCCCCACCAGGAGGACAAGTGACAAACCCACAAATGTGGAGTAACCTCTGAGATAAGGGCAGGCCTCAGTGAGAGGGGGAGGGGGATGCACTAACGTAACAAAACACAGCAGTCCCACAAATTAACTAACCCCCACAATTTCAATCATAGGCCAACCAACTAAATTTTTGATTTTCTAAATGCATTTAAAAAAGAACAATAAACGTAGCTGGAAAAATCACAACCATAAGCATGACGCCAGGCTCTAGACTACAAGCCACTGACATGATGTCAAAAATTTCAAGAGGTGAAAATCCTGCTAATGTGCTAAGACATCATATTTCAAAAATTTAGTTGGTTGGATGGTGGGTATGGCAGGGGGAGGGGAGGAAGGCTCTGTGTGTCAGGGTGAAATTGGATATGTCGGGGTGTGGGTGTAGAGTAGAGGTGTATTGGGGTTGGAGTATCAGGGTGTGCATACACTTTCTCCTTTCCTCCTGTAGCCACTTTGTCCCTCCCACCCCTTTACCCTATGCTCTCTTCCTATCCTTCTCTGCCCACGTTTCTCTCTGTCCACCCATGTCCTCTCTCAAGCTTTTCAATCCCTTCCTTTTTCCTTTAATACACTCACCATCTTATCTTTTCACCTCTAAACCTGCCCCTTCCTTTATGATACACTCCTCTCTCTTTTGCTGTTCTAGCACATCCCCTTCCCTTATAGCCCTACCCCTTTCTTTCCTCCTAACCTTACTTCCCTAGACTGCATCCCTTCTTTCACGACTCTCTTCTTCTGACACTGGAAGCACTGGGAACTCCACCAGGTAATGCTGGGCTCTCCCAGCAACCTCTGCATGCTGCATTCCCACTCTTCAGTCCAGCAGGACCCAGGATCTCCCGCTGACCTTTGCAGGCCATAGCTCCGGTTCTTCTCACCGATCTTACCCTGGGAGTCCTATCCACAGCCCCACTCTTTATGGCGGTGGGTCCAAGACCTCCTCCTTTGGTTGGGGGACTAGCACATGCACTAACAAATATGCATAGCAACAGACAACATTTGAACAATAGGTGCTACGCTAAGCAAAGTGTGCCTAAAAAGCATAGATTGGGGCCAACCTGCATGGAACGGCAACTCAAATTAAAAGCACAGAATGGGGGTAACCTGCATGGAGCAGCAAATACAACTCAAAGTAAAAAGCATAGAGCAGGGATATAACCTGCACAGAGTAGCAGTCACAACCCTAAACATCTAGCTGGGCATTCTGCCATCATTTGCTATATTTTCCATTAATTTATTTACCACAGCATAAATGTTTCACAGCATTTAACGTTTAAGTTTTATTCATTCAGGAGAAACCCATTGTTCAATGAAATCAGTGTGCACAGATAAAGGAAAAGTTGATTGGATGAATTTCAAACAGTTCAAATGTATATTGTATTTCAACAAATAAAGTCTTTGAAAAAGTTTATTCCTTTAGAAATTATTACTGTAATGAAATGTCATAGCATTTTCTCCTATACTAAGTCTGATACATTGTTTTATTCTTGAGTATCGTGGGCTAAGCATAAAGAATTCCTGGGCATAGCTCATTGAGCTGGAATGA
Source organism: Ichthyophis bannanicus (assembly GCA_033557465.1). Classification (NCBI taxonomy): domain Eukaryota; kingdom Metazoa; phylum Chordata; class Amphibia; order Gymnophiona; family Ichthyophiidae; genus Ichthyophis; species Ichthyophis bannanicus. The sequence goes on along the minus strand of CM066043.1, from coordinate 126,542,869 downwards.
GTATCAGCAGCAGATGTGTAGCTGAAGGGGATAGTGGAACGTGTTTTCTTATTCACCAATCAAGTGTTTGTATGAACATTTCTGAAACAAAGAAACATTATCAATTGCTGCGCTAACCACTGATGAAAGAAGTCCATATCCATTAAGGATCTCTCCAGGGTACTATACAGAGCAGCCTCCTGTAAAGTGCTCCTCACAGGAAATTCCAGCTGTTGTGAAAATTGCCAGCTATCATTTTGCATTTGCACCATGCTTTTATTCCAAACGAGACAGAAACCTGTAGAACAATTACAGCACGCCCTCTCCAAGGGGTGGCCAATTATTTGGCAGCTTTCTAGAACAGCACTGACAGTTTATATGACTATTTTAAATTAATTGAAATAGAAAAGAATTTTCTATAAAGATAACAAGTTAGCAAACCAGTCAAGCGCAGTGGATGTTTAAACAGGTTTCTGGAATTATTTGCGAATTAGATTTTTTCCCCCAGATTCTTGCCTTTCATTCATGTAAAACTTACTTCTTAACCTATCACACCAGCTGTTCTCAATGCACCTAATTTCTGAGAAAGCAGACTTATCAAGAAGTCTTGCTGGGGGAGTTCAAAACAAGGCCAAATTCAATCATTATCTGACCCCCATCTCCAACCCTTTCCCTGGAATTTGTATTGTTGGAATTTCAGAAAGGATGGTCACTGCAGGCAGAAAAATGAGTTCATACCCAGTTATCAGAGGATACGATAACTGCGTATAACCACAACAATCTACTTAGGGTACGAATGCAGATTTGAAATTTTTGTTTTCCAAAATCAGAGGTCCGCATTCACTAGAATGTTTAGAATGTACAAGTTATTCTACATATCTAGGTACATATGCAAGTATACATAGATCAGGGCTTAGACATATACCTTAGGCTTGGATGGTCCTAGTCATACCTGGTTTTGGCACATGGATGCTGAACTATATAGAAGCCCAAAATTAGCACCTATATATGAGAAGCAGCATTTTAGAAAGGACGTCTAGGAAGAATCTGAAAGTCCAGATAACCACATCCAAAATACTGGGCAAGTGGCAACAATGAAGGAAGACACATGTTAAATGCCTTCTGAAATTGCTCCAGCTCCACTCCCGAAAGATGCACATACCCCATACCTGGGGCTGGAGCTGAGTCCATAAATATAGCAAGCCTAGGTACATGCTTATTTACAGGCCATTTTATAAATGTCAATATCCCTGACGAGCATGGCCACAGAAACAGGCACAGAGAGGTGCCAGCTGAGGTATTTCAGAACTCGGGCATCTGTGATATGATACATGTACACCTCAGCCAGCCATTATAAATCTGCATTCATGCTTCAGCAGCAGAGCAGTAAAATGAATAGACTGTTAAGATGCTGTTTTTTTCTTAACCCACCAAAATTTACTATGGCAGTGACAGTAGATTTTGCTTTCTCTCTACAAGTGTTGCTACCATGGAATGAGCACTTTATCACAACTACTTTGTGGTCAGGAGCAGGTATAGGCATGGTTGCAGCAGCAGCCAGAGCCAGACATGCTCAAACCTTTCTGAAATCATGCAGCGACTGGCATCTCCATAGCTCCGCTAAGGCCTTGCTTCCACCACGCTCCCATGCAACATGGACAGAATCATTCTAGGGATATCTATATACCCAGCTTTCTAAAATGGCTCTGGGAACATCTATGTAATTTGGATGTCTACAAATGGGCATTCAAACATGCAAATTATGAAAAGCGCTTCTAAACTGACCAGCATAATTTGTGGTTTCACCTTCCCTGTTCTATGTATAGCGTCATCATACAGCAGAATACTGATATTCCGCTTTGGGAGGTATTTTAGAAGCTCTATTCGTGACTTGGGTATCTGAAAACAGGCAGACATGTAAACCAGAGACACATCCCCAGACCCATTAAAGAAACCAAGTATATTGACTTTCCCAGAGCAAGCACGTCCATGTAGTACAGGGGACAGCAAGGTGGAATGCCCCAGGCACATGCATGTTTGACCCTGATTGTTGAGGCACTATGCCAATACCGGCTCCGGACCATGAATAAGGTGCAAAAAAGTGCTCATTTCAAGGAAGCAATGCCTTCAGGAGAAAGAGCAAAATGTGCCGTTATCGCTAAACTTAATATTTTCCTGGCCAACGCAACATACATGCAAATACATATTCCAAACATATTATAGGCCTGCCACCACATGTCTGAGTATCTGAAATGGCAGGGAGGGATGTGCAAGTCTCAAAGTTGCACCCCTTCTGAAATACTCCTGCAAGCACATTCAAGTACTCAGTTCTGAGGCCGTGCAATTCAGGGATGCCCACATTTGTGAAGTGGCCAACACCTGTGTGCTTACCTTGGAAAAAGAGTGATTTCACAAGGCACATATACATGCTTTCCTTCATTGCTGCCACTTCCCCAGATTTTTGGACTTTCTGCTGTGGATGCCCCAGATTCTAAACTTGCTTCTAGTGACCTTTACAAAGGGGCCTTCCAGTTAAGTGTAGTTGTATTAGTATAAGTATTCCCTGCAAACTGAAGTAAACAACTTTAATATCCGAACAAAACATTAAAACTAAGGGGCTTGTTTATAATAGGGCAGCGGCTCCGATAACGATCGCGAACCGCTACCGCGGCTTTGTAAACAAGCACCTAAGATACAGACAGCAGTCCAGCAGCAAGATGGGGGCTTTCCAGTCTTTTGCATTGAGTGTCACATGTATGAATTTCTCCCAGTTGGTGAAGGGTCTTACATGTGCACTAGGTGCAAGGAGCTCTTTGCTCTCTGGGAACAAGTCTGTTCTCTGAAAGCTAGAGTAGCAGACTTGAAGGATATAAGGAAGACAGAGGAGTATATAGACGAGACCTACAGGGACGTAGTACTAAAGTCAGACCTCCCTTTTGCCATGGAGGAGAGAGATCACATGGCAGGAGAGCATCACCTAGATGTGGCAGGAAGTGATCCTGTAGCTAGGACCTCTCCTCCAGGTGATGTAAAACCCTCTCGCACCAAGAAGGTTTCTCCAGGGCAATTTGCCCATGAGGGAAGGGTTAGGACAGCTGTTATAGTTAGTGATTCAATAATTAGGCATGTAGATAGCTGGTGAACATGAGGATCACCTGGTAACATGCCTGCCTGATGCGAAGGTAGCAGACCTCACCGCCACCTAGACAAGGTGTTAGATAGTGCTGGGAGGAGTCTGCTGCCTTGGTACATGCTGGTACCAATGACATAAGAAAGTGTGGTACAAAGGTTCTGGAGGCCAAATTTAGGCAGGAAGTTAAATCCAGAACTTCCAGGGTAGCATTCTCAGAAATGCTTCTCATTCCACGCAAAGGACCCAAAAGGCAGGCAGAGCTCTGGAGTCTCAATGTGTGGATGAGACTGGTGCAAAGAAGAAGGGTTTGGATCTCTTAGGAAATGGGGAATATTCTGGGGAAAAGAGGGTTTTTTCCAAAGGGATAGGATCCACCTTAACCGGGATGGAACCAGGCTGCTGGCATTAACCTTTTAAAAAGGAGATAGAGCAGCTTTTAAACTAGATAATAGGGGAAAGCAGACATCAGTACCAGGCAAAATGGTAGAAACCATTATAAAAAACAAAATTACTGAACATGTAGATAGTTATTGTTTAATGGGAGAAAGCCAACATGGCTTTAGCCAAAGAAGGTCTCATCATACTAATGTGTTATATTTTTTTAAAGGTGTGAATAAACAGGTAGGCAAGAGTGAGCCAGTTGATATAGTGTATCTGAATTTTCAGAAAGTCTTTGACAAGGTCCCTTCATGAGAGGCTCTTGGCAAAGTTAAAAAGTCATGGGATAGGAGGTAGTGTACATTTGTGGATCAGGAACTGGTTAAAAGATAGAAAGCAGAGGGTAGGGCTAAATGGCCAATTTTCCCAATGGAGAAAAGCAAATAGGGGAGTACCTCAGGGATCTGTGCTAGGTCTGCTGCTTTTTAACATATCTATAAATGACCTGGAAATGGGAATAACGAGCGAGGTAGTCAAATTTGCAGATGACACAAAAGTATTCAAAGTTGTTAAAACCCAAAAGGATTGTGAAAAATCGCAAGAGGACCTTCATAAATTGGAAGGCTAGACGTTCAAATGGCAGATGAAATTTAATGTGGACTAGTGAAATTTAGTGTGGACCTAGGAAAGAACAATCCAAACTATGGTCACATGATGCAAAGTTACACATTAGGAATCACCACCCAGGAAAAGATTTAGGCATCATTGTAGATAATACGTTGAAACCCTCCACCCAGTGTGCAGTGGTGGCCAAGAAGGCAAATAAAATTCTAGGAATCCTAAGGAGAAGAATGGAGAATAAAGCGAAGTTACTCACCTGTAACAGGTGTTCTTCAGGGACAGCAGGAATCAGTCCTCATGAGTGACGTCGGCACTGACGGAGTCTGCGCAGAGCAATTCCCCACCTTTCAAAGGAAGCCTTTGGGATTGCTGCCAAGCATGCATGGTCCTCTTCCCGCCGAAGGGTGCCATCTTGCTCAGTGAGGTCCCATAGCTACAGCCCTACTAAGCAGATGGCAAGGGAAGGATAAGAATAGCAACTCTTAAGGGGAGGTGGGAAGGTAGTGAGGCCTGATCCCTGCTGCCTCTGGAGGACACCTGTTACAGGTGAGTAACTGCGCTTTCTCCAGGAACAAGCAGGAAGTCAGTTCTCACTTATGGGACTCCCCAGCTACAGGCTACCGAAACCTGTAAGCAAAGCACCTCTGCAAAGCCATGAGCAGATGCCGATGATCTGAGGGGAGCCCGAGCCCTCGGGTCCTTGGGGGGCCAAGCTCCTGGTAGCCACAGAAGAAGGGTCGGAGGGCAGGAGTTGCTTATACTCTGAACAGATTATGGAGTACAGCCTGGCCAAAGGCACTGTCCTGGCAGGACTACCTCTCCAGGCAGCCCTTGTGGGCTGTTATATATTGGAAAGACAATTAGATCTCTGAAAATACGTATGATGGAGCATAAGAGTAGAATAAAGAATAAGGTACGTGATGCTCCTATAGTACAACACTGTATTGATCAAGGGCATGTTTTTGATGACCTGAAATGCTTCTGTGTAGAATGTGTATTGGCTGGAAGAACTGGTTGATCGCGTGAGCAAACATTGATACAATGTGAGCAAAGATGGATTTTCAATCTACAGACGGTGTCCCCTGGGGGTCTCAATATGGAAATCGATTGGGGTAGTTGTATCTGACCCCTTGATTATTCATATGAATAAATGGATATCCTGTGTTATTGTCTGGGGTGTATGCCGATGTAGTGGTATGTAGACTGAGGATTTTGCGTTTCTATGATTTAAGCCGTGAGATGTCTGTTTTACTATTCGCTAAGACATCTATATGTGTAGTGTTATGTTGGTGCCTTTCAATCATAATGCGGTTGTGATGTTTTCATTATTGATCTAAATGCGTCTTTGTTACTCTGAAAGCTGACATCATTAGAGCTCCCGTATTTTAGTCGGGTTGCTGTCTCGCACTCCGCAAGCGTGGCATTTTTGTGTTCCGTGTCGCCTAGGTTGAGAGAAGTGCGATTAAATGGATGTTTGCAGCATCATTGATTTTAAGTTTTAGTTTTGAAGGTTTTGATCGTGTTTTGCTTTTGTGATTGTAACAAGTGGGATATAAATTTTAGAATGTTTGAAGTGGTTTGTAGGTTATTGGCATCACATTTTGAGTACACAGATTTAGGCTTATGGTCATGGTGAGGTGTTGGTATACTATGGTAATGTTAACAGAGTCTATGAGAGTGAGCAGTAATATATATATGTATTTTTTGTTTTTGTTAATAGAGTTCTACCCCTGAAGAAGCTTCCATGAAGCGAAACGTTTAATGGGCGCCATTGTGTATAGGCATTGGGAAGAGCACCTGAGCCCTGCAGCTGTTGAGAAAAACCAGCAGTTAAGCAATTTTGGTTGTTTGCATTGATAAGGCTGGTGATGCTCTAAAGGATGGTCGGTGATGCAACTAGGCATAAGCATTTAGATATCGAATTGCTTAAGTAAATGCCGAATGAGTGAGACCTCCTTTAGGTTTCCTTGTTTTTCTGTTATATTTGCAAAAAATGAGAAAAGGTTCACCTGAATGACTTTAAGTTAACAATTATGTTCCACTTTGAGTGATTGTTTTTCATATTTTGGCGGAATTCCTTGGGTGACCACCGTCCCTGGGTAGGAAGGTTGTTTGCAGTGGGCTCCCCAGCCCGACAGCGAGGCATCCATCGTCAAGATGAGCTCGTGTTGCACAGCTTAGAAGGGCATGCCCTGCAGTAGGCTCCAGGGATTCAGCCACCAATCCAGCGAACTGGATAGGTTGCGTGAGACCAAGATGGGATCCTGGAGCCGGCCCGAGGTTTGGGACCATTGCACTCTGAGGTACCATTGAGCTGCTCGCATATGCATGTGAGCATGGGGAATGAAGTGTATGGTCGAGGCCATGTGCCCCAGAAGGCACAGCATGGCCTGTGCAGAGACCTTGGATTGGCTTCAGACCTCGGCAGCCAGAGCTCTCAATGGAGGAAGGTGGTCGCCCGTTCTGTGTCGAGCAGAGCGCTGATGAACTCTAATGCCTGCTCTGGTTCGAGGTGGAACTTGGAATAGTTGATTAGGAAACCGAGGCGCTCGAGGAGGAGGACTGTGCACGATGCCAAAAGGCATGCCTCCTCTGCCGATGTGCCCATGACGAGCCAGTCTAGGTAAGGGGAGATGGATATGCCCTGCAACCGGAGGTGGGCTGCGGCTGCTGACAAGCATTTTGTAAAGACTTGCGGAGCAGATGCGAGCCCGAAGGGGAGCACTCTGTACTGAAAGTGATCCCCCTGCACCCTGAAACGCAGGTACTTCCTGTGCTTGGGGTGGACAGGGATGTGGGTGTAAGCGTCTCTGAGATCCAAGGAGTATAGCCAATTGCCCTCCTGGAGGAAGGGCAGCAGGACGCCAAGCGATAGCATTCTGAACTTCTCCTGTACCAGGAATTTGTTTAGGTTCCTGAGACAGAGGATGGGGTGCAGGCCCCCCGTCCTCTTTCGAATGAGGAAGTAACGGGAGTAAAACCCCCGACCTCAAAGGTGCAGCAGGACCCTTTTGACCGCCTGTTGACTGAGGAGGTTGTTCAATTCTTGCTGCAAGCAAGTCTGGTACGAAGGAAGCCAAGTAGGCTCCGCTGGGGAGAAGGGAAGAGGGAGTCTGTCCAGATGACGACGATAACCGTCCCAGACTACTTGGAGGACCCAGGTGTCCGATGTGATGGCCTCCCACTCAGGGGCAAAAAGGGACAGACAGGAGGGGTGCTGCTGGGAGGCAAGAGGCTATGCATTTGGTGTCAAAACCCCAGGGCTGGCTGAGGTGGCGCCGGTGGTTGGGTCTTGGCCCCTTAGGTTTTCAGTGACCCTGAGCTCCCCTTTGGCCTTGGCCATGGCCACTGGGCGCCGGTGCAGGGATAGGTGGATAGGATGGGTATCCCCGGTAAGGGAGCCCCTTCATCTGGAAGAAGGGTTTCTTACTGTGCTGTTTCTTCCAGGGAAGGGAAGAGGTCTTCCGAGAGAGACGGGTGCGGGTCATGAACTTTGTCTCGATCTTGGCTGCCTTTTCCTCCATGGGCTTGCCAAACAGTTGTTCGCTGAGGCAGGGAACATCCAAGAGTTTCTCCTGGACCCACTGTTCCAGATCTAAGGACTGGAGCCATGCTTGAGACCAGGCTCTGATGTCAGCCACTGCCACACGGGCGGAAGACTCGAACCCATCATATGTGGCGTGGGAAAGGTATTTCCAGCAGTCCGCAACAAATCTTAGGAGTGTCTGAAATCGGAGAAGTTGTTCACCTTTGAAGCCCTAAGAGAAACCGCCGAGCTCTTTAGCAAGGTCGTGAAGGAATATACCCATATATAGTTGGTATGCCTGAATGTGGCATGCCAGCATGGATCCCTAGTAAGCCTTGCACTTGAGGGCGTCAAGGGCACGGGATTCTCTACCAGGCGGGACCGAAGAGTGGGATTTTGGGCTCTTTTGCTTCCGCATCGCGGATTCCACTACCATGGAGGTATGGGGAAGTTGGGTCTTTCGAAACTCAGGACCGCTCTGGAACTCTGTACATGGCATCGAGTCTTTTACTGACAATAGGGACAGAGGCGGGTGCTTCCCACATGTGGAGGAGTAGTCGGGTCAGGATGGACAGCACAGGGACCGTGAGAGACTCCCTAGGGGGAAACTCATATTGCAAAATGTCGAATTCCTCTACCTTTGGCTCTTCCTTGGTCTGCGTGGGCAGATTGAGGGCTCGAGCCATATCCCGTACAAATACTAAGAAGGAGGTATGCTTAGGGAGTGACTGCCTTTGCGAGGTGGGTGGGGAAGGGTCAGAAGGAAGGTCCCTATGGGCGCGGGTTTCAGAGGATGTGTCCCCGTCCGATTCCCAGCCCAAGAGGTCCGAGAAGGACTCTGAGTCGGGCTGATCTCTATGCCCGGTGGCAGAGGCCCACTTGGTGCTGGAGGCACTGATCCTGGAAGACCTCCCTCCCGAGGAATGGGACGGCGAGTGAGACTGGTGCCGAGAACCCTCACAAGGCCCATGGGCTCTCAGGGGTTTCCAAGGCAGTTTTCGGGACCATAGTCGAGAGACCCTCAGTCTCGAGGTGCGAGCCAGCCGTGTTGGGCAAAAGCGCCTGCTGGGCAGCTGGAAGGGAAAAACGCTGCACTCTAGTGCCAGCATACAGGACTCCCACTCAGGGGTGGGTCCCTGAGACGCTGACACCAGCGTGGAGGAGGAGAGGGGATCCTCACCAGGACAACCCTTAGGAGACCGGGAGCCATCGCCAGAGGCCTCCTTATCTGTATGAGGTACCTTTCGAGGCCACTCCTTGTCCAACTCTCGGGAACACCGGGGAGGGCTAAGGGAATGAGTGCGAGACCGCTCACGCTTATTTGGAGCCCCCGACAGCGACTTTGAGGTCTTCTTCTTTCGCTGTTCCACCTCGGGTGAACCCTGGGATGCACAGTCACTGCAGGGACTCCGCAAGTGGTGGATCGGTGGAACGGGGCGCCACTGGGGACCCTGGGGCTACCTTACAGGAAATGTTGTCTGACTTCTACAGCTTAGCAAGGCCTTAGCGGACATTTTCTTACAGAGCAAGCAGAGCTCCGGGTTGTGATCAGCTCCCAGGCACCGCAGACAACAGTCGTGGGTGTCCATGAGCAACATATTTTTGGAGCATCTGTCACATTTTTTGATGCCGATGGCCATGGGGGCAAAAAGAGCCCCTGCGAGGTTGAATGCCCTCGAGGCCAGGGGTTAGAATAAAGGGCGCGAAAAGGGCCTGAAGACAGGAAAAAAGGAATCCCCTGGCCTACAGCTGAAGTGGGGCGTCGTGGGGGGGGGGGGGGGGGGAGACAGGAGAATACCAGTGCAACCGGAAAAAAGGTCGAAGAGCCAGAAGAGAAAAAACTTTTTCCAAGGGATGAGGACGTGTGTCCAAAGGGCTCCGCGGAAAAAGGGAGACTGAGCAAGATGGCACCCTTGGGCGGGAGGAGGATCACGCACGCATGGCAGCAATCACAAAGGCTTTCTTTGAAAGCTGGGGAATTGCTCCGCGTGGGCAATGTCGGTGCCAACGTCACCCATAAGTGAGGACTGACTTCCTGTTTGTTCCTGGAGAAAACAACGGATATTATAATGCCTCTGTATCATTCCATGGTGTGCCCACACTTTGAATATTGTGTGAAAGTCTGGTCGCCATATCTTAAAAAGGATATAGTGGAATTAGAAAAGGTACAGAGAAGAGCCACCAAAATGGTAAAGCGGATGGAAGATTACCCCAATGAGGAGAGGCTTGAAAGGATAGGTCTTTTCAACCTGGAAACGAGACAGATGAGGGGATATATAATAGAGGTCTATAAATTAATGAATGGGGTAGAACGGGTAAATGCAGATTGATTCTTTACACCATCAAAAAGTAGAAAGACTAGGGGACATGGAATAAAGCTACAGTGTAACACGTTTAAGACTAATAAGAGAAAATATTTTTTTTCACTCAATGGGTAATCAAACTCTGGAATTCGTTACCGGAGGATGTAGTAAAAGCCATCAGTGAAGCTGGGTTTAAAGAGGTTTGGATGAGTTCCTGGAGGATAGGTCCATAAACCATTATTAAAGAGGACATGAAAATCTACTGCTTACCCCAATACAAGCATTATGGAACCTGTGTGTCTTTTTGAGAAACTGCTAGGTACTTGTGACCCATATCGGCCACTGTTGGAAACAGGATATTGGGTTTGATGGACCTTGGTCTGACCCAGTATGGCACAGTAACATAGTAAATGACGGCAGATAAAGACCAATATGGTCTATCTAGTCTGCCCAGCAAGGCGGCAAGTGCACTTGCTGCCCCATGCCTTTTTTTTAGGGGTATACCCACCGCTCCATGTAAGTCACCCCTATTTGTTCAGATACAAGAGATAGTTATGCTTATTTTGATTTTATCCTGTTGCTATAAAAGGATCCACTGTGTCTGTCCCCTGCCATTTTGAATTCTGTCACTGTGTTTGCTCCCACCACATCCATCGGGAGGGCATTCCAAGCAGCCACCACCCTTTCAGTGAAAAAGTATTTCCTGACATTGACATTGCACGGTCCAGGAGAAGGAACTCGGAGTGATTGTTTCTGAGGATCTCAAGGTGGCAAAACAGTGTGACAAGGCGGTGGAAAAAGCCAGAAGGATGCTGGGTTTCATACAGAGAGGAATTATCAGCAGAAAGGAGGAGGTACTAATGCCACTGTACAAGTCGCTGGTGAGGCCTCATTAGGGCTGATTTGTGGGGGAAGTGAGGAGGGAGAACAAAATTGATGGGAGAGGGGGGAGAAGGTAAGTGCGAATGTAGGTGGAGAGATGGGGAAGGGGTGAATGTCTGCCTTGTCAGCCCCTTCTCCTTCTCCTGACTATCTTTTACAAACTTTCTAGGGAAGTGCATCTGAATCATCTGTATGAGGTAGACATGCAAAGGCATATTTTAGATAGTATGTGAAGATCACAATTGAGATGTCTAGGTCAGAATGCACACAATTCCAGTGGTATTTTAGAAAAGGCTCTGCCAAACCTGGAGCTTTTTCTAAATATGTATATCTGGATAAGCATCCACATGTAGTGTGGGAAGAGCCATTTTAAAAATCTAGATGTAAGAAAAATCAGTGAAGGAAACTCAACAACTTACACATGTAAGCTGATATTTAGCAACCCTACATGTTTACATGCCGCTAAACTAACTATGGAAGCTGCTATCTTTATTTAATTTCAATTTGAAGGGAGAAATAAAGAGAGAATTAAGGAAGATAACCCCTTTACTCTCTTTTCTAAAGGGCTGGCCAAAACTAGCACTTTATACAAACCTATATGTGCCAGAGAGCAGCTTTAAATACTGATGTGGACAATTTTGGTCATACATGTGCATTTTCTATATGAAATGGGAACTACATATGTAGATTTTCCACACATCCATGACATGCCCCTTGCAATTTCTATGTACTAGTAGCATCCGTTTGTAAATGTACATTTTTTGGCCTTCTTTCCACCTTTCTTAAAGCGTGGAATACATGTAGTCTGGGCTTTCAAGATAGTATTTTTAAATAAATGCCCATGCTTCATGTAAATTCTTTAACCTTTGCTCCTTCTCATTTTTTTTCAACTATTTTCCTCAAGTTAAAAGGTAGTACTGCAAATTTCCTTGACATACTGCACCCATTTATTAAATGAAATGGGATCATTATTGCCATGGCATGAGGAGGGGTGACTTGCAAGGAGCAGTAGATGCATTTACTCTTGCCACCTTGCTGATCGTCATCTGCCGTCATATACTATTGTAACTATGTAAGTAGCCCCAACATCTTTATCTCTTGCACTAGATCCTGTGTTTCACTAAGGACTAAGTCCAAAATAACTTCCCCTCTTATCGGTTCATAAACAAGCTGCTTCAAGAAACAGTCATTTATTTAATCTAGAAATTTTATCTCCCTAGCATGTACTGCTGTGACATTGACCCAGTCGATACTGGGGTAATTGAAATCACCCATTACTGTGCTATAACTTTTGTTGGCTTTCCTGATTTAGCATTTCATCATCCATCTGTTCATTCTGGCCAGGCAGACAGTAGTACATCCCTACTGCCACTGACTTCCCCTTTTTACATGTGATTTTTTATCCACTGAGATTCTACAGAGTGTTTTTTTCTTCCTGCAAACATTTTATCCTATGTGACCTAATACCCTCTCTAACAGAGCGCAACCCCTCCACCAATTTGATCTATCCTATCATTGCGATATAGTTTGTACCCAGGTATCACGGTATCCCATTGGTTGTCCTCCTTTTACCAGGTCTCTGAGATGCCAATTACATCTAACCTTTCATTTAGTGTTATATATTCTAGCTCTCCCATCTTATTTTTTAGACTTCTAGCATTTGCATACAGGCATTTTAGAGGTTGTATTTTATTCATATTAACAATCTGGCTATCAGTTGACAAGGGTAATTTGGAATCTTTCATCTGTGTCTGCTCTGTAGTTAAAGGCATCTGGGTTATCGTTATCTTTATTGGAACCTCCCTATCAGGATGCCCTAACATCCCTCTTTTGCTAGCGTCCTTCAAGAATACATCCTTCTGAACCATGTGCTATTGGGCAACTGTTGTCTTTCCCCTATTATTTAATTTATAAGCTGCTAGCTCTCCATTTTAAGGGCTAATGCTCAATCTTCCCTAGAATGTTGCCCAGTTCCTAACAAATCCAAAACCCTCTTTCTTGCATCATTGTCTCATCCACACATTGAGACTCTGGAGCTCTGCCTGTCTTTTGGGTTCTGCATGTGGAACGGGAAGCATTTCTGAGAACACTACCCTGGACATTCTGGATTTTAATTTCCTACCTAAAAGCCTAAATTTGGCCTCCAGAACCTCCCTCCCAAATTTTCTTAAGTCATTGGTACCACCATGTACTAAGACAGCAGGTTCCTCTCCAGCACTATGTAAAATCTTCTCTAGATGGCACGTGATGTTCATTACCTTAACACCAGGCAGGTATGTTACCAGCGATCCTTGCATCCAATAGCCACCCAACTATCTACATGACTAATGATTGAATTGCCAACTATAATGGCCATTTTAACCCTTCCCTCAACAATACACGGCCCTGGAGAAACCACCTCTGTGAGAGAGGGTTTTACATCACCTGGAGAACAGGTCCTAGCTACAGGATCACTTCCTACCACATCAAGGTGATACTCTCCTCCTTTCTCATGACCTCTCTCCACAATGGAGGTGGGACTTCAATTCTACATTCCTGTAAGGTCTCATCTATATACCTCTGTCTTCTTTAGCTCCTCCAAGTCTGCTACTCTAGCTTCCAGAGATCAGCCTCATTCCTTGAGGGCAAAGAGCTCCTTGCACCTAGCGCACAAGATCCCTCACCAATGGGAGAAAAAATCATACATGTGACACTCAAACCAAAAGACTGGATAGCCCCCATCTCGCTGCTGGATTGCTGTCTGCATCTTAGTTTTAAGGATTTGTTTAGATATTTAAGTTGTTTATTTAAAGTTGCTAGGGATACTTGTACCAACATAACTATACTTAATAAGTTTAAGGGACCTTTGTTCACCTCAAGATTAATTAAGGACCTGAAATTAATTAATCTATTCCTGATGAGGATGACAGCCAACTGAACCTGAAAGTGAATTTGACCACCTCATTCCCTTTAATAGGTTTAAGAGTCTATAAATTTAAGATTATGCCTGGGGTGGGTGAGAATCGGGGTGGGTGAGAATCAGGGGGGTGGGTGGGAGGGAAAGAAACACAGTGCCCTGACCTGTGCTTCTAAGGTAATCTCTTAATTTCCTGGGTGATTCACATAATCCTTGGTTTAATAGAGGGAACCTTTCAAACTGCCCCTTTGATCAGTCACTTGGCTTTAACATCTATATAAAACAATTTCACAGGTCTCTTGCCTCCTAACCGGAAGGCCTCTTTGTAAAGGTCTCTGGAAAGAATTTCTTTCTTTCTACTCAAAGAATCTTTACCCTATTTTGCCTTCTATGTTCCACTATACTCTGATTTGATTTAAATGAAAAGCTCTTTGGTAGTACTAAGCCCAGATTGACTTCACAAACACACTGAATTCTAAAATACACAGATTCATCAGCTTATGCTAAGGAATTCCATTTTCCACAAGATTTAGAGGATTTCCCAGCAGGTAAATATTTACAAGTGCAGATTTTTTTCCAGCAGTAGCAGTACCTTTTGGTAGTCCTTCATGACTGAGCTCTGGTTGACCTATTTATACCTGTGCTTCTAAGGTAGTCTCTTAAGTTTCTGAGTGATTCACATAGCCCTTGGTTTGACAGAGTGAGCTTTTCTAATTTCCGCTTTGATCTGTCAAGTACCCAGGAAAGTACCTATGCCTATGACAGTAATAGGTCTTTTTCTGGCCCTTTCCTTGGTATCTCCTGCAATAGGAGGCCAGCTCAGACGTGTGTCTTGAGAGACTATGAAGGGTGATATTTTGCTTTTCGGCGAAGCCAGCTTTCTCTTTGACCTGTTCTCTGAAGAGATTCTCTCCACAGCACGTCAGCAAGCTTGTCTTGCACTGATTGTTCTGTGTCTGAGGACCGGAGCAAGGCCAAGTCTCCAGGGCCAATACCCAAGGCAGAAGCTCTTGATGCTGTTTCAAAGGTATCATTAGTTGAATGGACCATGAACTTCGAGCAGTCCTTGCCATAAGCCACTAGGGAATGACTCTGCTCCAATTTCTCTGGAACAGATCAGCGAGGTCACACAGGAAAATACCTTGTCCCCAAAGAGTCCAATGTCTGAGCCTCCCTCCCCAAAGGCACTGAGGAATGAGTCTTGGAATTCTAGGATCTCTTAAGGGCAAATTTGACCACCAAGGAATGGTACGGAAGCTGTGGCTTCTCGAATTCTGAAGCCTTCTTTACTCTATACATGAAGTCAAGTCTTCTAATGAAGAGAGGCACAGTTGGGGGGGGGGGGGTCCACATTCTCATCTGTACTCTCTGAAGGATGCGGTGTACTTATCTCCTCCAAGGAAGCACAGAGGCTGCCAGATTGGAAGTGGGACTTTTCAACTGTGTCCCTGTTTTGTTTTGGTTTTTAAATGCCATCAAGTCAGTGCAGACTCCTGGCGACCCATCTGCCTCTGGGTTTTCTTGGCAATGTATCACCAGAAATAGATTTCCAGGCCTTTTCTTCCGAGGCA
The DNA here is from genome assembly GCA_033557465.1 of Ichthyophis bannanicus. Classification (NCBI taxonomy): domain Eukaryota; kingdom Metazoa; phylum Chordata; class Amphibia; order Gymnophiona; family Ichthyophiidae; genus Ichthyophis; species Ichthyophis bannanicus. The sequence goes on along the minus strand of CM066043.1, from coordinate 126,527,580 downwards.
AAGGAGGGTAAAGTGACTTGCCCAAGGTCACAAGAAGTGCCAGCAGAAATCGAACTCTTGACCTTCAGGGTACTAGGCAGTTGCTCTAACCACTAGGCTACTCCCTCCATTCCTCTGCAGGGCTGGCCCAACCATATCTGCCGCTCTAGGCTAAGCTTACCAGATATTTCCAATTTTCAGAGATTGTCCTCAATTTTGAGGTAGTGTCCCCGATTCCATGAGCAATAATCATCTCCTGTTCACTGTTTCAGTGGGGACAGAGGCAAAGGAGATTGCTTCTCCTGAATATTTTCTAATGCAGTCTTCTCAATCCTGGTAGGAGGAGATGTAAAATTAAGCTATTTTCTGAAAAAAACAGGAAGAATTTTAGAACTATATAGAATTCTTAATCTATATTTATAAAAAAAGGTTTAAGCGGATATGTATGTATGCACATTTATAACTTGAAGGGCTGCTACTGTCTTTAAGCTTTTGAAATTACTGAATGCTATCTAGACTGGTCATTTCAAAATATATGGGGAAAAGATGTCCAAGGAGGGAGGACTACGGCCCCCACCTCCCCTTCCAGCCCAGCTCAGCCCTGCCCAGGTGTCCCAAGATTTACTCTCCAAAAATCTGGTAACCCTACTCTAGGCAAGCCTTCAGACATGAACCATCCCCTCCTCCGGGGATCCCAAGGCTTTGCCACTCCCCCCCCCCCCTTCAGCAGTTCTGCATTAGCTCTCTTCTGTACATCCGCTCCCACAGTTTTGTATATCTCTCCTCCCTCCTTGCATAGTTTTGCATCACCTCTCTCCTGCCCAAATAGTTCAGCATTTCTTGCTCCTTCTTTTTCCCATGAGCCACCCTCTCAGAACTTATGGTGCAGCTCCTTTCTTCTCTGACTTTATGATGTCTGCACTAAAAAAGAAAATGAAATTCCCATGCAGCCTCATGCTTAGGCACCCTGGAAGCTTCTGCCAGTCCTGTCCCCATGACAGCTGGAAGTATGCATCAGAAAAGACAGGTCCAGCAGGGCTGCCAGCATGCTTGAGCAAGAGGGTCTCTAGCGGGTTCATTTTCTTTGTCAGCGCTCACTTGTCCTAAAAGTAAGGAAGAAAGGAGCTGTGTTCCCCCAAAGGTTTTGAAGGGGGGGGGGCACTCATTCTCCAGCATTTGGAGGGGTGGCAGGGGCTGAATTGTTTTGCCTTCTGCTGCCATTCCTTTAGTGCTGTTCATTATCTCTATTCATTGCTTTCCCATCACCATGGGCTAATCCACGTGTTGCCATCCTCTGCTCAGTTTTGCCCTACTCTTCCCTATCTTCCTCTTCCCCCTTTGTTGTACTCTCTAGGCCTGTCTTCCCCTTTTGTGTCATGATTTATTGCCCCCTTATGGTTTAACTACTTTTGATTGTACTGCAGTATTTTATTTGCTGTAGTCTGGTTCTTCACTGCTTTGATGTTTTCCAAAGAGCAGTTAATGAAATTTATTAAATATTAAATTAAGTTCTACTTCCAAAAATTGCCATAACAAGATCCGTAAGTGAAACTGGACACAGGTGGGTTCCTTTACAGTAGATGAGCTGATTCAAATACTCCTGGATAAAGAATCAACTTGTTTTAGTTGTATGAAGTGAATCCGCAGCAAAAGTCTAAATATGCCCAATGCGGGCCTCTTAAAAGAACTCCAGAATAAAGTTATTCAAAAGTAGAGACTAAGGGGAGGCTATAAGAAAATTTCAATGTGTCTGAATGTCCCTTGGACACTGTAAGGTCCATCATTGTAATATACAAACAGTTTGGCAATCTTTAAAGTCGGTTGCTGTGGGTTAAGGAAATTTATTTATTTAAAGGGATTTAATATACCGCTTTATCTTTAAATCAAAGCGGTTAACACATCAGACAATCAAGAGTGGGAGGGTGAATACATGCAGTGGATACATTGATTTGTGTGGTGTGGGTGAGCAGTGTGATTGATTAACAAGTGAGCTATATACATTGTGAACTATGAACTGGGGCTGTATACATTGTGAACTATGAACTGGGGCTGTATACAAGTAGCAGGGGGGGATGCAGGGGCCATTTATAGGTTGGGGAAGGCTGGTAGCTGGTTCATGTGATGTCCTTATAGTGTTCATGGCTTGTGAAATCATAGAGACCACCATTACAGAGGTCTCTCGCTGAGATTGGGAAAAATGTGGACTACTCCTTGCATATCTGAGAGGAAGACGACTAGGCAGGAAGCAGAGGGCTCTTCTCTGCTGCTTGAAATTCAAGGCACTGATCAAGAAATTCAAGACAGAGCCACAGCGATTGGTAAGAGTAAGGTATAGACCCCTTGGCTCCTTCAGTGTGCATATGTATAAAATTAGTAGGATGTTAGTTGGTTTAATCCTGTTTTTAAAAGATTGTGCTGGGGGGGGGGGGGGGATAGTGAGGGAGGGCACAATTGTGAATATTAAAATATAAAAGGAAAGGGAGAGAAGGGAGGGGGATCAATGTCCAAATCCAAATCTTTTGAAGATAATTACTCATGTGAGATTTCAAAAAAGGTCTTGGTAACATGACTGTAGTGAACTAAGATGTTCCATCCATGCATGTTCAGTATGAAGCCTGCTCAATAACGATAGACTTGCAGGAATGAAACACAGGAGGAAATGCTTTCTGAATAAGGTCAGTTGTTGGCAGCAAGTGATCATATGGTGATACCTGAAAATGAGCCAGAGCTTCTCCTGCATTTCCCCAGCACACTGACAGCATCACATTCTCTCTCTGCACCACAGTTTTTTTTCTTCTCGCTGAAACAGTCAAACACTTTTACCCAGAAATCTGAAGCACATCCAACACCAGAACCAGCAAATGTTATGCAGCCAAGTTTTAAGATCAAATTCCATGGTGCAGTAGCAGATTTGCACAACTGGGTCTCATTATCTCCACCCTTGAGTTTCAGGAACATGACTCACTTCTAAAATATTTCTGCAGTGGGAGCTCAAAAACAGACATGAAATTCTGAAAATCAAAGAATCCATGGTAGGTTTATGAGAATGAATTAAAAATCACCCCCCCCCCACCCCCCCACAATTAAAGGATTCCCATAGCTGACTGGATTCTACCTGCTGGAATAAAAAAGCCCTTTAAAAATTACTTTGCAACTGCAAAGCATGCAAGGCACAAGATGCAAGGTGGCAAGGGAAATGCTGCAGGGTGTACATGCTTCAGTTTACCAGCACTCTGTTTATTGAGTATCACCATATACAATTGCATTAGCACGTGGAGGCACTTGCACACAGCAGGTCCAAAAAGGACCACCAAACATTTATTTTATAAATCCACCTGCCCCTCCGCTTCCTACCCAATCATGTCCCGTCCCCCCCTCCCCTGCCGGGATAATAAAACTACAATGCAAAATTCACATGTAACTCTTTGCATTTGTTCTTGTCTGCTCTCTATCATTGATGGTAACGGTTAGTGGAGCCCCTACTTGCCCAAATATTTGGCTCTCAGTTTGCCTGCTTTTGTCTCCTCTGACCGGGGGAATGAAAAGTAAAAACACCTTGCCAGATGTGCTGGTAATGGTAGGGTTTGTGCACCAAAGAAGCATGACAAAGTGTGCTCCTTTGTGTCTTCCTTCAGGAGTTCCTGAGCTACACCGAGTCTTTGATATTTTTGCTTTTTGTTTTCTCATGGAATGCATTTATCTATACTGGGGTTTCAATTATGGCCTATGAACAATGGTTGAGATTTTGCATTTCATGGTCCTGTATTAAGTTTTTGCTTTGGATGTGCTATTTAGAAAGGCTACTGATTTTCATTTTCTCATTAGGAGGCTGCGATTTATTGTGGGGTACAGGGAAATGTTGGCCTCAGGCTAAACATGTGATCATTAAAAGGGAAATAGAGAAAAATGATGGCAGAAAAAGACCATATGGCCATTATGTTTCCGTTTCCCTTTTAATGTACTGACCTGGATCATGTAGGTTTCCCTTTTACTGTATGGAATTGGATCATTTTTCTGAAGTGAAAGGAAGTCGTTGTGAAATGTTTTCTCAAGGAAATGGATTTGGGCAGAGAAAGAAGGAAAATTCAGATGTGCTAAAAACAGAAGATGAGGCCAAACAGGCTTGAGATAGCTAAACGATATAGTTTCATTTCAGATATGGGGATAGGAGGGGATGGAGAGAGCAGCAGTGACTTCAGCTCAGAAATAAGTGTCTAGGGCAAAAAGATGGATTTGTATGCAATTGGTAGGATCTCTGCTTTTCCCATAATTGTGAAGCCAGAACCAAAAGAGTTTAGCATTTGTTATGGAATTCTGGGGAAGCAGAAGTGATTGCCAAATATAAATACAGGGAATCCTCCTCCTTCTTCCCCTGGGCCCTGCCAAAACCCTCCCCTCCCCCTCCCTCCCATAAAACTGGCCAGCAATAGAGGATTAGAGAGGCAGCGACTCAGAACATGGTTTTCCTCTATTACCCAGAGTTGGCATTGCCGTTAGAACAGCACAGTGCTGTACTGTCCTCCACTGTTTAAATCATAACTCTGGTCCCAAAACCACACAGAACATTGCAAGAAATATATATTGCTCACCTCCTCCTGCCAGTCAGTTTGGCATTTTAGGACAGATTAGGAGGGAAGGTGAGAAAAGGTACTGATCAGGTAGGGGTGATCAACTGGAGGGGAGAGAATCAGATAGGAGGTGGGAAAGTGAAGCCACTGACTAAGTGGGATGGCAGAAAAGGGTTGGGTGGCAGGTTTTTGCAAACAGTGAAAGAACTGGCAGGGGGTGTTGTGTGTATGTGTGGTTTTGACCAATAAGATTTTATATACTGCCATCGCAATTGTATGAACCCCTTCGACCTCTACGATCTAGTCAAGGCTGTTTATTAAAGGTTCCTTTCTCTGCCCAAGTTCATCTTCAAAGTTGGAGGGTTTGGGCTTTTTTTGGTTGTGGCTCAGACATTGTTGAACAAACCTCCTTTCGAACTGCATAAGGAGGAGAATTTGCCTTCATAAGAGGTTCATTTGTTTATGAGCTTTCATAAGAAGTTGAAAACTCTCTTGTTCCCCATTTAATGACAAGAGTTGCTTCTATGCCTCAGGAGAGAGGTGTTCAGCTTTTCTGTTTATTTGCTTTGCTTTGTTTCATTGCTTTGGATGGTGATTTGTTGTTTTATTTTACTGTACATAGCTTTTAATGACTTGTTCATATCTGCAGTAAGTATACTTTTAAAAATAAATAAATGTGTGAGGGGTAAAGGAACAAACTGATTGGTGTCAGGGTGTGTGTGGGTGTAAGAGGCAGAGGATCTGTGCCAGTTATGTACATATGTGAGAGAGAGGATGGGGGAGGAGAAAGCAGTATGCACCAGGATGGGTGGGTGTGAGAATGGAACTGTGCCAGGGTCTATGCATGAGAAGAGATTAGGCATGCTCCTTCCTCGTCCTCTTTCCTGCTCCTTGTATTCCTTGGCCTTCTCCTCTCTCCCTTGTACCAGTCACTAAGGGGCATATATACTAAATGTTAACACGCATTATTACTGCACCCATGGAAATAAAACAACTATGGGCACTTAACATACATTATCATCATTAATGTTCATTAAAACATGCCCCTAAGATCCTTTATCCCTAGCAAATACAACTCAAAAAGACCTACACAAATCTAGACACATAAGGTTAAAAAATTACTTTTTAAAAAAAATAAAACTAACATGCTACTGAATTTCAAAAATTTTACTGCAGGAAACTGGGAGCTGTAGACATTGGTATAAAAATGATAGTTTATGTCTAATGAGTGAATGGTGTTCCAAAGATAGGAGAACAAAGAAAAACGTTGCACTGACATGCCCAAAAAGGACATATTTACATGTTCGAGGACTGCAACACTTTGAAGAGATTAAATCAGAAAGAAAAGGGCTACATGAAAACCATTAATTTTCAGTCATGTGGGATTGACTGCACACCCTAAAAAGTTTAAAAGATATGCATTCTGACCTATGCTGATTTACATAATTATGCATACACATACATCCAGTCCATGGACTAGCAGAGGAGATTGCAACTCTTAAGGGGAGAAGGGAGGATTGTGAGGACTTTTCCTGCTGTATATGAACACCTGTTACAGATTAGTAACTAGATTTTCTCTGTGGACAAGCAGTAAAAAAAAGTCCTCACATATAGGAATCCTTAGCTACAGGCTGCCTTGAACAAAAAAAGGGAACATCATGTCCAACTAAGGCCAGCATGCAATATTTCTGTTGGCAATTTTTTTAAGGTAGCCTTAACAGAGAGAAATAGACCTAAGGGGTGGAGCTGGAATTTACTCCCTGAAAAAGATTCTTAGTACTGGCTGACCAAATCTGCTGTCACATCGGGAATCCCCATCCAAAAGGTAGTAAGAAGTGAAACTGTAATCCAAAATCCACGTTCCAGACCAAGTGCAAGTAGGCTACCAACGCAGCCATGGCTAGATTTAGATGAACCAAATTGATAAAGTGTGTTTGGAGATGGCAGACCCTAGTTTACAGGGGTCAAAAGAAACAAAAAGCTGGATGGACTTTTGTCTGCTCCAAGTTGAAAGCCAAGGCTCTTTTACAGTCTAGCATGTGCAGTGCAGCACAGCTTCCCCTTTGTGAGAATGGGGTTTAGGGAAAAATACTGGAAGGACGATTGACTGCTAAGATGAAAAGTAACCACTTTTGGAAGGAACTTGGGATGAGTACGAAGTACCACTCTGTTGTGAAAGAATTTTATGTAAAGTGACTGCCACCAGAAAGAAGATTTTCCAGGTCAAGAATTTCAGATAAGCATTGAGTGGCTCAAAAGGAGCTTTTATCAGCTGCATTAGAAACACTGAGGTCTCAAGACATTGCAGGAGGCTTATGGCATGGTTTGAGAAGATGTAAGCCCTGCATGAAGTGAACAACTAAGGGATGTACAGAAATGGGTTCACCCTTTACATCACGATAAAGCTCTAACTGCACTGAGGTGAACTCTTACGGAACTGAATTTGAGTCCAGATCCTGAAAAATGCAGAAGGTATTCAAGCAGTGTTTGTATGGGACAGGCGAAAGGATCCATGCAGCGTGCCTGACACCAGATAGCAAACCTCTTCCACTTGAAAGTGTAGGACTTTCTCGTTGAAAACCTCCTGGACACCAAAATGACACTGGTGACACTAACTGGCAGTTTAAAAGCAGGCATCCAAACGTTGAGGCTACAGACTTAAAACTGGGATGTGACATCATGCTACCATCCTGCAATATCAGATCTGATGCTTGCCCTAGACTTACTGGATCCCAAATGGAGAGCTCCTGAAGTAGAGGGAATCATGGCTGTCTGGAACAATAAGGAGCAATGAGGATCATCATACCTCTGTCTGTTTTGAGTTTCAGGAAGTTCTTGGCAAAGAGAGGTATTGGAGGATACGCATACAGAAGACCCTCCCCTCAATTAAGGAGGAAAGCACCTGAGGCTAGTTTGCTGTGTGATTCTACCCTGGAGCAGAACAAAGTCACCTGAGCATTCTGAGTAGTTGCCAAGGGATCTAGTGAAAGGGTGTCCTGCTCTTGAAAGATGTGGAGCGCCATCTCCCTATCCAGAAACCATTCATGAGGTTGAAGGACTCTGCTCAACCTGTCTACTAGGGCATTTTTGTTTGCCGAGTAAATAAGTGGCTCTCAACTCCATCCGACATTGATGGCAAAGTTCTACAGTGTGACTATTTCTTAGCACAAGAGTTGTTCCTCCCTGCTTGTTGATGTACAAAATGACAACTTCATTGTCGATTTCAAATAGAACAATTTGGTTGGACAACCGATCTTTGAACGTCCTTACAGCATTTTAACATTTTTTGTAAGCGATATTGTGGAAGGGCTGTTGGGTAAGGTTTTCCTCTTAGCGGATGATACCAAAAATCTCCAATAGAGCTGACACCTGGGAAAGCGTATATAACATAAGGAGGGACCTAGCAAAGCTTGAAAATGGTTGAGAATCTGGCAGCTGAGATTTAATAAGAAAAAAATGCAAGGTCATGCATTTGGCTGCAAAAATCCAAGGGAACAGTACAGTATGGGGAGTGAAGTACTTCTGTCCACAAAAGAATGGGACCTGGGCATGATTGTTTCTAATGATCCTAAATTGGCTAAACAAGTAGAAAAGATGATAGCGAAAGTCAGAAGGATGCTTGGATACATAGGGAGAGGAATGACCAGCAGAAAAAAGGAGGTGAAAGTACCTCTGTATAAGTCTTTCGTGCGACCTCATTTGGCGTATTGTGTGCAATTCTGGAGACTACACCTTCAAAAGGATATAACAGGATGGAGTGGGTGCAGAAGATGGCTACCAAAATGATCAGTGGGTTTCATCATAAGGCTTATGGGGACAGATTTAAAGAGCTCAATATGTATACTTTGGAAGAAGGCAGGAAAGGGGAGATATGATAACAGACATTTAAATACCTCTGTGGCATAAATGTGCAGAAGAGCCTCTTTCAATTGGAAGAAAACTCTGTAACGATGGGGCATACGATGAAGGTGAAAGGGGATAAATTCTGAAGTAATTTGAGGAAATATTTCTTTATGGAAAGAGTGGAAGATGCATGGAATAGTCTCTCAGTGGAGGCAGTTGAGACAAAGACTGTATCTGAATGCAAGAAAGCATGGGACAAACAAAGAAGATCCCTAAAGAAAAAAAAAAAAAGGGGACTGTAGTAGTTGGTATGGAAGGGCAGATTGGATAGGCCATTTGGCCTTTATCTGCAGTCATCTTTCTATGTTTCTTAAGATAGTAACATAGCACATGACGGCAGATAAAGACCAGTATGGTTTATCTAGTCTGTCCAGTAAGGTGGCTAGAGTGGTTGTACCTGCTGCTCTGTGCAGGTCACCCATCCCATGCCTTTGTTTAGGGTTGTACCCACCGCTCTGTGCTGGTCACCCCCTCTTATTTGTTGAAGTATAAAAAAACATTTAAGTTTGCTTTGATTTTATCCTCTTGCTATAAAGGGATTCATTGTGTTTGTCCCATGCCATTTTGAATTCTATCACTGGTTTTGTCCCCACCACCTCCATCGGAAAGGGATTCCAGGCATCCACATCCTTTCAGTGAAAAAGTATTTCCTGATGTTGCTTTTAAGTTTATTGCCTTGCAGCTTCATCTTATGCCCTCTAATTTTACAGCTTCCCCTTCTTTGCAAGATTTGTTTGTTCATTAATACCCTTTAGGCATTTAAAGGTCTGTATCATATCTCCCCTGTCCCTCCTTCTCCTCTAGGGTATACATAATTTAGGTTTTCAAGTCTCTTCTCATACGACTTCTGGTACCATTTCAAGTCTTTTTATATCATTTGTGTGATATAGTCTCCAAAACTGAGCACAATACTCCAAGTGAGCCCTCATCAACGACTTGTACAGTGGCATTAATATCTTCTCCTTTTTGCAGGTTATTTCCCTCTGTATGCAGTCCAGCATCCTTTTAGCTTTAGCTACCACCTTAGTACCAAGAAGTTGATCTGATGAAAAATTTGTTGGAGGGACCATTTCCCCTGAGTGTGAAACCCATCGAGATGAGCTCCCCAACCCAGTTTGGATGCATCTGTCGCTAAAGAGGTTTTGATGGGGAGGAATCTGGAAGGGCAGACCTTTAGCGAGATTTTCATAGATGGTCCATAATGCCAGAGACTGAATGAGTGGGCGAATGATAAACAGAATGTCGTTGAGTCTTTCTGTAGCTTGAGATCACTGGGTGCTCAAGGTCTGTTGAGCCTGTCTTATATGCAGACGCACGCCAAAGGTGTTGCATGAGCTGTTGAAGCCATGTGGCCCAGCATTCTCAGTATGGTTCAAGATGACATCTGCTGACTCATTTATAATGTCTCCTGCACTACTGCTATCAATCTGGATAGTCTGTCATGCAGGAGAAAAGTCCTCATCTGAGTCATGTTGGGCAGAGCTCTAATAAACTCCAATTGTTGGGAGGGTGAAGATGGGACTTGGGATAATTCATTACGAACCATAGTAGTTCCAACAACCGCATGGATTCCAGAGTTCCGTTTGGAGTGGTGCTCTTGATCAGCCAATTGTCCAAACAGGGAAAAATATGTATTCCCAGCAGTGAGGCATTTTGTAACACTCAAGGAACTGATGTGAGGCCAAAGGACAGTACACAATATTGGAAGTGCCACTTTCCTACAATGAATTTGAGTTACTTCCTGTGACTGGAATGTTAGGTATATGCATCCTTTAGATCCGGAGAGCATAGCCAAACCCCTTTTTGTAGACAGAGAAATAGGGTGCCTAGAGTAACCATTCTGAACTTCTCTTTGACCACATATTTGTTCAGATTTCTTAGGTCTAAGATGGGATGCTATCCCCCCCCCCCCATCATCTTCGTGACCAGGAAGTTCCTCAAGTAAAAACTCCATCTTTCCTGCCCTGGTGGAATAGGCTCAATTGTGGATCCATTCTGAAAGCTGGAAATTTCCTGAAGTAGCAGTTCCTGATGCTAAGGATTTAGAGACTAAACCCTTGGGAAGCAATCTGGAGGAAGTTTAAATAGATGAAGTTTGTAGACTTTTTGGATAATTTATAAAAACCCAAGTGTTGAAGGTTGGGCAAAGAGAGTGAACCTCCAACCAATAGGAGAGTTCTCCTCCAAAACTACAGATTGAATGGCCATGATCTGCAGGAACGAGTCAAAACCCTGCTCCTGGTTTTGGCTGAGGAGCAAGCTGGGTCTTTTGCGACTTCTCTTGCTTAGGATGAGTACAAAGAGTCTCCTTGGGTTGGGAGTAGTGGGAGCCAGGAAATACCTACACCTTTTTGAGAGTAGTAGGTCTTTCTTTGGCTGCCACCCTGAAACCTCCTGTAGTAGAAGGCCGGCTCAGACTTGCACCTGGAGAGATTCTGAACTAACAGACTGCTTCTCTATGAAGCCTGAAGTCTCTTCAGCTTTATCCAGGCAGTCTGCTGGAACAATTCTTCCTTAAAGTTATTTAGACTCTTCTCTTCTCTATACTACTACTATCAGTTGAGCTAAGAAAACCTTTTACTCACAATGTACTCTATTAATAACAGCCTTAATCCAGTCAAGGAACTTTTTAAAATTGCTGCAGTGCAATTGTCGCCTCAGGCTTTTCCATCGGTTATCCCTTCTGTTGAACAATTAGTTTCTTTTCTTCATCAAGGAATAAATGATATTCGCTCATATTTTTTGTTTACTTCTCCTAGAGAGGAAATTGCAGGTAATGGTGTGCGCATAACATCTCCCCAGTTTCCTGGTTGTGCCCCTTCTGATCTTCTCTTAGAACATTCTGGATCTTGGTCTTTTCCTGTTGTGAAATGATGTACTGTAGATAAGTCAAGGACACATCTCTATGCAACTACATCTGTTTTAGATCCACTGCCATCTAGCTAATTGAAGTCTCAGATCCAGTCTTTACATCATCATATTCTCAATATAATCAATGCATCTCTTAAGCTGGGGTTTCTGCCTGCAGTTTGGAAGAAGGCAGTCTTATCTTCTACAAAATTACCATCCTGTTTCTACAATTCCATTTTTAGCAAAAATTATAGAAAAATTGTTTTCAATAAGCTTAGAAATTTCATAGATCACAGGAATGTTCTGCATCCATGCCAATCGAGCTTTAGATCATAGCATAGCACAGAAACGTGCCTTACATTTATGTTTAGTGAGATTCATAAACAGTTAGATGCTGGTCAGACTGCTATGGTGGTGTCAAACTTAATCGCGGCGTTTGACCTTATTGACCATCATCTACTACTTCGACTTGCAGGGATCAGTATTACTGATACCATGCTCCAATGGTCCTCTTCTTCTTTGTCAGATCACTCGTTTTCAGTTTATAGTGATGCATTACTTTCCACTTCTAGACACCTCTCCTGTGGGTCATCCCAGGGGTCAATTCTGTCACCAAATTTTAATACCTTTTTGGCCCCTCTGGCTTTGATCATTGAATCTTTTGGTATGTCTTTAGGTGCTCCTTGTGGTCTTGGGCAAGCCACTTAACCCTCCATAGCCCATGTTCCCTGTAAAATAGTTATCTCCAAGTTATAATGCCCTGTTCAATGTAATTTCAGTTTGTTCAATGTAAACCGCACTGATGCAGAATAGCACAGTATATAAGAGAATGTAAATAAATAAAGTGTCTGTCCATCTGTTTGCTGATGATATTTGGCTCATTGCTTACTTAGATTCTGAAGAACCAGACCTTCAGCCCTTGAATCACTGTTTGGCGGCAGTTTTGCAGTGGTTAAGATCTAGCTTACTTAACCTAAATCAAATAAGTGTAAAGCAATGTGGATCTATACTGGTGTGGTTGGTTCTTCTGTCTTATCTTTGTCTCCTATTTTGGAGGATGTTTCCATTTCTGTTATTTCTACTTTAAAAATCCTAGGTGTTATTTTTGATGCAAAGTTAACTATTGGCCCTCAGTTGTCTAGCATAGTGAAAGCCTGTTTTTGTATTTTACATATGCTTCGAGCCCTCTACCCCTCTTTTAGGCCAGACCATGCTAACCACTTTGATGGTTTCCTTAGTGCTTAGTAAATTGGATTATGGTAATTCATTGTACAGTGGTCTTCCTCTCTACTCTCTTAGGCGACTTTAGAGAGTTCAGAATGTAGCTATCAAGCCGCTTACTTTTTCTAAACAGCTGGACCATGATATCCCTCTCTAATGCACCCACCATTGGCTTCCTGTGGTATATCATATAGAGTGTAGTTACTCATCTGTAACAGGATCTCTGGGAATAGCAAGAATCAATTTTCACATATGGGTAAAAGCATAGTTACTTACCTGTAACAAGTGATCTCTGGGAACAGCAGGAATAAGTCTTCACATATGGGTACGTCGGTACCGACGGAGCCTGCAGGGGAACGCTCCCCAGCGTCCAAAAAGAAAGCCTTTGGGAGCATCCCACACACATGCGCGCTGCCTTCCCGCCTAAACACTTCCCTCTCATCAGTTGGGTTTGTAGCTGAGACCAAAGGAGGGAAGCAGACAAATCAGAAAGAGAGAGAGAGAAAAAGAGAACAACTCCTAGGGGAGGTGGGTGGGTTGTGAAGACTTATTCCTGCTGTTCCCAGAGATCACTTGTTACAGGTAACTGTGCTATCTCCAGGAACAAGCAGGAATGAGTCTTCACATATGGGGACTCCCAAGCTAAGATGCCTGGAGGAGGCCGTAGCATGTTGCAAATCCGATGAATGGCAAAGCTTATCCTTTAGAACCCCAGGCATCTAAGGGATGGAGGGTAGGAGTTGAATTAGAAAAGAAAAAAGGGTGCTGTGGAACAGCTTGACTAAACAAGGTATCCAGATCATAATTGTTAGAAAAAAATGAATCCCAATTTTCTAATATGGATCTTACTCAAAATATTGCAAAAGCATTTGTTGAGGCTAATATGGGTCTGTAATTGAAAGCCAGTATATTACCCTCAAAGAAATTCCCTCACTGTGAAGTAGAGGAAAAATAAATTTTGCAATACAGGAAGAGATAATAATTCTTAATGGCTAGAACTAACCCCAGAATAAGAAGTGGGGTAGTTTAATGGGGTTGGACTTTAGAGAACTAGGTAAAGCTTCTGTAAAGTCCAAGTTTGAACTCTTTGTCCTTGGAGCAGAATAAGGCCCTAGGAAAGAGTGGAGATAAATCTGACTGGTTTGGATGAAAAGGTAGAAATACCCCTTACAGAAAAAAGGGGTAGGTCTTTAAGACCCCCTTTATCCAAAAGAAAGACAGTTATTTGTATTAGGCGTTGGGCCTCCAACTTCTTGAAGATCAGTAAAAAATCTTTCATAAGTAATGTCATTTATGATAATGACTTTACATGGAGAGCTTCAGATGTGACATAACCAGAGAAATTGGTTGTCCATTAAGTTTTATGATATGCTGGGACAGCATTAATGTGGACAGTAAACAAATCTTTCAAAGTCAGATATTGTATAGAGATTGACTCAATAACAAGAAGGATTAAGACCTACTTGAGAATATTGATGGAGAATCTCTGCTTGGTTAAAAATGGAAGAATTACAGGGAAAGTTTCGTTGAAACTGGTATTATGTTTTTCACTTACAAGGAGAGGACTAGATTTCTTTAAAAAATCTAGGTCCTGAATAACCAGATCTGGAGACATACGTGAAGGAGTGCAGAGGAGATCCTTAGTCTTAAGAGAGCAAGTCTGGATCCTTCTATAACGTCAGATAGTAGCTGGAGAAAAAGACGCAATATAAGGAGATACTCATATTGCCCTCATGGAGGGGCAAACATGGTATCATGCGTCTTTTTATTCATTATAAGCTACAGTGAAGTATAGGAAATTAGAAGGAAAGTAGTAATTAAGGACCGACTGCAGTGAAAAGAATGCATCCTTGTTGTAGGAGTTCCAGTGAAATGTGGATTTTTTACCACTTCGCGTGGTCTAAGCCCTGGTTAGTTTTCCTTAAAAGAAAATTTTTAAGGAAGATGGTAAGAGTAGGAACAAACCAGTCATGTAGGAGCATGACTGGGCAGAGTCTACCAGCTGAAGCCCTTTTAACCATCTGGAAGCTACCTGCTAGGAGTAGCTCTTAGGCTCTCTGGCAAGGCCCATAGTTGCAGAGTTTCCTTATATAATTGCAGAGAGCATGTTGTAGGTTGGTTAGATCTGGCTGTTTAATTGCCAGTGTGCAACCTAATCTATTCTGTTGGAGCCAAAAAGAAATGAAGATGGCTAAGAATAGTAGACAGGCCTGATGCCTGCAACAATAAAGTGTAACCTCTCTTGGAGTTATCTGTTATTAAGGCAGCAGAAAAAGTTAGGTCCTATAGGTTGGAGAGGACCGACAGACATAATTTGGAGTGGTAATACTCAATTTCTGTCTGATAAGCTGCCTTAAAGAAGTATCTGAGATATATAGAGAAGAAGATGAACCACAAAGGGGAAGAAAACTCTGTATAGAAACTACCCACTGGAGTAGGTATTGAAGAAAAATCCTATGGGCTTAGAGAATAAGCCCTCCAGTTGATTAGTAGTACTCTTAGAGACTGAAAGTCTGGACTAAGAGGGATAGAAAGTAATACAAATTTGAGAGGACTTACAATTTGGTAAGTCTTTGAAGAGGTAGGGTCCCTTTGCGGTTAAAAGTATAAGATATCCGAGGGTCACGTGATGCGGACAGGGTAGTGGTCGCATCCTGAGTGTGCTCCGATACCCTAAACCCAGGCCGACGAAATAGTACCGTGTAACACTGCGGCAACCAGGCGAAAGTGAGTCCCAAGGTGCGTCGGAGTGCCTGCAGAATCCTACAGTGCGGTTTGTGCTGCCGAACGGCATGGCAACAGTGGTTAAAGCGACAAGGAGAGACCGAGGGGTGGCTGGCACGAGCAAGATGGCGGAGTCATCCCCGATGCCAAATTCGCCTAGATCCCCTGCTTCTCTTGATGAGATGTCGGCGGCCGTAGCAGTGGCCCTGTCACCCCAGTTTGAAGCCTTACATGAAAAGATGGATGGGCTGCGCTCTTCCGTGGACACCCTGGGGAGTAGACTCCGTGAGGCTGAGGATCGCTTGGGTCAGGCGGAGGACAAAGTGGAGGTGCTGGCGACGGAGGTGGCAGGCCTAAAGACCCAACTTGGCCTGCAAGAGGCCAAGCTTGATGACCTGGAGAACAGGTGAAGACGAAACAACCTCCGATTTCTGGGGATTCCAGAGACCGTCTTGGATAAGGACTTGAGCTATTTGGAAGTGCTAACTATGCAAATCTTGGGCGACGTTGAGCTTGGAGACAAGCTGCGAATCGAGAGAGTGCACCATGTAGGCAACAAGCAAGCGCGAGATATCCGCCCCAGAATCATGCTCGCAAAGCTTCTATACTTTCCGCAGAAAGAACTGATCCTACGGGCGGCTCGACAAAAGGGGGAAGTCATATATAATAACAATAAAATCCGCGTTGCACAAGATTATACTGTAGTGCTGAGTCGGAAACGTCGGGAGTATGCCCCCCTATGTGAAAAGCTTATCGGGGCTGGAATCCGGTTCTCCGTCCAATACCCTGCCAAACTACATGTGATGTACGAAGGAGCTCATCGTGCATTTGCAACGGCTGCAGAGGCTGAAGGCTATGTGAATCAGCTCCTTGCTCAAGAGAAGGCAGCGTCGGCGTCTCCATCGTGAAACTCAATGGGGCAAGTTGATTTGTGACGCTCAGGCTCCCTCCTGGGACTGAAGACTGTGGCAGCATGGTGTAGCGACGGGCATAGGATCTGCCAGGCCTTTGCGTTCTGAATAGGGACATTGTAACCAAGTTACTTTGTGTCCTTTACACCTCCCCACTAGTTACAAACTTGCCACGCTACGAACTTTTAACATTGTCTCAAGCTACGCAGGCCCCACTATTAACATCTATTATTGGCATTGCCTTTGAATTCAGGCTGGGTTTTTCCCCCCTTTTTTTTTTGCTTTCCCTTTTAGTGCTGTTATGTTTGGGTGTGGGGGGGCCTTAGAATTAGGGAGCCCTCTGGGCACTTTCTTTTTTATCCTTCAACCCTCACCTGCGGACACTTGGAGCGGTTGTGCTAGCTTTAGTAGCTATAGCTTGACCAGTACCTGCGGTCCCCTTTTTTTTGTTGTTGTTTTGTTCTTCTTTGTCTTTTTCTTTAATTTATAGCCATACCACTGGAAAGCAGTTTTTTCTAGGGGCGCTTTGGCCAAAAGACTCCAAGCAGACAACACGGAATGGGGGAGGGCTTGAGACCAGATGGGGCCTCTAAATAATGGGTGGGGCAGGGCCTTGTGCTAGAGCAGTTTCCTACGTTTGGATGTTTTTAGTTATCGGTGGGTGAGGGGATTTTCTAGCGGTCAACACATTCATGCCCTGCTCTGCCGCGTTGCCCGACTGTGAGTCTCACCCCAACAGTTGGGGCCAGGGGGAAGCCCCTGATGTTCTTTGTGCTACATATTATTGTTATATATGGGTGCAATGTTGCGATGCCTCCTGGGTTCACAAGATCCCGGGGTACCTCCCCCTTATTTCTTACTTTTGCAGCGATGTTCGGAGAGGAAGCTGGAAGGAGCTTAGCAGGGGGAGGTGGAAAGGTAGGCGCTGGCATGGCTTATATTAGACCTACTGTGCCTTAGCGGAAGACCTTGGGACTTGATCTCTGGTAGGTCAACCTCTTTGCAACCCTCGAGGGATCGGAGAAATAATGAAGTCGAATGCTAGTGCCACGGGCCGTGAACCCAGGAGGCAACCTACAAACCTATAACCCTAATTTGTATTGGATTTATTTACTGGATTAATTAGCTGCTAGGGTAACTGAATGGTTGTGTTTGTTCATAGTAACATAGTAAATGACGGCAAATAAAGACCAGCATGGTCCATCTAGTCTGCCCAGCAAGATGGAAAGAGTAGGTGCACCTGTCGCTCTGTGCAGGCCACCCCTCCCCATGTCTTTGTTTAGGGGTAAACCCACCACTCCAGGTAGGACACCCCTATTTGTTGAGACGTTATATGGTTCAGAAGGTCCCATAACTCACAAGGGCCTGCTCTAAAGCTGTCAAGAACCGCGCCTTTTCTTTATACGCACCAACACTCTGGAATGTCCTTCCTTCCTCAGTCAGAGTCATCATGGATCTATCTACATTCAGGAAAGCCTTAAAGACCCACCTTTTCCAGCTGGCTTATGACCACATAACATAATGAAGAACTACAATTATGCTGTCTCTCATAATCCTGGCCTCTCCGCTCTCTCAGTCTTTATTTTGAGCCCCGACCCTCATCATGTAGCTTAGTGCTCCTCCCCCCCTCACCCCACCTTCCACTCCCTGTCCCCCCTACCACTCCCTCCCCCACCCATTCATGATTGCGGGAAGAAGCCTTTCTTGTCAGGGCATCTGACACACCTTGAGGGAATGGATTTGGGGGGGACTTGGCTGATTGCCGCTGGCTTGCCACTGCGCAGGGGGGTTTGATGGGGACCTGGGCCATATGGGAGTGGTGTTAGCTGGGTAAGTAGGGGAGGGCACAGCACACAATAGCGAGCAAAGGAGGTTGTGTGCCGGGCTGTTCGCGGGATTGAAAATTGATTCTTGTGGGTGACAGGGGGTCGGCCGCGCTCAGAGGGGCCTCGGAGGGGCTTTCTCTGGAGTGGGTAGGTGGAGAGAGCCATAAGGGTTAGAGGAGTAGACTGGGGAGGAGATTGGGTTGGGTACAGTACAATGGGTTTGGGGGGGGGGTCTAGGGTTGGGAGGGGAGGGGGATGGGGGATGGCTAGAGGGAGGGAGAGACTGGGGGTGGAATGGGACCTTTGGGCTATAGGAGCTGGGGAGGTCAAGAATATTGTAGCGACTAGGGGTGGACCTCAGGCTGGGGGGTTCACCTAGAGGATGTTTGGAATATTGGATTATTTGCTGTGATGCACTACACTTCAAGCTGAAAATTGTTTCTTGGAATGTGTGTGGGATAGATAACCCTGTTAAACGTTATAAGGTGCTGCAGGCTTTGGCGAGATTGCAGTGTGATATTGCCATCTTGCAGGAAACCCACCAAACTGCTGAAGAACATGCGAAATTGCAGAGAGCATGGGTGGGGCAGCTTTGGGGTGCCCCGGCGGCGGGGAAAAAAGGTGGAGTGGTCCTATTGATTCATAAAAGGCTGCGCTTTGAACTTGTACAGCAATATGTGGACCCTAAGGGTAGATACATCTTGCTACATGGTAACTTGGAGGGGAGACCAGTGGTGTTGGGTAACCTGTATGCTCCGAATGTCCTGGATAAATCCTTATATGCCCGCCTGGCTTCTAGGGTTGAACAAATGCCAGAGGTTCCTTTGATTTTGGCGGGAGATTACAATGGGGTGTTAGATGTCGAATTGGATACATCTGGAGGTAGGCGGGATAGTTGGCGAGCCCCGGCTACCAAGGCACTTCAGGACCTACGGAGCCGGCTAGGGTTGGTGGACCCGTGGCGTTTGCTCCATCCTTTAGAGCGAGACTTTACCCATCAATCGCGAGCCCATGACTCGAGCGCACGAATTGATTATGTGCTGGTCTCCGAGCGGCTGTTTGCGCAAGTTGGAGAAGCGGAGATTGGCCCAACAGCGGTGTCAGACCATGCACCGGTCTGGGTGGACCTACAGTGGGGGAGTCCTAGCACCTCGCAGAGAATTTGGCGGTTTCCCCTGGGGCTCTACACAGACACCGAATTCCGTACTTATCTTGGACAGCACTGGGGGGAGTTTATGGACGTCCATGAACAACACAGAGATGAGCCAGAGCTGCTGTGGGAAACAGCGAAGGTGGTTCTACGCGGCGATATCATTGCATACGGGGTGCGGAAGCGAAAAATGTTGGCATCGCGAATAGTTCAAATGGAAAAACAGGTCGTAAAGGCCCGGCAGCGGTGCGCGGGGAACCCCACAGGGGTTAACAAACGACTACTTTGGGAGATGCAGTCGGCTCTTAATGAGCTACTTCATCAGAGAGCAAAGAAGTCTTTGATGTACTATAGATATCAGCTTCACTGTTTTGGAGACAAGCCAGGGAAGCTTTTAGCGCGCTGTCTTCGGGGCAGTAGAGGGGCTCGCTCCATAGTGGCGTTGCGGGACGAACAGGGCCATTTGCATAAAAGCAGTCAGGCGATAGCCCACGTGTTTCGCTCCTTTTTTCAGAAGTTATATTTTATTTATTTATTTAACAATCATTTATATCCCGCATCTTCCAGAGTTCAGTTGCGGTTTACAATAAAACAAAATCCACAAAGCATGAGCTTGGTTTTACATCGAACATTATGTAACAATAAACAATATATTGGTTAACAGCATAGGCTAATACATAACAGCATAAAACTGCATATAAGGGAAGTAAAGGGCCCACGACATTAATGGAAAGTTATCTTCAGGGGCTGCGGTTACCCAGGCTAACCGTGGAACAGCGGTCAGCGTTGGATGCACCAGTAAGAGAAGAGGAAATCCATAAAGTTATACTAGGGGCTAGCTGCTATAAATCACCGGGTCCGGACGGTTTTGGGGCAGAGTTTTATAAACTACTAGTTGACCAGGTGGCCCCAGTTTTGACCGCGGTGTATCACCGGAGGGTGGAGCAGGGGAGATTCAGTTGGGGAACGAACCATGCGTTTATTACTTTAATACCTAAGCCCGGTAAAGACTCTACGCAGGCGGCCTCCTATCGACCCATTTCATTACTGAATTTTGATCTGAAAGTGTTGGCGAAGGTTCTGGCTGACCGACTGGCCTCCGTATTAGGGGGCCTGTTGCATGAGTCCCAGATGGGTTTTGTCCAGGGGCGGTATGCTGTGCGTAATTTGCAGAAGATCTTAGCCTCAATAGAATGGGTGCGCGCACGGGATGAGCAGTCATTGTTGATCAGTTTTGATGCGGAAAAGGCGTTCGACCAGGTCAATTGGGATTACATGAAGTTTCTTTTACCTCAATATGGACTGGGCGACTCCTTTAATAAGATGGTGGAGTTGTTGTATGCAAATCCTACGGCTAGCATTTTGTGTAACGGGGTGCTGTCTGACAACTTTAACCTTGAGAGGGGCACTCGACAGGGCTGCCCGCTCTTTCCGTTGCTTTTTGTGCCGACGTTGGATCCGCTGTTGCGGAGTATAGAGGAGTCCAATGATATCCGCGGTGTTCGTATTGGGTCCTATGGTTTCAAGGTGGCTGCTTTCGCGGATGATATCCTCATCCACTTGCGCAGTCCTCAGCAGTCATTGCCGTGTTTGCTTGCCGAATTTTCCCGTTATGGTGAATTTGCGGGATTACGTATCAACAGAGACAAATCGGAAGCCCTGGATATTGGGGGGCGGCTTCAGGGGCACTGGGGAGAGAGCTTCCCTCTGAGATGGGCAGGTGATTCCTTCATTTACTTGGGTATTGAGTTAACCAAAGATATGACAGCACTGTATAAGAGGAACTTTGAGCGAATCCTTTCTAAGGTCCGCTCACAATTACAAGCTTGGGCCCCCCTTCCGTTGTCTTTGTTGGGCAGGGCGGCAGCATTGGGGATGGTGATTTTGCCACGGGTCCTCTATTGGCTGCAAACCCTGCTGGTGTGGTTACTACGCCGTGATCTTTCGCGTATTGAACGTGAGTTCCGTGGGTTTCTTTGGAAGGGGGCCAGAGCACGCATACTGATGAGCCGTTTGCGAGGGGGATGGAGACTTGGGGGAATTGGTGTGCCAGACCTCTGGAACTATGCCCTGGCTTGCCAGGCTAGGCACCTGGGGGATTGGCTCGGCAATACCGATGTGTATACCCCGAGGGGACTCGAGGAGGCTCTTGTGGCACCGCATTCATTGCTGGCGGTCTTACACTTGCGGCGGGTGGTTTTGCCGGGTCGAGTGACGAACAGTGTGTTGGTTCAGGCGGCGCGGCGTACATGGCAGCAGTTGAATAAATTGTGGGGGAGTTCTCCGGAGATTTCAAGTTGGTTGCCGCTGCAGGGGAATGCCCAGTTTTCCCCGGGGTCGGACTCGGCCCCCTTCCGTCGCTGGGAGCAGGTGGGGATACGGTCTTTGGGACATGTAGTCGACTTGGAGGAGCGGTGTAAGACTTTGGCAGTGTTATGTCGGGAATACGATTTGCGCCCCGGAGCTTCCCTGTTTGCGTACTTGCAGCTTTCTCATTATGTGGGTTCTGTTTCGGGAAGGGAATTAATGGTTAAACACTCCACACGGATATTAGAATTTTTTGCCCTGGGGGAGGGGTCCCCACCTACCATAGCAAAGTTAAAAAAAGCATTGCAGCCTTATGTGACGCCACCAAACTATTCGGCAGAAGCCGCCTCGTGGGCGCAGGAACTGGGCTGTGAGGTGACTCCAGGCTCTGTTCGTGCTGCGCTAGGCCGGGTCGCCTAGATAGCGGAAGGGGCTAGATGGCAGGAAATGCAATTCAAATGTATTATCCGGGCCCACTTCTCCCTGAGACGTGCATTGCGTAGTCGCCTTACTACCTATGGCGGGTGTCCGAAATGTGATTGTACGTTGGCGGACTTGGGTCATATGTGGTGGGGTTGTCCCCATATACGTCGCTACTGGCTTAGGATAGGGAATTATCTTAGTGGCTTATTGCAGCAGCAGCTCTGCTGGACAGGGTGACTAGTGGTACTGGATCAGTTAGGACCACTCCACCTGAAGGGTAGATGGCAGAGAATGCTGGTACGGAAGGCATGTCTGGTGGGGAAGAGTCCTGTACTTCGGCGATGGCGAGAGCCGAAGGCCCCCTCCTTTTGGGAGTGGCGTAATGGGTTCCACCAGTTTATGCTTTTGGAACGGAGTGCGAAGAGACACCCCCAGAGTTGGGCTTCCTTTCTCTTGGTCTGGATGCCTTATATTCAAACGCTGGGGCCTAAAGCCCGCAGTGAAATTTTGTGCTTGGGGTAGTGCTGGGCGAGGTACTGACGGGTTCCTAGGAGATATATGTTGGAAGGATAGGACAGGTCCCTAAGGTCCCGGGTGGGTGGGGAGGGAGGGAGGGTTTTAGGGGAGCTTCAGGTAGTATACTGACACATTCTTCTTTCTTAGTATCATTGTAAAACCCTAGGGTGGTGGACAAGAGACAGCCCTGTCCAGGGTACGTTGGATTTCTTTGACTGTAAAATGGAAAAATGATGCAGTTCTTGTAGTTATGTATTGTACCGTGTGATTCTAATAAATAAATTTTTGAAAAAAAGAAGTATAAGATATCCTCGTACAGAAAAACTGTCAAGGTGTAGGGTATAGCTCACCTTGTTGTTAGTTCTCCCTTTCTTTTAAAAGGAGAAGCCTGTTATCTCTAGGGTATGATGGTCCTCAATAGCTCTTGGAGCTAAAAAGATGGATTTCTCTTGCAGTAAGAGATTCATGCCCAGAGTCAAGGATTGAGTCAATGCATGACTGGTATCTCAGCATGGATGAGATGAACCTTAGATGCTTCTGTTAAAAAGAAGTAGGCTCAGAGGTTCTAAACCTCACACAGAAAACAGAGAATAGAAATATCAGAAACCCTGCGACTGCTGGGCTTGCTGAGGCTGTTGAGGTCTTGATTTTCTTAGCCTGGTTTGATGTTGCCTGTCTTTGGAAACATCTGCATGATGGGTAGGAGATGGATAAAAAATTTTTCCCTTAGGGGGATAAAGCTTTTTAGGAGATTTTTTATTAGCTGGGATAGAGGAAAGTTTTGACAATCCTCTGACAGTAAGAGCAGCAGTGTTTAACTGAGTAGCTTGAAATAAAGCATCCTTGTTAAAGAGATTTTCACCAGTACAAGGAGTATTTCCCAGCCTTTCTTGTACCCATCTGTCCAAGTCTGAAGCTTGGAGCCAGGCCAGGCGTCGTGCTCCTATGGCTATAGCAGAAGTTCTGCTAATAGACTCAAAACAGTCTAGGGAAGCACGATTAAGGAACCTAGAGATATTTTGAGCATGATTGACTAGTAAGAATAGTCTGCTCTTTTATGCTCTTGAAGAAAAGGGTTCAAAAGCTTTAAGCTCTTTGTGACCTCTTCAAGAGATAATCCCGTATGAAAATATATGAGATAATTCTTGCTGAAAGCATGGATGCCTGGAAGCATCGATGTCCAAAGGCATCTAAAGTCCTAGACTCACGACCTGGCAGATAAGAGGAGTGCTTCTTTGCACTCTTAATACACCTCATTGCTGATTCTACAACAATAGAATGATGAGGAAGTTGAGTCTTTTGAAAACCTGGAGAAGGTGGCACTTTGTACCTAGTTTCAAGTGTCTCAGTATGTGGTGATACCGTTAAAGGAGTTTGCCACATCTTTAAAAGTAGATCTTGTAAGATCTGATGCAAAGGAAGCATGATTAGCTCCTTTAGCAACCAGGGGGATTGCAGGGTCTCTGAATCCCCTGGTAAGGATTCTTCACCAGGTATAGAAATGGCAAGTAACCTCACCATATCAAGCAGAAAAGCTTGAAAAGAAATCTCCCCTGAGGACCACCCTCTAAAATGAGGGGTAAAGGCTAGACTTGTTGAAGATTCAGCTTTGGTACCGATGGGCTCATCCCAGTCATCGGTATCGGAAGACTTGAAAGGATGAAGCATCGGATTTTCCCTAAATCGATGTCTTCGGTACCACCCGAAGTCGGTACCGAATCATCCATGCTAGGGATAGATTCCAGGCTCGGCATCGAAGGAATTGAGTCTGTCGAAGCAAGCATGGATGGTACCGATACCGATACTAAAGGAACGGTCTGCAGTAACGACCGAAGTAACAGAGAGCGCTAGACTACGTTCATCGGTGAGGAGTGTTTCATCCATCACCGTAGCCGATGCCAGGGTGTCGGTACCGCTTGAAGCGGCCACAACCACCGAGCATGGCCCAGGTATGTTCACTAAGGTGAGAACCCCGGGAACGACCTGAAGCCCCGTTAATGCTTTGGAGCCCGAAGACTCCCGCCGGGGCTTTATTGCCAAAATGTCCTCGAGGGCAAAGCCGGAGCAATCTCGATACTGGAAAGGAGATCTACCACTCGAGGACTGGCTAGTCTTTACAGACTTTTGTTTGGTTACTTGATTCTGTGGGGATATTCTAGCTGGTGACATCGAGTGCGATGTGAACCGGGTATCGAGCTGTGCTCGATTCCGAAGATTTCTTCTGTTTGAACTCCAGCAGGAAAGACACTCCAGTGAGGAATGGTCAGGACCCAAACATTTTAGACACCAAGTATGGGTGTCTAAAAAAATATTTGTACCGCCACACTTAGAGCATTTCTTAAGGGTAGTGGCTGGCTTTTCCATAGCGGAAAAATAGAGGCCTAGTGGCCTAGAAACTGTCAGACACTAACAGGAAAAAAGTTCTGTCAAAAAGAAGAAATTATTTAGAAAAAACATAAGAAAAGCACCGGCGGCGTTGAGGGAAGGCAGACGCAACCACAATAAAGTAAGAATAAAAAGAAGAATTTTCTGCGGTGACAGGAATACATCCTGCCGGCTCCGCGGAAAACGGAAAACTGATGAGAGGGAAGTGTTTAGGCGGGAAGGCAGCGTGCATGCATGTGGGATACTCCCAAAGGCTTTCTTTTTGGACGCTAGGGAGCGTTCCCGCGCAGGCTCCGTCGGTACCGACGTACCCATATGTGAAGACTCATTCCTGCTTGTTCCTGGAGATCATAGTATATGATGGCAGATAAAGACCAGTCTACCCAGCAAGGCGGCAAAAGCAGGTGCACCTGCCGCTCCATGCGAGTCACCCCTCCCCATGCCTTTGTTTAGGGTTATACCCATCTCTCCGTGTAGGTCACCCCTATTTGTTGAGATATAAGAGATAGTTATGTTTATTTTGATTTTATCCTGTTGCTATAAAGGGATCTACTGTATCTGTCCCATGCCATTTTGAATTCTGTCATTATATTTGCCACAACCACTTCCATCGGGAAGGCATTCCAAGCATCCACCATCATTTCAGTGAAAAAGTATTCCCTGACATTGCCTTTTAGTTTAACCCCTTGCAGCTTCATGTTATGCCTTCTAGTTTTACAGCTTCCCCATCTTTGGAAGAGGCAGGTTTGTTCATTAATACTCTTAAGTATTTAAAGGTCTGAATCATATCTCCCCTGTCTCTCCTCTCCTCCAGAGTGTACATATTTCGGTCTTCAAGTCTCTTCTCATAAGTCTTCTGACGCAGGCTCCAAATCATTTTGGTCATCTTCCTCTGAACTGTTTCCAGTATTTTTATACCCTTTGTGAGATAGGTCTCTGAACACAATATTCCAAGTGAGGCTTTAGCAGCGACTTGTACAGTGGCATTAGTACCTCTTCCTTTCTGCTGGTAGTTCCTCTTTGTATGCAACCCAGCATTTTTGCCACTGCCTTGTCACACTGTTTCATCACTTTGAGATCCTCAAACAATCACTCTGAGGTCATTCTCCTGGTCCGTGCACACCAACCTCTCGCCCCCTATCATATACAATTCCCTTGGATTTTTGCTTCCCAAGTGCATGGCACTGCACTTCTTCATATTAAATCTTAACTGCCAAGCATTAGACCATTCTTCCAGCTTTTGTAGATCTTTCCTCATGTTCATTCCCTCAGGGGAGTCCACTCTGTTGCAAATTTTCATGTCATCTGCAAAAAGACAGACTTTTCCATTCAGTCCTTCAGCAATATCACTCTCAAATACATTGAACATTACCAGTCCCAAGACCAAAACTGGGACACACCACTAATCACTTTCCTTTCATCAGAGTGAGTTCAGTTTACCATCATCTTCTGTCGTCTGTCAGTCAGCCAATTTCTGATCCAGTTCACCACTTTGGGACCTATCCCCAAGCTGTTGAGTTTATTAATAAGCCTCCTATGAGGAACAGTATCAAAGGCTTTGCTGAAATCTAGTTAATTCACATCCATCGCATACCCTTGATCTAGTTCTCTGGTCACCCAGTCAAAGAACGCAATCAGATTTGTTTGGCAGGACCGTCCTCTGGTAAAACCATGTTGCCTCGTATCAGGCAACCTGGTTGGTGTCAAGAAAGTCCACTATTCACTCTTTCAGGAGCGCAACCATTACTTTTCCCGCCACCGAGGTAAGGTTTACTGGCCTGTAGTTTGTCACTTCTTCCCTATTACCACTTTTGTGAAGAGGACCACATCAGCCCTTCTCCAGTCCTGTGGAACCTCTCCTGTCTCCAAGGATCTATTAAAAACATCTTTTAACGGCCCTGCAAGCTGTTCTAACAAATCATCTTCTGTGAATGGTGTGGTATCTACTCCATTCCCATTTGTATATTTGTCAATCAGAGGTAGTCATTCTCCAGGATTTTTTCCCACATATCCGTTCCCAGCACTTTTGAGTCCTGCAATTCCACTTCTGATTTTCCTCCTCTCCCGAATATACCTGAAAGGTTTTGTCGCCACACTTCACATCTTTAGCCATCTTTTCTTCTGCCTTTGATTTTGCTATCCTTATTTCTCTTTTAGTTTGATCCTGTATTCTTTTGTGTTCCTCTTTTTGTGAACTTGCAGCTCCACCCAACAGCACAACAGTACGCCCTGATATTAAACTTGTATATAGTTGTCCAAACCTGTAAATAGGTGTCGAGCAGCTCTGGTCGACATTGTACTTCTGCGACCGACTGCTCAGCCTGTATATAATTACCCAACCTTGTAAATAGTTTCCAAACAGATCTGGCCAACATTGTATATCGGCGACCAGATTGCTCAGTTTGTACACAGTTACCCTGGTATGTCCCAAGTTGCAATACCTGTTCATTATAAGTACGGCACAGACTCTACCTGCACTGTACAAATTAGAGTTAACTGTAAACCACACTGATTTTAAAGAGCGCAGTATATAAGAGATATTAATAAATAAATAAAATAAACTTCTGAATTTTGAGAAACCTGTGTTTTTTTACTTTATTTATTGTAGCCACTTCTTTGGAGAACCAAATAGGTTTCCTTTTCCTCTTGTTTTTATTTACTTTCCTTACATATTTATCTGTTGTCCCTTTTATTGCCTCCTTTAGTTTAGCCCATTGCAATTGCAATTCCACTTCCCTTATCCCCTCTCACCCTGCCAACTCCTCCTTCAGGTACTTGGCCATTTTACTGAAGTCAGCGTTTTTGAAGTCTAGGACTTTGAGCTTTTTGTGATTGAACTCCACCTTGGCTTTTATTTCAAACCACACCATGTGATGATCGCTGCTGTTCACATGGGCACCCACCCAGATATTTGACATGCTATCTCAGTTAGTGAGCACTAAATCCAGCATCAAGCTTTCCCTGGTCGGTTCTATCACCATTTGTCTAAGTAACGCATCTTGGAAGGCATCCACAATTTTTATTTATTTATTTATTTATTTACATTCTCTTATATACCGCGCTATTCTGCATCAGTGCGGTTTACATTGAACAAACTGAAATTACATTGAACAGGGCATTATAACTTGGAGATAACTATTTTACAGGGAACATGGGCTATTGGGGGGGGTTTAAGTGGCTTGCCCAAGACCACAAAGAGCACCTGTGGGACTAGAAACCCCAGTCCTTCCAGCCCAAGGTTGCTGTCCTCTAGTGGGATTTGAACCCCTGACCTTCCGGCCTGAAGTACCTTGCCCCAACCACTAGGCCACTCCTCCACCCAGATAGCATACTCCAATCCAAATTGGAGTATGCCTTCTTTCCAGATGGCATACTCCAATCCAAATCAAGTAGATTGAAGTCACCCAATATGATCACTTCTCCCTTCATGGATATCTTTGCAATACCAATAATCAATTCGCTATCCATTTCTTTGGTTTGAGTTGGAGGCCTGTAGACTACACCAGTATGGATGACAGTGCCATCTCCTCTTTCCAACACAATACACAGTGCTTCTTCTTTTCCCCATGTCACCTGCATTTTAGCAGCTTTAATACTGCTTTTGACATATAGGGCTACTCCTCCTCCTTTTCTACCCTCTCTATCTCTTCTATAATCCCATTCATGTGACTCGTTAAACCATATTTCTGTAATGGCCACAATGTCCAGGTCCATTTCCACCTTTAGGGCTTCCAGGTCAGGAACTTTGTTAGCTAGGTTTTTAGCATTTGTGCTCATTGCTTTCCAGCATTTGTTGACTGGCTTGCCTGTATTTTGCATGAATTTTGTTCTACACACCTCTTCCCACTTGCCATTGATGTGTGGTTTAAAAGTGTGGCTGTTTCCAATGTTATGCTTTTGCTGGGAGTGGCATCCTGAACATGTCCTTCTCCATCCGTCACCCCTTTTTCCTAGTTTAAATGCCTGTCCACATACTGCCTGAATTTTTCACTTAAGATCCTTTTCCCTGCGATGGAGAGATGTAGTCCATCAGCACCAATATAATCTTTTGTTGACCCATCTGTTTCCAACAGAGACCATGCTGGAATACTTCCCAGCATCCAATAGGAAAGCCTTTAAGAGCACTCCACCGCACCTGTGTGTCTCCTTCCCAACTCCTCTCCTCAGTTGAATTAGTAGCTAAGAGGAAGAGAAAAAATAAACCAACCCTACAACTCCTAGGTGAGGAGGGCAGATTGTGAAGACTGATTTCTGCTATTCCCAGAGATCACCTGTTACAGATGAGTAACTATCTCCAGGAACAAGCAGGAATATAGTCTTCACATATGGGACTCACTAGCTCCCAGGAACCAGACTGGCATGGGGGGAGAGCTGTGTGATCCCTGAGGCTAAAGCTTAGAGCCGAAGTGCGGACACAGTATGGCCTGTTGGACTCAATTCCAGAAGGCTATAACCATCTCTAATGAAAGTCTGGTCTCTTGAAGACAACCAGGATGGAGAGTAGGAGTTGAGTAAGTCCCAAAGAGATGCTGGAGTACAACTTGGCCAGACAGCATCCTGATGGGAGTCCTTGTCCAGACAATAATGTGCAGCGAAAGTATGAATGGAGGACTAGGTAGCTACCTGACAAATCTCCTGAACCCCACTATGTCTGTCCCATGTCATTTTGAATTATTTCACTGTGTTTGACCCACCACTTCCATCGGGAGGGCATTCTAAGCATCCAGCACCCTTTCAGTGAAAAAGTATTTTCTGACATTGCCTTTCAGTTTACCCCCTTGCAGCTTCATGTTATGTCCTCTAGTTTTACAGCTTTCCGGTCTTTGGAAGAGGTGTTTGTCCATTAATACTGTAAGTATTTAAAGGTCTGAATCATATCGCCCCTGCTCCTCTTCTCCTCGACCTCTGCAACACTGGCCCTGGCGGACCCTAACTGCCGCAACTGTTCAAGAGTGACCTGCACCACCTTTATGCTTGGCAAACGTATGGAAGCGGGATCAAGAGGCTTAGCGAACTCCAGTGCACAGCCCTCTCAAATACCTTTGAAGGCCCATGGGTCCGACGTGATCTGGAGCCAGGTTGGGTAACAGTCCCATAACAGACCCCCTCTGGACTCCACCACTGCCTGGGCCCACCTCGCTTTATTCCATCTTCTTCAGGGCCAAGGAGGAGGAGGCGAAGAGGTATCCACGCCCCATTCCATGAAAGCCTTGGTAGACTTGTCCACAAGAGGGAACCATCCCTATGGTACGGAGCAAACCGTGCCACACGGAATCAGTGAAATCTCTCAACTGACCCCGTGCCAGCACCAGGGAGTGCTGCTGTTTCTACTTGTCCTCGGGCAGGCGCCCCCCTTTGGACTCCCACAAGTCCTTCACTAGCTTCTCCAATGCCACTCCAAACAGAAGCTTGCCCTTAACTGGTAGCTTACTCCCACGTCTTGGAGGAGACTTCCGCCAACCAGTTACACAACCAGAGGTAGCGGAGTGCTGCTACCACTGAAGCTATGCTCTACAAGAGTCTTTGGATAAGAATGCAGAAGGCATCTGCTTGGTAAGCAGCGCTGGACTCCCACTTTTCCATTGTCGGCGCCTCCGGCCCCTGAGGCTGCTCTGCCAGCTCCAGAACTCCCTGTGCCCTGCTAGGGCATGCTCTGGCCACAACAGCTCCACCAATGGAGGCTTGTAAGGAAAGGGCATTGCCATCCATTGCCTGCTCCAACAAAGTATCCAATTTTCTGTCCTCAACCTCCCTGAGGGCCAAAATGCCCTCTGTGGGGATAGTAGACTTTTTGGTCACCGCCTACAGCACAGAATCCACCTTATTTATTTGATGCTTTTTATAAACCGCCTTTCAGTTTTATCAAAGCGGTTTACAATAAAACATAACAATGGTTTACATAGAACGGAACAGCATCAACTATTTACATTTAACAATTCTCAGTTCCTTATGTGGTACAATAACCTAGTACTTTGTTTAGTGTGGTAACTTGTTGTGGCTGGGGCTGTGGTTGGAGGTTTTATTGTTAAGGTTGTGTGTTTTCTAAGGTGTCAAAGTGCTCTGTAAATAGGCATGTTTTTAGATACTTTCTGAAGTCAGCGATATCTGAAATTGTCTCAAGTGATGCAGAAGCAATTTCCAAAGCGATGGAGTATAATATTTAAACACTCTAGGAAGCGCCAAGTGAGAAATGCATGTCGATATAGAAGCTGTCAAGAGTGTTCTGGTGGTGTTTCCTCCTTGATTGAGTTCTGGAATCCTTTTGACTATGTCATTTAGACATTTGGCGGACTGGCCATCATTATAACTTTGTATTTTATGCGTGAACAAATGGGGAGCCAGTGAAGGGATTTAAAGATAGGGGTGATATGATCATGTCTTTTTGTTCCGGTGATTAATCAGGCTGCTGTGTTTTGTGACAGTTGTAGAGTTTGGGTTGCACATTTGGGTAGACCTTGAAGAATTATGTTGCAGTAATCTAACTGTGGGGTGATTATTGCCTGGCAGAGTGAAAATGGATCTGGTCAAGTATGGGTCATAGGTTCTGCAGGATCTTCATCTTGTATATGCTCTGGAAGCTGTTTTGTTGATGTGGGATTCAAAATTGAGCCTTTTGTCTAGGAGTATTTCTAGATATTTTACTTCACTCTTCACTGGAACTGGACGGTTTCCTATTAGCAGATTATGTGGGGGGTTAAATGCGGGGTCTCTTGTGATTACGAGGGCTTCAGATTTATTGTAATTGATTGTTATATTGCATTGTGTTAGCTATTCTGTGACTGCTGACATGCAAGAAGAGATGCTGGAATAGATAGGGTTCCTGGTGTCAAGTGTGGAGTATATCATCAGGTCATCTGCATATAGGTGGTATTGTATGTTATGTTCCTGTATAATTTTGCAGACTGGTTGTATGTATATGTTGAAAAGGAGGGCGGATAGTGCTGACCCTTGAGGAAGTCCTTGATGTAGTGGGAAAATCTTAAGTTGTTTTTGATCTTCACCTGAGTCTTTCTCTTGGACAGTTGGGATTGAAACCATGTCAATGGGATTTATTTATTTATTACAAACTCTTATATACCGCACTATTTGGGATCAGCGCGGTTTACAGTACAACAAAAGACCAGAACAACAAGCTGTTTGGTTTTACATTGAACAGGAAAACGAACTTGGATAATACATGGGGAAAATTTAACTGAAACAATTTACAAAGTATTTACATGTACATATAACAGTATTATTCTTAAATAAGGTTGGGTGTTCAATGAGGGTTGGAGGTCAGGAAGGTGATAGGGTGTTCTGGTAGTAGTTGGGGAATAAATGGGATTTGATTGCCTTTCTGAATGAGGTTAGATCAGGGATAGCCCGAATTTCGGGTGGTAAAGTGTTCCAGCACTTAGGGGCATAGAAACTGAACGCCTTGTTAGATGTAGCTCGTGTGCATTTAGTTGCTGCCTTAGGGATTATTAGCGAGTTTGTAGATATAGTTCTCCTGGATCTGTTAAGTGGAACAGTCTGAATGTCGCTTATTCCTATTTCCATCAGCCTGTCCAGTAGTATGGAGTGTATTATTGAATCGAATGTGGATGTTATGTCTATGAATATAAGTAGGAAGGCCTGGCTTGATGTTTTCGATCCCTTTAAGAACCTTGGGGGAATAGAGGCGCTCTCTCTCAAGTTCCAGCAGAGGGGTAAGGCACGCCATGTTTCTTGTCCCCCTCAGACCGGCCCACGAGAGGTCCCACTTATTCCGATTATCTCTGAATCACTCTATGCCAAGAAAACCCCTGTTGCAACCTTCTGATGGCCTGCCACAGTGGATCTTGTCTGGCATCCCTTCGAGGGTCCTCCAGTAGGCATATTAAAAACTTTAAACAATTGGGCTATTAGGGTTGCCCCCCTTCATGGCAGACGGCTCGTACAATAAGAGACTATCCAAAGCCTGCTATTTTCTTGCTGTGGGAACTAGTCTTCTTGCAACTCCTCCTGCATCCCCCTAATCTTTGGAATGCAGGGAGCCCATTCTTCCCCCCGGGACCTCCTCAAGGTGGCACCTGCTGGCTAGTGGCTTACCCTCCTGAAGCCACTGAGCAGCTGTTGCACACTTCTTGCCTCTTTCTGACCCTGCAAGAGGGGTGCCCCCAGAATGCCTTATGCCTGGGAAGAACAAATTTGGGGCAAAAGCCTCCCGAGCCCTTACTCGAATCATACCTGTGATGTGGAGGGCCCGGGAGAGGAGCGGTCCACTGAACAATTCTCCACCACCGGTAGCATGGAACTCACTCCTCCCTCAAGCTGGGCAACTGCCATTGCCACTACTGGAAGAGAAGCCTGTCCCCCTGTGGCTTGCACTACACCCTCAAAAGGGTCCCTGAGGGCCTTGCACGACTAGAATTAGCTGTGCAGTCCTGAACTTTGGAGAGGTTATTTTTTGTGGCATTTTTCTGGCAGATTGCACTTTTCTGAAGTCATTTTGTATTTTAGCCTCTCCAACCTGCTTCTGTCAGGTGTACTGGGGATTAAGCCCATGATCCTGCTGTCTAAAGGCTAGTGACCTACAGGTGAGCCATGGAGTAGGCTTTTTTTTTTTTGTATAGATCATGCTGCTAAAGAAACAGGCAAATGCCCTTCTTTGAGACCGCTTCCTGCCTAGTCCCGCACACTAAACACTGCGGTCTGGTTGGCATGGTGAGAGGCGTAGCAGTCCCTACTCACTGGGAACCCCTGAATGCCCAGGAATAACCACTAATCTTTAGCCGGGCAGTGGATGAGTACCAGATCCAAAAATGCCCTCCTGACTCTTGGCTCAGAGAAGTGCAACACAAGCTAAAATAAAAGTTGAAAGAAAGCAAAATGAAAGTAAATGGAATCAGTACTGAAATAAAAAACTGTCCCTAAGGAAAGGAAATAAAAAAAGTGCATTCCGCATTCTTATGCCCCCCTTAGGTAATCGGGTGGCTGACCTCCCGGGTGCCAAAGACCGCGTGGACGGAAACCGCCACAGGGCCTGACTAAAAGCATGCTGAAACTCCTGTACCACTGCACAGCCCCCACACACGTGTTTGCAGGCCACACTCCTCAATCAAGTGTCCCGGCGGTGTAACGGAGCTGCTCTTGCCTGCTCTACGCCACTCTTACCTGCTCTACGCCGCTCTTACCTCAGATCAAAACCACAGCTCCCTTGTGCTCAGCCCGCACTACTAGGCTTCGGCGCCGAAGGGAGAAACAAATTTGAGGCTGCTAGTGAAAATGGGATCACACACGCGGCAACGGCTCCTCGCCCGATCACGGGTTTATGAGCTGCCGGGAGACTCAGGCTGCAAGGGCCCTCACCAAAGACAACCCCCAAACTCCCTGAGAAAGGGTGAGGGGGAGGGGGAGGGAGGCAACGAGTAACCTCTCCTGTTCTGCCGGTTCGCCTTAACCTCTGCCCCCTGCAGCCTATGATCCTGTTCTTTGTATTCAGATCCTGTTTATTCTTTTTCTCTTTTTAAACTATACCAAACAAAAAAAAAATATTGCACCTGACAGAGGAAATAAAATTCAAACCCTAAGCCTAGCTCCTTAGCTGTCCCTTCATGAGCCCAGTACCCTGTCTCACTACCTCCCCTCCAGCTGCTTGGAGACTGAACATACTGGGGCAGGTAGGTAGGGCCAGCTGCCTAAATACTATGAGGTCATCAAAAGATGACATGCTCTGTCTCCAAGCTTCTGGAAAAGGTACAATACCCAGAGGTTGGGACTGAACTGGAGGGACGATAAGGAATGGGCATTCTGGATAGAGAAACTACAACAGCAGAATTATGAGCATAAAAACAAGCTGGGAAAGTAGCTTGCCAGTAAGATGAGGGCACAGAAGATCCAGCAGAGTATCATGAAGATCCGCAATAGGCAAGGAGAGCTAGAGTTCTCCATTGCCAAGATACAAAAGACCTTTGTCGATTTCTACCAAAAACTATACTCATCTGTGATAGAGGAAGGGGGAAGAGGCAGGGAAGAAATTCCTGCAAGACCTTCCATTAGAGAAGTTGCAAGAAGCAGAAAGGGAAGAGCTAGGGAAGGAGATAACAGTGGAGGAAGTTAGAATAGCCATCCAGGGATTAAAAGAGGGGAAAGCACCAGGATTAGACAGATTGATGGCCTGCTTCTATAGAATGTTTGGGGGAGAGATAGCAGGGACTGTGATGGAGATGTTCAATACCATGGTTAAGGGAGGAGGGTTGCCCAGGTCAATGGCGGTATTACCTACACCAGGCAAGGATTCAACGATCTGTGGATCATACTGCCCAATTTCCTTAATAAATCTAGATGCCAAGATTTTGGCCAAAATCCTAGCTGGCAGGCTCTAATGTTACCTCCCACAATTAGTAGGGGCGGACCAAACTGGGTTCATACCAGGGTGGCATGCGAGAGACAACGTGCATAAGTAACTCAACATATCCTTCCTTATCTTAACCTGCCAGGTTAAGGAAGGATAAGATAAGGAAGGAAACCTTCCAACCGCCGAGAAGATTCCAACCATTCAACAAAGAACTAATCCTGAAATCAGCAATCCCACTAATAACCTCACCAGCACACAACCCAGACGAACTAGTCTCCAACTGGAATGAGATACTCAGCTCAATCGCTGTTCGCCCATCAAATAACAAATCTCAAGGGAAACGACACACAGCAGCCTGGTACTCTACTGAGTTGAAAGCCTCACTCGCGACACTAAGAAAACTTGAGAGACGCTGGCGCCGCTCACGCTCAGAAGTAGACCAAAGTGCATACAACTTACAACTCACAGCACACCGTACCGCAGTGACAGAAGCCATGAGACGTTACCACGCCGACACTTTAAAGAGATCCCTCAACAAACCTCGTGACTTGTTTGCCCTCGTTAAGCGACTTACAACAGAACCTGCATCAGAACAAGCAAACAGAATCCATCCTCAAACATATGCGGACTATCTACAAACCAAACTCTGTCAGATAAACAACAACCCTGTGTCCAGCACTATCCTTCAGCCTTACAATCAAACACCACTCACTACCTTCACGACTCCATCCAAACAATGCATCGAAGACACCATAACAGCCATCAACACGACTACTGCACAATCTGATCCATGCCCGGCTTTCTGGATCAAAGAACTACGGACTGACCTCAGTCCCCTCATATCCAGACTCATGGAACAATCGTTCACAACGGGTGCTTTCCCACGCACCCTCAAACACACATCAATAAGACCTCTACTAAAAAACAACAAACTCGACCAACAGAAACCGGAATCCTACAGACCGATAGCAAGCATACCAATGCTAGCAAAAATAATGGAAAAGGAAGTTCAGAGACAAATACAAGATCACATTGATTCCAATGCACCACTGGATCCATGCCAACACGGATTTAGAGAAGCCCACGGAGTTGAAACCCTTCTTACCACACTCTTCAGCAGCATAATATCAGGCATCAACAATACCCGCCAAGGCTTTGTCCTTGTCTTCCTTGACATCGCGGCAGCATTTGATTCCGTGAGCCATGAGCGCCTCCTAGAATGCCTCAATGAGAAAGGAATCTCCGGTAAAGCACTCGAGTGGTGCAGGTCCTACCTCTCGGACAGATGGCAGCAGGTACGATCCAGAGACACATCATCAGATCCATTCCACCAAAGCCAAGGTGTCCCACAAGAATCCTCCCTCTCCGCCTTGCTGTTCAATATATACATGCAACCTATCTGCAACCTGATCCGGTCTTTCAACGTTAACTGCATGATATACGCAGATGATGTGCTATTATACACGCCTTTTGCAACAGAAAACCCCGACCTCTCATCAATAACATGCTGCATAAATGAAATATCCAATTGGCTACAATCCCAAAACCTCCGGATTCAACACAAGAAGACGGAGGTGATGTTCATTACAAGGAACCGTAACTTCACTGCGCCGGCAGTACTAAAAGTGAAGGACGCAGACCTCCAGATCAAATCCGCGATCAGGTACCTCGGCGTCACACTAGACCAGAACCTAAATATGCAGGCACATATAAGTAACACTGTAAGGGCAGTATATCATAAAATTAGATCCCTTAGATACCTGCGATCTCTGCTTGAGCCAGATGATTTCAGGACTATCTATCAGGCACTAATCATCCCACATTTCGATTATGCGAATGCAATACTGCAGGGACTCCCCCAAACCACTCTAAACCCACTGCAAATGGCAATGAACACCGCAGCAAGAGTTCTACACGGAGCATCCAGGAAAGACCATGTCTCACCCATTATGAAACAACTCCACTGGCTCCCGATTCAAGGTAGAATTACATTTAAGACCTTGCTACTCACCTTCAAAGCCACCAAAGGTCTCTCGTCAGCATCACTAACAGAGCTAATCCAGATGACACCCCACAATAGGGACAGAAGGTCAGTAGCACAAAACACCTTGATAGTCCCAAGATCAATAACTCAATGCACCAAGTCAACATCCAGCAGGGCCTACAAATTTTATGCACCAATGATCTGGAATAACCTCCCTCACAACATCCGAACAATCACAGACATATTCCAATTCAGAAAGGCCGTGAAACACTACCTCTTCCTCCTACATTACCCGGAAACCAATAGAAGCTCAGTACCAACTGCTGAAACCACCCAAATCTCCACTGTCTGAAACCATACGAGCACATGACTAGTCTGTGAATTGTATATATTGTTATTGTATATAGTTCCCCTGTTAGCCAAGTTGAATTTCCTGTTCATATGTAAACACAAAGTACTATTGGAAATGTGTGTGTTCATTGTTTACTGTAAACCGCGCTGATGCCGAATAGCGCGGTATAAAAGAGACTATAAATAAATAAACCACCATATTTATGGCGGTCGATGCTGAAAAAGCATTTGACAGAATGGGGTTTATGTTTGCAATTGCTACGCCGGATGGGGATTGGGGATACCTTTCTGATCGGGCTACAGTCACTGTGCCATGGTCCTAAAGCCCAAATAAGAGTCAATAGCAAATACTCAGAAGAGTTTGCCTTGGGGCGGGGAACTAGGCAGGGCTGCCCTCTGTCTCCCTTATTGTTCGCCCTAGTCATAGAACCACTGGCAGTGGCAGAGCAGGCAGCAAGAGATATTAGAGGGGAGGAGGTGGGGGCACAGAGTATAAAATGGCACTCTATGCGGATGATATAATATACACCATTACAAAGCCATTGGTTTCCTGCCTAACCTCATGCTGTTGACAGAGAAGTATAGTGGAATATGGGGGTAACAAGATCAGTCTGTCAATAACTGAAATTCTAAAAATAGTACTGGATAACCAGCTGGAGGAGAGACAAAGCCGCCTTCCCATTTAAATGGGGAAAGACCTCCATTAGGTATCTGGGGATAAAGTAGGGAGGGAGGGGGGGGGGAAGAAAGATGGGAAGAGGGGCAGTGAGGATGAGGAGTAGAAGGTGGTAGAATAGGATAGGCTTTGGACGGAGGGGCTACTACAGAGTACCTCCTCCATGGGGTAATATCCAGGGGGACACTTTATAAACCCCAGGATGTTGAAAGTTTGTGTGTATGTTTATATGTTTTTTTTCTGGTTGGCATCTATAAGTGTACATAATGTATTGTAACCATGAAAAGATAATATGGAAGATGTAAAGGTGGATAATGTCATGTGTTTATGTAGAACATGAAGGAGAGGGAGGGAGGGGGCAGGGGAATGCTGTATTGCTAATGGGGTGGGAAGGGAGGTATAGATGGGGCTTGGGGTTCTGGAGTTGGATTGAAGGGCTGCAGTGCCCGGACTGGAGAAACAGGGGGCCTTGGACGAGACTATAAGGAGTGAACCCAGGACACCGAGATTTTTGGATCTGGAGATTTAATGGGGGTAGGTTGTGGCAACAGGCATGAATGGACTGGGCTAGATGGGAGAAGATGCAAAGGGGGAGGAGATGGGGGAAAGGGGAGGGGCAGTTGATGCTGTAATGTGAAATAATACGGGGGGGAGCCTGTTTTTTCTATTTTGTTTATATGAAAAAATGTTTTTGCAATAAAGTACAAGTTCAAAAAAAGAAAACAGCATCTTATATACATAAAGTTATAACTTATATACATGGTGAATGTAGAGCTGGGTAAGAGGTTACAAGGGAAGTGAGCATGGCACTCTGAAAAGTTTTTCTTCCAAAACAGTCCAGTGTCTGAACATTCCTGCCTGGGAGCACCAAAGAATGTTTCTTAGAACTTCTGAACCTTTTGAGAGCAATTGGTGTGGAAGTTGGGGGCTTCTCGAATTCCAGAGCCTTCAGAACTCACTAGAACGACAACTCAATGTACCAACTGGAAGTACAGTGACGGGGGAGGTGTCCCTCCCATGCTCTCATCTATAACTTTAAAGGATGCAGTGCATGGGCACTGTCACCACCTCCCTTGGGGGCCATAGAGTATTTCAGGATTTCCAATTCGTCTATCCTTGGTTTGTCCTCCATCTTCAAAGAAAATGGCATGGCCTTGACCATATCTCGTACAAAATCCTGGAATGTCATATCCTCAGTAAGAGAATTCATTCTTTCATGAGGCAAAGGATCAGAAGGGAGCTCCTGCCATCTATCCTCTGATAGGCCATTTGACTCCTCATTTGTAATCCAGATTTCTGAATCAGAGTCAGAGAGGAAATCAAATTACTTTTGAGCCTCTGCCTGGTCAACTCTCCTTCCCCTTAGTGATCTGGAGCTCCTTTGGGAGCACTGATTCACCAATAACCTCACAGGCACTGGGGTGCATTGGTCCCCTGTCCTGTAGAGCGATATTGGCCATGTAGGAATCTACGTCGGGGCCCTTTGATGTTGACGCCTATCCCACAAGCACATTGGGCTTTTCAGGGACATACTCAATGCAATTAGGTGGCACGGCAACATTCATTGAGGCTTGGACATGCTGTATGGCGAAGAGCATTGTGATTCTCTCATCAGCCTTCAGAAGGCAGTTCACCATATCTGTCATCTCCAAAGGTACAGGGGGGCAGAGCAGAATCGACTGATGTTCCTGGAATCTGAGGGGGAATATCGGCAGGCTGGTCTTGGCTAAGGGAAGGCCATTGCTAACCCTGTAGAACAGTGAGGTTGAGAATTTCTCCCTTGAGGGCAGCTTGGAAAGGCACTCCTGCAAACCCTTAATGTTCTCAGCAGCATGTCTCAGAGGACTCTGATATCAATGCACTAGGCCCAATGTTCCACATCCTTACCCTTCAATGCCAATGAAGATGAAGCCTTCCTTGCCCTCAGGGAAATATTGATTGATGAACGATGGCTCTGGAGGTCTATGGGTACTTGGCTCTGAGTGGGCTCAAAAGCTCCTCCATGTTGATGTACCACCAGTGTCCAGTGCAGCCTTGGAAATCAAGACCGACGCTGCCGGATAGACTTAGAAGCGCCAAAAAGGATTGCATTGCTTTTCTTGATCTTTGAGCCCTCATTTTGTCATCTGCAAATTAGAAGAGGGCTTATGATTAGGGCCAAAGCACTGGAGGCACCATTTATGAGTGTCCGTAATGGATATGGGTCCTCAAGCACCTAGTATACTTCTTGAACCTGCTGGCAAGTTTTTGGGACATGTCGCCCGGAAAAAACAGCTGCAGTGAAATCAAACGCCTTGATTTTGAAAAACGTATACCTGGCCGAAATGCAAAGTGCCTAAAGATGCTGAGGCATTGCGAAAAATAAAGGAAACTTTGAAACGCCCGAAAAACCTAAGACTATTATGGGAAAGCATAGGAAAAGACAGATGAGAAAAATATTGAAAAACAGCAAAATCCACCAGAAACTGCACTACTAACCCGCAAGAAGAGAACACACATCCATGGGGGCTACGCGGAAAGAAACAGACTAGGGATAAGATGGCAGGAAGGTGCACACAGATGCGGTAGAGCTTCCAAAAGCTTCTATAAATAGCTTGGAATTCTCATGCGCAGGGTGAGTCGGATGACATCAGCCGTATACGAGGACACTTTTCCTGCTTGTCCATGGACAAAAATGTGTGCACAAAATGCAGTAACATGTAGACAGTTTTCTGTAGCACGTCTTTCTTGCACAGATTTTAATTTATTCGCTGCCCCTCAAAAATTATTGGTCTCTTGTCAGTAAAGAGACCAAACTCTGTTCAGTACTGAAAACTAAATCAAGACTGGCTCCTTCTCAGTCACTTATTTTAATATACTGAGGGCCAGAAGGGAAGTGGGAATATTTGTGCATGTGCTAGCATTAGTCTAGGTTGCTATGTCAGTTTCATGTGCCAGCATGATTTACCTAAAAGTTCCTTTTGCTCACAACTCCGTACCAAATTAATGCTCTTTATTACATTGGCCTATTTGAACCTAAGACAGTTAACTGTTCCCACAATCATCTCTCCCTCAAAGTAAACCAAATAACAACAAATTAGCAAACAAGTTCAACAGTAGCACCTCTGCCAGCTGCATCGAAGTTTATCAATTAATCTGACCCAAAAGCACTCTCTCTCAAGTGGCCACCTAATGGTATTAGCGCCTACTGTAGAACAGTCTGCCAGGCACAAGTTAAGATTTGGCTTTTCTGTATCTCATAAGATACTGTATAGATCTTATTAACCAAAGTTTATTCTGCTCAACTCTTTATGCACTTACAACATGTCAGTCAATAGAAAAACAAAAGAAAATGCTCTTGTCCCGACTAAGGGATTAGGTGCAATTTACTGTACTTATCAGTTGACTGTAGAATTAGCTTATCTTATACTCAGAGTTGTGGTGTACTTTCTATTTAAAAAAAACTACTGTTCTTAGAGACATTTCATTCTGACTCAAATGTAAAAAAAATAATTCTATGAGTAAAAGAATATACAAAGAAAAAACAGTGAAAAATCACTTAATCACAAAGCATTTTATTGCACATATGCTAACAAAGTTCTTTGTTCTCATTAAGTAAAGGCATAAGCAAGGAATGGTAAAATCCTTTGAGATGCCCTAAAGAACAGGACTGATCACTTAACATCTTCACTGTGCTCTGCAATCTACTGATAACATTTAGTTGATATAATTTACAATATGCAAATAGAGGAAATTTATAAAGCATAAACCACCTGTAAAACATGTTTTACACACAGAAAATGACCGAGTGTATGTACCCATACCAATAAGAATATGAATCTTTACATAGACCGTGCATAGGCATAGCTTTGGCAAAGAAAGGGTGGAGATAAGGTACCTGCAGAGTATACATGCAGAAAATTACACCTATTCCAGAGATTTAACTTTGTGCGAGAGCATTTGTGCACTACCGGAGGCCATTCTAAGAGACTATTATAAGGCACATCTACACACCTAGGTTGACTTTATGAAATAGGTGTGTTTTGCACTTTCCATAGGTGTCCTATTATAAACTCACCCACCCCCCAACAGTGTATTTCTTTGTCTATCCTATAATTAGAGTTAACAAAAATATGTCTCACACTCTAATGTGCATGATTGTAAAGCAACAGAACCAGCCAGATTGCATTAGCTTGCTTTTTTCTTGGCTGCATTTCATGTCTTCCACCTTGTCCTTTGCCCTAATATATCTTCTTTCATTTATGATGCTTCCTTCCAGAATAAAAGATAAACTTATCATGGCAATACTATCTGATTATAAGACTCTCATCCTTTGAGTCACATCTTATATTTTTCAGGGTACAAGCATAACATACATGGGATTTTCATGGAGAACAACTCAGCAGCACCCCGACTTAATTAAATTTTTAATGGTGAGAGCCACCAGCAATAAGGGAGGTGGTGGTTTCGAGGAATTAATTTTTTTGCTAATACTGCTGGCTTTGCAGTAAATCTAATGATATTAAAGACAAGCACATTAAGGAATGGGTATAATCAGACCCCGCAGCTGGTTTGCAATGCCACAGAACTGCATACATATTTTAAAAGAGAAATACCATGCTGGATTTCCATTTGAAAAT
Organism: Ichthyophis bannanicus; assembly: GCA_033557465.1. Classification (NCBI taxonomy): domain Eukaryota; kingdom Metazoa; phylum Chordata; class Amphibia; order Gymnophiona; family Ichthyophiidae; genus Ichthyophis; species Ichthyophis bannanicus. Next base: position 126,484,869 of record CM066043.1, on the reverse strand, counting down.
ATATCCAGTCAAGGAAACTCGGCGAGTGTATTTGCGTCTTCTTTGAAGTGGATATAAATCTACCCATGAAAAGTACCCAAAGACCTTTGAAAATTCAAACAGTGTGTATACTTTCTTTCCCACGACATGCCCCTAGGTGGCTGTGCAAGTAATTTTACCCCGAATAAAGAGCCGGGGACCAAATTCAAACTACCCTTTTCTGCAGGTAAAACACAGTTTTACCCATGGAAATGGCTTGAAGATTACCCTTAAGGGGATAATATGGGTAAACTTTGAAAACTGTCCTCACTCAAGCTGAATAAATGTACTGTACATATGGCTTTCCATAGCACACATACTTGCAACTGGATTGAGAGGAAGCATTCTTGGGAGGCGTCATACACCAAGTGGGATCACAAAGTAACACATGTAAATTTTATTTTTTAATCTATGCATGCTGTTTGCCATAGAAATTTTACCCAAAGCAAAGGTCTGTGTGTACCCTATATCCATGGATGTTTTCAAAGAGAAAGCATGAAGGTATTTTCCATTTGAAATACGGCATAAAGGCACTAAGAAATTCATTTGTGGACTTTGCACCTTGGTGCACAGTTTCAAAATTGCCCCTCTCAGGCAATGTTCCCCCTAATTTTCTGTAGGCTGTGTACGCATAAAATATCAGCTGTGCAGCTTTTGAAGGAAGGTTACATTTTTGTGCACCACATAACCAACACTTGGAGTTATATACTTTAAAATTTGACTACACGTCAGAATACAGTATGTACACCACATTGATTTTAATCAAATTAAATGAAAATAGATGATTACTAAATGAAGCGGAAAATTTCTAGTAATTACAATCACAACTTTTAAATTTTAAGATGTCTGTGTTGTTTTCTATCAGAATCAGAACCGTAATTTTTGTGCGCTCTGTTGTAAAGTATGTGCGCTCGCTCGGCGAGGTGTGTGCGCGCGCACATGCGCACAGCTTAGAGGGAACAGTGCTCTCAGGTGAAATGTACAATAAGCAAACTCACCTCCCTATCTTGCCAACTTAATTATTCTGTACTCAACATTCTGCATACTTCATTCTTCCCAAGCGCTTCTCCTGTCCCTTCCACTGCCCTCCCGTTTTTGGTTGGGATACTTTTGTCATTGTGCTTCTGCCTCTCTCAGGCCCTACTATGGGAATTCTATGCCTCTGTATCTTTGTCAGGAGTCCTCCTTTGCCGATTTCAAAAAGCTCTAGAGCATGGCTCTTTAAACTTGCCTTTGAGTTGTCTTAAGGAACCAATAATTGTAACTTGTTCTTTTCCTTTCTTTTTGGCTTTATTGTAAACTGCCTTACTAGACTTAATGCTTTAATGGTGGTATAGGAAAGGTAAGTAAGTAAATACATAAATTCTTTAAATCCAGGAATGTAGGCTCTCATAGCTATGACCCTAGGAGAGACAAGAGCTCATTACTACTAAGACTGGAACACTAAAGTGAGGCACCATCACTTGAAATTCCAGCAGCTGGTCAAATAAATAAAATGATGTTTGGATTTCCATAGCATTTTTCAATCAAGCTGTTTAAAAACGTAAACTTGAAAAACATCCAGTAGTATACGAATAGTGTGTTAGCACACTGCAGTCTACATACATATTTCCAGAATGATCCTGGATGAAGTTATTAGCTTTGCACTCTACTAATGGAAGAGAATATAACCATTAAAAGCTAATTTAAAATCTTTAAGTTAACTCAATGAAAAGTTACTACCTGCAACTGACCTGTTGACTTTTATTTCTGTACAATTAAGTGACCCAACATGGCAACCATGTTATTTTATTCTAAAAGGAAGCAGCATACAGAAAACGGTGTTCTATTAGTACATATCTGCCCTTGAATAAAATAAAGTCCAGGGATACAGTAGAAAAGAACTTTCCAAACAGCATATATACTACCAGGGGGATATAATCATACATTTAGAAGCTAATTTTATAACAGAACACATAGGTTTGGAAATGGAGAAGGTGCCTATTTTAAAAAGGCACATAGAGGCCTACACATCTATAAAATACTAGCACAATTCCTCCAGAAATGGCACCTAGATTGAAAGCTCAGACATGCTCTCAAGCAGGTGTAAATGTTAATGTGTACTTTATGCATATAAATAGCAACCCGCCGACGCTCACCCTAAGCATGCCTACTCTACAAGTACATGCTGGCTTGATCTATGCATACTTTTAAGCATGACAATTTTTCAAAAGTCCCTATGCTTGAAAATGCTTTATAGAATTACTCCTTCCTGATCTAGCCACGAGTCCACACCAACTCTCTCCTTTCTGCTGCTATGACAGTTCCTCTCCCTCAGCTATCCTCTTCATTAGTAGAATGTAAGTATTCCTACTGGAATGCAGCTAAGCAGCATTTTTCATTTCCTTGAATTCACATTTGGTTTATTCCAAGACTTGAATGAAGGGTTAACAGTTAAGTTCAGTGTCTTGGCAGTATGCAGCACATTCCTGGCTCATAGCTGCTCAGCTCCCTTCCCCTGCCACGGCCTTCTAAAGTCCACACACGCACCGACCAGTAGTTCTGCTTCTCTTCTGTCTTTCTACATCTAACCTATTTCCTCACTGCATGAGCTTGCCTTTGTTGCTTTTTGGCATTCCATTTCCGCAGCCTATTAGCTCTTTTGCCTTTATTTTGTTTCTTTTTCTTGGAGACCGCGCCTTTAGTTGCAAGAGGCTGGGTTGGCAGAGCACCGCTGGTTTCCCTGGATACAGGCTTGCTGCGACTGGGAGCACATCTCCGAGTTCCAGTCACGCCTACCTAAAAGTTTGAAGAGGGAAAAAAGGAAGAGAAAAATTGAACACATTTTGAGACCGCTTAAAAGTAATAAGTACATGTTTAGATTTTCTGTTCAGTTTACAAGAATATCCTTCTGAGTTCTGCTCATTCTGAGCACAAGCTGTATTTTTTTTAGAAAGATATTTTAAATAAGCCTCTTACTGATAGCAGATGAAAAAAATTCACTTTTCAAAACACTCAGTTCATAAATTCAGAATACAATATTTCTCATTTTAAAACAGTTACTGTTATAATCACTCTTTGCTGTCTCTTCGTCTGTGCGGTTGGCCTCTGTGATAGCCTTGAAAGAGTTTATTTATTTAACCAGGCAGGGTGGGAGAGGATAAGGGATGTGGAATTGCAATGGGCTAAACTAAAGGAGGCAATAAAAGGGGCAACAGATAAATATGTAAGAAAAGTAAATAAAAACAAGAGGAGAAGGAAACCTATTTGGTTTTCGAAGTGGCTGCTCAAATAAAGGCAAAAAACCACAGCTTTAGCAAAATTCAAAAGCTTGCAGAGGAACACAGAAATGAAAACAGGATCAAACTCAGAGACAAAAAGAGAAATAAGGAAAGCAAAATCAAAGACAGAGGAAAAGATGGCTAAAGATGTGAAGTGTGGCGACAAAACTTTCTTCAGGTATATTCGGGAAAGGAAGAAGATAAGAGATGGAATTGCAGGACTCAGAAGTGCTGGGAACGGACTCGTGGAAAGTGACATTGAAAAAGCGAAATTGCTAAACAAATACTTCTGCTCTGTTTTTACTAAAGAAAATCCTGGAGAAGGACCACCTGTGACTCCAAAATATAAAAATGGGAATGAAGTAGATACCACACCATTCACAGAAGATGTGTTAGAACAACTTGTAAAACTTAAAGTGGACAAGGCCATGGGACCGGATGGGATACATACCAGGATACTGAAAGAGCTCAGAGAGGTTCTTGCAGGACCGATAAAGGATGTTTTCAACAGATCCTTGGAAACAGGAGAAGTTCCTCAGGACTGGAGAATGGCTGATGTGGTACCTCTTCACAAAAGTGGTGACAGGGAAGAAGTGACAAAATACAGGCCTGTGAGCTTTACTTCAGTGGCGGGAAAAGTAATTAAGGTGCTACAGAAAGAGCAAATAGTGGACTTTCTCAAAACCAACAAGTTGCAAGATCTGAGGCAACACGGTTTTACCAAAGGACGATCTTGCCAAACATATCTGATTGAGTTCTTTGACTGGGTGACCAGAGAATTAGATCAGGGGCATGCGATGGATGTAATCTACCTGGATTTCAGCAAAGCCTTTGATACTGTTCCTCATAGGAGGCTTATCAATAAACTCAGTAGTTTGGGGATGGGTCCCAAGGTGGTAAACTGGATCAGAAATTGGTTGACTGACAGACGACAGAAGGTGATGGTAAATGGAGCTCACTCGGATGAAAGGAAGGTGATTAGCGGGGTGCCCCAGGGTTCGGTCCTGGGCCCGGCACTGTTCAATGTATTTGTGAGTGATATTGTTGAAGGACTGAAGGAAAAGTCTGTCTTTTTGCAGATGACATGAAAATTTGCAACAGAGTAGACTCCCCTGAGGGAATGGTTAACATGAGGAAAGATCTACAAAAGCTGGAAGAATGGTCTAATGCTTGGCAATTAAGATTTAATGCGAAGAAGTGCAGTGTCATGCACTTGGGTAGCAGAAATCCAAGGTAAATATACATGATAGGGGGCGAGAGGTTGGTGTGCACAGATCAGGAGAAGGACCTCAGTGTAATTATTTCTGAAGATCTCAAGGTGGCAAAACGGTGTGACAAGGCGGTGGCAAAAGCCAGGAGAATGCTGGGCTGCATACAAAGAGGAATTACCAGTAGAAAGGAAGAGCTACTAATGCCACTGTATAAGTCACTGGTGAGGCCTCACTTGGAATACTGTGTTCAGTTTTGGAGACCATATCTTGCAAAGAATGTAAAAAGACTGGAAACTGTTCACAGGAAGGCGACCAAAATGATTTGGAGCCTGAGTCAGAAGCCTTATGAGAAGAGACTTGAAGACCTAAATATGTACACTTTGGAGGAGAGGAGGGATAGGGGAGATACGATTCAGACCTTTAAATACTTAAAGAGAAATAATGAACAAACAAACCTCTTCCAAAGACGGGGAAGCTGTAAAACTAGAGAGCATAACATGAAGCTGCAAGGTGGTAAATTGAGAGGCAATGTCAGGTTAATACTTTTTCACTGAAAGGGTGGTGGATGCTTGGAATGCCCACCCGATGGAAGTGGTGGGGGCAAATACAGTGACGGAATTCAAAATGGCATGGGACAGACAGTGGATCCCTTTACAGCAACAGGATAAAATGAAAACAAACAACTATCTAATTTCTCAACAAATAGGGGTGTCCTACATGGAGCGGTGGGTTCACCCCCAAACAAAGACATGGGGAGTGGTGGCCTGCAAAGAGCGGCAGGTGCACCTACTCTTGCCATCTTATTGGGAGGACTAGATAGACCATACTGGTATTTATCTGCTGTCATTTACTATGTTACTATATACCACCTTTTCCCTCAACCAAAGTGGTTTACATGTTGCTAAGTTGTGTACATTTGGGTTAGGTGGGGATAGGTAATTGGGTGATGGGCACTTGGGAAGGGAGTTTACTTCCCCTATCTTGAACACTGCTCTTTTGCAGGTTTCTTCTAACCAGTCTCTTTCCTTCAAATATCCTCTTTGTTGAGGGGTTCCCACAGACTCTTTGCTAATGCCTCTCCCCTTGATCAGTCATAGGTTGATGCAGTTACCTTGCATTAGAGCTGTGTACTAAAATTCACACTTTTTTTTAAAAAATTTGCAATTTTTCAACAAACTCACACATCTGCACTGTAACAGGAACATTCTGTTTTCTATTTTCCCCTCCCCTGTCCACTCCTGAGCACAGGAGCCACACCCGGCCACCCCTTTTTGTAGAGTGTCTGCTGCACAAATATAACAAAGCTCACTATGCACCCTCCCCTTCTCCCCAGCCCCACAATCCTTCACTCCTCTCTTCCGGTGTGGCACAGCCTCCCCTGCCACCCCAAGACAGTGAGACACCAAGCAACCACATCTGAAGTACTCTCCAATTAAACCCCCCCTTTCGCCCTCCACTGCACTTACCATGCCTATATCCGCTGAAACAGCAGCATTTTCTGTTGCTTAATTGCCGCAATCTGACTCATTCTGTATACATAGTCCACCTTATTTAACACTTGCCGCATGAAAGGTAGATCCACAGACTTCTACCCATAGACCACAGCCAAACAGCACAACAAACCTCCCCAAACATTTATCTACCCCCACCTGCGGTACATTACAAAAGGTCAGAGAGAGATCAAGCAGGATCTCCTGACCCATTATTTCACTCACCATACCTACCATCACCTTCAAAAATTCCATTATCTTCACACACCCCTACTACATACAGTATATATGAAGTTCCCTTCCTGCCCACATCCCCTCCAGTATCCGGAATCATGCCCCTCAAAACATCTTAGCTAATCAGGCTGGAGTTATATAATATTTATAGACCACTTTATACCCATTTTCAACCAATGCAGCTGACAGGGAGATCCTTTCAAGGCTCCTCCTTCTCCCCCACCCTAGGTTCAAATACCGCTCCCACATTTCTATATTAAACGCTCCTTTCTCCTTGTTAGTCAATGCCCTGTACAGACCCGCCAACAACCACTTCCCACCCTGTTTCACATAGAGCCCCCCTAAAGGGGGGGGGGTCATCTTCCTCTTAAATTCTGTAGAGATAGGCAGACCTCCCAAATAATGCATCACCTGCAAATAATAAAAATAATTTCTCTCCTCCAACCCACATTCCTCCTGCAGGTTCCCAAAGGATCTGATCTCACCCTTTTGGCCCACACATTGCCCCACAACACACAAACCTTTACCCTCCCATTCTTCAAACATCCTATACATACATTCTGGCTGAAAAGAGTCATTAAATTGAACTGGCACCCACCGAATCCCACCCTTAGAGCTTACAACCTTCGCCTTAAGCCTCTCCCAAATCCACAATCCAATCCTCATAAAGGGATTAAGTGACCCCCATGTTGCCCATCCTTCCTTCTCCCCAAATCCACCCCATTCAATCCTAACATCCTACACCCCTCCTGCTTCTGCCATTTAAACCATGCCCTTAAATGTGCAGCATTGTACTATTGTACCATATCGGGTACCCCCAACCCACCCGGGCATCAGGGAAAACACAGCACCTTCTGTCCTACCCTAGGGAGTCTTTTCTGCCACATAAAATCAAAGAGCATCTTCTGCAACATTTTCAAGATCTTCATGGGAACCTCAGTTGGAAGGGCCATGAACAGAACCACCACTGTAGGCAGCATATTCATCTTTAAGATGGCAGGCAATCCTTCCTATCCAACTAGTTGCCAACCCACACCACCGGCTCAAATCCTTCTGTAGTTCCTGTATAAGAGAGTCAAAATTCAACCAATAGAGCATCTACCAATCTGCTGAAGTTGGATGCCAAGATACCGAATCGATTCCCTCATCGACTTAAAGGGGAACGACTCATGTACCGTCCATGCCACCCGTCCTTCCATAGTCAATTGAGGACCTCTGATTCTCAAAGTTCATTTTGCATCTCAAAATCTCACTGTACTCTGAATGATCTTCAGTAAGACTGATAACATCACTATAGGCTGCTGGATAGCAAAAATCTCATCGTCCACATAATGGGCGATATGATGTTTCTCTTCTCCTATCTGTACGACCCTATAATCCACACAGTTCCATACCACAGTAGCCAGAGACTCAAAAACCATAGCAAACAAAGGACAAAGAGGTACCAGACAGGGATGCCCTCTATGTAGATCAATTACCTGCCCATTCCTTCCATTGACTTGCAGCTGCGCCCTAGGTCTAGTGTATAGTGTTGCAATCCACTGTTGGAATTCACCCCAACCCCATTTTTCTAAGCACTGTGAACATGAAGTCCAACTCCACGTGGTTAAACGCTTTTTCAACATCAACCACCAATAGCATAACAGGCTCTCCTCCTAACTTAGTGCTCCTATCACATTCAAAATCCTCTGAATGTTATCCCCTCTTGCATTCTTGAATGAATCCTGCCTGATCTTCATTACATTAACTTACAGATCACTCTCCTCAACCTCTCCGCCAGCACATTAGCCAGAATCATAGCATCAAGGTTGATGAGTGAGATTGGAATATAAGTCACACAGTGTAGCATCCTTCCCTGGCTTAGGTATGAGGGTAATTATCACCTCTGCCATGGACCGTGGCAACTCCTCACCCCTCAACACAGCACTGAAAATGCGAGTCAACGGTCCAACTAAGACCTCTTTAAATTTCTTATAGACATTAGCCATGTACCTGTCCAAACCCGGCACCTTCCCATCCTTTAAAGATCTAATGGCCTTCTCTACCTCCTCTTCACCAATCAGTCTAAACTTTCCCTATTCTCCTGGGACAACTGAGGCAATCCACAGGTCCCCCAAGAACTCCTCAGTGTCCTGCACCTTCCCAAACACTTCCTTAGCATATAAGGCTTGATAAAATCTCCAAAAAGCTGCTTGTATACCACTGAAATCAGTGGCCAACACTCTTCCCCTCTTCTTTATATTAGTAATCTACTGCCATTTAATGGGCTCTTTCAGTTTCCAAGCCATCAGCCTACTCACCTTATTCACAATGCACTTGTCACGCACGATCCAGTTTGTAGGCAAACCTCTGCATTTCCACCTCCAGCAATGCTCTTCCAGTTTTCCTCAATTCCTCCCTCTCCAGCCTACCCTCTCCCCCTCCCCCCATAGTCTGTCCTCCAAATTGTGCACCTTACCTCGTAGCCTCCCCACCCTAGCCTCTCTAGGTACCTAAGGTCACTAACTGCCCTCTTATCACTTCTTTCATCCCGTTCCAGAGGCTCCAGTTAACACCTCATTGGTATCATTATCTACAAAATAATCATGTATTCTTTTATTCAGCATAATCAACTCCTCCCCATCCTCTAGCAACAACTCATTGAGCCTCCAAAATTGCAGCCCCTCTAGTCTCCTCCCCACCATCAGTTCCAACACCACTAATGCATGGTCAGACCAAACGATTTGGGAGATCTGTTTAATAAGGTAATGTCCACCAGACAGAAATCAATTCTACTATAAACATCGTGGGGATGTGAGTAGAACATATAGCTCCGCTTCTGCCCTGCTCTCCATCTTCATATATCCCAGAGGCTACATTCTTTTAAATAATTGCAGCAATTCTTTCCTCGATATGCCACTTGCCCCCCTCCTTCCTTTGAATGGTCCAGCTTCAGGTTTAGTACCATGTTAAAATCCCCCCTTACTATAATAGATTTCTCAGCAAACAGCAAAACCACCTTGCACAGTTGATCATACCCCCCCCCCCCCCCCGGTTGTGTATTCGGTGTGTATACTGAAACAAGCACTAGTAGTACCTCATTGACCAGCACTTCCACCACCAAGTACCTCCCCAAAGAATCCTTCACTATCCCTTTACATTTCCAAATTCAACTCCCCCCTCTGATCTATATGTCTACCCCTCCCTTCTTATGGTGATCCCCACTGGCCACCAGAAAAACATGTGGACATTCTCGCTTTCTCAATAAATGTGCTTGGGATATGTGTCTCCTGCACAAAAATAATTTTGGTTTTTGCCATGACTTATGCCCGTCAGCATTAGCAGACATAACTGTACATCATGTCCCATCATCCCTCCACCATCCCCGCCCCAGTTTCCCCTTAAGTGCCCACGCTATCCTTCTCCCTCCAAAATTCCCTGCCAACTGTTATCCCATGGCAGTCACTCCAATAAGCAGAGTTACTAACCTGTAGCAGGTGTTCTCCATGAGCAGCAGGAATAAGTCAGGGACTTCACCCATATGTGAGGACTTCCTGCTTTTTCACGGAGAAAAGAAAGTAATGTACCCTCCCAGATGCGGCACCCCATTACACACCAACACTGGTGTTTCCCTCTCCCCCCTTCCAGAAGGCATCCTACCCCTCCCCCTATTAGTCACACACCTCCCCTCCATACCTAGCCATATACACTCATTCTCTCTCCCTCTTAGATGACCCAAAGCACTCGCACACCCCTCCACTCATAACCTCCCTAATCTCTCATCCTCAAATCACATACACCCAGAGGAGTCCAACTCCTAACATACCCATTGGTTCTACAAATTTTCTTCATGCTGCATTCACAGCTTTCTCCATCTGCAGCTTCTGTCGCCACTGCCTCTTCTCCACCATCCTCTGCTTCTCCCATACAGCTCCTCTCCACTCCCCCATCTCCTCTGGAAGCTCCATATCTCCAATCCCAAGCTCCTTCATCACCTGCGCTGCATCAAAATGTTGCAGCCCGCTTAGTCACACTGTTATAAGTCACAGCAATACCAAACAGGAAGAACCAGTGGTACCGCACATTGACTTTCCTAAGCTGTGCAGTGATGCAGCGAAACGCCTTCCTTTTCAGCAACATGGCAGGGGCCAAATCCGCAAAAATAGCAACCTTATTACCTTGCCATTCAAACGCATTTACCCCTCTCATTTTGGCCACAATTTTCTCCTTTGTGCCAAAATCATGTAGAAAGATAACATCCTTTGGTCGCTCCACCAGAGGCGGACAGAGGGCCCAAAAATGAGCCTGATCTAATTTTATATTCACCAGCCAGAGTTCCTTCTCTCTCAAACTTAGCAATGTTTTGCACACCTCCACTGCAATGCTCACACAGTCCTCTCTACCAGTGGGCTTTGGGACACCCCAGATACACAAATGATTGCGCCTTTGCCCGTTGTCAATTTTAAGGGCCATCTCCTACCGATGTTTCCTCTCCACATCCAGATGTTCTTGCACCTCCAACTCCTCCTCCTTCAATACAGCCAACCTTTTCATCACAGTCCTCTACCCTCTGGCAAAGCTCCTTCAAATTCAGCCCAGACCTCTTCTCCCAGCGTGGCAATCTTACCGCTCACCTTTAAGTTCTGCTTTCAGTTCCTCGAACCAGCCCTGAATTTCCTTACGCAGGGTATTAAGCGAAATGTCCTCTTCCACATCGGCAAACTCAGCCAGCTGCAACTTGTCTCTTCAGTCTCCCATACGGCTCTCTCACTGCCATACTGCCATTGCCATGTGGCACTGCTTTACTGCCCTGATCAGCAAAGTCTTCGAGGTCTGAGGCTTTCTTCCTGGTCACCATTCAATACGCCAATGTTAGGGGAGTCAGAGTACACCAATTCAACATGTCAGCAAGAGGGAAACCATTCAGTTACAGCAAATTGTACTGCCAGCACCACGAAGCACAAGGTTCAGGCGTCCATCTAGGTGAGTGACGTCACTTCCTCCCAACGCAGGGTTTTCTATTACAAGCTAACTCGCCAGTGCAAACTGGGCTGTGTGCAAACACCATGTGCTAATATGGGAGAGCATGTGTGCATGTGTACAGGGATCTCTGCTAGAACAGCTATATCAGCACCTACAATGCCTATGATAGGATATTAATTCAGCACATAGCAATATATAATTTTCATTTTATTTTTGTACGTTTCAATTACAATATCATTAAAGCAAAACATGAATGACAAAAGGCATGAAGACAAAAAAAAAAAAGGTAGCTTAAGTGATATCATCAGAATAAATTTGTTCACATCTTATTAGAGAAGCAAATCCAGAAATATAAAAAAAGGAAAATCGAATACCTAGATAGAACAATGAAATGATGATGTATTACATCTTTACAACCTCCTCAACTTGCAAAAACTCCAATAGTTGTTTGGGCTCAAAAATCAAGTATAGCTTATCAGGGATCACAAGAAAATATCTGCAAGGAAATTTGAAAAAAAAAAAATAGCCCCCAGAGCCAGGACTCTCAGCTTCAAAGCTAAGAATTCTCTCCTTCTCTTCTCAGGAAAATTCCTAACTTTTGAGCCAATAACTGCTCATGAATATTCTTATAAAACAAATGTAAAACAAAATTATGGTTGGATTTGAGCAAAAGTCACAAGGAGGATTGCTTGCTCCATGATGACAATGAGCGTGCTCTCTAGGAACCCAATAAAGTCCAAGCCCTCTGGCTGGGATACCTGCTGGGAACTCTCTGGTGGTAGAGATCTTGCCACTAGGAGATACTGTACCCTGGTGATCAGGGCATAACATCTTAAGAGATCGTCAAAACTTCACAAAATATTTTCATGCCATGGAGACTTGGGGAGATTCAGGAGTCTCAAGTTGTTCTGCTTTGTATGATTTTCCAAATATTACATTCTTTTTGCCAACATGATCTTATCCTTAGTTTGAGTTAGTCAATTTTTGCAACCCTCCAACTTACTCTTCTAATCAAACCACCTTACCGCTCTGCAGCTCCTGAGACCACCACAACTGATGATTTGACCGCAGCCAAGTCACCTTTAATAGCCCCCACATAGTTGTTTAAAGAGAAGATTAAAGCAGTCATAGCTTCCCATAGTGATTCTAAACTAGTCTGCACTGGTTTCTCTCTCCTACTGCATTCTGATGGACAGGAAGTTCCTTCAATGGGTTTCTCATACAGAAGCCCTTCCCATGCACTTAATGGTCCCAAAAACACACCTTGAATTTGGAGAGTGGCTGCCAGCCCTGCATGAGAGATGCCTTCTTCACTCCCACTCTTTGGTGTACTAGCTACAACACCAAAGTGGAGCACAACCTTAAATCATGGGAACTCTTTTGGGTCTCAGCAGAGCACAGCAGAGTTCAAAAATACCCTGTTACCGCACAGGTTGGCATCCACCCCCAAATGTGGATCTGCCACCCATGGGGCTAACTAGACACTCTTCGGGAGTTACTTGCACAGCAGAAGACGATTTGGAAGAACCCAATGGTAAGTTCTTCTGCTTGCGTTTACATGGCCCCATTCCGGAGACCTAAAAGAGCAATTTCAGGCAATAAAAACACCCGTAAGCAGGAGCTCAGCACAACACATCCTCCTCTGACTTCATCTTGCTTCACCTCTTCTCTACAGCACATAGTAATATTAATATTTATGCACAGAATAGCATTCCATCATGTGTGCAATGTTATGCACATGCAACTCCAAAACTCCATGCACAGTTCCACACGCTGGAGTTGCACGAGCATAACCCCACACATATGATGGAATGCTATTTTGCGCACAAAGATTTCAAAATTTACTATAAGCTGAATAGTATTGCAGCATATGCTCCAGAAGAAATAGGCATGAACTCCTCACTGGAACTAAGCAGAGAACAAGCTACTCTTTATGCCTCTACAGACCATGTGTTAAAATCCCAGTATTGAGCTCCGCCTCCTGGTCGTCTGCACACTTCTCTGCATAGCTAATTGCTTCAGCACCAGGCATTTAAATTTATTTTAATGTGCTGTGCGCTGCTGTCTGCTCGAAGCTTTGTGCACAGTTAATTCATGCGCAAAATTTGTTCCTGTATTGTTAGCGCTCAAAATTGTGCACTAAAACCAAGCTAACTTGTGCACAAAGTTTAATCCGCTTTTCTGCATCAGCCTCTCGATCCTTGTCCTATGCCCAAACTGATTACTGTAACCCCCCTCCCCCCTTTTATGCTAAACTGCTTTGACCCGGTGAAAAACGGGATATAAGTACAGCTAAATAAATAAATAAAATGTCTATGGGGATAACAGTTTCTTCTCCGTCGACCCCCTCACGCATGACACTTCCCCTCTGTGTTCCCATCTTCAAGCTGCAGGTGACTGGCTTAGGTGTCAGCATCTTTTTCTCAACATTTCAAAAGGCAAAGCCATCTGCTCTGTTCCTAAATCTTTCGTGCCGTCTGCTCCTTGTCTCGCTGGGACACCTTTGCCTCTCTGCGATTCCATTTACACACACGGGATCATCTTAGATTCTTTGAAGCCTCAGATCAATGCAGTTGTGAAATCCCCTCTTTGCTCTTCACAGGATCTATTCTGTCAGATTTTGCTCCTCTGCCCAGTTTAACCTCCCGGTTCTTACTTTAGCCATTTCTAAATTTGTTCATTGCAATTCTCTCTATAATTGCAGTCTTCTCTTTCCTTTAAAACTTTTGCAACTTAACCAATTCACAGAAGTCAAGCTTCTTGCCAGTATCAGTTATTTTGACCATGTCACTCCCCTACTTATTTCTCATCACTAGCTTCTGCTCTCCACCCTACTTAAGTTTAAAGTCCTTACTCTGGTTTATCATGCCTTTATCAGGGCCTGATGCCTTATCTTGTCAGTCATATGACTCCTTATTTTCCGCCATGCAACCTTCGCTCCTCCCTTCCTCATCCTTCTCACCTGTACTTGATATTTATTGCCATTTTGTCTTCTCTTATCTCAGCCATTTTCTTTGCAAATCTTCATCACTGCGCATTCGTCAAAAGCAGTCTCTTCCCAAGTTTAAAAAGGGTTTGAAGATCTGTTTTTTTAAGCTGTCTCAGGAACGAGAGATTATGTGCTAGCCCTACATTGTCTTCTTTCCTCCAACTCACATACTAGCTTCCCCTTTATGGCTTTGTTTATTGTAGATCACCTTGACAGTCTAGCAAATGTTACAAATAACTTAATAAATATAGTCAAAGAAAGCAAACTAGAAACGGTGCTTGCGATACTTCAAGATCCTGTGTAGTTCATTTCCTCCTGCTTCATCTCTTGTGTGTCTTGGTGGGAGGTGAGTGGTAAGATATCTACTACAACTTGCACTCTGCCTCTAACCTATTGTATCTAGTTTCTGCTGTTGTCATCCTTGTGCTGAAGGAATTATAATGCTTGGTTTTACATTGTAAGCTGGCTTGCTGTTTCTGTATTTGAAAGGTAGTTTATCAAGCAGAATAAATCTTAAATCAAACTAGCTAGCGAACACGATACATTCTTCTAGATAAACATCAAATCATTCTTTTCAGAACCATGTGACTGCAGAAAACGTGTGAACTCAGCTGTATAGATTTATCATATACCCAAATGAGGCATAAAATAAATCTTTTCAGTGGAAGAGTAGCTTATTGGTTACAGCTGCAGTCTGGGACCCAGACAGACTAGAGTTTGAATCCCACTGACACTCTTTATGCCCTTGGGCAAGTCACTTAACCTTCCACTGCCTCAGATTCAAACTTACAGGCCGAAGCAGAAAACTAGCATGGTCTTTAAGCACCAAAAATGCACAGTTATGCTAACGTCAAATGCAGAAACGAGACGGATGCACGCATAAATGGTTGACAGAAAAACTGCCCAATTAATGCCACGAGTATTTAAATGTATTTAATTGCAGGCAAATGAACTGCACATAATAATCTGGTATGCAAATTTTGCTGCACTCGATGCAAAGACAGGCATAGAGGATTTCGTAACCAGTTTTAGCGCTAATCTCTACATGCCTGGGTCTGAGGTGGCTTAAAGCTCTAGCACATTCTCCCGGCAGGATTTTGATGGCATCGGAGGCTATCGCGGCATCAGAAAATATCCCCTATGTCATTAAAATACTGTCAGGGGCCGGTACTTTGTCAAAAAGTCACTCCCTGGTGGTCTAATGGCCTGATCCCAACCCCTCACCCCACTTTAAAAAAAATGAACCCGGTGGTCTAGTGGCCCTAGAACCCCCTCCTGGTATCTTTCATAGCAGGAGTGCCACCTATGCGCTCCAACGTTCGGTCCGCCATCTTGGAAAATGACAGCACCAGGCCCCACATGGTGCATCCTGGCAGTCTGACTTCACCTGGTGCATCCCAGGATGTACCACGAGGGGCCAGGCGCCGCCATTTTCCAAGAAGACGGACAGAGCGGGAGAACGTAGGCGGCACTCCTGCTTTGAAAGATATCGGGAGGGTGTTCTGGGGCCTCTAAACCACCAGGGAGTGACTTTCTGTTGGGGCATCGGGCCCCAACAGTATTTTGATGGCATCGAGGGCTTTTCCTGATGCCATCAAAATCCTGTCAGTATTGATATGCAAGTTAGCCATGCGGTGCCCGTTTCTCTGGGAAAGCATGCCAAACCAGCACTGATTTCTTGTGCGCATGTGCTTGGCTTGCACTCCCAGTTTAATGCTGTCATTTCTGTACAGTTTAATGCATGGCTTATTTGCATATGCCCTTTATGCATAGCCGCACTGAAGTCACGCGCTATCGGTGTGCTGCAAACAGGCATAAAAAGCTGATAGCGCGTGACTTCAGCGCCCACTTTCTACATCGGCCTGTTAGAATGTAAGCCCTCGGGAGATACGGAAATACCTAAGTACTTGAATGTAACTTGCCTTGAACTGCCACTGGAAAGGCATGAGCTAAATACACATAGATAAAAATGCCCTGGAAAATAAACAGCATTAAATACAAAATATGGGACAACAATGGACCAAGAATGTTGGAAGTAAAGAAGACTTATGAAAGCCAAAGAGAATGAGCATCCCCAGCAAAATGTTCAAAGCGACAGTAAATCTTGGCACCATCAAATACTTGCCAAAAAAAACCTGAGAAAGTTATTATACCAAATACATCCACTGAAATCAACCCCAATATATCCTATAAATACTTGATTTCACTTAACTACACTCCCTATTCTCCATACAGGAACCGTAAAACATCGGCGTTTATTCAAAATGTGCTTGTACCTACTAATTTGTATACTAATTTTTTGTTGGATCACTCACCATGAGAAGGAACTTTCCTCCTCTCGAAGTGAGCCCTCCATTTTAATTAATTTTAAACGGACCCTCTATGGATCCAAAAGATGGAATTTACAGCACTATATAGCTGTCCTATCCGTTAAGACTCTCTAACGTGATAGTCCAACCAAAATCCCTTTTTCCAATTAAATCACAATCTCAGACCCCACCAATCGATCTCCATATTCAGTGTTTAACAGGTGTTTTGGAAATGACGATTCCTCTGACGTAACTCTTAGGTGTGATTTAACCAGAACCGGCAGATTGTAGGGTTCATTCGCCTGAGGAAGAGCTGTCGAGCTGAGCGGCTTGAAACATTAATTGGTGTAGCGTGAACCTTACGATTTTAAATTGATGTGGTCCTGAGAAGAATCCCCTTTTGGAGCTTTTGTATGGATGGAGGAACGCCATTAAAGTGAAGAACAGACAACAAGAGGGTGGAGTTCGGACTAGGCGGCTTCCATTTTGAATTGCTTGTTGGACTCCTTTGAGAAAAGCTCTTCAGTTAAGTACACTTCTGTGTTTATTGATATGAAGAACTGTGTTTGGGGATATAGTTGGAAAAAGGGATTTGGTTGGACTATCACGTTAGAGAGTCTTAACGGATAGGACAGCTATATAGTGCTGTAAATTCCATCTTTTGGATCCATAGAGGGTCCGTTTAAAATTAATTAAAACGGAGGGCTCACTTCGAGAGGAGGAAAGTTCCTTCTCATGGTGAGTGATCCAACAAAAAATTAGCATACATATTAGTAGATACAAGCACATTTTGAATAAACGCCGATGTTTTACGGTTCCTGTATGGAGAATAGGGAGTGCAGTTAAGTGAAATCAAGTATTTATAGGATAGAAAAAAAAACTGCAGCAGAGGCCAAGAACTGATAGATTACATTAAAAAAAAAGAAGAAAAAAAAAAGACGTACACTTCAGTGTACCACCTCCCAGCAGAATGGGATTAAAGTACACAATGACAGGGCAGTGAGAGGGAGCTCACCCTGCTATTACCACTGCAAAAAACTGCTCTGCAGTGAAGACGACAACTTCAGTTTCTGTCAGGCTGGCTCCCTGTTTTAGCACTAAATCTCTTTTTTAAAAATTGTTAGAATGCTTTAAAACAGCAGTACAATCACCAAAGCATACTTTTTTTTAAAAATCATAATTCAGTCACCAATTATAACAAAACAAAACCACAACATCCTTTTTATTTCTATGCCCATCTTAAGGAGAAATAACTGAACTTTGTGAGTCACTAAAGGTCTAAGTAATTCTGGGAGTTTCCATTAGCATCAGAAACTTGTACTCCCCAGAGAAATACATACACTACAACCTCAGTACAATTTTAAAAGGATTTATTTTAGTAGAATGCCCTGATGAAAAGCTGTGCACCATACAATTGATAGATGTAATGTGTGGGTTTAAAGGGTGTGCTAAGTCTGGGAATGAAAACAATGGGGCCCTTTTACTAAAGGGTGCTAGTTGTCATCACAGGTCTGGCACTCATTAAAGGTGCATGTTAGACATGTGTTGACAGCTAGTGTGACAGTGCAGCCAGATTTTGGTGCTAACTGTCCATGGTGCGTTAGGGTTGCAAGTGGGAGGGCTGGGGTCAGAGAGTTGATAGGGTGAGGGTCGTGCTACCTGCACAGCAGGAAAGTAACATGGGTACACTCATCGCCATCTCCATAGGTGTACCTGTGCTATCATGCCATAGCAGGGCCAGATTCACTGCAGTATCTGTTGTGAAAGCGTAGTTACTCACCTATAACAGGTGTTCTCCAGGGACAGCAGGAATCAATCCTCACTTATGGATGACATCGGCACCGACAGAGCCCGCGCGGAGCAATTCCCCAGCTTTCAAAGAAAGCCTTTGGGATTGCTGCCACGCATGCATGGTCCGCTTCCTGCCCAAAGGTGCCATCTTGCTCAGTCAGGTCCCATTGCTAGAGCTGGGAGGGTAGTGAGGACCGATTCCTGTTGTCCCTTGAGAACACCTGTTATAGGTGAGTAGCTACGCTTTCTCCAGGAAGAAGCAGGAAGTCAGTCCTCACTTATGGGACTCCCCAGCTACCAAACCTGTAACCCAAAAACGCCTCTGCGAGGCCGTGAGCAGAAGTCGATGCCTGAAGGAGCCCGAGTCTTTGGGTCCTCGGGGCAAAGCTCTCGGTAGCCGTTGAGAAGGGTCGGAGGACAGGAGTTATGGAGATTATGGAGTACAGCCTGGCCGAAGGCGCTGTCCTGGAGGGACTCCCTCTCCAGGCAGCTGTGTACAACGAGAGTTCGCTGAAGACCACGTCACAGCCCGGCAGATGTCCGACAGAGGCACTGAGCGCAGAGAAGCCACCGAAGCCGCCTTGGCCCGAATGCCATGTGTGGTGACTCTCCAATCCAACGGGACACCCGCCTTTGTCTGGGCGAAGGCAATGCAGTCTGCTACCCAGACAGAGAGGGTGCATTTGGTGACTGCCTGCTCCAAGCGATTGGAATCGTAGGCAACAAAGAGCTGACCAGACTTCTGGTGAGTTTGGGTGCACTGGAGGTAGAAGGCAAGAGCCCTCTTGCTGTCAAGTGTATGTAACACTGCGGAGGCCTGGTCGGTATGAGGTCTCGGGAAGAAGGTTGGTAAGATTATCTCCAGATTTAGATGGAAATCCGAGACAACCTTTGGCAGGAACTTGGGTTGGGTGTGGAGGACCTGGTAAGGGAGCTTCAGCCATGAGGGCCTGAAGTTTGCTGACTCAGCGCGCCAAAGTCAAGGTCACCAGGAAGACCACCTTCCAGGAGAGGTGTTGAAGCGAGCACATCGCCATCGGCTTGAAGGGTGATCGTGTAAGCCAAATGAGCACCGCGGTGAGGTCCCACCTCTGCTGGAGAAGGCCGGATGGGAGGCTTGGAGAGTAAGAGGCCTTGCATGAAGCGGAAGACCAAGGGCTGCCCCAAAAGAGGTTTCCCCTTGATGGGGAGGTGGTTAGCCAAAATGACGCTCAGGTGTACCCTGACCAAATTGGATTTCAACCCTGCTTTCAAGAGGTGGAGGAGATACTGAAGAACCTACCGGGTAGAGCAGGAGAACGAGTCGATCTGGAGCTCGCAGCACCAGACCGAGAAGCGTCGCCACTTAAAGGCCTTCCTCGACCTCCTCCAGAAGATGCAGAGGAGTTAAGGAGACCCGTTCAGCTGCCAGGTTGTAAGGGACAGTGAGGCCAGGTTCGGATGGAGCACTCGACCCTCCTCCTGCTTTAACAGGTCTGGGGCACAGCCCAGGGGGACTGGAGGCTTGGACGAGAACTGAAGCAGAAGCGGGAACCAAGGCTGTCGAGGCCACAAAGGAGCCATGAGGATCACTAAAGCTCGGTCCCGCTGAACCTTGTGGAGGGTCCTCGCAATGAGAGGGAGTGGGAGAAAAAGCGTAAAGAAGCCCAGAGGTCCAGCTTAAGAGGAAAGCATCCGGGGCCACCCTGCTTGGGTGCGGAACCGGGCCGCAGAAGCGGGGAAGCTGTGTGTTCACTGAACTGGTGAACAGGTCCATGGATAGGGTCCCCCACCGATGGAGCAGGAGGTTGGCGACATCTGGATTGAGGTGCCACTCATGTGGAAGGAGAATCCTGCTGAGTTTGTCCACGAGGACATTCTCCTGGCCTGGGAGGTAGACCGCTCGTAGGGTCATTACCTGGCAAAATGCAAAGGAGGATCGCCTCCCGGCAGAGGAGGCGGGATCCTGTTACCCCCTCCTTGTTTATGTAGAACTTGGCTACCCTGTTGTCGGTCTGCACGAGCACCGACTTTCCCCTCAGGCAGCCCTTGAAGGCTTTCAAGGCACATCAGACCGCCCGAAGCTCGAGCAGGCTGATCTTTTGCTGAGACTCTTCGGGCGACCACTGCCCCTGGGTGCACAATGCGCCGCAGTGGGCTCCCCAACCCAGAAGGGAAGCATCCGTCATCAGAAAGAGCTTGTTGCTGTGGGGTCTGGAAGGGCATTCCCCGAAGGAGGCTTCGGGAGTCCCGCCACCAATCCAGGGAGTTGTGGAGACTGTGGGAGACCCAGATAGGGTCTTTTGAGGTGGCTGGAGGCCTGGCTCCATTGCATCCTGAGGCATCACTGGGCTGTCCGCATGTGCATGCGGGCATGGTGACCACATGGACAGTGAAGGCCATGTGTCCTAGGAGGCGCAGCATGGCCCGTGCTGTAATCCAGGCCCTGCTCTGGACCTGGGCCGCTATGGCCCAGAGGCGATCTGCCCGGTCTGCGGGCAGGAAGGCGATTGCTCGCTCCATGTCGAGGCGTGCGCTGATGAACTCCAAGGTCTGCACCGGTTCAAGGTGAAACTTGGGGTAGCCAAGAAGCCGAGGTGTTCGAGGAGAAGGATTGTGCTTGACGCCGCCAAGCAGGCTTCGCTGGCCGAGGTCCCCGTGATGAGCTAGTCGTCGAGGTAGGGGAAGACAGGTATGCCCTGCTGCCTGAGGGAGGCGGAGGCGGCCGCGTGGAGACACTTTGTGAAACCGAAGGGAAGCACCCTGTATTGGTAGTGCTCCCCTTGCACCCTGACGCGCAGGTATTGCTTGTGTTGGGGGTGAACTAGGATGTGGGCGTAGGCATCCCTGAGATCCAAGGAGCATAGTCAATCGCCCTTCTGAAGGAAGGGCAGCAGGATGCCAAATAACATTTTGAACTTCTCCCGCACCAGAAATTAGTTTAGGTTCCGGAGGTTGAGGATGGGGCGTAGGCCACTGTCTTTTTCAGAGCGAGGAAGTAGCGGGAGTAGAACCCATAGCCTTGAAGGTGCAGCTATACGTTCTCGACCACCCGCTGGGTGAGGAGGTTAAATAGCTCCCACTGCAAATAAGTCTGGTGTGAGAGAAGCAGAGTAGGCTCCACAAGAGAGAAGGGAGGAGGGAGCCTGTCCAGGTGAAGACGATATCCATCTCAGACTACCTGGAGGACCCAGGTGTCCGACATGATTGATGCCCACTGTGGGGCAAACAGAGACAGGTGTCCCCCCACCGGCAGAAGTGCTGCCAGGGAGCGAGAGGCTATGCTGTCGGCTTCAAAAGCCCTGAGCAGGTTGAGGTGGTGCTGGTGGTTGCAGTAACCATGCACTCCTCCCTTCCCTACATGTCGGCAGCCGGCGCAGGGGTGGGCGGGAAGGGCGGGTATCCCAATAGGGGAGCCCCTTTCTTTGGAAGAATGGCTTCTTGGCTGGCTGCTTCTTCCGAGGGAGAGAAGAGGTCTTATGCAAGAGGCAGGTCCAAGTCACGAACTCCGTTTCTATCTCAGCGACCTTATCTTCCATGGGCTTACCAAACACTTGCTTTCCGAGGCAGGGGACGTCCAGGAGTTTCTCCTGGACCCACTGCTCCAAGTCAGAGGACTGAAGCCACGCCTGGCGTCGGGCCCTGATGCCTGCTGTCGCCACTCGGGCAGAGGACGCAAATCCATCATATGCAGCACGGGAGAGGTACTTTGAGCACTCCGCAACGGACCTCAGGAGGGTTTGAAACCCGAGAAGGGGTTCACCACCGTGACCTGCGGAGAACCCGTTGAGCTCTTTGGAGAGGTCGTGCAGGAACATGCCCATATTTTTATTTTTATTTATTTAGTATACATTTGTATACCGCTACTTCCAGCGATCAGCAGCGGTTTGATTACAGATTGGAAATTGTCAAATCATGACAGGAAATTTTTTTTTTTTTGAGGTATAAACACATTGATTAGACAGGAAAGCACAGCACACAGAGAACTATTTTACAGGGAACATGGGCTATGGAGGGTTAAGTGGCTTGCCCAAGACCACAAGGAGCACCTGTGGGACTAGAAACCCCAGTCCTTCCGGCTCAAGGTTGCTGTCCTCTAGTGGGATTTGAACCCCCGACCTTCCGGCCTGAAGTACCTTGCCCCAACCACTAGGCCACTTCTCCACTCCAAGGTCAATATACAATTGATATGCCTGTATGCGGCATGTGAGCATGGACCCCTGATAGGCTTTGCGCTCAAGGGCGTCAAGGGCTCTAGACTCCCTGCTCGGGGGGACCTAAGAGTGTGACTTTGGACTCTTTTGCTTCTGCATCGCGTTGGACCCTGTACATGGCGTTGAGGCTTTTGCTCACAATGGGGACTGAAGCAGGTATCTCCCACATGTGGAGGAGCAGCCTGGACAAAATGAAATGAACTGGGACAGTAAGAGACTCCTGAGGCGGGGACTCATACTGTAAGATGTCGAGCTCCTCAGCTCGCGGCTCCTCTTCAGCCTGCGTAGCCAGGTTGAGAGCTTGTGCCATGTCCCGCACGAACACCAGAAAGGATGTGTCCTCGGGCGGTGAACGCCTCTGAGAGGCGGGTGGGCACAGGTTTCCGGGGAAGTATCCCCATCCGACTCCCAGCCCAAGAGGTCTGAGGAGGAGTCTGACTCGGCTGGTCACCCCGTCCAGAGGCCGAAACCCGCTTGGAGCCAAAGGCCTTGGAGGATCTCGCTCCCGAGGAATGGGGAAGGCGAGCGAGACCAACGCCAAGGCCCCTCACGAGGCCCACAGCTCTCAGGAGTTTCCAGGGCAGGTTTGGGTATCCCTCTTGAGGCGCAGGCCAGCAGTGCTGGGCATGAGCGCCTGCTTGGCAGCTAATAAGGCAGAAATGCTGGGCTCTAGTGCCAGCATTTGGGACTCCCACACGAACGTGGGTCCCTGCGACACCGACACTGGGGTTACCAGGTCAGGCATGGAGGAGGAGAGGGGGTCCTCACCGGGACGTCCCTCAGGAAACTTGGCGCCATCACCGGGGGCCTCTGTCTGTACAAGGCTCCTTTTGAGGCCGCTACTTGTCAGACTCTCGGGAATGCCGGGGGGGCACTGAGTGACTGAGTGCGGAAGCACTAGCGCTTGTCTGGAGCCCCCGACAGCGACTTTGAGGTCTTCTTCTTACGCCTCTCCACTTCAGGGGACCCCTGATTGGTGTGCTGCCTTGAATACAGGGCCAAAGTGGGGGATTCCACCAGTGAAGGGACGACCGAGGGTGCTGCCGGGGATTCCGGGGCTACCTTCTGGAAATGTCACCGGACTTCTGCTTACGATTTAGCAGGGCTTTGGAGGACATTTTCCTGCAAAGAGAGCAGAGCTCCGGGTCATGGTCAGCCCCGAGACACCGAAGGCAGCAGTAATGGGTGTCCGTGAGCGACATGTTTTTGGAGCATCTGTCGCATTTTTTTTTTTTAAACCGGTGGCCATTGGGGCAAAAAGAACCCCCACTAGGTCAAAGACCTTGCGGCCAGCGGTTGAGGGAAAAAAAGGGCGTGAAACCAGCAAAAAGGAAAATTTCACACAAAAGGATGTCCCCTCACTCAAGGGAAAAGAAGAGCAGGGGAAGGACGGGTAGAGGACCTGTGTAACCGGAAAAAACACAGGCCAGAGGCCGAAAACAAAACACTTTTTCAGAGGAACGAGGAAGTGCGTCCGAAGGGCTCCGTGGAAAAAGGGAGATTGAGCAAGATGGCACCTTTGGGTGGCAAGAGGAGCACACATACGTGGCAGCAATCCCAAAGGCTTTCTTTGAAAGCTGAGGAATTGCTCTGCACGGCTCTGTCAGTGCCGACGTCACCCATAAGTGAGGGCTGACTTCATGCTTGTTCCTGGAGAACATGCTTTCCATGCTCCCGGAAGTTAACAATGTATCTCTACTTGCTTATCTAACATCGCCGCCTGGATGTCTCACCGCCACCTAAAATTTAATATGGCTAAAACCGAGCTTCTTATTTTTCCCCCTAAACCTGCCTCCTTTCTCTATCACTGCCGACAAAACTCTTCTTCCTGTTCCCATGGCTTGCAATCTTGGGGTCATCTTTGACTCCTCCCTTTCCTTCTCCACACATATTCAACATATAGCTAAAATCTGTTGTTTCTTTCTCTACAACATTAACAAAATTTGTCCCTTCCACTCTGAACACACTACTAAGGCTCTTGTCCACGCTTTGGTCACCTCTCGTCTTGACTATTGCAAACTCCTCCTTGCTGGTCTCCCTCAGTGTCATCTCTCTCCTCTTCAATCTATCCAGAACGCTACTGCGCGATTAATCTTCTGCCAGCACCAATACACTCATATAACCCCTCTTCTAAAATCACTTCATGGCTCCCCTTCCGTTTCCATATCCAAATCAAACTTCTCTTTCTAACATAGAAATGCCTTTACTCTACTGTTCCTTATTACCTTTCCTCTCTCCCTACACCCCTCCTCATGAACTCCGCTCCTCCTCTGGCTTTCTTCTTTCTATGCCCTTTTCTTCTTCTGCAAACCTTCAGACTTTGATCTTTTCACCATGTTGCTCTTTATGCATGGAATAAACTTCCTCTATCTTTACGTCGTCTCTTCTCTCCCCCTCTTCAAATCTATGCTAAAAGCTTACCTCTTTAGGCTGCATTTGGATCCTAATCCCTTGTTCTCCCTTCCCTATTTGAACCCCCTTGTTTCTCTTGTATTGTTCTGTCTGTCTTGATTAGACTGTAAACTCTACGAGCAGGGACCATCTTCTTTATATATTTGTTTAACGCTTTTATGCCTTGTAGCACTATATAAATGATCAATAGTAATAATAGTAGTGTTTCCTTAATATTTTTGTACGTTATCAGTGAGTTTGGTGAAACACCACAGCACCCTTTAGTAAATGGGCCCCATAGTGCGGATTTTCAAACCTTCACATGTTGTTTTATCACCAGGTGTCTATATGCACAAATAACAAATGCAAATGTATGTAGCTGCTTTGTACATACATATGCTTGTAGATAGTTTACAAAGAGAAATTACCAGAGTAGTTTCCCATTAAAAATTAACTACAAAGTACAGTGGTACTGAAATGTGTGCAACACCGGGAGCCATTGAAAACTGCCCCCTCCCCCCCAAAAGCATTAAGGGATAAAGATAGCACTGTTCCTTTAAGGTGCATTCCCTTTCCTTTGCACAAATCTGATATGTTATGTTACAGAGAGTTAAACTCTTGGCTTCAGGTCTGGAATTTCTCCTGGTTTCCAGACTGAAACACATCATAGGGGTTGGGTTCTGATAAACACACCACAACTACAGTAATTATGAAGGCTTTTCTACAAAAGGGAATCTAGCACTAGTGTGCAGCAGCTTTGGCAGTCTGCTTAGTCACAGAACTGCTTTTTTGGCATTAAGACAAAACAGATTTCCTTCTCGGTAAGCATAAATTAGAATATATAAAACAAAGTATTCTAGATGAAAAATCTATAGTTCTACAAACTGAAGACATCAGAAAAAACAAAGCTTTTAGATTGGACGGCTTTCCCACTGAAAGGAATAGAGCATCCACCCACACAAGCATGTCTGAGTCATCTAAATCATATTCTTTTGTATAGCTAAGCACATACCCTATTTTCTAGAGTCCTCTGAAATATGCATTGCAGTGCAAAGTCTTCTTTCATACAGTGTACTAGATAAAGGAGTCCATCAAAAATGGTAGGCAAAAAGGGCAGCTCAACAGTTGGCTTCTGTCTCATGCACACACGCTCTCTCTCGGTCAAACACGCTCAATTTCTGATCACAA
The DNA here is from genome assembly GCA_033557465.1 of Ichthyophis bannanicus. Taxonomy (NCBI): domain Eukaryota; kingdom Metazoa; phylum Chordata; class Amphibia; order Gymnophiona; family Ichthyophiidae; genus Ichthyophis; species Ichthyophis bannanicus. The sequence continues at coordinate 126,458,833 of CM066043.1, read as the reverse complement.
AGAGTCACTGTGTCAGATAGCCAATGCCACAGGCTCAGGCTTTCACACAGTACCTAAAACTGAAATACCCTGTCAGACTATCACACAAATTCTCTTTCAACCTAGTACACATACTCAGGCCTTGAAGCAGTACATGCTGCATCAGAATGTTGCTCTAACCTGAGCACAGTGTTCTGGCACATGCTAAAAAAGAAAGCGTAGTTACTCATCTATAGCAGATTTTCTCTGTGAATAACAGGAATAAGTCCTCACGTATGGATGACGCCACTGAAAGAGCCCCGCACAGAATGCTCCCCAGCTTCCAAAGGAAGCCTTTGTGAGGTACACCATGCATACACGCCTGTCTTGCTGCCGGCCATGGCGCCATCTTCTCTAGTTAATAACATAGCAGGATCCAGAAAAGGCAACTCCCTGGGGAGGTGGGAGGGTTGCGAGGACTTATTTCTGCTGTTCATGGAGAACACCTGATGAGTAACTCCGGTTTCTCTGTGAACAAGTAGGAAATAAGTCCTCATGTATGGGACTCCCAAGCTACAGGCTACCAGAACCCAAGAAGGTCAACAGCCCAACAGGGAAACGAAACTGGAGAAGCCACTGAGGGACTCATCTGATTCAGTATCCTTGTCAGACAGAGACCTGAGAGGTTTTTGCAGGTACCCTGGATGGACAGATGGGCTGGTGGGCAGGAGTTGATTCTAGGATCTAAAGAGGAGCATGCCAGTCCAACAAGGAGCAAACACCACTTGCAGGGTACTAGATGAAACAAAAGAGCTGGTGCGAAGAATGGAAGTCAACGGACTTTAATGGAAAACCCCAACGCGTTTCGGCCATACCAGCCTTCTTCAGGGGGTGCAAACATGTATTCTAAAGCATCATCGGAAACCACTGAATAGAAAGCTCTGAGTAGTGTAGTTCTCCAAAACATGCAAAATCGCGATGCTGCGAAATTATTTTGCACGTTTTGGAGAACTACACTCAAGGCTCAGCCCAGCTGGGAATATATAAGCGATGCAGTCTGCTAGCCAAAGGGATAAGCGTGCGCTTCAAGACAGCGGTGCCCAGCTTACTAGATACTGGGGTCAATGGAAACGAACAGCTGGGTGGACTGGCGTTGCACCTTCATGCACTCCAAGTAGAAGGCCAGCGCTCACTTGCGGTCCAACACATGCAATGCCACCTCTCCCTGGCTAGTGAGAGGCCAGGGGAAGAAAGTCGGTAAGACAATCGACTGGTTGAGGTGGATCACAGAGTTCACCTTTGGCAGAAAATGAGGTGTGCAGAGCGCCATCCTATTCTGGTGAAACCTGGTGTACGGAGGATGAACGACCAGAGCCTGGAGCTCGCTGATGTGTCGTGCTGATGTTACCACCATCAGAAAGGATCTTCCAGGTCAGAAACCTCAGGTGGCATGAGTCCAATGGTTCGAAAGGAGCCCACATCAGCTGGACGAATACCACATTGAGATCCCAAGTTACCAGAGGGGGCTTGAGTGGGGGCTTCGAGAGAAGCGGACTCCTCATGAATTGAGCCACAAGAGGCTAGGCTGAAATAAGCTTCTCCCCCAGAGCCATGACAGTATTCCCCTATCGTGCTGAGGTGGACGCGCACTGAAGTGGACGACAGGCTGGAGTCGGAGAGGTGCAGAAGGTACTCCAGCAGCTAGTCCATGGTGCAAGAGAAGGGGTCCAAGCACCCTGCCCGCGTACCAGCCGGCAAACCTCCACCACTTTGGCATGTAGGCCTTGCGTGTCGAGGTCTTGCGGGATGTCAGAAGTATGCTGGTAACACCCTCTGGCAGACTGAGTTTGGAGAGGACTATCCGTTCAGCATCCATGCTGTGGGGGCCAATGAGCAGACACTCGGTGCAACAAGGTTCTGTCCTCCTGCAAGATGAGTTCTGGGGTGGAGCCCATGCAGAGAGGCACTCTCTGAAAGCTGCAGCAGCTGTGGGAATCATAGTTGCCAAGGTCAGTAGGAGCGATGAGGAACATGGAGCTCTTGTTGGCCTGGAGTTTCAGGAGGGTTTCGCCATGAGTGGTATCAGGGGGCATACAGCAAGCCCTCTCCCCAGTAGAGGACGAAGGCATCAGAGGCTAAATGGTTGCTGGCCAGCCTCAGAGAGCAGAATAAAGCCACTTGGGAATTTCGCACCATGGCAAAGAGGTCCACTACCGGAGTGCCCCACTCCCAAAAGATCTGGTTCACCAGGGCCCTTTTGCGGGTCCACTAATGCAGCTGAAGCACCCGGCTGAGCTGGTCAACCAGACCGTTGAGCTCACTGGGCAGGCAAGTCGCCTGGAGGTACATGTTATGGAGCAGGGTGAACTTCCAGTCAGAAAGCCTCTCAACATAAGAGGTATAAGTTGGTGCTCCCTTGCTTGTTGACGCAGAACATTGTTACCTGGTTGTCTGTTTCGATCAGGACCACCTGATTGGCCAGGTGTGGACAGAAGGTGCAGAAGGCATTTGCTATCGCGCAGAGGGTATTTGCTATCACCCAGAGCTCAAAAACGTTGATCTGAAGCAGGCTTTCCTGCTTGGATCACAGGCCCTGGGGTGCACAGACCATCCAGGTGCGTTCCCTGGCCGAGTTGGGATACATCCATCATGAACGTCTTGCGGGGAACCTCTGCCTGGAAAGGAAGGACCTTCAGCAGATTCCCTAGCTCTAGCCACCAGTTGAGGAGCACAGTGACCACGATCCTGTCCCGGAGGCAGCCTGTTGTTGCTTCCATTGCATGTTTGTTTATTTATTTATTGTATTTATATACCGCCTTTCAGCAGAATCAAAGTGGTTTACAGATAACAGTTAAGAAACATTACATATTAACAGATTGCCAACTGGTTTCAACATAGAACAAGAGGGAATTTGGAACATTAACAATTAAATGATTCCATGTAACAATAACTTATTTACAAGTATGTACAATATGTACAAGGGAATTTATTTACAGGAGCAAGGATATCCACATAACAGTAGTGCATCTATTAGTATTTATCAGCTCTTTGGTTAGGTACCTTAATATGGAAGAGGGAGGGGGGGTGGGTATGAGGTGGGTGAAGAGGGAGGGGGGGGGATCAGTATCCCGTTTGTGCTGGAATCTGTGTTATATGGGGGAAGAGTCTTGTGCTGGTTCATCTAAGCCAAAATGCTCTATGAACAGATGGGTCTTAAGTAGTTTCCTGAATGAGTTGGCTCTAAGCTTATCTGGGAGGGAGCTCCATATTATTGGCGCAGTGAAGCTAAAGGCTCCGTTAGTTGTTGCCCTGATGTACTTTCTGTATGTGGACGGTACAAGCAGCATGTTCTGACTGTATTCCCTTCTTATTCTGTCATTTGGTGGGTTCTTTATGAGGTTGGTAAGGTAAGATGGTCATAAGTCCTTTATTAATTTGAATGTGGTCATTATTATTTTATATTTGATCCAGCTATGAATTGGGAGCAGGTTATACAGAATGGGTGCAATGTGTTCCAATGGGATAGCTTTGACAACTATCCTGGCAGCAACATGTTGAGCTATCATAAGATGTTTTAGAGCTTGCCTGGGTAACCTTTGGAAGATACTATTTCAGAAATCAATATTGGGGAATACCACACCGTGGAGCACGGTTCTGAAGTCATGGTGTGGTAGAAGGGGCCTCAAGTTTTTAATGAGCCTTAGTTTATTGTAGATTAGGCCAGCTGTTTTAAGATGGGTTATTAAGTTTAAAGCTCTATCAAGGGTGACACCAAGGTATTTTTACCTCATTCTTTATTGGTAGCATTACATCATCTCTTATGAGGTGTGGAGGTGGAGTAAAATGTACGTTTCTTGTAATAATTAAAACCTTGGTTTTCTTATAATTAATTTTGAGGTTACAGTTATTTAACCATTGTGCAACTTTGGAAAAGCATGAGGTAATGGGAGTAAAGTCAGGTTGTGCTAAATGAAAGGGAAGGAATAGCATTACATCGTCTGCATAGATGGAATAATCAACATAGAATCTTTGGATAATGTTAGATAGGTTGCAAATAAAAGTTGAACAGTGCAGAAAGCCGAGCCCTGTGGTATCCTGTTTCTGTGAGAATGACTGATGTCTGTTGCCCTATTTTCACTTGTTGAGATCAATCAGAGAGGTAGGATTGGAACCATTTTAAAGTAGTCCCATATAATCCAATTTGCTTGAGCCTTTCAATGACAGTTACATGATAGATCAAATCAAAGGCAGCAGCTATATCTAAAAATATTAAAATGACTGCTCATTTAGAGGTATCTATTACCTTTATCTATTACCTTTATCGTGAGTGGAGGAGTAGCCTAGTGGTTAGAGCAACTGCCTCGTACCCAGAAGATCAAGGGTTCGATTCCCACTGGCACTCCTTGTGACTTTGGGCAAGTCACTTTACCCTCCATTGCCTCGGAAGAAAAGGCTGGCAATCTACTTCCGGTGATACATTGCCAAGAAAACCCAGAGGTAGCTGGGTCGCTATGAGTCAACACTGACTTGATGGCAATAAAAAAAAAAAAAAAAAAAAAAAAAAATTACCTTTATCAGACCATCAAGTTGCTATGATGTGGCTTGAATCTATTGGTGCTTGTTTAGTGGGGCACAAGTATCAATGTGGTCATGGAGTTGAGAGTAAACAGCTCGTGTTCAGGGTCCACTGGGCCTGCTGCATGAAGAGACAGGCCTGAGGGGTGACATACTCTGTGGCAGCCATATGACAGAGGGCTCGCAACATCCTATGGGCTGTTGTGTGGGGCTGGCAGTGCACATTGCTCACCACTTTGATGAGCCGCTGCATGCGATCTGCTGGTAGAAAGGCCCATGTCCGAGTGGTGGTCAAGGAGGGTTCCGATGAACCACAGTTGTTGCATGGCTTGGAGATGGGACTTCGGATAGTTGATCACGAAGCCCAGCTGCTCAAACACCTGAATGATGCGCTCAGCAGACTGCCGGATGCCGTCCAGCATGGGACATTTGATGAGACAGTCATCCAGGTACAGGAAGATGACGACTCCCATGGTCTAAAGCAGCGATGGCGAACCTATGGCACGCGTGCCAGCTGTGGCACGCGAAGGCCTTGCAGCTGGCACGCGTGAAGGTCCGCAAAAAAAGAAAAAGCGGGCTCTGGCTGCTGCCGCGGACGCGGCAGCATGCAGTGTCCCGCGGGGCCCCCTCCGCCCGCTAAGCCCCTCTGCAAGGGCTTTCAGATTCGCGAGGGAGACAGCGTCTCCCTCGCGTCTCTGTTAAGCCCGTAGGGGTTAATGGGAAATTTCCCATCAGCCCCTTTAGACGCGAGGGACTGATGGGAAATTCCCCATTAGCCCCTGCGGGCTTAACAAGAGACGCGAGGGAGACGCTGTCTCCCTCGCGAATCTGAAAGCCCTTGCAGAGGGGCTTAGCGGGCGGAGGGGGCCCCGCGGGACACTGCATGCTGCCGCGTCCGCGGCAGCAGCCAGAGCCCTCTTTTTCTTTTTTTAAATTTGCCGGGGGGGGGGGGGTGTTAGGACTGCTAATGGGCTGGGGGGGGGGGGTTAGGACTGCTAATGGGCTAGGAGGGGGGGGGGGGTTATGACTGATAATTGGGTAGGTGGGGGGGGGGTTAGGACTGCTAATGGGCTAGGGGGGGGTTAGGACTGCTAATGGGCTGGGGGGGGTTTGGACTGCTAGTGGGCTAGGAGGGGGGTTAGGACTGCTAATGGGCTAGGAGGGGGGGTTAGGACTGCTAATGGGCTAGGAGGGGGGGGATAGGACTGCTAATGGGCTAGGGGGGGTTAGGACTGCTAATGGGCTGTGGGCTGATGGGGGCTGTCTGGAAATGGGGTGATGGGGGGTTAGGACTGCTAATGGGCTAGAGAGGGGGGGTTAGGACTGCTAATGGGCTAGGGGGGGTTAGGACAGCTAAATGGCTGGGGGGGTTAGGACTGCTAATGGGCTAGGGGGGGGTTAGGACAGCTAATGGGCAAGGGGGGGTTAGGACTGCTAATGGGCTAGGGGGGGTTAGGACTGCTAATGGGCTGTGGGCTGATGGGGGCTGTCTGGAAATGGGGTGATGGGGGGTTAGGACTGCTAATGGGCTAGAGAGGGGGGGTTAGGACTGCTAATGGGCTAGGGGGGGTTTAGGAGTTCTAATGGGCTGGGGGGGTTAGGACTGCTAATGGGCTGGGGGGGTTAGGACTGCTAATGGGCTAGGGGGGGTTAGGACTGCTAATGGGCTGTGGGCTGATGGGGGCTGTCTGGAAATGGGGTGATGGGGGGTTAGGACTGCTAATGGGCTACGGGGGGTTAGGACTGCTAATGGGCTGGGGGGGTTAGGACTGCTAATGGGCTAGGGGGGGGTTAGGACTGCTAATGGGCTTGGGGGGGTTTGGACTGCTAATGGGCTGGGGGGGGTTAGGACTGCTAATGGGCTAGGAGGGGGGGTTAGGACTGCTAATGGGCTAGGGGGGGTTAGGACTGCTAATGGGCTAGGAGGGGGGGGGGGATAGGACTGCTAATGGGCTAGGAGGGGGGGTTAGGACTGCTAATGGGCTAGGGGGGGTTAGGACTGCTAATGGGCTGTGGGCTGATGGGGGCTGTCTGGAAATGGGGTGATGGGGGTTAGGACTGGTAATGGGCTATGGGGTGGGTTAGGACTGATAATGGGCAAGAGAGGGGGGGTTAGGACTTCAAATTGGCTAGTGGGGTGGTAGGACTCCTAAAGGGCAGATGGGGAGGGGTAAGGACTAGAGGTGGGCTGTTGGGTGGGGTTAGGACTGGAAATGGGCTGATGGGGGGTTAACACTGGAGGTGGTCTGATGGGGTTAGGACTGGTAATGGGCTATGGGGGGGTTTAGGACTGATAATGGGCTATGGGGGGGCTGGGACAAGAAATGGGCTGATGGGGAGGGGTTAGGACTTGAGGTGGGCTGATGGGGTTAGGACTGGTAATGGACTGTGGGCTGATGGGGGGGTTAGGACTGGCAATGGGCTATGGGGGGCTGACTGGAAGTGGGGGGTTAGGACTGGTAATGGGTTATAGGGGGGGGCTTAAACTGAAAATGGGGTGATGGGGGGTTAGGACTGGAAGTGGGTTGATGAGGGGGGGATAGGACTGGTATTGGGTTGGGGGGCTGCTAGGACTGGAAATGGGCTGATGCAGGGACTAGAAGGGAATGGATGCTGGGTGAGGCTGGAACTAGAAGGGAGCTGGTGTTGGGGGAGGATTAGAATGGGATGGGGCTGGGAGAGTAAAATGGAGAGGGGAAAAATATTTTGTGTGGGAGGGATAAAAAATCTACAATTGGCCGGGTATTGGGAGAGTAAGTGGGGATTGAGGATGGAGGGGTAAATTTTGAGTAGATGAAATAGGAATGAGGAAAGAGCCAAAGGAGAAAGATTAGTATGTTAAAGCAGATGTAGAGAGAGAATGGAAAAAAAAAACAAGAAGACAGAAGAAAGGACAAATGGACAGCAGATGGAGAGTTAGCAGAAGACACGAAGAAACCAGAAGAAAGTGGCTGGAACAATTGCAACTGAAAAAAAATGCACAAAAGGTAGAAAAATATCTCTTTATTTTGAATTTATTAACTGGAATATGTCAGCTCTGGGAAATGTGCATCATTAATTTTTGCGCTTTGTTTAGTACAAGAGGAAATTAATATATAGTTTTATTTCTACAGTGTTGTACATTCCAAGTTTGGCTTTTGGGGTTCCCAGTTTAATTATTGTCTTCCTGTTTCTAAATTGTGATTCCTTGTTTGGTGATGGTCTGTTCTGCATGTGTAACTGAGCTGAGGTATTCTGTTTATATAATTCCTATTTGACATTGCCACTTGTTCTTTCCCCAGTAGGTCATGTATTGTTGTTCTCTGAGATGTATTGGTTTAATATTTGCAGTGTTGCCTTTTGATAGGTAGAGTATGGTGCTTTGTGAGTCCTGGTAGTGCTGTTAGGATACGGCGGGTTTGCTATGGGTTCTAAATGGGCAGCGTTTGTAGTAGTTCCTAATGTGCCTGGCGGTTGGTACTGGATTATAGTAATGTAGAAACCTTTTAGTCTTTCTTTATCCATATACTCATTAAGAGGCATGTTTACTAAAAGTTAGTGTATGGTAACATTATGCAAATATTTATGCAAATGAAGCACCTTATGCAAATGGGGCTTTAATTGACGTGCTGGCACTTTGAGGAAATTCTTTGGTTTTGTGCGGCAGTTTGGGCACTCGGGCTCAAAAAGGTTAGCCATCACTGGTCTAAAGGAAGGTGGCCATGATTACCAGGCACTTTGTGGGGCTGAGGAGAGCCTGAAGGGAAGCATCAGATAATGAAAGTGCTGTCTGTGACTTGGGTGGATCAGGGTGTGTGTTTACACATCCTTTAGATCTAAGGAGCATAGCCAATCGCCCTGCAGAAGGTATGGCAGCAGTGTCCCTAGCGAGACCATCTTGAATGTTTCACACACAAGGAACTAACTGGTTCAGGTTTCGCAGGTCCAGGATGGGCCAGAACCCACTGGTCTTTTTGGGGATGAGAAAGTATCTGGAAAAGAAGTCCTGACCAACCTGAGCCGGGGGAATCGGCTCAATGGCTAAGCTGGCTAACAGAGTGGAATCTTCTTCCTGCAGCAGGCGGCAGTGTGTGGGGTCCATGAGGTATTCCCCGAGGGCATACGGGGATGGCAACTGGGTGAGGTGCAGCTGATATCCACTCTGGATGATTTGCAACACCCAGGTGTCTGAGGTGACGAGGGGCCACCAAATGGGTGAAGTGGATGAGCCACCCCCAACCTGCAGGGGTACCCTGTAGACAGCAGCTGGCTGGCTATGCTCCTGAGGAACCAGTCAACCCCCCCCCCCCTTGGCTTAGGCTGCATTTCGGGGTCTTTCCTTCTGCTGCTGGCAGGGGGTCTGTGTCTTGGGCTGTGCCTGCAGCTGGGTCGGATAACATAGACACAGGCACAAGTAGAAGGCCTTCTTAGCCTGTTTCTTCTGCACAGGATCCGTGGTTTTCCTGGAGAGCCTTGAGAGAGTCATATGCTCCCTTTTTGAGCTCCTCTGCCTTCTCCTCTACTGGCTTCCTGAAGAGGATCTCCCCTCAGCAGGGAACATTGGCAATCTTGCCCTGGACCCATTATTCCAGTTCTGAGGACTGCAGCCATGCCAGCCGGCAGCGATGCCTACTACCTCTACCCCGTCTGTGGACTCAAAGGCATTGTAGGTACCACTTACCATGAATTTGGAGCAGTTTTTGCCGTGGGCCAGCAGGACTTGAAAAGCCTCACGATGATCCTTGGGGACCAAGGCAGCAAAGTCCACCAAGTCCAGCAAGATATCTTTGAGGAACATGCTCATATCGGTCTGGTAGGCCAGGACTTTGGCAAACAGCATGGAACCCTGATAGCATTTTCTTTTGAAGGAGTCCAGGGTTTGAACCTCATGGCTCGGAGCACCGAAGAGTGAGTCTTGATGTTTTTTGCCCACTTCAAGGCAGACTCAACCACAATGGAGTTGTGTGGTAACTGAGGCTTTTCGAAACCCAGGGCCTTCTGGACCTGGTACAGGGAGTTGAGTCTCTGGTTGATAAATGAAAGAGTGAGAGGGGTTTCCCACAGCCACAGCAGCAATCTTTGCAGGACACGATGTATGGGAACCATCTTTGCTTCCCTGGGGGCTGAGAAGTACTGGAGCAGATCATGCTCTTCTGATCCTAGAGAGAAGATGGCCTTAGCCATGTCCTTGATGAAGTTCTGGAAAGACATGTTCTCTGGGGGCGACTTGCATCACTCAAGGGGAGGCAATGACAGGTCGGACAGGAAGTCCGGGGACCAGAGGTCCGAAGCTGTCAATTCCTCCTCAGACTCCCACCATTCTGATTCTGAGGGGAAGTCAAAAGTAGCGCCGGGTCTCCTCCTCCCACCTGCTCCTTTGAGTGGAAGAAAACGGACACTGGTAGCCCCCGTATCACCCAGTGTGGTGGCGCTAGTGCCCCTGGACATTGGATTCTGACACGCTGGACAGGGAGATCATCTTGGGAACAAGTGTCAATTCTGATCTCCAACCCAATGTCCCTACCTTGGAGGGCAGGGCATGGGTCTCCAGAAAGGGCTAGATGGAGTATGGTGACGACGTTCTCAGTGCTGCAAAGCCTGTGTTTCACTTGAAGCATTCCTCCAGAACCACCACCTGCGAGGGGGCCGATTTCAAAGCCATGGACACCAGTGTCGACACCTCGGGTGGGGACTCCACGATGATTAGTGTATCGGGAGACATCCGGCTGCCCTTCTGAGCAATGGGGGTAGACTCCGCTGTCCAGGTCAATTCTTCCCACTGAGCAAGCTTGGCTGGTCATTCCTCTCCATTGCTCTGCATATCATGTCGAGGAGGGATGCGATGACGGTGCACCAGGATTTTCTCCCAGTGCTCACCCTTTGATGTCAATGGGATCTCGTCAGAGTCTTCTCTCACTGCTCGGGCCCCTCTGCTCCGACTGGGCACGTACAGTACATAGCTTTTTCCCCTTGGATGCCTCAGGAACCTAGAAGGTGTTAATGAGAGAGTTGGGGCCAAGGATGCTGAATCCGAAGAGCCGAAGAGGGACTTTCCTCTATTTTTCCCAACCCTTCAGTCCTCGGCACATCATCTGCAAGCAAAGCTTGCAGGAAGCTGGCGGCTGATTGGGTCCAAGACATTAAAAGCACCAGTTATGATGGTCAGTGGCCGAAATGGTCTTGCCACATTTGGTGCATTTTCTAAAGCCACATGCTGAAAAATACAGCCACAATCGTTAAACTGGAGAGCTGTTGTGGGCAGGAAAACAACCCCGAAGGGGTAAAAGTCACTAAAAGCAAGAAAATAAAACAAAAAAAAAATCTAAGTTGGTAAGACTGACTGAGCCGACGACAGGAGGCAAGGAAAATGCCAACAAATTGGCCCAAAAGGGCTAGAAGAAAAAAAAAACTTTTTTCCAGAATGCAGGAATATGTCCCTAGGGGCTCCACGGAAAAAAGAAGACTGGAGAAGATGGTAATCTAGCAGGCAGGAAGGCAGGCATGCATGTGCTGTGTACCTTCCCAAAGACTTCCTTTGGAGGTTGAGGAGCATTCTGTGTGGGGCTCAGTCAATGACTTCACCCATAAGTGAGGACTTATTTCCTGCTTGTTCATGATTACTGATGAGGTAAACTAATGACAAGCAAATTACAGCAGTGTTAGCAAGCTGAAAATTACACACTTACAATGTGACAAAATGGTGCACTTCCCCTTTCTCCATTTACAAACTCAAGCATGTCTGTGGTTGGACTGTGTGAAAAGACATGGTAAAGTGTGTCTCATTAAGGTACTTGTGGAGTTAAAGCATCTCTGTGAATAGTGTCATGAATGTATTTGTTTCAGTCTTGATACAGTGTGCGTGTATTTATGGGTGGTGCCAAAGGGGCATGTGTATATATAGGTATAGTAAGGATGTGTGGCGCAGGTGAGGGATGTAAGTGTGTGCTGCGGGGTGCGTGTGTGATCCACCAACTCTGGGGTTGGAGTGTGTGTTTTGCATGATGCAAGGGTGGAGGTAGGCTGTGTGTGTCCGTGCGCATGTAAGTGGTATGAGAATGGGCTGTGTATTTGATGCAGTGCTAGAGAGTATTTATTTATTTAAAAGGCTTTATATCCTGCGCAATCATCGAGGTAGGTTACAAAATACATGCAGAATAAGTCATCATGTATAACAAGGATAAAAACAAATATTATAATTAAAAATAGTCATTAAAAACACTGCTATATTATATCATAATTGCCATTAGAGGCTCAACACAGGTTATAAAGCGTAGTTACTCACTTGTAACAGGTGATCTCCAGGAACAGCAAGAATCAGTCTTTACCTATGGGTGATGGTGGCACCAACGGAGCCCGGCGTGGGAATGCTCCCCAGCATCCAATAGGAATTCTTTTGGGAGTGTTCCATGCATGCATGATTACCTTCCCGCTTTCCCTCCTGGTCTCCTCAGTCAGGTGTATAGCAGGGGGGGGGGGGAAATTATATATATACATATAATTTATTTATTTAGACAGTTTTGTATACCACCTTATCCTTCAACCAAAGTGGTCACAACACAATTGGGGGATACATTTAACACGAGGGATATGAGACACATACACTAATACTTACAGGGAACATGGGCAATGGAGGGTTAAGTGGCTTGTCCAAGACCACAAGGAGCACCTGTGGGACTAGAAACCCCAGTCCTTCCAGCCCAAGGTTGCTGTCCTCTAGTGGGATTTGAACCCCCGACCTTAGGTAACTTGCCCCAACTCCTCTCTACATATCAGGAAGGGAAAAAATAGGGACAACTTGATGGGGAGGTGGGCGGGTTGTGAAGACTGATTCCTGCTGTTCCCGGAGATCACGTTACAGGTGAGTAACTACGCTATCTCCAGGCACAAGCAGGAAGTTAGTCTTCATATATGGGACTTTCTAGCCCCAGACAACCAAGCAAGGGAAGATACCCAGTAAGCCGGAGATTGCAGCCGGGATCCAACAGACTCAGCTCATTCAGAGCACTCCTTGCGGGTAGTCGTATGGCTGGTGGGCAAGTTGTCTAAATTTGAAAGAGATTATGCAATACTGCTTGTCCAAATTGAGTATCCGCTCTGGAGTCTTTATCCAGGCAATAGTATGCTGCAAAAGTATGCAAAGATGACCATGTTGCCGCTTGGCAGATACCTGAGAGGAACTGAGCGAAGGTTAGCTACTGTAGCTGTCATGGCTCTGACATTATGCGCTGTAACACGGTGTGTTAGGGATAGCCCAACTTTTGCATAAGCAAAGGATATGCAATCTGCTAACCAATGAGAAAGTGTTCTTTTAGACACTGGTATTCCCAGTGGCTTTGGGTCAAAGGAGACAAACAATTGAGAGGATTTGCGAAGGTCCTTAGTGCATTCTAAATAGAACGCCAGCACTCTCTTGCAGTTGAGAGTATGAGGCTTGGCTTCAGCCAGAGATGAGTCGGGTAATAGAAAGAAAATCGGTAGTGAGACCAATCGATTCAAATGAAGAGGTGATGACCTACGGTAAAGAACTTAGGATGTGCGCGAAGGACCACTTTGTCGTTATGAAAAGTGGTATAAGGCTCACAGGTTACTAAAGCTTGGAGTTCACTTATTCTGCAAGCTGAGGTAACTGCTATAAGGAAGAGAAGCTTCCAAGTGAGGAACTTCAAGGGAGCCAAGTCCATGGGTTCGAAAGGATTGCGCATGAGTTGTGCTAGGACTACATCGAGATCCCACGGGGTGGGAGGTGGATGGAAAGGTGGCTTGGTCAGGAGAAGACCCCGCATGAATCTGGCCACTAAGGGGTGTGCCAAGACAGGACAGCTGTCTAGAGTACGGTGGATGGCCACAATAGTGGCTAGATATACTCTCATTGAACTGGTCTTGAGACCAGAAGTAGACAAATGTAGTAGGTACTGGAGTAAGTCCGGGATGGGACATGTGAAAGGATCCAGTGTTAATAAACATCAGATGGAGAACCTGTGCCATTTGAAGGCATAAGTATGTCTGGCTGAATCCTTCCTTGAAGGTAAAAGGATATGCAAAACGTCCTCCCTGAGATTTAAATGTGAGAAGACAAGGCGTTCAGATTCCAAGCCATCAACCAAAGTGGTTTGAGGTTGGGATGCAATAGACTGCTCTGCTCCTGGGAGAGAAGGGTCAGTGAGTAACCAAGGCGGAGGGGAGGTAATTGAGCAAGTTGAAGAAGCAGAGGAAACCATGGTTGTCTGGGCCAGTATGGGGCAATTAGGATCATTTGTCCCCGTTCAGCCTGGAGTGTGAAGAGTATCTTCAGAGTGGAAGTGGAGGGAAAGCATAAAGAAGCCCTAGACCCCAGTGAATGAGGAAGGCATCTGACGATTCCCTGTGGGGAGAGAGAATCCTCGAACAGAACAGAGGTAGCTGGGTATTGAAGGGAGACGCAAAGAGGTCTATTAGTGGAGTCCCCCAGAGTTGAAACAAACGTTGGGCTACCTGAGGATCCAACCTCCACTCGTGTGGGAGTAGAATCCAGCTTACCGGGAGGTAGACTGCATGAAGATGAATACCTTAGGAAATTGTCCAGTTCCACAGGCGAGAGACTTCTTTGCACAGGGCTTGAGAGCCTATCCCCTCCTTGTTTGTTTAAATAAAACAATCGTTACCTGGTTGTTGGTCTGCACAAGAAGAGAATGCTGCTTGAGTTGGGGGAGAGAAGACTCTGATGGCATTTAATACTGCTCTGAGCTCCAGAAGATTGATCTGGAGGGCTCTCTCCAACAGATCAAAGGCCCTGCGTCCTAAGCCCATTGAGATGGGCTCCCTAGCCTAGTTTTGATGCATCAGTGGTTAGGATAAACAGATGCAGATCTCTGAAAAGGGACCCTTTGATTAGATTCTGTGGTGTGATCCACCACTGTAGGTCCTCCATCTGCAAGATGATGTTTACCAGGTCTGAGAGATGACCTGTGGACTGCCTCCACTGGCTTGAGAGACCCCACTGTGAGATCCTCATGTGGAGGCAAGCATAGGGTAACGCCATGGACAATGGAAGACATGTGTCCCAAAAGGCATAGATTCTGGCAGGAACTGATAGTTGTTGCTGCACTTGAGTGGCTAAGGTAATCAGACGGTGACGTCTGTCCTCTGGGAGGAACGCTCTGCTCCTTGTCGTGTCCAGTCGAGCACCTATGAACTCGAGGTTCTGGGATGGGTTGAGATGTGACCTTGGATAGTTTATCACAAACCTCAACTGCTGAAGAATATATATAGTTTGATTTAGGGCAGAAGCGACTGCTGGAGTCTGCCTTTAGCAGCCAGCATCTAAGTAGGGTAATAATCAAACCGCTGCTGATCGCTGGAAGTAGCGGTATACAAATGTATACTAAATAAATAAAAAATAAATAAAATAAATAGAAAGATTCCCCAGGTTCGTAAGTAGGCCACCACCACAGTTAAGCACTTTGTGAAAACTCTGGGCGCTGAGGCAAGTCCAAAAGGGAGGACTCTATATTTAAAATGGTTTCCCTGGAAAACAAACCTGAGGAATTTCCTGTAGTCTGGGTGAATGAGGATGTGTTTATATGCATCCTTAGGATCCAGAGAGCATAGCCAATTGTTTTTCTTAGGTATGGCAAGAGGGAGCCTAGAGAAATCATCTTGAATTTCTCTTTGACAAGAAATTTGTTGAGATTTTGGAGGAGTAGTATAGGTCTGTAACCTCCTGTCTTTTTTGGAATCAGGAAATATATGGAGTAGAAACCCCGACCCTGCAGGGCAGAGAGGACATCCTCGATAGCTCCTTGTTCTAGCAGGGAGAGGATCTCCTGATGGAGCAAGGGGGAGTGAAGAGGACCCAGGGTGGATTGTCCCACAAAATGATTGGGAGGATGAGTTTGGAACTTTAGTTCTGGGCCCTGAGAGACTAAGTGTAGGGTCCAGGGCTCGGTCGGAGGTGATATTTATCCAATGGTGTGAAAAATGCACTGCCTCCCTGGAATCCTGGAAGGAGGGAGGAGAACGATGGGAAAATTGCCATGCTCTTTTTGAAAAAGTCAAACTGAGGCTGCTGAGTAGATGGGGCAGGTTGAGGTTTGGACATCTTCGGTTTCCTGATCTGCTTTTGACCTAATTGTCTCTGCTGCTGCTGTGGACCAGCATAGGTAGCATAGGACTGGTATGGAGAGAAAAAATGTTTTCTAAGGGAAGAATGACTCTTTAATGGTAGCCTTCTTTTTGAACATAAGAACATAAGATATGCCATACTAGGTCATCAAGCCCAGTATCCTGTTTCCAACAGTGGCCAATCTAGGTCATAAGTACCTAGCAGTTTCCCCAAAAGACACAGGTTCCTCAATGCTTGTATTGGGTCAAGCAGTGATATCCCATGTCCCTTTTAATAATAGTTTATGGACCTTTTCCTCCAGGAACTTGTCCAAACCTTTTTTAAACCCAGCTACACTAACAGCTTTTACTACATCCTCCGGTAACAAATTCCAGAGTTTGATTACACGTTGAATGAATAAATATTTTCTCTTATTAGTTTTACCCTGTAGCTTCACTGAATATCCCCTGGTCTTTTTATATTCTGATGATGTAAACAATCGATCTACGTTTACCTGTTCCACTCCATTCATTAATAGACTTCTATCATATCTCCCCTCAGCCGTCTCTTTTCCAGGTTGAAAAGCCCTAACCTTTTTAGCCTTTCTTCATAGGAGTATCCTTCCACCCCCTTTACCATTTTGGTGGCTCTTCTCTGTACCTTTTCTAATAACGCTATATGTTTTTTAAGATATGGCGACCAGAATTGCACACAATATTCAAGGTGTGGTCGCACCATGGAACGATACAGAGGCATTATAATATCCTTTGTTTTATTTTCCATTCCTTGGAAGGGTCTGCTGTTCTTCTTGACAGCCTCTTCATAGTGAGATCTTCTGTTTCAATCTCTCTGGCCTTCTCCCTCCACCTCCAACCAAAGAGATTTTCACCATTACATAGTAGGTTTATCAATTTATCCTGGACCCACTGTTCTAGGTCAGATGCTTGGAACCATGCTGTCCTTCTGGCACCAATGCGAGCTGCATCAGATCTATTGTTTACCTCAAAAGCATTGAAAGCAGCCCTTGTTAAAAATGTTGATGTATTTTGGGCATGGGTAACCAAGACCTGGTGAGCCATCTGTTTGTCAGGAGGTAAAATAAGAGGGTAAATTCTTAGAACTCTCTGGCCACATCCTTGAGAAACATACCCATGTAGATCATGTATGAATCAATTCTTGATGCCAGTATAGTGGCCTGGAACGCTTTTCTTGCGAAAGCATCTAGTGTCCTGCCCTCTTTGACAGGAGGTACTGAGGAGTGATTTTTCTGACTTTTGATCCTCCTCATGGTGGAGTCCACCACTATAGAATGGTAAGATGTGGCTTTTGAAAGCCTGGAGAAGGAGGAACCCTATTACAGTGTATCAAGCTCTTACTTATTGCAGGGGTCGACATGGGGGCCTCCCACATATGAATCATCAAGTTCTTTAAGATGTTGTGCCCTGTGAGGGGGGCAGCTTATTTTGGTGCTGAAGGATACTGCAGTATGGTGAGCTCCTCAGCTCTTGGTTCAGTTTCAGTCACTACTGAAACATCCAGAGCTGCCACCATATCCTTAATGAAGTCCTGGAAGGACATGTCTTCGGGCAGGGAATGTCTCCGTTCATGAGGCGGCGAAGGATCCGATGGAACCTCCTTCGGTGCACTGGAATCAGAGTCCAGAAGGAAATCAAAGCAATCTCTGAGATGTGCAATACCTCTGATGCTCCGATTATCACCGATTCGATGTTGGTGGCATCGGACCTGATGGTTCCGAGGGCCTCGGTATTGACTGCTCTGCCCCCTGTAAAACCAGGGATACCTGCAGTAGCATATCGATGGCTGTGGTCACCGGTGGTTCTGGTACCAGCTGCGGAGTCTCCGAAGTCATCAGTGTAACAATTGCAGAGTTTAGCGATGCTACGCTCAATAGCAATGACACGGTCATCCAGTGATGGTACCGGGGGAGTAGAGGCTCCAGACACAGACGTATGGGCCACAACTCCCGATGCCGGTATCAGGGGCTCCATCAAGGATTGAACCTCAGGGGCATCCCCGAACCCCTGAATGGCTTTGGAGGGCGATACCTCCTGTTGGGGTTGTTTGGATGGATGGTCCGCATCGGAATGCATAGAATGGTGATGCCGATGCAGACGTTCGGTATTGGAAGCCGACGTTGACCTGGAAGTCAATGACCTCGATGCTGAAGCCGATGTCTTCTTCTTCTTCTTAAGTGCTGGTGACTCTGAGTGATGCTTTTCTTTTGCCGGTGAGGTCTTAGAGGTAAGAGAAGACAGACGGAGTGGACGCCGCTGAGGAGTGCACCAAAGGTACCGAGTCTGATGGAAACAGCTTAACCTTCTGTTTGCCTCGGTTCTTCTGACCTCTACAGGTCATGTGGTGACAGAAAACACAGGAATCGATGTCGTGGTCGGTGCCTAAATACTTGAAGCACCAAGAATGCTCATCCGTAATAGAAACTGTATTGGAACATTTAGAGCACTTCTGGAACCCACTATGGGGTTTCTCCATTTTAGAAAATAAAATGGAGGAAAAATAAAATTGAGGCAAAATCAAATTGGGCAATGGTGCCCGAAGAGGCTATAGGCCTCAAATGAAAAACTTTTAGAGAAAATAAAATTGAAGAAAATTAAGAAATATGGAAGACAACATTCATGGTCAACTGACTGGAAAAGATCTGTGTTTATACCAATACTAAAGAAAGGTGATCCAACTGACTGTGGAAATTATTGCACAATCGCTCTGATCCCACATGCCAGCATGATTCTACTGAAGATTATTCAAAAGACTACAACCATACCTGGAACAAGAACTACCTGAAGTGCAAGCAGGGTTCAGGAAAGGGCGAGGAACGAGAGACATCATTGTGGATGTGAGATGGATCCTTGAAAAGACTAAAGAATACCAAAAGGATATCTATTTGTGCTTTATCGACTATAGCAAGGCTTTTGACTGTGTAAACCATGAGAAACTCTGGGCCACATTAAGAAGCATAGGTATACCAGAACACCTGATCGTACTCTTGCACAATCTGTACATTGATCAAGAAGCAACAGTTCGAACGGATCAAGGAGAAACAGAATGGTTTAAAATAAGCAAAGGTGTAAGACAAGGCTACATACTTTCCCCCTACCTGTTTAATTTATATGCAGAACAAATCATCAGAGAAGCAGGATTGTATGAAGACAACAGAGGTGTGAAGATTGGTGGAAGACTCATCAACAACCTTCGCTATGCTGATGATACCACATTACTGGCTGAAAGTGAAGATGATCTGAAACATTTGCTTCTCACAAAGAACATAGTCTCAAAATGGGCCTGCACCTTAATGTAAAGAAGACAAAGATCATGACAACTGGCATAATCAACAGGCTCATCGTTGAAGGAGAAGAAATTGAAATCGTGAACAACTTTAACCTACTTGGATCAACTATCAATAAAGAAGCAACAAGCAGTCAAGAAATCAGACGACACATTGCTCTTAGCAGAATGGCTATGAAAGACCTAGATAAGATTCTCAAGAGCAGAGATGTCTCTCTCCATACAAAAATTTGACTTGTTCAAGCCATGGTATTTTCAATAACATCATATGGATGTGAAAGCTGGACAGTGAAAAAGATAGACAGGAAGAAAATTGATGCCTTTGAATTATGGTGCTGGCGGCGAATATTGTGTATACCATGGACTGCCCGAAGAACAAACCAGTCGGTACTAGAGGAGATCAAACTTAAGCTTTCTTTAGAAGCTCAGATGACAAGACTTCGACTTTCATACTTTGGACACATCATGCGAAGAGAGAGATCATTAGAGAAAGACATCATGCTTGGCAAGATAGAAGGTAAACGCAAAAGAGGAAGGCCAGCAATGAGATGGATTGATACAATAACAGCAGCTACGGGTACCAGTCTGTCAACAATGAGCCGCCTGACTCAAGACCAAACACAATTTAGGATAGCTATCCAGAGGGTCACCATGAGTCGACTCCGACTCAACGGCACTTAACAACAACAACAAGTCAAAAATAAAACAAGAGGTACCAGAATTGATGGAAGTCGAGGTGGTGGGCAGGAAGGCAAACCGGAGTACTTTTGATGGTACTGCAAAGAAAAAATGAAGTCTTTCAATGTGGCACAGAGGGACGGGGTCCCAATGGCTCTGAGGAAAAAAGATGACTGAGGAGACCAGTAGGCAGCCACGCAAATGTGGAGGAACGCTCCCAAAAGCATTCCTATTGGATGCTGGTGAGTTTTCCCGTGCCGGGCTCCATCGGTGCCGACATCACCCATGTGTGAAGACTGACTTCCTGCTTGTTCCTGGAGATATGCCCGTACACCAAACTTGCCCATCAGACAAATTCAGGAAAACACTGTTTAAATAAATGACATTTCAGGTTTTTTTGAAAAGTCATCAGTTCTACTTCAGCACACAAATCAATCAGCAAATCATTTGCAGCCAGTTAGGAGACATGCGGCAGCATTTTGAATTAACTGTAATGTAGCTTTTGAGAGATCAAAAAAACAAAGACTATTACAATAATCCAGGGGTGAAATTACTAAAACCTGCAATACAGAACCAAAGTTACTATATGAAGGATATGGCTTCAATCGCCGAAGAAGATAACTTATAGTAAGCAGCTTTAACCACCCTTTGAACGTAATCATGTAGATTCTGTTGAGTATCCAATCTAACACCCAAATCTCTCATAACATCACTAATCACAAGAGAGAAAGACTAGGTTGCACATTTAAACCCATAGAAGCTGAAAGATTCAAGGACAAATACAACACTTCTGTCTTCTTAGCATTTATTTTGTTTTGAAACATCCATGATCCAACAGACTTAAGGGTATATACAGGTGTGTGCACATGTATGTTGTGAGGTGATGAGGTTTGCCTCTTGGCATGAAGACATTCTGGTCCCTTCCCCCATGCACTCATCTCTCCTGAAATTCCCAACTCTTGTGCTTTTCCCTCCCTCTCCACCTTCAGTGTCTCTCTCCCTCTCCTCTGTTCCTCTTCCCAGACTTTCTACCTTTGGCTCTCCTTGTTACACTCTCTCCTCCTGCCCTTCATTCCTCTTTTCTACTGCCATCCCCTCCCTCTTTCCCTCACACTCTCATCCACTATCTTCCCATTCTAACTTTCCTTTTCCTGCAGGGACTGTGCTATGTTGCTCTCTTATTCTTTTCCTTGCCAGAAGGCAGCTCACTTTTTTCAGCCAGAGGAACCTCTCCATCAAGCAAGAGATGATGTTCCCACTGGCAGGCAGCTCCCTCTTTCATCACAGTCATGGCCTTCCAAACATCCTCTAGAATAAACAAACCTATGTGGATGGACAAACAGACAGATGGACCCTTCCCAAAAGGCATTATTGCTAGAGTAAAATGTGCATAAAGAGCGTGTTGTCAGACAAACATAGTGCACAGTACCATGATATGCAGTGGGCCTCAAATGTGCTCAAACTCCTGCCCTCATGAGGCTCCCAGGTCTGGGCCCTTGAGCAAATAGCCTTGAACAGTGGTAGACCAGAGCCACCAGCCCCCCTCTCCACCCACCTCTAAAGTTTTCAAACAGGAGTAAAGACAACTTTCTCCTTCCCTCCAGTGCTTCCACCCTCCAAAATAGCAGCACATGACTCTTTGTGATGGATTAGAATGCACCACTAGAGGTCAGTCTGCCAAATAAGGAAATGCTTCCCAAATTTGGCAACTGACCTAGTAGTGCATCCCAATTCACTACTAGGGTCAGGTGCTTCTATTTTGGAAGATGGTGGCACCAGAAGCTGGAGCGAGTGGGCACTGATCCTGCCTTCCAACTTTCAGAGGTGAGCGAAGGGGATCAGGGTGTCCGGGTTCCATTTAGGCTACCATATGCTAGGGGAGTGAGAGTTCCAAGAGTCCACTTGGGTCACCAGGGATCTCGGCTGATCTGAAGTGAAGTACTACATGTCTCCTCAGATCATCTTTTTGCTCCCATGCTACATCTTTACTCCAGCCCTAAGCTGTCAGAAATATTCACAGCCAGGGAACAATTTGTACTCAGCATGTTGCATGCCTGCTGTGGTGCAATGATTTAACCACAAATTTTCACACACTAAAGCTTCACTACATTGGCACTGGAAAATCAGGAGTAAATAGCTGCACTGAAGGATAGGGCAGCTTACTGCATCAAGGCAGACACATTCTTCTACTATCAGTCAAAGACTACCTTCTAACTTATACACATATGGATTCTCACTTTATTTCTCACACTTTTCCTGTTGCACGCAGTCCCTCTCATTCACAAAGTTTTGACTTCTATTTTAGTTCAGTGCTACAATAGTTTACCCTTGTGGGGCAAGGGCGAGTGGTGCTCAAAGCAGCAGATTAAGAACCAAGAAAATCAGGGTTCAAAATCACACCTCTCCCATACACTTCTTTACGATCTTGTTCAAGTCACTTAATCTCTTATTGTCTCAGATATCAACTTAAATTGTAAGTCCTCAAAGGAAAGGACCTATCTACTGTTGCTGAATTGTAACCTGCTTTTAAGCATGAATTTTATTTATTTATATTTTATTTAACAGGATTTTTTTATACCGCTTTATCATTTTAGTCAAAGCGGTTTACATTGTAACAAACTTGGTAATGTACATTAAACAGGGACATTGATAACTTGGATTCTTCTGAGGCAATGAAGTGCTAGTGGGAACTGAACCCTGGTCTCTTGGTTCCCAAGCCAGTGCTCTAACCAATAGGCTACTCCAGCAATTAAATTCAAACCAGGATCATTCAGGAGAATAAAACATGGCTAATTTAAGTACAGACATGGACTTACCTTTTTTCTCTCTCTGAGGTCTTGAGCCTGAGGTGGAAAGGTACAGGGTATCCTACCATGGTTAATATGATAAGGTAATAAAAGGGTGGGATCTAAGGGTACCCATGGAACAGAGAGAGTGGAAGGCACTTGAGGCAGACTGCAATGAGCTTGATGCAAGTTATATGCAGTTCTTGTCACCTTTCCAGGACAGCTCTTGTAGATAGAAACTGAAGAGTCTCCTGCTGCATGTTTCAACAAGTAAGAGCCCTCCTGCAAACTAGCACAAAGAAATCACTAATTAGAACTAAACACTGATAGCCAGAATCAAACAATCTCCCAAGTACGTTATCTCCCAAACTAGAGAATATATGACCTGGGCCTTAAAAACAAGTCACCTGGTGTTAAGAAGTAAATAGTGTTCACTGCTGCAGAATGAACAGAATCAGTGCCACCAAGTATCAGGGCTGCCGTGGTTTAGTTGGTTGGCAGGTCCTACTAACTGGCTGAAACCCTTTTGAATATTCTTCACTAGGTTTAGGCCTGCCTGAAGTAAACGTATGAAAAATATACAAACAGATCTAAATACATGGGGGAGAGAGAGAGTATTCACAACGTGGACTATTCATTTTTAAGAAGTCTCTGAACCAGATGTTACATCAAATCAGTATATCATGTTGGATCATTTGATAGATGGTTTGACTGAGGACTGGATATGCATTTTTTTTGGACTAAGATTATCATGCCGGACAGAATTCTGTGAATAAGATGACTGCACTTATATATTATTTTTAACATAAGGACTAACTGCTTTTGATAAGGACCATGGAATATTTAAGCATCACAATTTTTGATTGTATTTGATTTGAATATTGGTCATTATTCTGCACACAAGACTTGGACCTATGATTATACTGGATGGAGTTTGCAGATCTTTAAACTATATCTCCAGATGTATGATGGTCCACCATAAATTTTATTTAAATATTTTGGTTTGAAAATTCATTGATAAAAATGTGCTTTTTAAACAAAGGGGCCCTTTTACTAAAGGTGTGCATTTACCGCACGATTAGCGGCAATACTATTGTGCAATAAGTGCACCCCTCATTTGCTGTCAGGAGATGTACTTTATGTGGGTTTCACCTGATGCCCCTAAAGGTGTTAGTAAGCGCACTCATGCTAACTGCGACATTGCCACAGAACATGGCAACTGCCCTCACACTAGTGGTAATGTGCTCTTCACACCCACACTCTGCCCATTCCCCATGCCATGGCGCAATGATTGATTGTCGTGCGCTTTAACATGCAGTCACTGGCATGCCCTCACATGTGCATTTTAATACCAGTTGCTACAAATTAAAATGCACATTAATTGGTTGCCAGTAAAGGCCCCTAAATGTACAGAATTGGAATGGTGGTGCTGAATATACAGCCTTTTGCATGGCTAGCAGTAAAGAAGATTACAATTAAAAATTCCAATAAAAGTAAGAGCAGAAAGGAGCTCCACAATATTGATACGATAAGCAAAAAAAAGAGAACGAGAAAAAGAGAAATTAGATTTACCTGCCAATTGTGGTCCCTTGAGGTCCAGTCCTGCACCTCTGGGTAGTGTACCTCTTCCAGCAGCTTGGAGACCGAGCATGTCATCTTTTTGATGACACCAGTATGCAGCTGGCACCTCCTACCAGCCCCAATAATCTATTGACAAAGCAGACTCACAGGAGCAACAAATAAGTAGTTAAACATGCAAAAATACCTTTACGCCTAAATGAACTGGCTCACCCCACCACCTGGGAAAGATACCCTGTCTCCCCCTCCAGGATGAGGAGGCTAACCTGTTGAGTGCCAGAACAACTCCAACCAGCGGGGGAGCAAGAGACAGACAACTGTTCCGGTTCGCCTCCCACAATGCTGATTGCACCCCGGCCCCCTCTGGCCACTTCCTCCACCAAGGGAACCAGCTTCAGGACTGGGGTTTTCAATCATCAGAAAACGCACTCAAGGAGGGATCCAAGACAGGACTGGAGTTCCTCAAGGAACCACAATTAGCAGGTAAGTCTAATTTCTCTTTCCTTAACGTCCCTCCATTCCAGTCCCACACCTCTAGGATGTATCAGAGCAGTTAAACTAAAAGGAGGGACCCGCACAACCGGCCTGAAGAACTGCCAATCCAAAGCGAGCATCCTCCACTGCCTGGACATCTGGGCAATAATGCTTAGTGAAAGAATGAAGTGACGACCATGTTGCCACCCTACAGATCTCCACTGGTGGAACTAAACTATACTCTGCCCACAAGGCCACCTGAGCCCTCGTGGAATACGCCCACAACCCCACCGGCACCGCTTTACCCTTCAAGATGTACGCTGATGCGATTACCTCCCTGATCAATCTGGAAATGGAGGCCTTTGCTGCCGCCTCTCCTCTGTGCGATCCCCCAAACAGAACAAACACTCTGATTTCTGAAAGGATGCTGTCCTCTTCAAATATCTCCGCAGGGCTCTTAACATCCAGGCTGCACAACTGCAGTGTGGCCGAGCTCATATTCGCGCTTGCCAGATCGCCTGGTTCACATGAAATGCTGAAACCACCTTGGGCAAATATGAAGGTACTGGCAGAAAGATCACCTTCTCCCTGGAGAACAAAAGGAATGGCTCCTGACACGATAAGGCCTGAAGCTCCGAAATCCTGCATGCAGAGCAAATTGCCACAAGGAAAACAGTCTTCAAAGTCAAATCCTTCAGAAAAGCCCGACTCAATGGCTAAAAGGGCTCCCCTGTAAGCACCATCAACACCAGATTGAGATCCCAAAGCGGTACCACCGCCCTCTCCTTGGCACAGAGGTGGTTCACTGCCATCAGAAATCTCATTACGTCTGGATGTGTACCTAACGGCACCCCATGGACCTTTCCCCTATAACAGGGAATCGCCGCCAGCTGCACCCTCAAGGAACTGGAGGCCAGGCCCTTATCAAAACCAGATTGTAAAAATGCAAAGATGTCCGGGATGGAGGCAGTGGAAGGACGTGCCTGCCTCTCTCTGCACCACGACTCAAAGATGTGCCACATGCGGGTGTATGCCAGGCATGTAGACCTCCTCCGGGCCTGTAGTAAGATTGCTATCACCGAGCTCGAATATCCTCTCTTCTTCAACCTTGCCCTTTCAAGAGCCATGCTGTAAGCGAGAATCAATCCATCTGAGGCATGTAAAGCGGCCCCTGCGTCAAGAGGTCCTTTTGAATCAGAAGCAGTCATGGACAGTCAGCTAGTATCCAAACCAGATCGGCATACCATGGGCGCTGCGGCCAGTCTGGTGCCACCAGAATTACTAACCCCCAGTGCGCCTCTATCTGTTGCATGACTCAGCCTATGAGCGCCCACGGGGGAAAACAGAGAAGACCTCCTCGGGCCACTGCTGAATTAGAGCATCCAGGCCCTCAGACATCTTTTCTCTTCATCTGCTGAAAAAGCGGCAGGCCTTGGCCAACTCGAACGTTGCCATTAGGTCCATGACCAATGTACCCCATCGGCGCACCATCTGCTCGAACACCCCCTGGGTTGAGCTGCCACTCTCTGGGGTCCATGCACACTCGGCTGAGGTAGTCTGCCTTCACATTGTCGACTCCTGCTACATGCGTGCCGATAACACCTGGAGATGAGTCTCTACCCATTCAAACGGCCTTTCGGCCTCGTCCTCCAGGGATACGCTGCCTGTGCCTCCTTGCCAACTGATATAAGCCACCATGGTCGCATTGTCCGAGAAGACCCAGACTGCCTTCCCGTGGAACCATGGCTAAAAACTTCGCAGCGCCAGAGCCATCGATCACATCTCGAGCCTGTTGATCAACCAAAGGGCCTCCTGCTGGCTCCACTGACCGTGAGCAAAGCACCCTTCACAGTGGGCTCCCCAACTGGACAGACTGGCATTGGTAATCAGCGGGACCCAAACTGGAGACTCAAGGGGTATGCCCCCCTCCAGGCTCCCCGGATGCAGCCATCACCTGAGAGTCCTCTTGATGCGCCACGAGTAGGGGAGCACTTGGGACAGGAGTTGACTCTGGAGGGACCACTGACGTAGCAGAGCCTTCTGCAGCGGTTACATGTGCGCCTGTGCCCATGGTACCAGTCTGAGAGTAGCCACCATGGTCCCTAGAACCTGCAGATAATGCCATGCCAATAGCTTTGCCATATTCAGGAACTGCCGAACCAACTTTCATAGCCCCTGCACCCATCACTCAGGTGGATAGACCCTGCCCACGTGCGTGTTGAAGCATGCTCCTAAGTACCCCAAGCTCCTGGGACATATGTAACTGACTCTTGGCAAGGTTGACCACCCAACTGAGACTTTGGAGGAACTCCACCACCCGCATTGTTGCTCTTTTGCTGTCGTCCCTGGACTTGGCCTGGATCAACCAATCGTCTAGTTACGGGTGCACAAAAATTTCCTTCCTTGTGGAGTGCTGCCGCCACCACCACCATAACCTTGGTGAAGGTATGAGGGGCGGTTGCTAGACCAAAGGGCAATGCTCAAAATTGGAAATGGCCATTGGCACTGCAAAGCGGAGAAACTGCTGATGTCCTGGACGGATAGGGATGTGCAGTTACGCCTCCGTGAGATTGAGACGTGTCGAGAACTTCCTGCTCCTTACTGCCACGATGACTGATCTTAGTGTTTCCATGTGGAATAGCGGCACTCGCAGACAGCGGTTTACACTCTTGAGGTTGAGAATCAGGCGAAAGGAGCCTTTCTTTTTAGGCACCACAAAACAAATGGAGTATCGACCAAAGCCGTACTGGTCTCGGGGAATCGGCTCCACGGCTCTGAGCTGTAGAAGACGAGTCAAGGTCTCTTCTACTGCCACTTCCTTACCCCGGTGCTTTGCAGGGGGACTGAACAAACAATTGGCTCACTGGACGAGACCATTTAAGGGCATAGCATTCCCAGACAACTTCCAGGACCCATTGGTCAGATGTGATCTGGGCCCAGGCAGGGTAAAAATCCTGCAGACAGCCTCCCATGGGTTGCACCACCCCTCCCCCCTCCCGGGCCCCTCTTATTTCATTGCGCTTTCTTGTGTCCTGAGGTGGAAGCGGCTCCAAAACCCTTGCCTGCGCCTTTGAAACCTCAAATCACCTGCCACCTGGAAGAGAACCAGCCCCTCTGGGCTGGGCTAAAGCAGGTGGTACGAAAACGCTTGAGGTCCCTCGACAGACGCTGAGATGAGGGAGGGTTATCGGCTTGCTTTTGCTTATCCTCGAGCAGCCGACTACCCTTCGACTCCCACAAGTCCTTTATCAACTTTCCAGCTACTCCCCAAAGAGAAGCTTTCCCTTAAAGGGGAGCTTACTAAGAAGGACCTTGAGGAGCTATCCGCCATCCAATTCTGGAGCCACAGGTAGCAGCGGGCCGCCACCACCGAGGCCATGATTTTAGAGAGAAAGCTAATGAGATCATAATGGGTGTCCGCCAAATAGGCCGCCCCTGACTCCAATTTGGCCACCTTCCTGGAAAGGTCTGTCTCCGTCCCCCCCCAAAATGCTAGACCCTTTGTGACCAGCAGAGGCAGGTCCTAGTCATCCAGGCTCCGCAGATGGAAGCCTGTAGCGAAAGGGCGTTGATATCAAAGGCCTGTTTCAATAAGGTGTCCAACTTCCTTTCCTGGAGCAAAGAAACAGATACCAAGACTGGCAGTATTTCAGGTTAAAAAACCCCTTTTAATGGGGTTTTTTAAAAGGGTTTTTTTAACCTGAAATACTGCCAGTCTTGGTATCTGTTTCTTTGCTCCTGTGGTTTCTACAGATACTTTTTTTTTGCTTCAGTTTGTTCAACTTCCTTTCCTGGACATCCTTGAGAGCCGTACTGCCTTCTACTGGGATCATAGTCTTCTTGGTAACCGATGACACCACTGCGTCCACTTTCGGTGACTGAAAGAGTTTGTGTTCCTGTTCAGGGAGTGGGTACAGGTGTGAAATGGCTCACACTCACCTAAGACAGGCCTCCAGCAGATCCCACTCATCCTGGATCATCTGCCGGACTACTCTATGCACTGGGAAGACTTTCTGCGATTTCCACACCGCCTGGAGCAAAGGGTCCTCCAGTGCCTCGTCCTCAGCCGGGAGGTTAATGGGCATATTCAGGACCTTCAAGGACTCCAAGATGAGCACCAATAGCTCCTCCCGGCGGATCATCCGAACAATCCAGGGCTGATCCTCCTGCTCAGAGATCTCTCCTTCTTCAAACTCCTCCTGCAGATCTAGTTCTGTGTCTAGATCTTCATCTGGCCCCTCGGATAATGGTGATTGCTGTCACTCTTTCGAGCTTCTAGGCCTCTTAGTTGCCACCACCAACAGCTCGTCCTCCTTTACATCAGACACCCTCTTAGCCCTGCGTTCTGGTGCTAAGGGGCTGCTCGCCAACCCCTGTTAACATAAGCAAAAACCTTGTGCAAAAGCAAGACAAACTCCGGCAAAAATCCTCAAGGAGCCCCACTGCTCCCTGGATCTGAGGGGTGGATGGGATGGACATCCCAAAGGGACCGGAGGCTGGATCCAACAAAGGCAATGCGGAGCTGCTCTCCTCCTGGGCTTCCTGCAACAGGGAGGAACTCTCCTGCCCTGTCTTTTCCTGCAGGCCCTGTTCCAAAGTATTAGCCTCTTGCGTGCAGCCTAGGCAAACGCCTGCCTCCGAGACTGCTCCTCATCTAGTCCCGCACACCAGGCACTGCGGTCTGGCCGGCATGGTGGAAAGTGGTGCGGACTCTCCCCTGGAAAGCCCCCCCCCCTCCAATTTGTACCTGGAAGGGCAGAAGGATGCCTTACCCTATGTACACCCATGGGCCCAAGGCACGGCTGGCAAAGACCTGAAACTAGCTGGGCTCTCCCTGTGTAAGAACTAGTCAAAATAAATTGAATTAAATAAACTTAAGGCACAAAGTCACAAAGAAACCCAAAAGAAATGAAAAATGTCCTAAAAGGAGGGAAACTGCACTATCCTGGTTCTGAGCCCTGGCTGCCACAAGGGAAAGTGCCACTGACCTTCCCCGAGCGCCAAAAACCCCCGCAGGAGGTAAAAGAGCAGAGAACATGGGCCTGATGCAGAGAAAAGTGCGCTTAAGTTTCCCGCACCGCTGCAGGTCCCCACATGTGGCTGTAGGCCGCTCTCTGCCTCTGCAAGCACCGGCGGTTACTAGGAGCTCCTGCTGCCTCCTCCCCTCACTGATCTTACCTCAGTCCTGTGCACTGCGTGGTTCTCCTTCCCCTTGTGCTCAGCCTTCACTTCCCGGCTTTGACACTGAGGGAGGGGAGGACCTGGTGCTGCCGGTAAACAGCTCTTGCCCACGTGGTGGTTCCTCACCCAATGACAGGTTTAGGAGCTTCCAGAAGTCATGGGGCTCCTCAGAACCCCCCTCCCCCGTAATCCTGGGGGGGGGGGGGAGAAGGGATATACTCCTCCCTGCTGCCCCGTTGTCTTCACAAGTCTTTAATCCTTTGCTGTATTAATCACTTGCACCTGATCCTTTTTTTTCTTTGTAGCTTTAAAAAAAACAACAAATAACCTGCAACTTACTGGGGGGGGGGGGAGAAACCCCTCTCAAAATCCTAACTAACGCTAACCAAACCTATGCTCTTTAGTTGTCCCTTCAGCGAGTCCAGCACCCTGGCTCACTACCTCCTTCAGCTGATTGGAGACTGAACATACTGGGGCTGGTATGCGGTGCCAGCTGCATAAGTATACTGGTGTCACCAAAAAGATGACATGCTCAGTCTCCAAGCTGCTGGAGGAGGTACACTACCCAGAGGTGCGGGACTGGACTCGAAGGGCGATAAGGAATTAAGATTAGAGTTAAACCAAGCTAGCTGCTATAAGTATCAGGTGTCTGGTGCTACTCCTGCTCCCGAAATTCCAGGAATGCCTACTCAAAGATGTATGTTTTAATGGCCCTTCTAAATTTTTAAAAGTTGGATTCAGGGCAAAAATAATCTGGAAAGGGTTCCAAAGATAAGGGGCTAAGAAATAAAAAGCAGTATGATGTGTGGCTTCCAAACAAGCATAAGTAACTGAAGTACCAGGAGAATCTATGTTTGGAACGAAGGACCCATGTTGGACGGTAAGGTAAATACCACTGCCAATAACAACCTTATTCTAGTTGCTATACTGGCTGAATATTAAGCCCAAAATGTTTTCATAAGAAACAAAGTGCTTGAATAAAAAAAGATAAAGGAAGCCTTAATTGCAACAGGATTTCAGAAGTAATTCTGGCTTGCAATAATGTTGACAGAAAAATCCAACTTAAAATTCTTTGCACTATTTTTTATGTATAGCCAAAGGAATGAGACTTGCACTGGAGTATAGGCTGAAAAAACATACTGCTGCCTTTCTTATTCATCTATTTGAGCAATATGCTCATCCTAAACAGGGTTACATGTAATTTATGTTATGTTTCTTTAACAAAAATATCTAGCTATAGATGTCAAATACTGTAAACATACATTTTGTGGTCTACGCATTAGAACTCATGCTAAAAGCTCTTTAGCATAGAGCTGGCCCACGTGGTTCAGTGGCAGTAGCATGAACTGCTATGCATTAGATCCTTGGTTTAATCCCTGAGTGGTATCTTTGCTCCTTAGGGCTGGAACTAGGAATGCAAGAGGGGAGGGAGTCATAGTGGTCATTGTTTAAGGGTAAGAACTAGTGGCTGATTGAGAGGCCATGACTGCAATGATTCAAAAATAGCTCTGGTACATGGTCCCTGATCTAGGACTGTCAGAGCAAACATTAAATTAAATATGTTGGTGGAGTGTAGGGTGGGGAGATACTAGCACTCCTTGTGGCCTTGGGCAAGTCACAACCCTCCACTGCCTCAGAAGAAAGGCCTGGCAGTCTACTTCCAGTCACACTGCCAAGAAAACCCAGGAGCTGCTGGGTTGCCAAGAGTCAGCATTGAATGGAAGGCACACATTGTATTTGCACAAAACAGGAAAGCATAGTTACTCACCTGTAACAGGTGATCTCTGGGAACAGCAGGAATTTAGTCTTCACATATGGGTGTCGTCGGTACCGACAGAGCCTGCGCGGGAATGCTCCCCAGTGTCCAACCAGAAAGCTTTTGGGAGCATCCCACAGCGCCTGCGTGCTGCCTTTCCGCCTTTCCCAACTGCCTCTCTCCAGTTGACTTTAAAGCTGAGACAAAGAGAGAGAGGGAAAGAGAAAGAGATAGAGAGATACAACTCCTAGGGGAGGTGGATGGGTTGTGAAGACTAAATTCCTGCTGTTCCCGGAGATCACCTGTTACAGGTGAGTAACTATGCTATCTCCAGGAACAAGCAGGAATGCAGTCTTCACATATGGGGACTCCCTAGCTTTAGATGCCAGGAAGAGACCCCATAGAAAGTCCTCTCAACTAAAGCTCTTTTACAGTCCAAAGTATGAAGATTCCTTTCTGCATTTGATGCATGAGGCCTTGGAAAAAACACAGACAGGTAGACCGCTTGGTTAAGATGAAAGGCGAGACCACCTTTGGCATAAAGTGTGGATGAGGACTACCTTGTCATGATGGAACCTTGTATAAGGTGGATCAGCCACTAGCGCCTGCAACTCACTGATGCGACGTGCTGATGTGATTGCAATGAGAAAGATAACTTTCCAAGAAAGGAATTTCAAGGAGGTAGTAGCTAAGGGTTCGAAAGGTGGCTTCATGAGCTGGCCAAGAACCAGATTTAAGTCCCATGCCACAGGTGGTGGCTTAATGGGAGGCTTAGTTAGAAGAAGGCCTCTCATAAATCTTGCTATGAGAGGATGGGAGGAAATAGGTTGTCCATTTAAAGGCTTGAAAGAAGCCGCAATAGCACTTAAATGGACTCTTACCAAGTTAGTTTTAAGTCCTGCATTGGATAAATGAAGGAGATACTCCAGTAATGATTCCAGAGGTATCGCAAAGGGGTTAAGACCCTTCTGCGAGCACCATAAGGTAAACCTTTTCCACTTGAAAGCATAAGAGCATCTTGTGGAAGGTTTTCTAGAAGCATAAAGGATATCCTTTATTTGCTGAGGAAGGTTAAGATCGTGAATATCTAGGCCTTCAGCAACCAAGCCCTGAGATGCAGAGACTGGGGATTGGGATGTCATAACATTCCGTCCTCCTGAGACAGGAGATTTGGAGCAGAGCCTAACTCCAGAGAAGGAGCTTGAGAGAGATGTAGAAGCAGAGGGTACCACACTTGCCGTGGCCAATGTGGAGCTATGAGAATCATACGGCCTCTGTCTCTCTGAAGCTTGAACAGGGTTTTGGGAATCAGGGGAATGGGTGGAAAGGCATACAGGAAGTCTTGACCCCAATGAAGGAGGAAAGCATCCCTGGCCTGAGAGCCCTGAGCCAGAATTCTGGAACAGAACCGGGGAAGTTTGGCATTCAACGGATTTGCAAAAAATTCTATGTCCGGGGTTCTCCAAATTTGAAAAATCTTGGCCACCTGGTCTGCATGTAGAGACCATTCGTGTGGAAGCAGAACTCGACTGAGTCTGTCTGCCCAAGAGTTTTGGATACCTGGAAGATACACTGCCAGGAGATGACTCTGATGCACTATGGCGAGGGCCCATAGTCGCAAAGCTTCGTTGCAAAGCGACAGAGAGCCTGTTCCTCCCTGCTTGTTCACGTAGAACATGGCTACTTGATAGTCCTCATTCAGATGGACAGTCTTGTAGCTGAGCAGGGTGTGGAACACTCGCAGAGCAAGGAAGATTGCTCTGAGCTCCAAGAGATTGATGTGTAGATGAGTCTCCTGTGGAGTCCAAGTGCCTTGGGTGGAGAGGTCTTGCAGATGAGCTCCACAACCCACTGGAAAAGCATCTGTTGTGAGAGTTGCCTGGGGTAAAGGTTGTTGAAATGGGGACCCCAGCAACAGGTTTTGAGTGGACTGCCACCATTGGAGGGACAAAATAAGGCGATTTGTGTTTGCTATTTTGTCTGACAGGCACCCTGATGCCTGGGTCCATTGAGTGGATAAAGTTCACTGGGCTGTTCTCATATGAAGGCGAGCATAAGGAACCACATGCACGGTAGATACCATGTGGCCTAGTAGTTGTAACATTTCTCGAGCAGTGAGATGAGGTTTTAGCACTGCTTGAGAAGCTAACTGCACCATGCGAAGGCAACGGGCCTGGAGAAGATAGGCCCTTGCTTTTCTGGTATCCAGGAAAGCTCCTATGAACTCTAGAGACTGAGTGGGAGTTAGACTGGATTTTGGGATGTTTATGACTAGACCCAAATACTGAAGGATACGCATTGTGCAAGATAGAGAAGTCTTGGCCTCTGACTCTGATGGGGCTCAAATAAGCCAGTCGTCTAAGTAGGGGAAGACGAATATCCCTAGAGTGCGAAGAAATGCTGCTACCACAGCCATGCATTTCGTGAACACTCTTGGTGCTGAGGCCAGGCCAAAAGGAAGCACCCTGTATTGGTAGTGCTTTCCTTGAAAAAGGAACTGAAGGAACTTTCTATGAGGTGGATGGATGAGAATATGAGTGTCCGCATCCTTGAGATCTACAGAACAAAGCCAATCCTGACTCTGAAGGTATGGCAGCAGAGTTCCCACAGAAATCATCTTGAATTTCTCTTTGAATAGGAATTTGTTCAATTCTCTGAGGTCTAAAATAGGTCTGTGTCACCCTGTTTTCTTTGGGATAAGGAAAAAGGGGGAGTAAAACCCTGTACCCTGTTGATGAATGGGTACTTCTTCTATTGCCCCTTGGGCAAGAAACATAGTGACCTCTTGATCTAACAAGTTGATTAGAGAGGTCTGAGAATTGAACTGTCTTACCATTGTGGGAGGGTCATGCACAGAAAGTGAAGCTTGTACCCCTCTTTTATAATGGAGAGTGTCCAATGTTCTGCTGTTATCTGCCCCCATCTGGGGGCAAAGTGGCAACCTTCCTGGAATGGTGGAAGGCTCTGGTCCATTGAGGGCCAGGAAGGCTAAGTTCTCTAGATGAAAGTCAAAGGCCTTGTGGAGGCTGAGACTGCTGAGACGGTTGAGGCTTAGCAGTCTTTGCTTTCCCTTGTTTAGGTGGTTGCTGACTCTTTCGGGCAGGCTAACCTGCAGAACGTCCCTGCTGGGAATAAGAAGGATAAAACCTCTTCTTTTTTGAGAAGAAAGAAATATTTCAAGAAACCATTCTTGCAGGATCAGCTGTGGCTTTGGATAACCTATCCAAAGTGGAGTTGTCAGCATCCAACTCATTGGCTTTCTCTTGCCAATTTTTGCCGAATAGATTCTCACCTGTACAAGGGATATTGCCCAGTTTGTCCTGCACCCAGAGCTCCAAATGGGATGCCTGGAGCCAGGCAATTCTACGTGCTCCTATGGCAATTGCAGAGGTTCTGCTTATGCACTCAAAACAGTCAAAAGCTGCACGATTGACAAATTTAGAAACATCTTGGGCATGTTTAACCAGAGTGAGAAAATCCTGCCTTTTATCTTCAGGAAGAAGAGGGCTTAGAACCTCTAAATCTCCTGTGACTTCTTTAAAGAACATTCCCATATATAAAATATAGGAACTGATCCTGGCAGAAAACATGGAAGCCTGGAAAGTACGACGTCCAAAGGCATCCAAGGTTCTACACTCAAGTCCTGGAGGATTAGAGGCATGCCTCTTTGCACTCCTGATCCTTCTCATAGCTGATTCCACTACAATAGAGTGGTGAGGAAGCTGAGTCTTTTGGAAACCAGGACAAGGAGGGACTCGATACATGGTATCCAGTTTACGAGAGTGAGGAGTGGTGGTAAGAGGTGTTTCCCACATTCTTAGCATGAGATCATGTAAGATCTCATGGATAGGCAAAGTAGCTGCCTCCTTAGGAGCTTTGGGATATTGAAGAATCTCCAACTCCTTTGTCCTGGGCTCTGTTTCAGGAGCCACAGTAATGGAAAGACCTCGAGCCACCTCCCTGATAAAATCCTGAAAGGAGATATCTTCTGGAGGAGACATCCTGCATTTAGGAGAGGAAGGCTCCTCCGCGAGAAGTATTCCGGTACCGACAGAACTGTCAGAATCCTCGGACTCCTCCGAGGATTCGAAGTACCTTCTGTCCGGATGCTCTTGAAGAGCCCGATACCCGTACCGACCGAAGTCGGTACCAGGGGGAATCGGTACCGGTGTATCGGTACCGGAAGGCATCGCATGACTAGGTGCCGGCAAAGAGGACACCAATGTTGATGCTGTCGGTACTGGTATCGGTACTGTTTGAACTGTCTGACGCGGTTCCGAGGGTGTCAATGCCGCAAGGAGAGCCGCCATACTGCGTTCAATAGCCAGGAACCTCTGGTCTATCGACGCTGCAGATGTCTGGGTATCGGTACCGGAGGAAGCAGCTGGTACCCCAGAGCATGGCACCAGAAGTTCTGCCAAGGTCGAGGCCTCGAGAACATCCTGGAGCCCCGATAATGCTTTGGAAGCCGAAGCCTCCCACCGGGGCAATTTTGCCGGTACAGAACCCTCAAGGGCAACGCCAGAGGCATCTCGATGCTTGGAAGGAGATCTACCCTTTGAGGAACGGTCAGACTTATGTTTAGTTACCTGAGATCCATGGGAGGAAGACAAAGCCCTGGAAGATGTCGATGCCACAGAAGCTGCATCGGAGGGAAAAAGGGCGCTGAGCTTGGCAGCTTGGTTTTGTCGACCCCTCTTGGACATCATGGCACAAGCCATACACTCGGAGATGGAGTGGTCAGGACCTAAACATTTAAGATACCATTCATGGGTGTCGGTGACGGAGATGGTACCGCCACACTTGGTGCACTTTTTGAAAGCAGAGGTGGGTTTTTCCATAGTGGAGGAAATTTTGGGCCTAAGGCCCAAAATGGCACGTGCACCTGGAAAAGAAAGTTTGGAAAAAAATAGAATATATATATATATTTTTTTTTAAAGAAAGAAAGAACCACCGGCGGTACCGGTATAGCGTCGAGGAAGGCAGACGCGACCACAAAAAAGAAGGAATAAGGAAAACATTTTCTGCGGTGACAGGAACAACGACCTGCTGGCTCCGTGAAAAACAAAGAACTGGAGGAGGCAGTTGGGAAAGGCGGGAAGGCAGCACGCAGGCACTGTGGGATGCTCCCAAAAGCTTTCTGGTTGGACGCTGGGGAGCGTTCCCGTGCAGGCTCCGTTGGTACCAACGATACCCATATGTGAAGACTACATTCCTGCTTGTTCCTGGAGATAGTTATTTTCAGGTAATTTGCAAATGAAGGCTCACAGCGCTAGATTCCAGCCTTGGTTCCAATAGAGCAAAGGAACAGGAGGAAACTACCAGTTTAAAAACAAATTCTTTAGCATGGATGTACTGAACTAAATGTGCAAGCTAAAATACCATCTAGTATACAATATTTTGCACCAACAAACGTTGCCAACAATGCATGAGCATCATTAGTGTGCATGCTAACCTATAAAACTGTAGCTTCCTTGTGCTAATAGATTTTGTGTACTAAAGAAAACAAGATTGGGATAAAAACCACATGAGCAATGTACAGCCTCTTTGTTGGAAACCTGTATAAAGATGAACCTGACACATGTGTCAGGTTCATCAGCTCTTTGGAGAGAAGCCAGACGTCTAGGCCCTAAGAGGTGAATGAAGAGAAGAGACTTCTAGGACAGGAAAAAAAAAGACAAAAATCACGTGCTTCATATGCAAGCAAGGCAGAGAAAGACTGTTAGCCAACCCTAGCACATTCATCCCCTAGCGCCAGGAGGGAAATCTGCCAGCCGTAGTCAAAAAGACACCGAGATCTGATCAGGCCTCTCCTCTTCTTCCTTTATGAAGACCCTTATAGCTGAGGGTGCAAAAGCGTAACAGCGCTCAAGCTGAAACTTCAGAAGGCCTGCAGTTGTCTTGTACAGAATAACTGTAACATTAAGAGCAACGACCATCATACACCTGTAAAGCAAATTCAGGCAGCTGAAAAAAAAGAAGTGTGTCCATTAACCCAAAGCTATTCTCACCCTTTCAGTGTGAAAACATGTGTGAGAAGAGATTGTCTTGTGAGAATTCATCCTAGTTTCCTACTCAGTGCCTTCCATGAGGGACTTCCAGCTTAACCGCTAAAGTCTTGTTTCTGATGTAACGTGTCTTATGGACTGTAACTGAAACCATGCAAGATACAGAGTACATACATTGTATCCAGGGGCGGCCCAAGGGGGGTGCGGGGCCATGTGCGGAGACTTGGTGCGGGGCCTCATTTGCATAAGGGGCCTCATTTGCATAAATATTTGCATAATGTTACCATATACTAACTTTTAGTAAACATGCCTCTTAATGAGTATATGGATAAAGAAAGACTAAAAGATTTCTACATTACTATAATCCAGTGCCAACCACCAGACACATTAGGAACTACTACAAACACTGCCAATTTAGAACCCATAGCAAACCCGCCGTATCCTAACAGCACTACCAGGACTCACAAAGCACCATACCCTACCTATCAAAAGGAAACATGCAAATATTAAACCAATACATTTCAGAGAACAACAATACATGACCTACTGGGGAAAGAGAACAAGTGGCAATGTCAAATAGGAATTACATAAACAGAATACCTCAGCTCAGTTACACATGCAGAACATAGACCATCACCAAACAAGGAATCACAATTTAGAAACAGGAAGACAATTAAACTGGGAATCCCAAAAGCCAAACTTGGAATGTACAACACTGTAGAAATAAAACTATACATTAATTTGCTCTTGTACTAAACAAAGCGCAGACGTTAATGATGCACATTTACCAGAGCTGACATATTCCAATTAATAAATTCAAAATAAAAAGATATTTTTCTACCTTTTGTGCATTTTATTTCAGCTGCAATTGCTCCAGCCACTTTCTTCTGGTTTCTTCGTGTCTTCTGCTAACTCTCCATCGTCTGCTGTCCATTTGTCCTTTCTTCTCTCTTCTAGTTTTTTTCCATTCTCTCTCTACATCTGCTTTAACATACTAATCTTTCTCCTTTTGCTCTTTCCTCATTCCTATTTCATCCACTCAAATTTTGCCCCTCCATCCTCAATCCCCACTTACTCTCCCAATACCCGGCCAATTGTAGATTTTTTATCCCTCCCACACAAAATATTTTTCCCTCTCCATTTTACTCTCCCAGCCCCATCCCATTCTAATCCTCCCCCAACATCAGCTCCCTTCTAGTTCCAGCCTCACCCAGCATCCATTCCCTTCTAGTCCCTGCATCAGCCCATTTCCAGTCCTAGCAACCCCCCAACCCAATACCAGTCCTAGCCCCCCCCCATCAATCCACTTCCAGTCCTAACCCCCCATCACCCCACTTCCAGTCCTAACCCCCCATCACCCCATTTTCAGTTTAAGCCCCCCTATAACCCATTACCAGTCCTAACCCCCCCCAACAGCCCACTTCCAGTCCTAACCCCCATCAACCCATTTCCAGTCAGCCCCCCATAGCCCATTGCCAGTCCTAACCCCCCCATCAGCCCACAGCCCATTACCAGTCCTACCCCCATCAGCCCACCTCAAGTCCTAACCCCTCCCCATCAGCCCATTTCCTGTCCTAGCCCCCCCCCCATAGCCCATTATCAGTCCTAACCCCCCCCTAGCCCATTACCAGACAGCCCCCATCAGCCAACAGCCCATTACCAGTCTTAACCCCCCCCATAGCCCATTACCAGTTCTAACCCCCCCAACAGCCCACAGCCCATTACCAGTCCTAACCCCATCAGCCCACCTCAAGTCCTAACCCCTCCCCATCAGCCCATTTCCTGTCCTAGCCCCCCATAGCCCATTATCAGTCCTAACCCCCCCATAGCCCATTACCAGTCCTAACCCCCCATCAGCCCACAGCCCATTACCAGTCCTAACCCCATCAGCCCACCTCCAGTGTTAACCCCCCCATCAGCCCATTTCCAGTCCTAGCCCCCCATAGCCCACCAGTCCTAACCCCCCAACAGCCCATTACCAGTCCTAACCCCATCAGCCCACCTCCAGTCTTAACTCCCCCATCAGCCCATTTCAGTCCTAGCCCCCCATAGCCCATTACCAGTCCTAACCCCACCCAAAAGCCCACCTCAAGTCCTAACCCCTCCCCATCAGCCCATTTCCTGTCCTAGCCCCCCATAGCCCATTACCAGTCCTAACCCTCCCAACAGCCCACAGCCCATTACCAGTCCTAACCCCATCAGCCCACCTCCAGTCTTAATCCCCCCAGCCCATTTCCAGTCCTAGCAACCCCCCCCCAACCGATTACCAGTCCTAGCCCTCCATAGCCCACTCCCAGTCCTAATCCCACCAGCCCATTTCCAGTCCTAATCCCCCATCACCCAATTTTCAGTTTAAGCTCCCCCCATACCCCATTACCAGTCCTAACCTCCCCATCAACCCACTCCCAGTCCTAATCCCACCAGCCCATTTCCAGTCCTAATCCCCCATCACCCAATTTTCAGTTTAAGCCCCCCCATACCCCATTACCAGTCCTAACCTCCCCATCAACCCACTCCCAGTCCTAATCCCACCAGCCCATTTCCAGTCCTAATCCCCCATCACCCAATTTTTAGTTTAAGCCCCCCCATAGCCCATTACCAGTCCTAACCCCCATCAACCCACTTTCAGTCCTAATCCCATCAGCCCATATACAGACTTACCTCCCCCAGAGCCCATCACCACTCCTAACCCCCCCAGCCCCCCCATAGCCC
Source organism: Ichthyophis bannanicus (assembly GCA_033557465.1). NCBI lineage: Eukaryota > Metazoa > Chordata > Amphibia > Gymnophiona > Ichthyophiidae > Ichthyophis > Ichthyophis bannanicus. The sequence goes on along the minus strand of CM066043.1, from coordinate 126,418,747 downwards.
ATCACCACTTCTAACCCCCCCCAGCCCATCACCACTCCTACCCCCCCCCCAGCCCAGCCCAGGGAAATAAAAAAAAAAAAAAGCTGTCTGCTGCCGCTGCTGGGGCCGCCGCGGCAGAATTGAGTGTACCGCGGGGCCCCCCCCTGGCCAGCAGAGCCTGCCCTCCCCTGTATCACCTCTCTCTTTGCAGCTGCAGTCACACGTGCCGGCTTTCAGAGCGCGAAGGAACTAGTTTCCCTTTCGCGGCTCTGTTAAGCCCGCGGGGGCTGATGGGAACTTCCCATCAGCCCCCGCGGGCTTAACAGAGCAGCGAGGGAGAAACTCTCCCCTCGCGCTCTGAAAGCCAGCGCGTGTGACTGCAGCTGTAAAGAGAGAGGTGATACAGGGGAGGGCAGGCTCTGCTGGGCAGGGGGGGCCCCGCGGCACACTCAATTCTGTCGCGGCGGCCCCGGCAGCGGCAGCAGACAGCTTTTTTTTTTTTTTAATTTTACTTTTAGATCAGAATGTTTTTTGCGCGGGGCCCCCTGAAACGCAGGGCCCTGTGCAAAAAACATTCTCGCTCAATGGACGGGCCGGCCCTGATTGTATCTTTTCTGAAGAATCAGAGTTCAACTGGAACACACTGGAATGGACGTTAATTTGCAATAGTGACAACACTGTACCTTATGCTCAGTAAGCTGTTCAGCACAGAAACATATTTTTAAAAATACTGTCATCACTGAACTGTTGGTTTGAAAATATATTTTCTTGCATAAATACATATGGAATAATCTAAAGTGGTTTATTCCTCTTTGACCTTCTCTCCCCCTCCCCCCCCCTTGGTCTTCTCAACTCCTAAGCATTATCTCCATCTGAAATACCCAATAGTCTGTCAGTTGTGCCCCTAAAATAGCATGCTTTCAAAACATTTTACAAGTAGCATGAAGCAGATGTGCACGTTTAAAATGAATGTGTAGAAAAAACAAAAAAGTGGGAAAAATTCAGAATACAGAAACAAGCCAATTTTTTTTGTCATGCACATCCCTAGAAGAAATAAGATCCACATTCTTCCCCATGTCCTTGCTTAATTTGCATATGATGTTCTTTCACTTACATACTAATTTTACTGTGAATCCACTAACACCCTCAGGAACCTCTTCAGCATGTACACTAGGACCTTAGTGCATAGCTCAGCATGCCAAGTGTGCATTAAGCTTTAGGGAATGGAATCCTTTATCAAGAGAAATTGAATTCAGTGGCAAAAATGTTGTAAGTTCTTTGACTATGACCATTCTTTTCTTAGAAAGCTTACTGTAGATATATTTTTAACCGAGGAATAAAGGTTTAGTTTAGAATGCTTGGCTACAGTTTAAAGTACTAACCATAGAAGGGCGCTGAATGATGGTATACAGTAGTAAAAAAAGAGAACAATGCTGAATATCCTTAAAGGGTGGCTACAACAGCAAGCTCATTTTCAAAGGAAAGCATACTTGGACACCAGCACGATTGTAAAGCGTAGTTACTCACCTGTAACAGGTGATCTCCAGGAACAGCAGGAACTTAGTCTTCACATATGAGTATCGTCGGTACCGATGGAGCCTGCGCGGGAACACTCCCCAGTGTCCAATAGGAAAGCTTTTGGGAGCATCCCACAGCGCCTGCATGCTGCCTTCCCGCCTGTCCCTCTCCAGTTGAGTTAATAGCTGAGACAAAAGAGAGAGGGAGAGAGAGAAAGAGAGAAACAACTCCTAGGGGAGGTGGGTGGGTTGTGAAGACTAAATTCCTGCTGTTCCCAGAGATCACCTGTTACAGGTGAGCAACTACGCTATCTACAGGAACAAGCAGGAATGTAGTCTTCACATATGGGGACTCCCTAGCTGCATATGCCAGGGAGATGGCCCTAGGAAGTTGTCAGCCCTTGTGAAAGGGCCCCACTTCCCCCCATGGATCTCTGGCATCCTACCAGGGACGGTGGGTAGGAGTTGATAGTCTGAAAAAGGTGTTGAAGAACAGCTTGGCCAAACAAGGCATCCCGGCGGGAGTCCTTGTCTAAGCAGTAGTGGGCTGTGAAAGTATGTACCAAAGCCCAAGTAACTGCTCGACAGATGTCGTCGATAGACACAGAGTGAAGATGAGCCATTGAGGCTGCCATGGCTCTCACATTGTGAGCTGTGACATGGCCTTGAAGAGGAAGGTTCTTTCTCTCATAGGCAAAGGATATGCACTGTGCGATCCAGTTGGACAGTGTTCTTTTGGAAACTGGATGTCCCAAATGACTAGGATCAAAAGCAACAAAGAGTTGAGAAGATTTTCTATGTTGCTGTGTCCTTTGCAAGTAAAAGGCCAAAGCTCTTTTACAGTCCAAGGTATGAAGGTTCCTTTCTGCACTGGAGGCATAAGGCCTCGGAAAGAATACAGGAAGGTAAACCGCTTGGTTTAGATGGAAAGGCGAAACCACCTTTGGCATAAAGTGTGGATGAGTCCTAAGAACTACCTTATGGTGGAACCTTGTATAAGGAGGATCTGCCACTAACGCTTGCAATTCACTGATGCGACGTGCTGATGTGATTGCAATGAGGAAGATGACTTTCCAGGAAAGGAATTTCAAAGATGTAGTGGCTAATGGTTTAAAGGGTGGTTTCATGAGCTGCCCGAGCACCAGATTTAAGTCCCCTGCCACCGGTGGTGGCTTAGTGGGAGGCTTTGTTAAAAGCAGACCTCTCATAAATCTCGCTATGAGAGGATGAGAGGAAATAGATTGCCCACTTAGAGGCTTGTAAGAAGCTGCAATAGCACTAAGATGGACTCTTACTGAATTTGTCTTGAGACCCTCATTTGACAAATGAAGGAGATACTCCAGTATCAATTCCAGAGGTATCGCAAGAGGGTTAAGACCTTTCTGCGAGCACCATATGGTAAACCTTTTCCACTTAAAGGCATACGAGCGTCTTGTGGAGGGTTTCCTAGAAGCATGAAGGATCTCCTTTACCTGTTGGGAAAGGTTAAGATCCTGAAGCTCTAGGCTTTCAGCAACCAGGCCCTGAGATGCAGAGACTGGGGATTGGGATGCCACAGCATCCCATCCTCTTGGGAGAAAAGATCTGGAGTGGATCCCAACTCCAGAGGCGGAGCTTGAAAGAGATGTAGGAGCAGAGGGTACCCCGTTTGCCATGGCCAACGTGGAGCTATGAGGATCATATGACCTCTGTCTCTCTGAAGCTTGAATAGGGTTTTGGGGATGAGGGGAATGGGTGGGAAGGCATATAGGAAGTCCTGACCCCAGTGAAGGAGGAAGGCGTCTCTTGCCTGACAACCTCGAGCCGGAATTCTGGAACAGAAATGGGGAAGTTTGGCATTCAGCGGACTTGCAAAGAGGTCTATGTCCGGGGTTCCCCAAATCCGAAATATTTGAGCAACCTGGTCTGCATGGAGAGACCATTCGTGTGGAAGCAGAACTCGACTGAGTTTGTCTGCCCAAGAATTTTGAATGCCTGGAAGATACACCGCAAGGAGATGAATCTGATGCTCTCTGGCGAGGACCCAAAGTCACAAAGCTTCGTTGCATAGTGACAGAGAGCCTGTTCCGCCCTGCTTGTTCACATAGAACATGGCTACCTGATTGTCCGTTTGAACTAGGACTGTTGTGTAGCTGAGCTGGGCGTGAAATACTCGAAGAGCAAGGAAGATTGCTCTGAGTTCCAGGAGGTTGATTTGAAGACAGGCCTCCTGTGGAGTCCAGGTACCCTGGGTAGAGAGATCGTGCAGGTGTGCGCCCCATCCCACCTGTGAAGCATCTGCTAGGGTGGCTTGGGATAGGGGTTGCTGGAAAGGAGAGCCCACCAGAAGGTTTCTGGGTGATTGCCACCATTGGAGGGACGAAATAAGATGGTCTGAGTTTGTTATTTTGTCCGACAGGCAACCTGAGGCCTGTGTCCACTGAGTGGATAAAGTCCACTGGGCTGCTCGCATATGGAGGCGAGCATAAGGAACCACATGCACGGTGGATGCCATGTGGCCTAGCAATTGTAGCATTTCCCGAGCAGTGAGACAAGGTTTGAGCACTGCTTGGGAAGCTAGTTGTACTATGTGAAGACAGCAGAACTGCGGAAGGAAAGCCCTTGGCCTGTCTGGTATCCAGATGAGCTCCTATGAACTCTAGGGACTGAGTGCGATTCAGTCAAGAAGTACTGTCCAATCTGTCTTTGGGATCTATATATCTCTCGCGTCATCAAAGAAGCAACCCTGAAGGTGGAAGTCACTAACTTGTGTGCCTGATTACAGCCCACTTGTTGACTGAGAAATATGTTTCTTACCTGCAATAGGTGTTCTCCCTAGAGAACAAGATTAATCAGGCATACTTTCCACCACCACAAGAACTGTATTACATCTTGAGCTACAGAACTAAGGGAATGAGGAGACCTCTGCACACGGGAAGGGTTGTATATGTTCAGACCTTTATACTGGATCTGAGCACTGGGAAAGCTGCTCTGTCCCAGCACCATATGACGACATTACCCACTTACATGCCTGATCATATTTTGCATGTTGACAGATAATTTAAGTTACTAATCTCATTTAGGCATACACCAAATCGATTTAATAGAACTACTTAACATCTGGCCACCAAAAGAACCAGTAAATGGACCAGTATTTTAAATGGATTGATGACCTTCACATATCATAGAAACATTGCTGATATCCTTAGAGATCCTTGTAATCCCATACAGAACCTTCCTTTTGGTCACATGAAAGGCGGAAACCACCTTGGGAAGACAGAAGGAATTGTGCAAAATCCATACTCCTGCTTCTCAGAAACCAAAAAATGGTTCTTTGAATGACTTAAGTCTAATATTTGCCATGCTAAATAGATTGCATTGAAAATACCATCTTTATTGTAAAATCCTCAAGAAATACCCTCGTGATCAGCACAAATGGGGTGCTGTCCAGTATTTTAGTGCCCCAGACACAATGTTAAAGTAACAGCCTGGGACCACTGTCCTTTAAGAATGAAAGCGATACTTTAGTGCTGTCCTAAAACATGAACTGACCAGTTGGGCTGAAAGGGATATATCCTGCACCAATCTTCAGTAGTCTTCTAGAATGATCAGAGGACTTTTAGACTATTGAAGATTCAGGGATTCCTCTGTGTTTAGTCACAACAGATTGATGTACCATGGCCTTCTTGGCTAGGCCAGAGCCACAAGGACTATCAAGCCTGGATGTCCTACAGGCACCAGAAATAAATACTCTTCCAATCAGAGACCATGGAAGAACACACAGAAGACTGTAAGAAGATCATCATTGAGATAGGGCATTCATACTTAAGATGTCTTTTCCCTCCTGCTGAAAAATTGAGGCCTTGGTGTTTTCTCTCATTGCCATCAGGCCCATTAACAAGTTACCCCATTTGTTTTTGATAAGACAGAAGACAAGACTATTAATTCCCATCCTCCTGGATCCAAGGAATGTCTGCTCAGGTAGTTTGCTTGGATATACTCTACTCCTGCTATATGGATGACAGAAAATACACAAAGATGATCTGCATTCAGTTGATCAGGAGGCCAACTTCCACCACCACCAGAGGGTTTTGATGCCAATCTTCTCATTTTGCATACGCTACTGCCATGGCAATGGCCAAGACTATCCACAGTGCCTTCTCTCTAGGACTGGTAAAAACTACCTTCCTTATGGCTCTCATTTCTAGTTGGCTTATCAACATTTAATCTCCATAGTATCCCAAAGACTTGGGCCAGGTGTCCCTGACAGAGTGTCCCCCAGTTGGAAGCCTGAGGTTAGGTTTAAAAATAATCCAGAATGAAGAATCCACCCCTTTGGACAGGCTCTCTGATGAATCACCATTCCAAATTGGCCCTTACTTCCTTTCACAGATTAAGTCTCATGGTGTCTTTGTGACTGAATAGACCATCGCAAAGGAGCTGTTGGCAAAGGCTGCATTGAGTTCTTGCCCAAGGAAGCAGATCTAGTACCGCTGTCATGAAGCTAAAGACCTAAAGGGTCTCTTTGAGCACGTCCTGTCCGACCATCATGCCTCAAATAGATTCTGTCTCTATTCCACTCACCTCCTCTTTTCGTTATCTAGGGGTAACTCTGGATTCTTCGCTATCCTTCCATGAACATGTATCAAACATATCCCGCAGTTCTTTCTTCATAATGCGACAGCTTAGATCAGTCTGCTCTATTTTGCCCTCTGAGTCCCTTATTATTTATTTTATTTTTTATTTATTTTATTTTATTTACATTCTCTTATATAGAAACATAGAAACACGATGACAGAAAAAGACCACAAGGCCTATCTAGTCTGTCCTTCCATAACAACTACAACAGTCCACTTTTTACCTTTAGAGATCCTCTGTGTTAGTCCCATGCTTTTTTGAATTCAGTTACTGTCCTCATCTCTACCACCTCCACTGGGAGACTATTCCACGGATCCACTACTCTTTCCGTAAAGAAATATTTCCGCATATCACTCCTGAATCTATCTCCCTTCACCCTCATCCCATGTCCCCTCGTAGCAGAACTTGCTTTTAATTGAAAGAGGCTCTCTCCCTGAACATTTATGCCACGGAGGTATTTAAACATCTCAATCATATCACCTCTATCCCGCCTTTCCTCTAAGGTGTACATATTAAGATCCTTAAGTCTGTCCTCATATGCTTTATAATGAAGCCCATTAATCATTTTAGTAGAAACCCTCTGCACCGACTCCATCCTGTTCACATCCTTTTGAAGGTGCGGTCTCCAGAATTGCACACCATACTCCAAATGAGGTCGCACCAAAGACTTATACAGAGGCATTATCACCTCCTTTTTTCTGCTAGCCATTCCTCTCCGTATGCACCCAAGCATCCTTCTAGCTTTTGCCGTCGCCTTTTCTACCTGTTTAGCTACTTTAAGATCATGAGACACAACCACGCCTGGGTCCCGCTCTTCTTTAGTGGACAAAAGTACTTCACCTCCTATACTGTATTGCTCCCTTGGATTGCTGCAGCCCAAATGCATGACCTTACATTTTTTAACATTAAATCCCAGCTGCCAAATTCTAGACCATTCTTCAAGCTTAGCTAGATCCCTCCTCATGTTATCTACACCTTCCTGGGTGTCTACTATATTGCAGATTTTGGTATCATCCGCAAAGAGGCAAACCTTACCCGACAGCCCTTCCGCTATATCACTAACAAAGATGTTAAAAAGAATCGGTCCAAGGACAGATCCCTGGGGCACACCACTGGTAACATCCTTCTCCTCAGAGTGAGCTCCATTTACTTGTACTCTTTGTTGCCTCCCACCCAACCAATTTCTAACCCAAGCAGTAACTTTAGGGTCCATCCCTAGGGTGCTCAGTTTGTTTATAAGTCGCCTGTGAGGAACAGTGTCAAAGGCTTTACTGAAATCTAAATACACCACATCTAGGGCTCTCCCTCGGTCCAACTCCCTGGTCACCCAGTCAAAGAAATCAATCAGATTTGTCTGACAAGACTTGCTTCTGGTGAATCCATGCTGCCTCGGATCCTGTAATCCGCTGGACTCCAGAAACCTCACTATTTTCTCTTTCAGCAGCGTTTCCAATAATTTACTCACCACCGAAGTTAAACTAACCGGTGCAGAGGGTGGCTACTAAAATGATTAGTGGTCTTCATTATAAAGCATATGAGGACAGACTGAAGGATCTTAATATGTACACTTTAGAGGAAAGGCGGGATAGAGGTGATATGATTGAGATGTTTAAATACCTCCGTGGCATAAATGTTCAGGGAGAGAGCCTCTTTCAATTGAAAGCATGTTCTGCTACGAGGGGACATGGGATGAGGGTGAAGGGAGAGAGATTCAGGAGTGATATGCGGAAATATTTCTTTACGGAAAGAGTAGTGGATCCGTGGAATAGCCTCCCAGTGGAGGTGGTAGAGATGAGGACAGTAACTGAATTCAAAAAAGCATGGGACAATCACAGAGGATCTCTAAAGGTAAAAAGGGGACTGTTGTAGTTATGGCAGGACAGACTAGATAGGCCATGTGGTCTTTTTCTGTCGTCATATTTCTATGTTTCTATTCCATACAGCCCGCAAGAAACGGACCACATCCGGATGAGAGGCGAGAAGCCCCCCGCTCACCTTGCCCCGAAAACACGCCAGAGCCGCCACCTGCACCTTGAGGGTCGCGAGCGCAAAACCCTTATCGAGACCATCCTGCAGAAAAGACTGAATGTCAGGAATGAGAGCCACGAGCGGAGACAAACTCCGCTGCGCGCACCAGCGCTCAAAGACGCGCCAGATGCGAACGTATGCCAGCGAAGTCGAATGCCTCCGTGCCCCTAACAGAGTGGAGACCACCGGCGGCGAATATCCACGGCTCCTCAACTTGTTCCTCTCAAGAGCCAAGCCTTAAGAGAGAAACGATTCACGTCCGGCATGAAAAGCGGCCCTTGCCTTAGCAGGTCCGACCGGGCGGGCAGCCGCCAGGGCGTGTCGAGAAGGAGCCAAATCAGATCCGCGTACCAAGACCGCCTGGGCCAATCCGGGGCTATCAGAATCAGCGGCCTGTCGTGCCTCTGTGCCCTCCGGATGACCTTGCCTATCAGAGGCCGGGGGGGGGGGGGGGGAAGACGTACAGCAGCACCCCCATCGGCCACGGCTGCGCTAGACCGTCCAGGCCTTCCGACATGAAATCTCTTCTCCGGCTGTAAAACCGCCCCGCCTTGGCATTGTCGAAGGTGGCCATGAGGTCCATAACCGGCTGACCCCAACGGCGGGACAGCTCGCGAAACACTTCCTCGTGCAATTCCCATTCTCCCGGATCCACGACATGCCGACTGAGGTAGTCTGCTTGCACATTGTCGCGACCCGCTACATGCGCCGCTGACAGGGCTACCAAGTGCGACTCCGCCCAGTCCATCAACCGTAGGCTCTCTTCCAAGAGAGATGCACTGCCCATCCCTCCTTGACGATTGATGTACGAGACTGTGACCGCGTTGTCGGAAAACACCCGCACGGCCTTCTGCTCGACCAGAGACGCAAAGGCCAACAGAGCGAGACGGACGGTCATGAGTTCTAACAGATTGATGGAAAACGTGGTCTCCAGCGGGGACCAAACTCCCTGCACGAACCGAGCCTGACAATGGGCCCCCCAACCTGCTAGGCTGGCATCGGTCGTGAGAAGCAGCCAGTCCGGCTGCCGCAAGGGAACGCCTGCTCGCAGATGAACTGGATTCAACCACCACTGAAGACTGAGGTGCGCCTCTGGCGTGTGGACCAACTTCCGGTCCAACGAGTGCCGCTGCGGAGACCACCGGGTCAGCTGGGAATGTTGTAACGGTCGCATACGCTCCCGAGCCCAGGGAACAAGGTCCAAGGTCGCTGCCATGGAACCGAGAAGCTGCAAATAACGCCATGCCGACGGAGCCTTGAGCCGCAAGAAAACTCTGATCTGGCTCCAGATATTCTGAACGCGGGTCTCCGGCAGAAATACTGCGCCCACACTTGTGTCGAACAGCGCACCCAGATACAAGAGCTGCTGCACCGGCACCAGCTGACTCTTGGCTCGGTTTACGACCCAGCCAAGGCTTTCCAGTAGCGATACCACTTTAACCGTAGCCTCTCGAGACTCGGCCACCGAGGGCGCCCGAATTAGCCAATCGTCCAGATAAGGATGTACGAGCAACCCGTCGCGCCTCAACGCCGCCACGACTACCACCATCACCTTTGTGAATGTCCGAGGCGCCGTGGCCAGCCCGAAAGGCAAGGCCCGGAACTGGAAATGCCCCATGGGCACCGCGAAACGCAAAAAGCGTTGATGCTCCGCCCGTACTGGAATATGGAGATAAGCCTCCGTGAGATCTATGGAGGTAAGGACTTCGGACGGCTGCACGGACGCGATCACGGAACGTAGAGTCTCCATGCGAAAGTGCGGAACGCGAAGGCAACGGTTTACGTGCTTGAGGTCCAAGATCGGACGGAAGGACCCTTCCTTCTTGGGCACCACGAAATAAATCGAGTACCGACCTAAGCCGCACTGGTCGGAGGGAACTGGGACCACGGCCCGCAGATGCACCAAACGCTGAAGCGTCTCCGCCACCGCCAGCGCTTTGGCTTGTGAACCACATGGAGACACCACGAATGCCTCCGCCAACGGGTGGGCAAACTCCAGCGCATAGCCGTCCCGGATGATTTCCAGGACCCACTGATCTGTGGTTATGCTGGTCCAGACGGATAGAAATTGGCGTAACCGTCCTCCCACCGGAATCTCTGTCTGGACCAACGTCCCTTCATTGGGACTTTTTGCCCGGATTCGGCTGGGTGGGGAAGAAACCCCTGCCGAACCCCCGAGCCCCATGAAAGGACTGACCACGGGTGGATAACCGCCCTCGCGCATAAGGAGCAAACCTCGCACCTCGAAACCTACGCGCCTCCCGGGACAGGCCCCGGAAACCCCCACCGGGTCGCTGTGCCCTCGGGCGATCCTCCGGGAGGCGACCCCCCTTGGAGTCACCCAAGTCTTTGACGATCTTTTCTAAGGCAGCCCCAAACAGGAGCGTGCCCTTATACGGAAGCTTGCTAAGCCGCGCTTTAGACGACGCATCCGCCGCCCAATTGCGGAACCATAAAAACCGGCGAGCCGCTATGACCGAAGCCATGGACTTCGCCGAAATCCGCACGAGATCATAAAAAGTGTCTGCCAAATACGCTGCGGCTGACTCCATTTTTGCGGCCTCCTCGGCCTCTGTAGGGGCACGGAGGGTACCCTGCATCCATCGAATGGACGCTCGGGAAACATAAGCCCCACAGATAGACGCTCGGAGCGTCAAGGCGCACGTCTCAAAGGTCTGCTTGAAGAGAGTCTCCAGCCGCCTATCTTGTAAATCCTTGAGGGCCACGGGAATAGTGGTCTTTTTAGTCACCGCCGAGACAAGGGCATCGACCTTAGGCATTTTCAGCAAGTCTTGTTCCTCCTGCGGTAGGGGGTACATTCGACCGATCGCCCTAGCCCCCCGCAAGGTGGCCTCCAGGCATTCCCATTCCGACTCCACCATTTGCTTCATTACTCGGTGTACTGGGAAACATTTCTGATCCGACTTAAACCCCCGGAGGAGGGGATCCTCCAACGGCAGGTTGGGCACCGCAGGCAGCTCAATATTTAACGCTGCTAACGTCTGGGAGATAAGAGGTGCCAATTCCTCTTTCCGGAATACCCGAAAAAAATTCGGATCATCCGCATCCCCCAACTCACTATCTTCTGAATTCCCCAGCCAGTGATCCATATCGGATTCCACAACGTCTCCTTCTTCCATGGCTGAGGGCGCCGGGAAGGAAAAACTAAAACCATTGGCCTCCCCTGGCGCACCGCGGACCGACTGGGAAGAGCCCTCCCCCGGGTCATAAACATAAGAACATAAAATATGCCATACTGGGTCAGACCAAGGTCCATCAAGCCCAGTATTCTGTTTCCAACAGTGGCCAATCTAGGTCATATGTACCTAGCAGTTTCCCCAAGAGACACAAGTTCCACAATGCTTGTACTGGGTCAAGCATTGATATCTTCGGTCACTTCTTAATAATGGTTTATGGACCTTTCCTCCAGGAACTTGTCCAAACCTTTTTTAAACCCAGCTACAGATCCACTTCCCGGCCTGAGGCAGCAAGAGAGGCAGGCTCTGCCCCCTGAGACTGCTGCTGTTTCATGCAGTAAGCCCGATGCATTTCCAAAATGAAATCTGCCAAAAACACCGACTGAAAAGCACTCTGAGCTGCAGCCACGTGCAGTGAAGGAGCTTCCTCCACCCCCGCCGGCTTTTTTTGATTTGCCCTTCTTTTTTGCCGGCTTTTCTGAAACGGCGTCCAACCCTGGCGCCTTAGCAGAAATGGCTGCCTTTTCCGCCATTTCCGACACGCTCTGACCGGCCTTGTGAGCAATACTCGCGTCAGGCCTGCTATCCATGTCGGCAGAGGAACGATCTACACCCGGGCACCCCAAATAACGCCGAGACCTGCGGCATCGAAAGAAGAACGGCCCAACACGAACAGACTAACCTGTCGCCACACAGCCAGCCGCGCCCGGGATTCGGCGAGGACGACGCGCACTCCCGCTGCTAGCGAGAGCGGTCTATCCTGTGCCGGAGAACAGCTCCTGTACTAATGGCGTCCATGCCGCCTCAGACCCGCGCTCCCGCTGCTAGCGGGGGGGGGGGGGGTCTGATTGAGTCAGAAAGATGCGTCCGGTGTCCGGGGGCTCCCCGCTCCACCGCTAAGCTATGCTCCGGCCTCTGCTCCCCAGATTAAGACAGGCTCTGCCTCCGCGGGAAGAACTCATGCTGCTGAGCTCAGGCCAAGCCAAGAGCCCCACTTATCTCATAGAAAAACCCCAGCTAGGGCTTTCCCACACTATAGCAATCGGAGCCACAGAACTACTAACTAAACAAAAAAGAAAAAAGAACAGAAAGTAAAGCCTTAAACAGCCAGTGAACCGGGAGCCAGAAAACAAACGTCCCTTCCAGCTGCTGAGAACTGAAAGACTGAGGTGAGCCAGTAGGGGGAGCCAGATGATAGATCACAGAAAAGATTCTGCTTTCAGTCCTCAGCTGCTGGAGAAGGTTGACAACCCTCAAGTGCCGGACTGGCCCAGAGAGATGACAAGGAATAGCCTCTTACATAAGAGATACACCCACATTTTTTGTGTGGGAGAGGCCTCCCTTGCTCTCATACAGACTTCTACTCCACACATCTGGCAAGGCTAGCATTTCCAAAACTGTTGTGGAAGCCCTATAGGCTATGCAAGGCCTGCTGCATTTGGCCCATGCAGTTATTTCCACAGTGAATTGCTGCCAGAAGCCACAGCTGAGCCCTCCTCTACATATCTCCTACACTTCTGGTGCCTGGCAAAAAGAACCTCTGTTCATGAAGCCTAGCTATCTCCCTTGTAGCCACTGTTTCTCCATGGGAGGAAGAGAGGAGAGATGTGAGGGAGTGAGAAAGGGAACCAGCCCCACTGTCACAAACTACCTGTGTCTGTACGCCAGTCACCTTCTCTGACCCTCTTCAAATCCAGGCTGAAAACTCACCTCTTTGCTGCTGCTTTTGGATCTTGACTCACCTGATCTTTTTCCTTTCCTTTCCCCCTTGTTTTATCCCAGTCTACACCTTCTGTGTTGTCTTGTCTTGACTAGATTGTAAGCTCTATAAGCAGGGACTGTCTGTTACATGTCTGTGCAGCGCTGCATACAACTTGTAGCGCTATACAAATGCGTAGTAGTAGTAGTAATATAACCAAGATGGTTAAACCCCCCCTCACCCCCAAAAAAGACACGACTCCAGGAGACCCAAACTTTCCTTTTTCGTCCTATTCCAGTTGCATAGGGGTCCCATATATGGTGATGTAAATAAGCTAATAGTTCTATGCCTCCATTTATTGGTAGCAGGACAAAACCTACGTCTCTGTAAGAGTCTGATGGGACAAAAAGGAAATTAAATCTAATGCTTTTGTTTTATTGCTGGATTATTGCTGTTCACAAATCTTTGACCTTAAAGTAAAAAGAACCTAATCGTGACAGTCCATTTAGATGTTAATCACTACAAACAGTTTTAGTTTCTATAGGCAAGACCCAACAAAAAACAAAATCAAAATAAATTAGTAACATAAATGCACAATACTCACCCCATCACTTTCTTTAGAATGTGCCGAAGGATATTCAATGAATTGATAGGCCTGTTTTGAAAATTAACACTATGAAATCACGCTGCAGCAAAGATGCATATTTAAGAAAATCCTAACAGTAGCATTACACTTTCAAGTAGTCCATGTTAACTAAGCATGCTAGAAGGACACAGAGTGCTGCTAGCATAATATAAGTGGTGGAAGAGTGTCAGAAGTAATCAATAGCAGCAGAGTATACTAGTAAAGATCACACTGATAACTAGGGCAGTAACTATAACAGATATTAGCATGGCCTCTATGGTCTGACAGGGGGCCGGGCTTAATGCCAATGTTTATATGATAATTTTAAAAATAAAATAATTTCAGTATCATCACATTTCCTGCTGCAGGCTACAAGCAAACCTGAAATTACGCAATATCAGTGTTGCTGCATGTTGCATTCTATTAGGAAATATTTCAGACAGTAAACACATCTTTTGCCTTTATCTGCTGTGCTGTTCCACTTGTTTTGGCCCAATGAAAGGAGTGCAACTCCCAAAAGCTAGTCAAGAAATGTATCAAATTAGTCCCATAAAACTGGCATCTCCTTAAATTTTATTTGGAGGGGGGGGGTCAACTTGCATGTACTCTTCTAAACCAATCAATTCAGAAGTCTATGGCGATGTAAACAAGAAGCCTGTGTACCATATCTATTAAAATCATCCCTAGGCATTACTGCTCCATATTTTGTGCAAGTTTCTATCTAGAACTGCATAAATAGAATGGGGAAGTGCCTGGCTCATATCTTTCCATAACTGTGCTCCAGCTCGATCAGAATCTGTCTCAATCCCATTCACTAGGGCATGAGTGCTTGTAACTGAATTAAACCAAATACGTAGTTTCACTTTGGTAGGATAAGTGACCCTCCCTCCCTTCCTCTCCAATGGCTTTAGTCACTACTTCATACCATTCCTATTCCCTGCAAGCAAGAGTAAGGTTCAGGACTCAAACTCTGCTCTACTGTTAAGCAGTACTGCCATTAAAACAATTAAGTAAAATGTATGCAATACAAAGAGAAGCCTGGATTACTGTAGAGACTCTGTAGGTCAATTTATAAAGACATTTTTGCATGTAAAGGCCTTTATTCGTGTGTAAAAGGATTAGGGGTTATGCATGTAAAAGTATGCAGTAGTAGTACTTTCACAAGGCCCATATTGTAGGCAAATTCTGGGACAGAGTTTGAGAAAAGTGCAAATGGAGTCACAATTTACAAGTGTACTTTATAAAATACACATATACTGTATGTACATATTTCAGCTGTGTACATTTCCACCTGCTCCCAAGTAGGCATAAATGCCCACGGCTTCAGTCCAGCTGCAATTTTTGCCTCTAGTATTTTATAAAGATACATGGGCTGTTATGGAGTATGTTTACTAAGTCAGACTAACATGTAACCCATGCTATTTGTAACTAGATTGCATTGAATAACGTGGAATCTAGTTACAAATAGCACGGATTAATAGTTAGCCTGGCTTAGTAAACATACCCCTATGCATCTTTATAAAATAGCCTCAAAATAGATGCCTACTTGGCCTTCATACATAAGAGGCCTGTTATAAAGTTACCCTATATAGGGGGTAATTTTATAAGGAACTGCCTAGATTTGCACTCAAACTACATGCCTAAATGTCATTATTTTAGTCATTTATGCACATAAGTGGTGACTTTTGTGGGTAGTCTTTCATAAAATACTGACTAGCGTAGAAGTATGCATCGGGCAGAGTTTGGGCAGTGTGGGTCATGCAAACAATTATGCATATATATATATATATATATATATATATATATATATATATATATATATATAAATAAATCTTTAGTTTACAAGCATAATAGCAAAAAGAAGCCATGGCCCTATGCATCAGCTCTAGGATTGATTGAGGTGATCATGCCTTAACGTGGGTTTACTTTCACACTTACACTCTTTTTATAAGCATGCATGCTTTATAAATTCTTACCCTAAAAATGTGTAAAACAACGTGTTAAAAACAGGTGTATTTTCAATGGAATATAGGTGCCTAATTATAATTTTCAGCAGCAAAACCTTTTGAGATGAAAACATTTCCCCACAGTAGGGATAAATCTAGTTATCTACTAGGTTTAGCCTATCAATCTGTGAATGCTTTCAGCAGGGAAGTAAACTCAAATGGTTACTGCTAATATTTTTAGCTAAGTTGGGCACTCAGGCCATTTGGAAAACTTACTCTAACACTGCATGCATATAGAAAGACCACCATGATATAACAAAAGCACTTTTTATAGAAAGATTGTTAGCTTTTTGTAGGTTGATAACTTTTAAGCACTTACGAGAAGAATGCTTTTGGTGTTTGGGTGAGAGAACAGTGTGTGTACAAGAAATGGAGGCTGCAGCTCTCCCCCCTTCCCCATGACCCACAAAATCTTTTAGAAAATTATTTTTTTTATTATTCACTTACCCCCAGGGGAATGGAGTTTGGATGTGACAACAGCAGCGAATACACATGCTGCTTTGAGTTTGACCACTTCCTCCCTCCTTGCAAGCCATGAAATGGAAAGGAAGTGTAGTTGTTTACCTCTAACAGAGGTTCTCTGTAGACAGCAAGGGAAAACAGCAGCATTTGCAGGTGATGAACTAAGCCAGTGTATGGAAACTGTCTTCTAGCTCATTGAAAAATGCTATTTTTTTCAGCAATATGCATGTGCTACTTGTATTGTGCCTCCTGACACTCACGATTTCAAAGCTTTAATTAAAAGGTTGCAGAGACATGTGGGAAAAAATTGAAGGGGGTCTGGAGGGTGGGAAAAGTGTGGCTGTAGTCTCCTGGTGTCTACAGAGGATCCTTGCTACAGATAAGCATCTACGCTTTCGCCATGGACAAGTAGAGTATAAACAGCCACAATTGCAGGAGAGTCCAAAGCAGAGGGCTGCCAAGGTAGTATAATTTGGGGAATGTAGGCAACCCTAGAGAAATTTCTGGGATGTGACTAGGATGATTAAAATGCAAAAAGTATGCAAAGGACTAACTGTTCCCAAAGGTGGTATCTGATGCTGATGAAGAATCCAGACCAGGGATGGCGAACTCCAGTCCTGGAGTGATGCAATCCAGCCTGGTTTTCAGGATGTTCCTAATGAATATTCATAAGATTTGCATGCAATGGGAGGCAGTTGATGCAAATATATCTCATGAATATTCATTACACAAAAGAACTCTCAGTATGGATTTTCTTATTTATGAATATTCATGAGGACATCCTGAAAACCAGGACACACATGAGTGATGCTTGCTTGAAAGACGATTTGAGTAAAGCAGAAAGGATGATGTTGAGGTCCCAAACTAGTGTTGGTTCTCGCAATGGCGGTTATAGGTTAGCTAAGTTGTGCATGAATCTGGTTATTCAGAGGTGATGACAGACAGATTTACTGTCTATCTTATGATGATATGCTGCAATTGCAGCAAAGTGCATATGCACAGAAGAAGTTTTAAGCTCACTGTCCAAAAGAGACAAAGGTATGAAAGAACATTTGCTGGGTGGCAAGAAAAAGACTAAAGTTGCCGATTGTCACACCAGTGAGAAAAACAAGATAATTTGAGAACAAAGAACTTCTTAACTGATTCCTTCTTGGATGCGAAGATGATTTGATAGACAGTTTCAGGAACTGGAAGTTCTAGCACTAGTTGGCTTTCAACATCTGGGCCATCAGGGACAAACTCTGAAGGTAGGAATGAAGTAGGCAACCATTCCTTTGAGTCAGTAGAGAAGGATGGAGCCAAGCAGGAGCGGAGTGTCATCTAGTATTGAGAGGAGTGAGAACCAGATCTGTTTGGGCTATCTGGGAGCTAATATGACAAAAGCTTGATCTTGAAGTATTTTCTGCAGTACTTTAGAAATGAGGGGAAAAGTGTACATTAAGCTGCTGCCCCAAGAGATTGCAAAGACATTCTGATGAAAGTAGAGTGGTGTTGGTCTCAGAAAGCAGAAGCAGGGACATTCGACTTTTCTTGCATTGGCAAAGAGGTCAATCATCAGCATGCCCTATTTGTTGAAAATGTGTTTTGTTACTAGGTCATCACGGGACCACTTGTGAGGCTGCAACTTTCTGCTCAGAGCATTAACCAACTGGCTGAAGTCCCTGTGAAGGTAAAATGCATGGAGAGAACAGGGTTTATGTGAAGGCCTATATCCGAAGTGTTTCTCGGCAGAAGTATCCTGAGCCCCCCTGCTTGTTTATATAGAACACTGTCATCTGGTTGTCTGTGTGAAGCTGAAATACTAGGTTCTTCAACTAGGGGGAAAAGGTTTTGAGAATGTAGAAGACTGCCAAAGCGCCAGCTAGTTTACGTGCAATAGATATTTGTTTGGAGATCAAAAGCCTTGGCTTCGTAGAGAAGAAAGATGAGCTCTCCATCCACATGGCAAGGTGTGGGTCGTAAGAACAAGTTGTACTGGGGTGGGGTGGGGGGGGGGGGAGAGAAAGGGGCATTCTACCAAAAGACTGCTAAGAAGCATCAACCACAGATCTCTTTTGAGGTTGTTGAAAATGGGAATTATCTTGGAGAGAGAATGAAATGTTGGCTTCCAAAATCTTTTGAGATGCCACTGGCATGATCTCATTTCCATTTGGTGTTTGGAGCAACCTGGATTGCTGCAGCTATATAGCCTAGAAGGATCATTCTCACTGTGAATCTCTTTGCCACAGATATAGACTGAACCAACAGTATCATAGCAAGCTTAGCTACTCACCTGTAACAGGTGTTCTCCAGGAGCAGCAGGAATCAGTCCTCACATATGGGTGACGTCGGCGCCGACGGAGCCCTCGTGCGGAGCATTTCCCCAGCTTTCAAAGAAAGCCTTTAGGAATGCAGTGCACATGTGCGGTCCCCTTCCTGTCCAAGGATGCCATCTTGCTCAGTCTGATGATATAGCTAAAAGACAGCAAAAAATTGAAATGAAGGATAGGACTGCAACTCCAGGGGGAGGAGGGAGGGTCATGAGGACTGATTCCTGCTGCTCCTGGAGAACACCTGTTACAGGTGAGTAACTACGCTTTCTCCAGGACCAAGCAGGAAGTCAGTCCTCACATATGGGACTCCCCAGCTCTAGGCTACCGCAAACCCAGAGCTGAAAAAATTGGCTCCCTTTCAAGAGCCTCAGCATCCGTGATAAGAATTTTCTCTGAGAACGCACCCCGCACAGTAGCCTAACACAAGGGCCGGAGGGTAGGAATTGCCTAAACCTCAAAGAGATTACGGAGTACCGCCTGGCCGAAAACACTGTCCCACCAGGACTCTCGCTCCAGGCAGTAATGGGCTGCAAACGTCTGGCTTGAAGACAAAGTTGCGGCCTGGCAGATGTCTGCCAACGGAACAGAGCGGAGATGAGCTATTGACGCGGCCTTCGCCCTGTTCTCTTTGGTACCAGGAAGTACTTGGAGTAGAAGCCTTGCCCTTCCAGGTGGTGTGGCACAGGTTCCACCGCCTGTTCCTTTAGAAGACTTGCCAACTCCTGAAGGAGGAGGTCCCTGTGCAGAGGGAGTCTTGGAGGCTCCCCTGGAAAGTAGGAGGGGATAGCTGATGGAAATGGAGCATGTAGCCCTTCTGGACTATGCTCAGTACCCAGGTATCCCCTGTGATGGCTGGCCACCTATAGGTGTACAGGGTCAGCCGACCTCCTGTGCTGAGTGGAGCTACCGGCGGAGGAGAAGCTATGCTATGGGAGTCAAAACCCCCCTCCCTGTGCAGGAGCCGGGGCTGGCGGCTTGGGGGTTTTCTGCCTACGGGGCCCATGCCCTTGCCCTTTGGCCTGCTGGCCCTGTTGGGGAGCTGGAGAGGCCTGATACTGAGGGTAGGTTTTGTAGGCAGCACCCTTCCTCGGGAAAAAGGGCTTCTTCCCCAAGCCCTTCTTTTTGTGAGAAGGGGCAGAAGTCTTTCTGGACAGCCTTGTCCTGGTGAGAGTCTCAGTCTCGATTACTGCAGCCTTTTCAGTTATGGGCTTGCCGAACAGGTTGTCACCTCGGCACGGGACATCGACCAACTTGTCCTTTACCATGACTCCAGGTCCGATGACTTTAGCCAGGCCTGACGGCGTGCACCGATGCCGGCCGCGGCTACCCAGGCCGAAGCCTCGAAGCCATCATAGGCTGCTTGATAGATAAACTTCGAGCATGCTCGGATCCCTGTAGACAAAGCTTTGAATCTCTGCAAGGGATCCTCGGAGAGACCAGCCGAGAACCTGGCAATCTCCTTTGCCAGGTGCCGTAGGTACATGCCCATGTACAGCTGGTATGTCTGGACACAGCAAGATAGCATAGAGCCCTGGAAGCACTTTCTACCGAGGACATCCAGGTTCCGGGCCTCCCGGCTGGGAGGCACCAAGGAGTGCATCTTTTGACTTTTCAGCCTGTGCATGGCCGATTCCACAACCATGGAGTTGTGCAGTAGCTGCGCCTTTTGGAACCCAGGGCTCTTACGGACTTGATAAATGGAATTGACCTGCTTGCTAAGAACCAGCGCCAAGGCCGGTGTTTCCCACATACAGAAGAGCAGCCGTTCCAGCATCGGAGGAACTGGAACAGGAAAAGGCTTCCTTCGGAGGAAAGTCATACTGGAAGGCATCGATCTCTTCGGCTCGAGGCTCCTCCTTGGCCTCCGCCGGGAATGCCAAAACCTTGGCCATGTCCCTGACGAAGTCCGAGAACCGGGTATCCTCCGGGGGGGGGGGGGGGGAGGGGACCTTCTCCGAGGCTTGGACTCCGGGGAGTCCGATGGGACGCATCGGGTCCGGAAGGTGTCAGGAGACTCCTCATCCTCAGTCTCCCATGCCGACTCCTCCGAGGAGTCGTCGAGCGGCTCTGGCCATGTGGGCCTCAATGTCACCCGCCCCAATGCCGAGGGCACCGGCATCAACGACCTCGGCCCTGCATGGGAGGTCGAGGGAGACCTTGATGGACTCGAGGATCGGCTCGGCCTCCGGGGTCGACTTAGATGTCGAGGTCCCGGTGGTCAGACCGGCAATCAGTACCCGCTGCTGCTCCATGAAGGCAGCCAGGCTGCTCTCCAGTGCCGTCAACCTGAGACCGAGCTCAGGAGACTCTGCAGCCCCCGACGGTGTCGGGCCCGACGTCAGTTCTCCCGGAGGAGAGTCCACAAGGACAACAGATGTTACCTGACTCAGGGACTCCGGCTCCAGGCGAGGCAGTTTGGTCGGTTCCCTCGAGGATCCAGGTGCCTCCACTGACGCCGCCCTCATGAGCTTCTTCTTCCTTTTGTGCTCCCAGGCAGGAGACCTCCTTTCAGAGGACCCATGACGGCGCTCGGGGTCAGACTCCCGAGAAGTCGAAGCCTCTGACTAAGTCCGGGCCCGGCCTGACGTGGACTCCGAAAAAATTCTTTCACGTTGATGCTGACGGCTCCGAAGCACCTTCGATGACATCTTGCCGCACAGACCACAGACCAGCGGGTCATGGTCGGGCCTGAGGCATCGGAGGCAGCAGTCGTGTGTGTCGATGAGAGACACAAGTTTCTTACATCGATCACACTTCTTAAACCCGCTGGCAGCCATCGGGGGAAAAAGGGCCCCTGCAAGGTCAAAAGACAAGGCTGCCAGTGAAAATAACAGAAAAAGCGCAAACGCTAGTCACAAAGGACAAAAACTGAAAAAGAAGTTATGGGCTCGATACCGGTGTACCGAGCCGAGGCGGGATGGGGAATCGGCATTGAACCGGATAAAGGGACGTAAAAAAAAATTGCAGAAAAATCAACTTTTTACCGGATGACACGAACTACGTCTGTTGGGCTCCGCGGAAAAAGAAAGACTGAGCAAGATGGCACCCTTGGGCAGGAAGGGGACCGTGCATGCGATCTGCATTCCTGAAGGCTTTCTTTGAAAGCTGGGGAAATGCTCCGCACGAGGGCTCCGTTGGCGCCGACGTCACCCATATGTGAGGATTGACTTCCTGGCTTGGTCCTGGAGAATACATCTTAGCATGAAGTAGATAAGCTATGGTAGTACTAATGTCCAGATGTGACCACATGAAAGAGCTGTGGAGTTGGGATAAGGTTGGACTTGCTGTAGCTGATGATAAAATTCAGACTTTGGAGAAGATGAATAGTAGCCGATAGAGTCAAAGTGGCTGCTGGAGGAACTTTGTCCATCACCAGTCAATTGTCCAAGTAGGGAAACACAAAATGTTCTGCTATGTGGAGCCTGGCTGCCATCACCACAAGACAATTTGTGAAGGCTCAGGGTGCAGAGGACAGTCCAAAGGGAAGAATTCAATACTGGTAGTGGGACTCCAGATAAGTAAAAATGGAGATACTTCTAATGGGAAGAATGAATAGGATGTTGGAATAAGCATCTTTGAGGTATATAGATGCCAACCAATCCCCTTTCTGAATCAGGGGCAGAATGGTTGCCATTGTGTTCATTTTTGAAATTCTGTTTCTTGGAATAAAGATTTGATTGTCCGAGGTCTAGGATAGGTTGCAACCCTCCTGTTTTTTTGGATAAGGAAGAAGGCAGAGTAGAAATGTCCACACTGGGAAGGAAAGACAGGTCCTACAGCTCTCATTTCTAATAGGGCCTGGAGCTGCATTTGAAGTAGTAGTAGAGTGCTTCTGAGTTAGAATGTGAGGTGATTTCATAGGCCACCCTCAAAAGGTGATAGGCACATTCTTGAATAGCAAGGTGGGCCTGAGCAGAGATCTTTGGAACCACTGGGGTCAGAAACCTGCTCCAAAGAATGATAGTGCAGGGTCTGCAGTTGATACGCTAATATTTTTAGGGCTAGCATACAGGACAAACATTTTATGACTGGTAATATCTAAAATGTGCTGGCCCTTCCCTGGAGGCATAAAAGAAACTGCCCTTGAGGATTTTAAGAGTTTGAGTGCTGCTTCAGAAATTATTGATTGATGGAGCAACTGCTGATGTAAGTGGTCAGACCCCTTGTCAACCTATATTTGGCTTCTAGACAGTGTGAGGAAGCTTTAGTTGATAAAGGTGTCCTCCAAGCCAAAAGCTGTAACTCATGGAGGACCTCATGAAGAGTTAGAGTGAGCATTTCCTTAGGAAAAGACATGGACTTCTGGAAGGATTGAAAATTCTTTCTGGTGGAGGGAATTTCACTAGGGGCAAGGGATAGGGCCTTAGTGAGGTTCAAGAGGAATTTAGGATAGGAATAATATCCTTGAGGTGGCAGCTGCTGCTCCCAGGGAGAAGTAGACAATCTGTCTTGTTCCTTTGTCTCCTCATCGGAGTCATGCAGTGGAGGAGTGGCCTAGTGGTTGGGGCAAGGTACTTCAGGCCGGAAGGTCGGGGGTTCAAATCCCACTAGAGGACAGCAACCTTGGGCCAGAAGGACTGGGGTTTCTAGTCCCACAGGTGCTCCTTGTGGTCTTGGGCAAGCCACTTAACCCTCCATAGCCCATGTTCCCTGTAAAATAGTTATCTCCAAGTTATAATGCCCTGTTCAATGTAATTTCAGTTTGTTCAATGTAAACCGCACTGATGCAGAATAGCACAGTATATAAGAGAATGTAAATAAATAAATAAATAAATGCAGGAAGAAAGGGGAGCGGAGGTCATCCGGGTGGTCCCAATGGGTGCTGGGCATGCCAGGAGAATGAGATAAAGGTGCAGGAGGGGGCTCTCTCTAAGGGGACAGTCTTCAAAATGTGGTTGCTGGGACTGAAGAGGGTAGGTACCCTGTTAAGTCTTAGAAGGTACTGAGGCAGAAAGAGCCAGAGTGCTTAATATAGAAACACAGAACCCCCCCCCCCCTAGAAATATTACAGAAAAAGACGACATGGCCTATCTAGTCTGTCCTTCCATATCAACAACTACAACAGTCCCCTTTTCTCCTTTAGAGATCCTCTATGTTTGTCCCATGCTTTTTTTGATTTCAGATACTGTTCTCAACTCTACCACCTCCACTGCGAGACTATTCCACGGATCCACCACTCTTTCCGTAAAGAAATATTTCTGCATATCACTCCTGAATCTATCCCCTTTCACCCTCATCCCATGTCCCCTCGTAGCAGAACTTGCTTTCAATTGAAAGAGGCTCTCCCCCTGTACATTTATGTCAAGGAGGTATTTAAACATCTCAATCATATCACCTCTATCCCACCTTTCCTCTAAGGTGTACATATTAAGATCCTTAAGTCTGTCCTCATATGCTTTATAATGAATACCACTAACCATTTTAGTAGCCACCCTCTGTACCGACTCCATACTGTTTATATCCCTTTGAAGGTGCGGTCTCCAGAATTGCACACTATACTCCAAATGAGGTCGCACCAAAGACTTATACAGAGGCACTATCACCTCCTTTTTTCTGCTAGCCATTCCTCTCCGTATGCACCCAAGCATCCTTTTAGCTTCTGCCGTTGCCTTTTCTACCTGTTTAGCTACTTTAAGATCATGCTAGTAGTCTCAAACATGAGCTTCTGCACAAGAAGCAGGAGGGATGCCTGCTGGGAGGGGACCTGAGGGGGAGAAGTTGTCATTGGTTCCAAATGAGAAGATGAAAACAGAGTGAAAAAGAAGAGAGAAAAAACAGGTTCATTGCTGCAATTACTGGTTGCTGAGCCAGTGCAGGGAAGCCTTTCATCACTTGCTTAGAAAAGTTTTCCCCTCCAAGTGAAAAGCGCCCTTAGCGGTAGTGTTTCAGTTTGGTACATTTTTTGGATGGCTTTTGGCAAGCATCTGTCAGCGACAGCATTCGTGGGATGGGGTGGTAGCACGGTCCCTTCAGAATGGCCAGCAGCAACCAATGCCTTCGGAGTTCAAATTTCGTAGCTCAGCTTCTTTCCTTTTTTGGCCATTCTCTTCCCCAGCAGTATGCAAAACAGCCCCAGAGGAGGTGGTGGTGAAGTGAGGCCATCGTCATAGTGGTAACAGTATTGAGGCTAGATTCCAGCATGAGAGGCTGTGAGGAGGAATGAAGACTTCTTGTTTTTGTTGAATGAGAAAAAATAAAAAACGTTTGTCAGGTTATGTAGGGAATTAAAATGCCATATAAACAGATGTCTCCAAGATGAACTGCAAGCAAAAACGGCAAGGAATGAGTGTCAAGAGTAGAGAACAGAATCCGCATCTGCTAACTACTGCCGAGAAAGAGACCGACTGGAATTCTGAGTGACAGGAGGCATGAGACCCGCCATGCATGTTAACTGTTGGGGGGAAAAAAAAGAGCATTTTTCAATGACCTAGGAAAAAGACTCCGCACGCTAGCTCTGTCTATTGGACTTCAACTGTAAGCGTAGTTTTATATTTCTGCTTGTTCACGGAGAACCACAATGATTTCCACCCATGTCTTCAATGTATATATATACCTATCCTAGCAAAGGAAGATCACAACAGCAAGTTGGGAAATGGCATGGAAAGAAATCTGTATCACCATAAGGTCTTCTCAGATTATAACAATTGCACTTTTGAACTATACTGCTAATGTGTATAGAAATACCAGTACGTTACTACAGAAGGAATTTTAGGACTCAATTTATAATACTGTTCTTTTGATATAGCACATACCAATCCTTTGATAGTGCATATTTTTTCCTATGGGCATGTATACGACTATTTAGCACTTTTTTTTACAGTTCCTTTTGCACAAACTTTTATTTATTTCATAAGTGAAATCAAATACTAATCTTCCCCTCCAATAAATAATATGGAATGCTTACTTACTTAAAATTTCCAAACTTCTCTTTTATCCCTTGTGCTGATATCTCCTCTAACATAAAAAGCTTGGATGTAAATGCATCAATATGACCTGGAAAATGCAGAACTGAGATTATTCACAAGAGAAATGTAAATGTTTGCAGGAAAGGAGTTTTATGGCAACATAACTAGAAAAAATTTTGCAGACAATTTAACTGAGGTTGAAACAATAAGATTACTTTTGGCTTAGCTTTTTAGTATCCCAACAGCAGTACAATATAAAGTAGTTACCTGTAGTAGGTGCTCTCCGTGGACAGCAGGAATAAGTTCTCACATACGGATGATGTCACTGATGGAGCCCCATGCAGGAACGCACCCCAGCTTCTATTGGAAGCTTTTGGGAGGCTCCACCGTGCCTGTGCACCTTTCTGCCTGCTGCAGTGCCATCTTCTCCAATAGGATAACAAAGCTATAGCAGAATTCAACTCCTCAGGGAGGTGGGAGGGTTGTGAGGACTTATTCCTACTGTCCACAGAGAACACCTGCAACAGGTGAGTAATTACCTTTTTTCTGTGGATAAGCAGGAATGAAGCCCTCATATGTATGGGACTCACAAGCTACAGGCTACTGAAAACAGAGGAGGCTGAGAAGCCCAACAGGGGCAAATTGAACTAAGAACTAGAGAATCAACTATATATAGCATTGGTACTTCCCAAAGGGGAACTCATCTGATTCAACATCTGCACCACACAGTTTTATTTATTACCATTCATGCACTTTGGTTCTTTTTTTGGTAGCCTGGACAGAAAGTAGGTCCTTCAGGGGGATGGCGTTGGATTCTAATCCCCAAACAGATGCCAGAGTACAGATTGGCCAAAGTTGCTTTCGCATCAGAAATCTCCATCCAGATAGCAGAGATGTGAATGTGTGGACAGAAAACATTGTTGTGGCTCTGCTATAAGACCAAGTGCAAGTTGGCCACCAATGCAGCCATGGCTCTGATATTGTGAGCTGTGACATGACCATCAAGACTCAGGACACCATGGGCATAAGCGAAAGAAATGCAGTCTGCCAGCCAAATTGAAAGAGTGGGTTTGGAAATGGCAGCCCCTAGCTTGCTGACATCAAAAGAGACAAACAGCTGGATGGACTTTCGGTGGACCTTCATACGCTCTAAGTAGAAGGACAAGGCACACTTGCAGTCCAGCATGTGAAGTGCCCCTTCCCCTCTATGGGCATGAGGCCTCGGAAAGAAAATCAGCAGAATGACCGATTGATTAAGATGGAAAGCAGATATCACCTTTGGGAGGAATCGAGGATGAGGGCTCAGGACCACTCTGTTATGATGGGACCTGGTGTACAGTGGATGAGCCACTAGAGCCTGGATCAAATTTGCAGATGACACAAAACTATTTAAAGTTATTAAAACCCATGAGGACTGTGGAAAATTGCAAGAGGATCTTGATAAATTGGAAGACTGGGCATCAAAATGGCAGATGAAATTTAATGTGGACAAGTGCAAAGTTATGCACCTAGGGAAGAACAACCCAAACTATGGTTACGCAATGCAAGGTTCCACATTAGGAACCACCAATCAGGAAAAGGATTTAGGCGTCATTGTGGATAACATGTTAAAACCCTCCGCCCAGTGTGCAGCAGCGGCCAAGAGAGCAAATAAAATGCTAGGTATCATAAGTAAAGGAATGGAAAATAAAACAAAGGATATTATAATGCCTCTATATCGTTCCATGGTACGACCGTACCTTGAATATTGTGTGCAATTCTGGTCGCCGTATCTTAAAAAGGATATAGTGTTACTAGAAAAGGTACAGAGAAGAGCCACCAAAATGGTTAAGGGGATGGAAGGATACCCCTATGAATAGAGACTAAAAAGGTTAGGGCTCTTTAACCTGGAAAAGAGACGGCTGAGGGGAGATATGCTAGAAGTCTATAAATTAATGGAGTGGAACGGGTAAACGTAAATAGAAATGAAGCTACAGGGCAAACTATTTAAGACAAATAAGAGAAAATATTTTTCACTCAATGTGTAATCAAACTCTGGAATTTGTTACCGGAGGATGTAGTAAAGGCTGTTAGTGTAGCTGGGTTTAAAAAAAGGTTTGGACAAGTTTCTGGAGGAAAGGTCCATAAACCATTATTAAAAAGGGACCCAGGATGTCAATGCTTGACCTAATATAAGCATTGTGGAACTTGTGTCTTTTGGGGAAACTGCTAGATACGTATGACCTTGATTGGCCACTGTTGGAAACAGGATACTGGACTTGATGGACCTTGGTCTGACCCAGTATGGCATATCTTATGTTCTTATGATCTCATTTACTTGGCATGCTGAGGTAACTGCCATGAACAAGACCTTCCAGGTCAAGAATTTCAAAGGGAAGGAATTGAGCAGTTCAAAGGGAATTAACATGAACTGTGCCAGGACCACATTGAGGTCTCAAGTCTCTGCCGGAGGCTTGAAGGGAGGTTTCGAGAGAAGCAAGCCTCGCATGAAACAAACCACTAAAGGCTGGGTTGATATGGACTTTCCCTCCAAACTGGGATGGTAAGCCCCAATTGCACTGAGGTGAACCCTGACAGAGTTGGACTTGAGACCCAACTCAGAGAGGTGTAGAAGGTACTCGAGAAGTCTGTCAACAGAACAATTAAAGGAATACAGCACCTGTTCTGTGCACCAGAAAGCAAATCTCTTCCATTTGAAAGCATAAAACCTTCTTGTTGAGGCCCTCCTAGAGGCCAACAGAACATTTGTTACTGCATCGGGCAGGTTAAACTCAGACAAGACTAGCCTTTTCAACAACCACGCCATGAGGGCCAATGATCTAATGCTGGGGTACAGCATCCTCCTGTCCTCCTGCAAGATAAGGTCTAGGGAAGAGCCCTACTGCAGAAGTTTCCACAGAGAGTTTAAGCAGAAGGGGAAAGCATGGCTGTCTAGGCCAATACGGTGTGATGGGGATCATTGTACCTCTGTCAGTCTGGTGTTTCAGCAGGGTCTTCGCAATGAGAGGTATGGGAGGGTCCGCATATAACAGGCTCTTCCTCCAGTGTAGGAGGAAAGCATCCAGAGCCAGCCTGCTGTATGAGGTGACCCTGAAGCAGAATTGATCCACTTGGGCACTGTGCTGGGTGGCGAACAGATCTATCAAGAAGGTAAACCCACATCTGAAAGATTTGGGCTGCTACATCCTTGTCCAGAGTCCACTCATGCAGCTGGAGGATGTGGCTCAGCTGGTCCCCTAGCAGATATGTAGCTCTTAACTCCATAAAGTGAGTGATGGCAAACTTCCGTAACCGGACTGCCTCCCAGCACAGGATATACGAGCCTGTGCCCCCCTGCTTGTTTATGTAATACACTGCGATCTGATTGTTGGTCTGAATCAGTACAATCTGGTTGGTCAGGTGATCTCAGAAAACCCCGAGGGCATTCGTTATGGCTCGTAAATCCAAGAGGTTGATCTGGTGCAGGCTCTCCCATTTGGATCAGATGCCTTGAGTGTGGAGACCATCCAGATGCACTCCCCAAACCAGTTTGGATTTGTCTGTTGTCAGTATCTTCTGGGGTGGTGCCTTCTGAAAAGGGAGACCCCTGAGCAGGTTCTGATGATCCAACCACCAGTGCAGGGACTGGACAAGAGGTACGGTGATCGCCACCAGATCCCAAAAGCGGTCGGTAACCTGTTTCTACTGAGTACTCAGTGTCCACTGAACATATTTCATTGACAGACAAGCATGGGAGTGACATGAACCATGGAGGCCATGTGGCCGAACACAATCAGCATCCCATGAGCCGTTGTCTGACGACTCCACTGGGTATTGCGATCCAAAGCCATAAATCTCTGAAGTCGGTCCAGTGAGAGAAAGGCCTTGGCTTAAGTTGTATCGAAGAGAACCCCTATGAACTCCAGTTGTTGGGTGGGCTGAAGGTGGGACTTTAATTGACTACAAAACCCAACACCTTTAGCACCTGGATGGTCAACTCTGTTGATTGGCAGTCTCCGTCTAGAGTGGTGCTTTTTATGAGCCAGTTGTCCAGATAAGGGAAGTAAAAAAATCCCCCCTAGTATTCTGAGATGGGCCATTCACTACGAGCACTTTTAGAAGAGCCACCAAAATGGTAAAGTGGATGGGAGGATACCCCTATGAGGAAACACTTAAAAGGTTACAGCTCTTCAACATAGAAGAGAGACGGTTTAGGGGAGATACGATAGAGGTCTATAAATTAATGAATGTAGTGGAACAGGTAAACATAGATCGATTGTTTACGCCATCAAAAAGTAGAAAAACTAGGGGACATGTAATGAAGCTACGACATAACCCATTTAAGACTAATAAGAGAAAATATTTTTTCACTCAACACGTAACCAAACTCTGGAATTTGTTCCAGAGGATGTAGTAAAAGCTGTTAGTGTAGCTGGGTTTAAAAAAGATCTGGGTTTAAAAAAGGTTTGGACAAGTTCCTGGAGGAAAGGTCCATAAATCATTATTAAAGAGGATCCAGGAAATCTGCTGTTTGCCCCGGGACAAGCACTGTGGAAGCTGTGTGCCTCTTTGGGAACTTGCTAGGTACTTGTGACCTGAATTGGCTACTGTTGAAAACAAGTTACTGGGATTGATGGACCTTGGTCTGACCCAGTATGGCAAACCTTATGTTCTTATGACTCAGGACACCAAGGCCAGCTGAAGGGCAACACCCGGTACTGAAAGTGCTGTCCTCCCAGAACAAATATGAGATAATTCCTGTGGGTATACGCCTCCTTCAGATCCAGGGAGCATAGCCAATCATCTTTCTGATGATAAAGGAGCAGAGTACCTAGAGATACCATCTTGAACCTCTCTCGCTAGAAAGGTGTTGAGGTCCATGATGGGCCGAACCCCCCCCCCCCCTTTTAGGGGACATGGAGTAAATTTCCCACCGATCTGCTCTGAAGGTATGAGCTCGATGCCAAAATCGGTCAGAAGAATGGAGATTTCCTCCCGAAGTAGGTCCAAATGCAGTGTGCTGAGAGGATATTTTATTTATTTGTTTGTTTTTATATACCGCGCTTTTTCGGATCAGTGCGGTTTACATATAACACATGAACAATAAACTATTTTACATAGAACAGGTTACATAGAGCAAATTTACATCAATTTTGCATTAACATGAACAAATTTACATTAAATTGGCATTACCATGAACGGTTAACATTGAATTGCAATTTACATCAGCTTGGCATTTTCAAGGGTGGTAGCTAAGTGTTCAGCGAAAGCTTTCGGCTGAACATAGGACTAATTTAGGGTGGCTAGTTATAAGCTAGTTGGAAAAGGTATGTCTTTAATGCCTTCCCAAAAGATGTAAGGTCTGGGATGGTTCGTATCACTGGGGGTAATGCGTTCCATTGAGTTGGTGCAAATAGAGAAAATGCACGATTCTTGGTCGATTGGGTACAAGATCTTACTGCTGAGGGGATGATGAGATAGTTTACAATGCATGATCTCCTAGTTCTGGTCTCTGGCGTCCGTTGTATGAGCTTTGTGAGAAAGGTTGCAGACATTCCATGAAAGGCCTTGAAAGTGAGTAGTAGGGCTTTGTAGATTAGGCGACTTGCTATGGGGAGCCAGTGAAGCTGAATCAATAGAGGAGTGATGTGGTCATATCTGGATGCAGACAGGATTGTTCGGGCAGCTGTGTTCATGGCAAGTTGTAATGGTTGGAGAGCGTTCTTTGACATACCATGGAACATGATGTTGGAGTAGTCTAAGTGAGGGAGGATGAGGGCTTGAGCTACCGAGCGGTAGTCTGATGACTCAAGGAGAGGGTGTAGGTGCCGGAGGGTTCTCAGCTTATGGTAGACTGTTTTGGAGATATTTTGAATGTGGGCCTACCAATTCAGATGTTGGTCGATTGTAATTCCCAGATAAACGTCTTGTTTGGTTATGAGGTCGAAATCTTTCACCCTGAGAGAGGTTGGCGGGGTAAATGTAGGGTCTTTGGTTATGAATAGTACCTCTGACATTTTGCTGTTGACCATCAGATTGTGGGTCACAAGCCAATCTGATACTGCATTGAAGCATTCTGCTATGGAAGAGTAGTCAGGGCTGTCTATGAGGAATGGGGTGTACAGCAACACATCGTCGGCACAGATGTGATAGAGTATGTTGAACGATTGAATAGCAGCACAGATTGGCTGAATATATATGTTGAAGAGCAGGGCCGAAAGGGATGATCCTTGTGGGACTCCTTGTGTCTGGATGATTGGTTATCTATGCGGATTTGTTGCTGCCGGTCAGACAGATATGATTTGAAACAGTCTAGGGCTAGGTTTCTTATGCCTTTTTGATGCAGTCGGGTGAGGAGATTGTGGTTGACTGTATCAAAGGCAGAGGCGATGTCCATGAATATGAGGATGAAACCTTGTTTCTTCTTGTCTAGGCCTGTGTGAAGTCTGTCCAGGAGAGTCATAAGAAGGGTTTCAACACCATGCTGCTGGCGGAATCCGTGCTGTTGCGGGTCCAGAGGTGCGTAGGAGTCGATATGGCCCTGGGTTTGTTGGTGGATGATCTTTTCTATAATTTTGGTTAGGAAGGGGAGGCTTGAAATAGGTCTGTAGGACTTGATCTCTGTCGGGTCAAGCTTGTTGTTCTTGATCAGTGGTCTGATGGAGGCGGTTTTCAGTGGTGGAGGAAGGATGCCTTCAGATAGTGATAGGTTAGCGATTCTGGCGATGATTGGGCTGAGGTAGGTTTGTGTTTGTTTGATCCAGAATGGTGGACACGGGTCCACTGGGGAGGTAGTGGTGTTAATCCCACTGATGATCCTCTCTATTTGTTCAGGAGGGTATGAATAGAAGGATTCTAGTGTTGGTGAGTGTGTCTCGGAGTTGGGGGGGTGCTTGGGCGAGCATTTAAGTTCAGCATTAGCTGGGTTGGTGGTTGTTGAAGTTGTTTTGCTTTGAAAGTATGTAGCAAAGTCTTCTGGGCTTGGGGTGTTTATTGGTTGTTTTGTCGATGTATCTTTTGTGAGTGATTTAACAAGGCTGAAGAGCTCACGAGGTTTATTAAGGGAGCGCATGAGGGTGCTGGTGTGATGTTCTTTTCTCTTGTTATTGACCATTCTTCGATGTTGTTGTAGTTTGTTCAGGTAAGCATCTTGGTCGTTGATCTGTCTGGAGCGTCGCCAGTTGCGTTCAAGCTTTCTGAGGTGCACTAGTGATTCACGCAGGTCAGCAGTAAACCATACGGCTGTGTGGTTTTTGTAGGTGGGCTTTGTGGATGGTGGAAGGAGTGCAGCTCTGGAAAGGTGGTTGTTCCAGCTGTCTAATAGTTTGTCCAGGTTGTTAGAGTCAGAGTTGAGGTGATGCAGCGTGTTGCTGAGGAAAGTTTCTTTGACAAAATGTCTGAATCGGCAGTAAACATGAGCGTTTGAGGCAGCAGATTGACATTCCACACAACAGTGAAGAACAGCAAAGAGGATGGCATTATGGTCAGACCATGGCACTGGTTGTACATTTGGTGAGTTCTGATTGCGTAAGGTGTTAAGGTGTAGCAGAGCAAAAATAAGGTCGAGGGTGTTACCACCAACATGGGTAGGAGTGTGGATGATTTGGTGGTAGTCCAGTGCAGACACTGCATCGAGGAATGCTGTGGAGTGTTTGGCAGGGAGTGAAGGGAGATTAAAGTCACCGAGGAACCAGAGCCATTTCCGCTGGGTATTGTTGTTGCATGCTAGATCGAGGATTGTGGCCAGCTCATCAGTACTTGAAGAGGGTGGGAGGTAGAGGAGACAGATTGCTAAGGTCTTTGGTTGAGCTTTGTGTTAAGGTGCATTGGAAGTGGAGGTTGCTTCTAACTATTATTAGGACCCCACCTCCTCGCTGGTTCATTCTGGGGCAGCTGAAGAGGTCGAAACCAGGTGGTTTTAGCTGGTTGGTGATCACTGTATCTGTGTCTATTAACCAGGTTTCAGTGACGAAGAGCAGGTCTAGATTCCGGTGGTTAATATAATCAGTGAGGACAGGCCATTTGGTACGGATGGATCGAGCATTAATTAGCATACTGTTAAGGCTTTCCTGGTATGGGGTCTTGTGTCTCAAGTTTCTCTAGGGGCGGACAGGTTATGTGAATCAGGCAGTGATGGTTTGCTGAGAGAGATGATCTGCTATGGTGGGAGGGGTTATCAAAACTTCTGCGTCCAAGGGTTCTCACGGTGGGAATTAGGCCTTGGAGTTGTTCTAATGACCCCACCCATGTTATGAGTTGGGCTATGCAGAGGATGTGAAGGAAGAATGCGAGATGTCCTGCCATAGTATGCCCTCGGGTACAATGAGGTGGTAGTTCTGCAAGATACAACATGTAACTGCTTTGGACTATCCATAGTGCCCACAAGTCCAAAGGTATAAGGGGCCACCTGTGGACAAAAAGAGTGAGCTGCCCCCCCCCCCCCCCACTGGAGGGTTCCCCCCTCTTTGGTCACTGGGCAATTAGTTACGCTCTGAAGGAACCAGTCAAAACCTCGCTCCTGGCTTGGTTTGCGGGGGCAGGCTGAGAATTTTGAGACTTCTCCCGATGCTGCAGACAAGGAGTTCATGTCTTTTGGCCTAGTGGTTGGGGCAAGGTACTTCAGGCCGGAAGGTCGGGGGTTCAAATCCTACTAGAGGACAGCAACCTTGGGCCGGAAGGACTGGGGTTTCTAGTCCCACAGGTGCTCCTTGTGGTCTTGGGCAAGCCACTTAACCCTCCATAGCCAATGTTCCCTGTAAAACAGTTATCTCCAAGTTATAATGCCCTGTTCAATGTAATTTCAGTTTGTTCAATGTAAACTGCACTGATGCAGAATAGCGCGGTATATAAGAGAATGTAAATAAATAAATAAATTTTGCTGGGAGGTTTGAGGACCAGGAAAGCACCTGCACTTACATGGGTAGTAGACCTCCTTCTGGACTCCATCTTGATACCTTCTGCGATAGGCAGTAGGATTGGACATACATCTTGAGAACCTGGCGAGGGTAATGTTCTGCTTCTCTATGATGTCAACTTTCTACTCTACCTGCTCTTCGAAGAGGTTTCCCCTCTAGCATGGCATTTCCACAAGCTTATTTTGCACAGACTGTTCCAGGTCGGAAGACTGAAGCCAGGCAAGCCTGCAGGCTCCAATACTGCTCTGTAGACTGCCTCAAAGGCATCGCATGTCGCCATGACCAGGAACTTTGAGCTGTCCTTGCCATGGCCCATCAGAGCATGATAATGCAGCAGTTTCTCTGAAGGGAGGAACAGGCACAAGTTGGCAAGATTACTGATGATGTCCTTTAGGAACATACTCATGTAGAGCTGGTAAAAAAGTGTATTTGAGCCATGAGCATAGAGCTCTGGAAGCACCTCCTTCTGAAGGAGTCTAAGGTCTGAGCCTTCCTTCCCGGAAGCATTAAGGAAGGAGTTCTGGTGTTCTTAATCCTTTTCAGGGCAAACTCCACCACTAAGGAGTGGTGCGAAAGATGAGACCTCTCAAATCCAGCGGCTTTCTGAATCTGGTACATTGTCCAGCCTCCAACTGACCGATGGCATGGTGAGGAGTTCGCCAACATTCATTTGCAGTCTTCGTAGGATTCGGTGAACCGGCACCATCACCGTTTCCTTAGGAGCCAAGGAGTATTGGAGGATCTCCAACTCCTCCACCCTGGGCTCATTCTCCATCTCCAATGAAAATGGGATGGCCTTGGCCGTATCCCTCAGGAAGTTCTGAAAGAACATGTCCTCCAGAGGAGACTTCCACCATTTGTGCGGAGGGGAGGGGTCTGATGCAAGTTCAGAAATTCTGCTCTCCAAAAAGTTCTCTAATTCCATATTGGTCACCCAGTCATTAGAGTCAGACTTCAAAAGGAAGTTGAAGTACTTCTGAGACTCTTCCCGGAGCTCCCTCCATCCTTGAGGGAAGTGAGAGCATCAACGGGATCAATGATGGATCGAGGGTTTCCAGGGTTTGAACAGGACATCAGAACCCAATACACTCGACACACAAATGGCCCTGCTGGGAACTGCCATCAGATCGCTTCAATGCCTCGATATCGATGCCTCTCGTAGGCAGAGCTTGCGCCTCGAGGATTGGCTGCACAATGCTTGAAGATGGTGCCTTGGCACCGATGCACCAGACAGTTGTTTCTCCAGCATCGATATGAATCAGGCCTCAAGCACCTGAAGGTGTTCTTCCATGGCTGCCGATTCCGAAGTCCTTGAGGCCTGAGCAACTTCGACCAATTTCTCTGGCATCCCTGCAGGGGTATCGACATGCCTTCAGTTTTTGGGAGACTGTTGGTACCCCCTCCAAAACTCTGGAGGTTGATTCCCCTCTCTGGCGCACCTTGATGGACTGTTCGCAGCCATTGCCTTTGATATCATGTCAGGAAGGGCTCTGATGCCAATCCACACAGGGCCACCTGGTGCTTGGAAGAGTCACCCTTCAATGTCAATGGGTCAAGGTCGAGTCCTTCTTCGATTCCAGGTGGAGACCGACCATAGGCCGAAGCTCCGGGGCACTATGGGTACCCAGCTCTGATTGAGCCCAGGAACCTCTTGATGTCGATGCACCTTCAGCAGATCCTAGGGAAGCCATAGAGACCGCTGCTGGTATTGAAGATGCTGAATCGGGCCAAAGAGGGATTCTCTCTGCTTCTCTTGACCCCTCAGGCCTCTCCTTGTCATCTGCAAGCACAAATTGCAAGAAGAGGAATGGTAATCGTCAGTGACCAAGATGGTCCTGGCACATTTGGTGCATTTTTGAATCTGCTGGCTGGTTTCTAGGACATGTTTGGGAAGATGGTTATGGCTAAACAAAACTACTCGATGGTGACCAGGGGCCCAGTTGGGCTGCAGGGAAAACAATGAGAAAATAAAAAGTTAATAAAAAAGTGCTGAAACTGAAGGCGGAACCACATTCAATGGACCAAACGCTACCAATGGGAAGCAGAAAAGCAAAATTTGCACAATTGAAGGGGAAAAATATGAAACGTTTACCAGTGGACGATTGATTCACGTCTGTGGGGCTCTGCGGAAAGCAAAGTGAGGAAGATGGCACCATGGCAGGCGGGAAGACAGGCATACAGGTGCACAGAGAGAAGTGAAACGCAGGAAGAAGCCCCCTCCTACAAACTCAAAGCAGCACAGAAAGAGCAGGAGAGCCACACCACTGGAGATAAGAGCTTTATTGTCTAAGCAGGTCAGCCCAACTCGTGTTTCGGCATAAAGCCTTCCTCAGGGGACTGCGACCTTATATATAAAAAAAACATACATAGGAACATGTAAAATACAATAAAGTAACCATAAAAAATAGGATACCATTATGAACACATATTAAAACAATTACTAAAAAGAAAAATCAATCAAAATTACACAAAGAAGAGCCCAATAAAACAAGGGTAACAAATAATTCATATAAAACCAATAAAAACCATAATGTAATAATTGTAAATAAAAATATATCATAAGAAAAGTATACATATACATAGAACTATAGGAAAAATCATGACAAAGGTGATAGAAAAAGAGGGACTACAACATAAAAAGAGCTACAGGAAAACCAGTGTATCAAAGGGTGTATAGAGGACAACTTACCACTAGAAAGACACCTCTAAAATATGGATCAGTAGTGAATCCTATTAGTCTATCCAAAATGAAAGGAATAGAGAAAATCATCCACCAGTAAAATTCAGTAGGCAACCATTCCCTTGTTCGGGTCTCAAGGTGGGGAGAGAATACAAACAAACTGCTGAAATCCCAAAGGGAGGTAATAAACAATGCTAAACTGCAAATAGTCTAAGCAAATACTAAGTCCATATATGCCATATTGTACATCTCTGTGCAGAATAGAGGCCATCAAGAAAAGGATAAAAAAAAATCTATATAGGATGGCACACATATAAAAAAACAAGGGGCGAGGGAGCTGCAAGTTCGATCAGATGGACATAAAAATAAACTACGAAGACAAGCATATTAAAAACTTCAAGACTCTGAATAACTTTAAATGTACTTCTTCAGGTCGTATGTAATCCTAATATAGAAATGAGTACATGTATTTAGCTCTTATCTCCAGTGGTGTGGCTCTCCTACTCTATGTGTGCTGCAGAGGGAGGAGTGGCCTAGTGGTTGGAGCAAGTTACCTCGGTCTGGAGGTTTGAATCCAGCTAGATGACAGCAACCTTGGACCGGAGTGACTGGGGTTTCTAGTCCCACAGGTGCTCCTTGTGGTCATGGGCAAGCCACTTAACCCTCCGTAGCCTCAGGTACAAAAACAGATTATAAGCCTTTTGGGGACAAGGGAAAAAAAAAAAATATATATATATATATATATACACACAGTACCTGAATGTACATCGCTTTGACTAGTAGAAAAGTGTTATATAAGCCTAGTTAAATAAATAACTTCCATTGGACGTTGGGGAGTGTTCATGCGCAGGGCTCAGTCAGTGACGTTACCTGTATATGAGGGCTTCATTCCTGCTTGTCCACTGAGAAAAAACTACTGTTTTCACAAATATAAATCTATCTGAAATAGAACTGCTATACTAGCCCTCATCAGTCCCACTCCTTCGCCTTCTTTCTTTTCATGTAAACATCACACTTACACATGCAAAGCATAAGCATAGCACTGATGGCTGCTGACTGGCCTCAAAGAAGGCTAATTTTTAGACTAAATAAAATCACCACAACGTTTTGTAATGGCCTGTTTTCAACAAAGTGATAGAGAGGAGGTTGGAAACCAGCTGGCTAATTTGACTTCAGCGGTGAGAATCTGAATGGAGACTATTAAGAGTATATCCTTCTGTCTCTCTCTATTGGTCAATCAATCTGCATACATCTCAAGTACGTGTATGTGTAACAGCATAACTCAGTTCCCATCTGCACTGGCTGAAGATGCAGTCTGACCAGTGGGACTACCACTACAATTGCAGGCCAAAGGAGAGAGGTAGGAAACGGCGTGGAAAGGAAAGGATGAGGAGAAAAGATACTGAAAGGAAAAGAAAAAAGGTGAAGGGGAAATGACTCACACTCACACCCCCAACATCCCGAGCCATAGCCAGTTACTGTCCAAACAATCCTACAGTCACACTTAGTGGCATCTTTACTAAATGGTATTAGCTGCTACCATGCTACCAAAGTGCAGATTTATCATTTTGCGGTAGCAGCTAATGCGTGAGAAAAAAAAGATTGCTGGCATTTTTCTGCGATATCTGGTTTTCACATGGTGCAGGGATAGGATCGGGGTGGGGAGTGGCAATGGTTGGCAGCCACTGCATAAACATTTTTGTATGGTGGCTGCCAAAATCTAGCCCAATTGCAATGGCTGATAACTGCCTAAAAGTCCGATAATGTGGCAGTGCAGCTGCCAATCGGCAGCAGAGCAGCCTTATGCCCTGGAGTAATGGGCCTCCAAAAAAGTAATCAGGCCTCCCTACATTCAACAATATTGTCGGCAACGTGGTGCTGCAATCTCCAACATACAATATGAATAAAAAAATGTTCCGGGTCCCTTGCAGCACCAACCCTCCCCCCCCCCCACCCCCGCCAGGAGCAGTCCAAGAAGGAGGGCTGGGACTTTTTAAAAGTCATATTGTCGGTGCCACAGATTGCAACAAAATTGCTGAAAACATGTAGATAGCCATGATTTATTGGGAGACAGCCAACATGGCTTTAGACAAGGAAGATCTTGTTTTACTAATCTGTTATGTTCTTTTTGAAGGTGTGAATAAACAGGTAGACAAAGGTGAATTGGTTGATATAGTGTATTTGGACTTTCAGAAAGCCTTTGACAAGGTCCCTCATCAGAGACCTTTGGCAAAACTAAAGAGTCATGGGATAGGAGGCAGTGTACTACTGTGGATCAGGAACTGGTTAAAAGATAGAAAGCAGAGGGTAGGGCTAAATGGCCAATTTTCCCAACGGAGAAAGACGAATAGTGGTGTACCCCAGGAATCTGTGCTGCGCCCACTGCTTTTTGACATATTCATAAATGACCTGGAAAAGGGAATAACGAGTGAGCTTATCAAATTTGCAGCTGACAGAAAACTATTTAAAGTTGTTAAAACCCAAGAGGATTGTGGAAAATTGCAAGAGGATCTTGATAAATTGGAAGACTGGGCATCAAAATGGCAGATGAAATTTAATGTGGACAAGCGCAAAGTTATGCACCTAGGGAAGAACAACCCAAACTATGGTTACACGATGCAAGGCTCCATATTAGGAACCACCACCCAGGAAAAAGATTTAGGTGTCATTGTGGATAACATGTTAAAACTCTCCGCCCAGTGTGCAGCGGCGGCCAAGAGAGCAAATAGAATGCTAGGTATCATAAGGAAAGGAATGGAAAATAAAACAAAGGATATTATAATGCTTCTATATCGTTCCATGGTGAGACCGCACCTTGAATATTGTGTGCAATTCTGGTCGCCGTATCTTAAAAAGGATATAGCGTTATTAGAAAAGGTTCAGAGAAGAGCCACCAAAATGGTAAAGGGGAGGAAGGATACCCCTATGAAGGAAGGCTAAAAAGGTTAGGGCTCTTTAACCTGGAAAAGAGACGGCTGAGGGGAGATATGATAGAAGTCTATAAATTAATGAATGGAGGGGAACGGGTAAACGTAGATCAATTGTTTACGTAATCAGAATATAGAAAGACTAGGGGACATGCAATGAAGCTACAGGGTAAACTATTTAAGACTAATAAAAGAAAATATTTTTTCACTCAACGTGTAATCAAACTCTGGAATTTTTACCGGAGGATTTAGTAAAGACTGTTAGTGTAGCTGGGTTTAAAAAAGGTTTGGACAAGTTCCTGGTGGAAAGGTCCATAAACCATTATTAAGAAGGGACCCAGGATATCAATGCTTGACCCAATAAAGCATTGTGGAACCTGTGTCTTTTGGGAAAATTGCTAGGTACGTATGACCTATATTGGCCACTGTTGGAAACAGGATACTGGTCTTGATGGACCTTGGTCTGACCCAGTATGGCATATCTTATGTTGTTATGTAACACCATGGCACTGACAATTTTGTGGAAGGGGGAGGACCGATCGCTCCCTTTAAGGGGGACATGGTATCGATTGGGCTACAGAGCTACTGACAGCTCTGTGC
The DNA here is from genome assembly GCA_033557465.1 of Ichthyophis bannanicus. Lineage (NCBI taxonomy): Eukaryota > Metazoa > Chordata > Amphibia > Gymnophiona > Ichthyophiidae > Ichthyophis > Ichthyophis bannanicus. The sequence goes on along the minus strand of CM066043.1, from coordinate 126,378,299 downwards.
ACCCAATCACTACCATCCCTCCCCAAGGATTTACTGCAGGGACCTGCGGCACCTGCATTGGTAAGTACCAGGGATGTTTCCCAAAATACTTGCTAAGGCAGGTAACGCGGCTCTCCACAATAAATGCAGAGCCATTGTATCATCTGCAAGGGCTATCCAGAAAATGGCTCTTGCTGATACTATGGTTTTTTTTGTCTTACTGTGCAGTTTTGACACCACGATAGCTGCCAAACCCTACCGCAGTTTAGTACACGTCCCTAACACACCCCACCTGCTCAGCAAACCATGCTTTTGTGCAATCCATTCAGCTAGTATTTTTTTTTTGTAAAATATATTTAGTAGTATTTAGCTCACGCCTTTCCAGTAGTAGTTCAAATTGAGTTATAATTGGCTACTGTAGGCATTTCCCTGTTCCTGGAGGGCTTACAATGTTACGTTTTATTGCCTATGTTTCAGTTAAACTTCATGAATAATATAGCAGATACCCAGAAGGCAAATTTTGAAACAAACACTGTGGATATAAAATGCAAGTTCATTTCTAAAAAGGAAAATCATCACAAAATTCCCCTTTGAAAATGCAGCTATTGCACACAATTCAGGTACAACAGATACACATACTTTCACTCTCCTCACCTAATGGGCATGCCTTTTCCACACGTGTAGTTTTATTTGGTATCCAGAGGAATGGGAACATGACACTGCTATCAGGTTTGGCGATTCAACACCTACAAAGGGAGTTCATCTTATTTTGAAAAAACTGTGGCACTTGGGATGCATCAGTGAGCTTTTCCTATGGTCCATTATGGTTCTATACAGCCTTGTTAGATTAACCACCTGGATAGTTCTCATCTCATTTGGGCTATTCTCACTGTGTTTAAAATAGGTCCTTTTTGCTTTTCTAATTGCAAACTTAAGCTCTTAAGCTCCCTTTTACAGTTCAATTTACGGTCTACAAGGCCAGTAGTCCTCTTATGCCTTCCCCAATTTTCCCATTTTTGATATCATAAGAAAGTAACATAATGTGTGCCATACTGGGTCAGACCAAAGGTACATCAAGCCCAGTATCCTGTTTCTGTCAATGGCCAATCCAGGTAACAAGAATCTGGCAGGATCCAAGAGTAGAGAGAGTCCATGTTGCTTACCCGCAAGGATAAACAGTAAATGTCTCCGAGTCTATCAATGGTTTATGCACGTTTTCTTTAGAACTTGCCCAAACCGTTTTTAAACCCAGCTACACTCACTGCTATTACCACATCCTCTGGCAAGAAATTCCAGAACTTAGCTATGCACAGAGTCAAAAACTGTTTCCTACTATTTTTTTAAATGTACTACTTAATAACGATGGCATATCCCCATGTCTTTGTACTGTCTGAAATAGCAAACAATCGATTTGCATTTACCTGTTCCACTCCACTCATGATTTTAGAGGCCTTTATTATCTCTCCTTTTCAACTTAAATAACTAACTTCTTTAGCCTTTCCTCACAGGAGTCTCGTTCCAGCTCCATTATTTTGGTCACTCTGTTCTGTACCTTTTTAAAATTTCTCTGTATCTTTGAGATGCGCTGGCCAGAACTGCACATACTATCCAAAATGTGGTCGCACAACAGAGCAAGAGGCATTATTGATGCTCTGTTCTGTTCTTTCTTTCTTTCTTAATAATCCCATTATTATATCTGCTTTTTTGGCTGCTGTCACATACTGAGCAGAGGATTTCAAAATATTGTCCATGACGACATATAGAAACTTTCCTCAGTGATGACTCCTACTGAGGAATCTAGCATTGTGTAGCTAAAATTTGGGCTATTCTTCCCCATGTGCATCACTTCACACTTTGTCCACATTAGACATCCAAATGGCAGATAAAATTTAATCTCCTTCCTGCAATTTCCCACAAACCCTCTTGTGATTTTACAACTTTGAATAATTTTGTTTCACCTACAAATTTCATCACCTCACATGTTCCCATTTCCAGATCATTTATACGAGTGTCAAAGAGAACTGATCCGAGTACAGATTCCTGGGCATTCCACTATTCACCTTTCTCTAATGAAAAAATTAACCATTTAGCCCTACTATGCTTTCTATCTTGTAATCAGTTCCCAGTCTTCAGATGTGTCATGAGGGTCTTTGTCAAATGCCTTCAAAGAGCACAGATATACACTGCTATATCAACTGGCTCACCTTTCCCACATGTTTACTCATGCCTTCAAAAAAACGTAGCAAATTGGAGAAACAAAAAACTTCCCTTAGCTAAATTCTTGTTGGTTTTGCTCCATTAAACCATGACTATCTATATGTTCAGCTATTTTATTATTTATAATAGTTTCTAACATTTTTCCCAGCACTGACAAAGCTCATGCCTTTGTAAAAATTGGTATTACACTGGCCATCCTCCAATCTTCATAAATCAGAAGACTTTAATGACAGGTTACAAATTAAGAGCAGATTTGCAATTTCATTTTTTAATTCTTTCAATACTCTAGGGTGCATGCCATCTGGATCAGGCGACTCTACTTTTTGTCAATTTTCCCTATTATATCCCAGTTTCACAGAGTTTTCTTCCACTTCTCTGAATCATCACTGTAAAATACCATTTCTGGCATGGTAGCTTCCTTACATCTGCATTTATAAAGAATGAAGCAAAGAATTAATTTAGATCTCTGTTATGGTGGTGTTTTCCCTGAGGGCCCCTTTTACCTCTTAATCATCTCATGGTCCAACAGACCACCTCACAGGCTTCTTGCTTTGAATGTACCTGAAAAAAATGTATTGTAAGTCCTCAGTCTACCTGGAAAATGCTTTATACAATGGGCCCTCACCCTTCTTAATGGGATATGAGAATTTAAATTAAGTAATATAATACCAGTAACAGATCATCCACTGATATTCACTGGTGTTGATCTCATTCCTGCCCAATACTATGCCATTACTAATTCCATACTTCAACTCCAAGAGCTGTAATGATCAGACTAATTCACAGTATAGACTGCACAATTCCTTACCACTACTACTAATCATTTGTATAGCACTACAAGGCATACACAGTGCCATACAGAGATATGTAAGAGACAGTCTCTGCTCATTACAGCTTACAATCTAATAAAGACAGACAACACAACAACTAGGATACATATAAGGGAATGGTAAGGAAACACAGTTGGACAGCAGGAGATTAAGCAGATCAAAATTCAAAAGTGGTCTTGAAGAGGCGAGTTTTCAGCCTGGCTTTGAAAAAGGGCCAGAGATGGAGCCTGATGTACCGACTCAGGTAGTTTTTTTCCAGGCATAAGGAGCAGCGAGGTGGAAAGATCGAAGTCTGGAGTTGGGAGTGGAAGAAAAGGGAAAAGATAGAAATGATCTGCTGGAAGAGCAGAGTTCCCGAGGAGAGGTGTAGGGAGATGTGAGGAAATGTAGTGAGGAGAAGCAGAATGAATGCACTTATAGGTCAGTAGGATAAGTTTGAACTGGATGCAGAAATGGATAGGGAGCCAATGAAGCAACATAAGAAGAGAGGTTAATATATACTGTATATATATAGGGAGTATAGCGAGACTGGCTGAAGATTAGCTGTGCAGCTGAAATATCTCAGGTTGCAAAGATTTAATCCAGAGAATGCCCGACTTGCTGGATAGGCCCAATATTTACCTGACATAAACCTAATACTGAAAAAAACAATTTACAGAACTCTAAATTAATATTCAAATTTCCAAAGCAATGAAAACAGACAATGAAGAGTATTCTAAGGTGAGATAAGCCAGAGTAGGCAACAGATCTTCCAAGTCTTCAATGCACCTTCTAGAGGGTCAATAAAATGGTAAAATACATATTTCCCCTGAGTCATTAGCAACAGTTCACTTTTTCTTAAATAATGGCAACTCCACCACTTTTATCCTCATATGAGGACAATGACATAAAAACTGCAAAACAAAACCCTCATGGTCAATATTACAAGTCCCTCATATCTCTAACAAAAACAGCATATCCTATTTCCCTGGTCAATTCATACATAACCACCAATTAAGAAAAGACCAAGCATTTATATATTTAAAGTATGTTTAATTAAACTAAGGTCATGGCAGATAAACTTTAAAAGCTAAAATATATTTAGTTTGAAAAAAAAAGCCATAACACAATAAATATACTGATACCTTCTTTGGAAGTTCATGCAGAAGGCCCAAGAGGGAGGCAGAGCTCTGGTTTCTCAATGTGTGGATGAGAATGATGCAGGGAGGAGGGATTTGATTTGTTAGAGTCCAGGCAACATTCTGGGAAAAGAAGAGCCTTACCTAGAGTGGAACTGAGCTGCTGATGCTACCCTTTTAAAAAGGGAGAAATAGCTTTTAAACTAGAGCCTAGAGACAAACCAAGCATCACCCAGATATGTAAAGTTCAGATTGAGGTATCTTCTAAAGATACTGGCAAAATGCAGAAGTTAGAATATCTTGATAGAGCGCTTATGATAAAAGCTGAAATAGCCCAGTAGTATTTTATAAACGACAAGAGATAAATGGATTCAAATGAATGAATTGTATGCAAATTATAAATACAAATAAAAATCATTCCTTGTCTGTATGTGAATACAAGAAGTATAAAAAATAGAGGGGAAAGTTAGAATGTATGACAGTATATTAAGAAATAGGCATAACAACATTTACCACTAATTAAGGAACATCAAGTATCCCACATAGTGGTCCAAGCAGAGCCCAACATAAAATTTACCAACAGCTTAGGAACGAGGTTCATTAATGTCATGCTATGAGCAAAATTAATCCATTTGGAGAAATTGCTCCTAAGAAAAGATCATGAAAAACAATGTATGAACAAGAATACTTCAGCGCATGGAGGAGTTAGCCACCAGGCCTACTTAGTAGCATCAACAAATTCAAATATGCAAAAAGTGTTGAAATATGAAAGTAAAACATTCAGAATTTGTCTCCATTATCAAACTTAGACCAGCATTCTAATAAGTAGAAAGAATGAATGAAAATTGACCAGCACACATCGAAGGAAGCAGCATAATTTACAACGCAAGAGAAAAAACTCTTCATCGGTTTTCATATCTGGGAGGGCTTTGGGAAGGCATGTTTTTCTCGGGGGCGTGGCATTTGAAGGTATATCGTGGAGACAGGTAATATCCTACACGTGCAACAGTACAGAAAATGATGCACTCGGGGACGTCTAAACAGCCTCCCACATCCATAACACAAAGCAGGCTTCATGGGGCTTGTACATACATGCTGTGCATGTCTATCTCGGGTATTCTGTCCCTGCGGGGCACATGCAGGCTTGTGCATTCGGAATCGTGTTCCAGGTGTGCCCATTTTGATTTTAGACGTGTGCATCGGCCCTGCACATCTGACAAACAGAATGACTCCCTATATCTTTTGTGAAATGTGGTGACTAGAATTGTACATAATACTCAAGGTCTGGTCACACCATTGAGCCATACAGACACATTATGTTATTTTTGTTTTATTCCTAATAATTCCCAACATTCTGTTTGCTTTCTTGGCCGCAGCCATAGTAACATAGTATATGACAGAAGTTAAAGACCAGTATGATCCATCTAGTCTGCCCAGTAAGGTGATTAGAGTGGTTGTAATTGTAGCTCCGTGCAGGTCACCCCCCTCTATTTATTGAAGTATAAAAGATATTTAAGTTTGCTTTGATTTCATCCTCTTACTATAAAGGGATCCACTGTGTCTGTCCCATGCCATTTCTAATTCTGTCACTGTATTTGCCCCCACCACCTTCATCGGGAGGGCATTCCAAGCATCCACCACCCTTTCAATGAAAAAGCATTTCCTGAGGTTGCTTTTAAGTTCACAGCCTTGCAGCTTCATCATATGCCCTTTAGTTTAACGCTTTGCCTTGTTGCATTGTTTTGCCACCTTGAGATCCTCAGACACTAGCAGTCTGAGGGCCCTCTCCTGAGCTATGCACATCAACCTCTCTCCTCCTATCATATAAAATTCCTTTGGATTTCTGCATCCCAAGTGCATGACTTGCACTTCTTCACATTAAATCTTAACTGCCAAGCATTAGACCATTCCTCCAGTGTTTTTAGATCTTTCATGTTATCCACTCCCTCAGAAACGTCCACTCTGTTGCAAATGTTCCTGTAGATCGATAGTTTATGTTATCAGAATATAGAAAGACTAGGGGGACATGCAATATAGATATATAGAAAGACTAGGGGACATGCAATGAAGCTACAGGGTAAACTATTTAAGACTAATAAAAGAAAATATTTTTTCACTCAACGTGTAATCAAACTCTGGAATTTGTTACCGGAGGATGTAGTAAAGGCTGTTAGTGTAGCTGGGTTTAAAAAAAGGTTTGGACAAGTTCCTGGAGGAAAGGTCCATAAACCATTATTAAGAAGGGACCCAGGATATCAATGCTTGACCCAGTACAAGCATTGTGGAACCTGTGTCTTTTGGGGAAACTGCTAGGTACGTATGACCTAGACTGGCCACTGTTGGAAACAGGATACTGGGCTTGATGGACCTTGGTCTGACCCAGTATGGCATATCTTATGATCTTATGTTCTTATGAATTAGATCAGCAAACAAGTGGCAAATGCATAAATACAGTAGGAAATACAAAGTATTACTCCAGGAACCTACTTGTCAATGAAAGCGTATTATTATTATTATTATTATTATTAAGCATTTATAAAGCGCTGCAAACATACGAAGCGCTGTATACACAAATAAGAGAGACAGTCCCTGCTCATCAGAGCTCACAATCTAGTCAAGACAAAAAATTACATAATACAAATTACAGATCAACAGGACAAAGTATACATCTAATGTTAGAGAAAGCAAACACAGCATATATAACATAGTCATATCACAACACAAGAGTCAAGAATGAAAAGCAATAGTGAAGAGGTGGGATTTCAACCTGGACTTGAAGATGGCCAGGGAGAACGCCTGGCGCACAGAGACAGGAAGGCTCTTCCAGATGAAGGGTGCAGCAAGGTGAAAGGAGCGAAGTCTAGAATTAGCAATACGAGTGAAAGGCATAGATAAAAGAAGACTATTAGAAGAGCGAAGTAACCGAGAGGGAGTGTAAAGAGATAAGAGATGAAAGGGTACTGGGGGGCAGAAGAGTGAATACATTTATAGGTCAGTAGAAGCTTGAATTGGATACGGAAACGGATGGGGAGCCAATGAAGTGACATGAGGAGAGGACTGATGTGGGAAAAATGAGACGGGCGGAAAATCAGACGAACAGCAGAATGTTGAATAGACTGAAGGGAAAAGAGGTGGCTTGCAGGGAGGCCGGCAAGGAAAAGGTTACAGTAATCAAGGCGGGATGTGATTAAGGAGTGGACAATCATTTTAGTAGTGTTAACAGAGAGGAACGGGCGAATTCTGCAGATATTGTAAAGAAAGAAATGGCATGACTTAGCAACGAGTTGCATATGTAGAGAGAAAGAGAGAGAAAGGAGTCAAAGATAACACCAAGGTTATGCGCTGAGGAGACAGGAAGGATAACAGAGTTATCCACAGAGACAGAGAAAGGGGAAAGAGAAGGGGAGGGATTCGGGGGAAAGATAAGGAGTTCAGTCTTGGCCATGTTCAATTTTAAGCAGCGGAGGGACATCCAGCTAGCAATGTCAGAGAGGCAGACCGTGATCTTAGCCTGGATTTCTGGAGAGATAACAGGCCTAGAGAGGTAGATTTGAGAGTCGTCAGCATAGAGATGATAGTGAAAGCCATGGGAAGATATAAGGGCACCAAGGGACTGGGTGTAGAGAGAGAAGAGGAGCGATCCCAAGACGGAACCCTGAGGAACACCTACAGGTAATGGGGTGGAAGAGGAGGAGGAGCCACCAAAGCACATGCTGAAAGAACGATGGGAGAGGTAGGAGGAGAATTAAGAAAGTATAGAGTCCTTGAAACCTAGTGAGGACAGGGTGATAAGAAGTGGTTGTGGTCAACAGTATCAAAAGCAGCAGAGAGATCAAGAAGGATGAGGACAGAACAGAGGCCTTTGGATTTTGCCAGGAACAAATCATTAGTGACTTTGGTAAGAGCTGTTTCAGTGGAATGTAGGGGACGGAAGCCAGATTGTAAAGGATCCAGGAGAGCATGAGAGGAGAGGAAGTTGAGACAGCGGTGACAGACTGCACGCTCAAGTAGTTTGGAGATGAAGGGAAGGAGAGAGATGGGTCGATAGTTAAAAGGACAGGTGGGATCGAGTGAGGGTTTCTTGAGAAGGGGTGTGACCACAGCGTGCTTGAAGTCAGAAGGGAAAGTTGCGGTGGAGAGCGATAAGTTGAGAATATGAGAGATGGAAGGGACGACAGTGGAGGAGATGGAACTAAGGAGGTGGGAGGGGATGGGGTCAGACGAGCAGGTAGTAAGTTTAGAGGAAGAAAGAAGGAGTGAAGTTTCCTCATCAGAGACCATAGGGAAGGAAGAAAGGGTAGCAGAAGTGAGGGAGGAGAATTGGGAAAAAGGGGGAGTAGTAAGGATGGTGGGGAACTGGAGGGTGATCTTGAATTTTGTCATGAAAGAACTCAGCCAAGGTTTGGGCAGGAAGGGAGGGAGGAATCAGAGGTGGAGGCACACTGAGAAGAGAACTGAGTATGTTAAAGAGACGACGAGGATCAGAGGCAAGAGAGTTCATCAGATGGGTGAAGTAGACTTGTTTAGCAAGTGCAATGGCTGACTGGAAAGAGAACAGAATGAATTTAAAGTGAAGAAAGTCAGCATGGGAGCGGGATTTAAGCCAGGCACGCTCAGCAGAGCGGGCACAGGAGCGCAAATAGCGGGCAGTGGGAGAGAGCCAGGGCTGGGGAGAAGAGCGCCTAACAGGACGTGGGGGTAAGGGGAGCAAGAGCATCCAGGGCAGAGGAGAGTACAGCGTTATATGAGGTCACAGCTTCGTCAATGGATTTGGATAACAGAATGGATGAAAGAGGTGAGGAAATAATGTAGGAAAGATCTAAGGGATCAATAGCAAGAAGGTTTCTAGAAAGGTTAGTGGAAACAGGACGAGGCTGAGGTGTGGGAAGATGAATAATAAGACTTAAAAGGTGGTGGTCAGATACGGGAAGGACAGAGTTACAGAAGTTGGAGGGTGAGCAGTTAGAGAAGAAAATCAGGTCAAGGCAGTGACTATGTTGGTGAGTAGGGGCAGTGGAGTAGAGTTGAAGGTCATAAGAGGAGGTAAGGGAGAGGAGCTTTAAAACATGGGGGTCAGAGGGGACATCAACATGAATGTTAAGATCCCGAGAATAAGAGTGGGGGAGGAGGGGTTAAGAAAGGTAGACAGCCAAGAATCAAAGTCAGAAAGAAAAGTAGACACAGAAATGTCGGGAGGATGACAGATAAGAGCTACCCGAAGTGGGAGAGGAGTGAAGAGGCGGATGGCATGGACCTCAAAAAGAGAGAGATGAGTGAGAATGAGGTAGGATGAGGGTCTGGAAGTGACAAGAGGGGGAAAGAAGTAGCCCAGTACCCCTGCCATGTCCAGTGGGACGAGGAGTGTGGGAGAACTGAAAGCCCCCATGACAAAGCGCGGCAATAGAGGCAGTGTCTTCAGGAAGAAGCCAGGTCTCAGTTAAAGCAAGGAGGTGAAGTGCGTGAGAAATAAAAAGGTCATGTATAAAAGCAAGTTTGTTAGAGATATAGTGAGCGTTCCACAAGGCACATGAGAAGGGGAGAGCAGAGGGGGAGAGGAGAGGAATGTGAATAAGGTTGGATAAATTGCGAGAAGGCCTTGTCCTAACGTGAGAGAAATGTTTAGGGAGGGCAGGGAATTTCAGAGAGTGAGGGTTAACTCTAGGAAGACCGGGATTAGGGAAGACAGATAAGGTTAGCCAAATTACGTGACCTCATCATAACATGGGATGAAAGAAGGGCCAAGGATGGGGTTTAAATTACCAAAGAGGAGAAGGAGGGAAGCAGAGTACGAGGTAGGGAGAATAAAGGGAGATGTGGAGCACAGAGTGAAGAGAAAGGCTAAAGAAAAGTTATAATAGAATCATACTATACACTTCGGAGCTATAGGTTCAGTAAGCATGCAGCAGGTGATAAATCAACAACGGAGAGTAAACAGATCTGCTTATCAGGTAAACGAGTGTGGATGCTGCCCCAGATCATGAAAACATCGTGGCCTGTAGCTAAGATCACGCGCCTAAGGGCCACGCCAAAGGGCCCTTTGGTGAGGCCCTTAGGTGCAGGCCCACCAGACGCGGGCACGACTATTGCAGATGCTGTTAAAGGGAGGACTGAGAGAGTCTGATTGGTCCTGTGGTGGAGGGGGAGGAGCTAGAAATCAGGCTGCTCACTCTGCCCCGATGATCACTGAGGCTGCTCAAACTGTAAAGGGATTCCTTTCCCTTCAATAAATGCCTGTTGCAGATGCCGTTAAAGGGAGGATTGAGAGAGTCTGATTGGTCCCACAACAGGTGATCTCCGGCAACAGCAGGAATCAGTCTTCACATATGGGGGGAGTCGTCACCAATGGAGCCCATGCGGGAATGCTCCCCAGCGTCTAATAGGAAAGCCTATGGGAACACTCCACTGCAGGTACGCTGTCCCAACTCCTCTCCTCAGTTGAGTTTGCAGCTGAGAGGAAGAGAAAAACGAAGCCTTCAACTCCTAGGGGAGGTGAGGCGGGTTGCTGTTTCTGGAGATCATCTGTTACAGGTGAGTAACTATGCTGTCTCCAGGAACAAGCAGAAATGCAGTCTTCACATATGGGACTCACTAGTTCCCAGGTACCAGACTGACATGGGGGGAAAAGCAGTGATCTCTGAGGCCAAAAGCTTGTAGTCAGAGTCTGGAAGAATTGTGGGCCATTGGACTCTATTCCAGGAGTGATATTCCCTCAATGATTGTTTGGTATCTTGTAGAAATCCAGGACAGAGGGTAGAAGTTGAGATTAAGTCCCAAAGAGGTGCCAAAAACAGCGTCCTGAAGAGAGGCTCTGTCCAGACAGAAGTGTGCAGCAAAAGTATGAATGGAGGACCAGGTAGCTGACCGACAGGTCTCCTTAATGGAGACTGGCTACAGAGATTGCCATAGCCTGCACATTATGAGCAGTAACATGGACATCTAAAGCAAGTCCTGCCTGTGCAAATGCAAAAGAAATGCAATCTTATCCATTCGGATAGAGTACGCTTCGACACCGGTAGGGCCTAGGTGACTAGGATCAAAGGAAATGAATAATTGAGAAGATCTACTGTGATCCTTAGTTCTATCCAAGTAGTAAGCCACTGCTTGCTTGCAGTCTAAGGTGTGTAGTGCTGCTTCCGCGCAAGACCCATGTGGCCTCGAGAAGAAAATACAGAGGATTACCGACTGGTTTAGATGGAAGGAAGAGACTACCTTCGGAAGGAAATACGGATAGGTATGCAGAACTATTCTGTCATGGTGGAACCGGGTATAGGGCGGATCCGCCACCAGAGCCTGAAGTTCACTGATGTGGCGAGCTGATGTGAGAGCAATAAGGAAGATTACCTTTCAAGATAGAAACTTCAGTGAAGTGGTGACTAAAGGCTCGAAAGGAGGCTTTAGAAGTTGAGCGAGAACCACACAGATCCCAGGCCACCGGAGAAGGCCTAATGAGTGGCTTGGATAGCAGGAAACCCTGCATGAAGCATGCCACTAAGGAGTGTGAGCAGATAGGCTGTCCAACCAGTGGTTTGTGAGAGTCATGTTGTCACAAAGGTGAACTCTCACTGAGTTAGTCTTAAGACCTGCTAAAGATAAGTGGAGTAGATATTCTAGAAGGGACTCCACTGGGAAAGAAAAAGGGTCAATGTCCCTTGGGAAGCACCAGAGGGCAAACCTATGCCACTTGAAGGCATAAGATTGCCTGGTGGAATCCTTATGTGATGCAAGGATATCTTTGATCACCTGTAACAGGTCACGGTCAGCAAGCACTATTCCTTCAGCAGCCATGTTGTGAAGCGTAGGTTGTGAAGACTGGGATGGAAGAGCATCCTGTGGTCCTGAGAGAGGAGTCCAGGTGCAAATCCCAGGCTGAGAGGTTAAGTCTGCACAAGGTGAAGAAGCAGAAGAAACCACGGCTGATGGGATCAAAAGAGGGTTATGAGGATCATCGAGTCTCAATCAACCTGTAGCTTAAAAAGCATTTTGGTATCAAGGGGATGATTGGGGATGCACAGAGCAGTCCTTATCGTCAATGTAAAAGGAAGGCATCCGGGGTCTGTTGGTGTAGTGATGGAACTCTGGAGCAGAAGATTGGAAGGTGTATGTTTTGCAGTGTGGCAAAAAGATCTACGAGTGGGTTTCCCATGTCCAGAAGATCCAAGAAGCCATCCCCTGATGCAGGGTCCCATTCATGTGGATGAAGGAAACAGCTGAGCTTGTCCACAAGGACATTCAGTTCACCTGGGTGGTACACCGCTCTGAGGTGAATGCGGTGTGATATGGCAAAGGCCCACAGGCGAAGTGCTTCCTCGCAGAGGGGACAGGACCCCATCCCTCCCTGTTTGTTCGCATAGAATATGGAAACTTGCTGTCCATCCTGACTAGAACAGGTTGTCACGAAAGTTGGAGTTGAAAAACCTGAAGAGCATTTGTCAGTGCCTGTAGTTTTAAAAGGTTGATCCGCAGGGCAGATTCCCGTTGTGTCCACAGTCCCTGTGTGGTTGAGGTCATTCAGATGCACTCCCCTAACCCAACTTGGAAGCATCTGTTGTCAGGGTGCATGGAGGCAGAGGCATCTGAAAAGGTGACCCGACAAGTAGGTTTTGTGGAGAACACCACCACTGAAGGGACTTGATCAGTTGAGGGGTGATGTAGATCTTGTCTCTGAGATGCTCCTTTGTTTGCATCCATTGAAAAGACAGAGTGCATTGCAATTGTCGCATGTGTAATTGAGCATAAGGGATGACATGGACCGTGGAGGCCATGGGTCCTAGTAGCCGTAGCATCTCTTGAGTTGTTACTTGGCTTTGTTTTTGTACCCCCTTTGCAAGCTTGATGAGGTGGGCATAGCGATCCCATGGAAGGAAAGCAAGAGCCTGTTGTGTCCAAGAGCACTCCAATGAACTCCAGTCGTTGGGATGGAGAGAGGTGAGACTTTGGGAAGTTTATGACAAAGCCCAGGTGCTGGTGCGATGAAGGGAGTCTCTTACCTCCTGAGGGGGAGTCTCCCCTGATCAGCCAGTTGTTTAAGTAAGGGAAGATGAATACCCCCAAGGTGCAGAGGAAGGCAGCGACTTGGGGCAGAGGCTAGACCAAAGGGGAGAACCCGGTATTGATAATGGTTTCCTTGAAACATGAAGCAAAGATTGTCTGTAGGAGGGATGGATCAGTAAATGTGTGTAGGCCTCTTTTAGGTCTAGAGAACATAGCTAATCGTGTCTCTGGAGGTATGGTAGAAGAGTTCCTAGTGAAATCATTTTGAATTTTTCTTGGACCATGAATTTGTTTAGGTCTCAGATCTAAGATGGGCCTGAATCCTTTGAATTCAAAAAAGCATGGGACAAACACAGAGGATCTCTAAAGGTAAAATGAGGACTATTGTAGTTGATATGGAAGGGCAGACTAGATAAGCCATGTGATCTTTTTCTGCTGTCATGTTTCTATGCTAAAGACAGTCTCCTTCTAGAGTTCATAAGATGCAACATGATTAGGCAATTTATCAAGGTGTACTTGGAAATTCTTTTTAATAAAGCCTTTGGCACCCTGTATGATGGGAAATATCACCATATCTTTCTGCCACATTTTCTTAGTTTCTGACTGCATTTCTTGGTACTTGCCCATCTTCTCCCTCTCCACATGATTCACAGAATGATTGCCTGCAATTGGTATCTCTATTAATGTTGCTCTGATGTTTTTCTCCTTTACTGCTATGTCCAGTTTCCTTGCATTCAGCTTTTTAACAGTTGGAATGGGAATGTCTTAGGTGAACATCACTTCTTTATTCTCTGTAATTCTTTTAGGGTCGTGATCCCAGTGCTTTTCTGATCCCAGTGCTTTTAGGGTCATGATCCCAGCGATATTGTAGGGCCTGATATTCAAAGCGATTAAATGGTTAGCAGAGCTGCTAACCACATTAACTGTGGTGAACGGGATAGTCAGCGGCACAAACACAGCCACTGAATATCTGCGGCTCCTGCCACCGTATGCCCCTATTGGTTAGCATCGGGTGGCACCTGGGGATAACTGGGTAGGCAATTGGGGATAAAGTTAGGCACAGAAAAGGCTGTCCTAACCTTTGCCACCAAAGCTAATCAGGAAGTGGCTGAATATTGCTGCTGTCTGGTTAGCTATGGGATTTTGCGGATATTCAATGCCAGTGGCCAGATATAGCTGCTGTAGGAGCACTAGCCGTTGCCACTGAATTTCAGGTCCGTAGTGTTGGCAGAGCTTCCCATGGATGAGACATGCCACTTTAATGTGCCTTTCTGTATAGAAATTTTCTGTCATCAGACCTTTGTGGCCAACTACTAGATATATGCGTTTTCCCAGTTTTTTCTATATGTGCTGTAAACCATCTCGTCCATAATCCTCTGTCCTGGATGACAACTAATCAGTATCTCATGTTTGCTTTCAGGTCACTTGTACTTAACCATTCATATATCAAGTTATCTCCAGAAACAAGCAGGAATACAGTCTTCACATATGGGTGACATCGGCACCAATGGAGCCCGTGCGGGAATGCTCTTGGTCTAAGGCAGGGGTCTGCAACCTTTAAGACATAAAGAGCCACTTGGACCCGTTTCCGAAGGGAAAAAAAAAAACTGGGAGCCGCAAAACCATTGCGACATTTAAAACAAATCTAACACTGCATATATTGTTTCTTACCTTAATGCTATATACGACCCCCTACTTTTCCTGTTAAAATATAGGTGTTTGGCCTATACTCGCCGTATAAGACTACCCCTCTTCCTTCGCACACCAAAAAAAATACGCCAGAAAATATAACAAGAAGTAACAATATTTGATTTCAAAATTATGATGATTTTGTAGTCAAATCACTAATATGAAATAAAATTATTTTTTCTACCTTTGTTGTCTGACCAATTTATTCTTTGATCATGCTGGTCCCGATCTGAGGCTTCTCTGCTTTCCCGTCTTCTCTTAGCTCTCTTTCTGTGGTCTATGGTCCATCTGCCAGTTCTTATCTCTTCTTTCGTTTTCTTCACTTCTTTCCATCAGCCTATTTCCAGTCCCAGTAACCCTCCCCAATATCAGCCCCTTTCCAGTCCTCACTCCCAGTACCTTCCAATGTCAACTTGCATTCCCATGATTGCCACTGGTGTCCATTTCCTTCCAGTCCCCCTCCTTCCCCACTGACCAGTCCCTTCTAGTACAAATACCATGGCAGCCCCTCTCAGATCCAGTTCCATTCTCCCATCCCCTCATATCAGCCCATTTGTAGCCTTAGCCCCCAGTTATCTTCCAGGGCCAGCAGCTCTATCCTCCCCTCCCCACAATCAGCCCATGCCCAGTCAAAGCCCCCCAATCAGCTCGCTTCCAGTGCTAATCCCCCCTCAACCCCATTACCAGTGCTAGCCTCCCCTAATCAGCCCAATACCAGTCCTACCCCCCATCAGCTCATTACCAGTCCTAGCCTCCCCTAATCAGCTCATTTCCAGTGCTCGTCCCCTCAACCCCATTACCAGTGCTCCATCCCTCCATGTCAGCCCCCTCCCTCCCTCCCTCCATCCATATCAGCTCCCTCCCTCCATGTCAGCCCGCCTCCCCAATCCCTCCATGTCAGCCCCCCTCCCTCCATGTCAGCCCCCTCCATCCCTCCATGTCAGCCCCCCTCCCTCCATCCATATCAGCTCCCTCCCTCCATGTCAGCCCCCCTCCCTCCATCCATCCATCCATATCTGCTCCCTCCCTCCATGTCAGCCCCCTCCCTCCATCCCTCCATGTCAGCCCCCCTCCCTCCCTCCCTCCATCCATTCATATCAGCTCCCTCCCTCCATGTCAGCCCCCCTCCCTCCATCCATTCATATCTGCTCCCTCCCTCCATGTCAGCCCCCTCCATCCCTCCATGTCAGCCCCCCTCCCTCCATGTCAGCCCCCCTCCCTCCATGACACCCCCCCACGATCCATCCCTCCATGTCAGCCCCCCTCCCTCCATTCATTCATATCTGCTCCCACCCTCCATGTCAGCCCCCTCCATCCCTCCAAGTCAGCCCCCCTCGATCCATCCCTCCATGTCAGCCCCCCGCCCGCCCTCCATCCATTCATATCAGCTACCTCCCTACAATTAAGGGCGACTGGATACCTCACTTGTTCTCTTCAGATTCCCTCCATGTCAGCCCCCTCCATCCCTCCATGTCAGCCCCCCTCGATCCATCCCTCCATGTCAGCCCCCCGCCCTCCATGTCAGCCCCCCTCGATCCATCCCTCCATGTCAGCCCCCCTCCCTCCATTCATTCATATCTGCTCCCTCCCTCCATGTCAGCCCCCTCCATCCCTCCATGTCAGCCCCCCTCGATCCATCCCTCCATGTCAGCCCCCCTCCCTCCATCCATTCATATCTGCTCCCTCCCTCCATGTCAGCCCCCCTCCCTCCATGTCAGCCCCCTCCATCCCTCCATGTCAGCCCCCCTCCCTCCATCCCTCCATGTCAGCCCCCATCCCTCCATGTCAGCCCCCCTCCCTCCCTCCATCCATTCATATCAGCTCCCTCCCTCCATGTCAGCCCCCTCCCTCCATTCATATCTGCTCCCTCCCTCCATGTCAGCCCCCTCCATCCCTCCATGTCAGCCCCCCTCGATCCATCCCTCCATGTCAGCCCCCCTCCCTCCATGCAGTCAAAACTGCTCCCTCCCTCCATGTCGGCCCCCCTCGATCCATCCCTCCATGTCAGCCCCCCTCCCTCCATGTCAGCCCCCCTCCCTCCATCCATTCATATCTGCTCCCTCCCTCCATGTCAGCCCCCCTCCCTCCATGTCAGCCCCCCTCCCTCCATCCATTCATATCTGCTCCCTCCCTCCATGTCAGCCCCCTCCATCCCTCCATGTCAGCCCCCCTCGATCCATCCCTCCATGTCAGCCCCCTCCATCCCTCCATGTCAGCCCCCCTCCCTCCATCCATTCATATCTGCTCCCTCCCTCCATGTCAGCCCCCTCCATCCCTCCATGTCAGCCCCCCTCCCTCCATCCATTCATATCAGCACCCTCCCTCCATGTCAGCCCCCTCCATCCCTCCATGTCAGCCCCCCTCCCTCCATCCATTCATATCTGCCCCCCCACCCCCCCCTCCCCTCCCCTCCCCTCCATCCATCCATTCATATCTGCTCCCTCCCTCCATGTCAGCTCCCTCCCTTCTTCTGCAGCCGCGGCTCCCTGCCTCTTACGGAACCGCGGCTGTGCTTTTAAAATCATCTCGGAGCCCTTCCTGTCTTGACGGGCTCCGTGCAGCATTGTCCCGCCTCCAAAACTTCCTTTAGAGGCGGGACAATGCTGCACGGAGCCCGTCAAGACAGGAAGGGCTCCGAGATGATTTTAAAAGCACAGCCGCGGTTCCCTAAGAGACAGGGAACCGCGGCTGCAGAAGAAGGGAGGGAGCTGACAGGGAGCCCATAACGCGACGTTTAAAGCCGGCAGTGTGCTCCGGAGCCGCGGCAAAGGTGAGAAAGAGCCGCATGCGGCTCCGGAGCCGCGGGTTGCCGACCCCTGGTCTAAGGGAATGGTAGGTAAATACAAAGATGGAGAGCAGGAGTCTACGCAGATCAGGATACAAAAGTGGCCTTGAAGAGATGAGTTTTCAGCCTGGATTTGAAAAGGTCTAGAGATGAAGTCTTATGTACAGACTCGGGTCGTTTGTTCCAGGCAAAAGAAATAGCAAGGTGGAAGGATTGAAGTCTGGAGATGGCAATAGAAAAGGACACATATAGAAGCGATCTGCCAGAAGAGCAGAGATCCCGAAGAGGGATGTAGGGAGATATAAGAGGAAAGCGACTTGAGAAGAGGGGTTTATATAAGCATATCAAAATTGGTGGAAGATGAGCCACGCTGCTGAGTTTTCTGAAGGGGAGAGAGAGAGAGAGAGAGAGAGAGAGAGAGACCAGCAAGGAGGAGGTTGCAATAGTTTAGACAGGAGATGACTTAGGAGTGGATAACTGTCTTAGTAGTGTGTTCAGGAAGGAAGGGAGAAATTTTGCTGATGTTACACAGAAAGAAATGACAGGTTTTAGAAGCATTGCTTGGGGCTAGAGCATTACAACTGGGGAGAGCTTGTGGCCTGAAACCCTCTAGAAGATCTGGTGTGGGCCCAGTCCCCCTTTCTCATAGTATCAAAGAGCAAACCAGGAGATATTTAAACTAGGCCGGCTACAGCACATAGCTGTGAACAAAGCCCTTTTGGTATCTGAGGGGTAATATGATTTTGTAACTATAGGGAAAAGAAAGATTAAGAACATAAAAAATGTCATACTGGGTTAGACCAAGGTCCATCAAGCTCAGTATCCTGTTTCCAACAGTGGCTAATCCAGGTTCCAAAAAAAGCACACAGGTTCCACAATTCTTGTCCCGGGGTAAGCAGTGGATTTCCTGGGTCCTCTTTAATAATGGTTTATGGATCTTTTCTCCAGGAACTTGTCCAAACTTTTTAAAATCCAACTACACTAACAGCTTTTACTACATCATCCAATAACAAATTCCAGAGTTTGATTACATGTTGAGTGAACAAATATTCTCTCTTAAACTGGTTATACTGTAGCTTCATTGCGTGTCCCCTAGTCTTTCTACTTTTTGATAAAGCAAACAACCTATGTTTACCTGTCTACTCCATTCATTAATTTATAGACCTCTATCATAACTCTCCTCAGTTGCCTCTTTTCTAAGTTCAAGAGCCCTAATTTTTTAAGCCTTTCTTCACAGGAGTATCCTTTCATCCCTCCTTTACCATTTTCGCGGCTCTTCTCTGAACCTTTTCTAATTCTACTATATCCTTTTTAAGATATGCTGACCAGAACTGTACACAATTTTCAAGGTGAGGTCACACCACGGAATGATACCGGGGCATTATATCTTCCTTTGATTTATTCTCCATTCCTTTCCTTATGATTCCTAGTATTCTATTTGCTTTCTTGGCCATCGCTGCACACTGTGCGGAAGGTTTCAATGTATTATCCACGTTGACGCCTAAATCTTTTTTCTGGATGCTGGTTCCTATTAGACTTGGGATCTCTCACAGGCTCCTATGGGTCATTATCTGTATCTGCTGACTGACTGCTAAAACCTGCTGTTTCTTTATCTATAATACTTATAAAATTTGTCCTTTCTTCTTTGTTAACACTACACAAATGTTTGTCCAATCTTTAATTACTTCCCGCCTTGACTACTGTAACCTTCTTCCTACTGGCCCTCCCTCTAAGTCAACTCTCTCCACTTCAATCAGTTCAAAACTCTGCTGCTCATCTTAATCTTTTGCCAGCCTCATTTGTTTCATATCACCCCTCTTCTCAAATCACTTCATTGGCTTCCCCTCCATTACCGTATTCAAGTCAAACTCCTCCTTTTGACTTTTAAATGCATTCATTCTGCTGCTCTGATCTCTCTCTCTTCTCCCTCTACTCCCCTCTGAGAGCTTTTCTTCAAGCCTGCTCCTATCTTTGCCCTTTTCTTCTGCTAACTCCAGACTTCAGCCCTTTCGTTTTGCAGCTCCTTATGCTTGGAACTCTCTTCCTGAATCTGTTCTTCAGGCTTCATCACTCCCCCTCTTCAAATCTCTGCTAAAGGCTCATCTCTTTAAGGCTGCCTCTGTTCCTTGTGCCTCCTTTGTTGTTGGTCTCCCTCCCCTACTCTGTCTTGATTAGATTTGTAGGCTCTAATGAGCAGGGCCTGTCTTCATCTGTTTGTACAGGGCTGCATGCAGCAAGCAGCACTCTAAATGTTTAATAATAAAAATAATCTGATTCAATCTCCAAATGTACTATCAGATGCTCAGTTAACTGATGCTATCCAAATCTCTGGGGCTTCTATAAGCCTCATTGTTAGTGGGGAGAGTTCTCTGAATCTGATGTTGGGACAAATCGGAGTAGGAGAACTTCATAGATTTCAGCATTGAAGGTTTTTTTTTCTGTTTCTGTCTGTGAAGACATAAGCCCAGTGAGGGTTCCTATACCCACAGTAATCATCTTTCCACAAGATGAAAGCTCTGTTCAACTATCATCTTCTTCTATCAAGGGTGAAGTGTCTTTGGTGGCTGTATAGATAATTTCTTGAATGGAATCACTGCTACAGAAATTTAGGACACATTTAAGCTACTTTTTTCTAAGTAAGCAGTTGTCAAATCTGAGGATAATTAAAACAGAATTGCTCAGAGGCAGGCTTCATAAAACTGGAATTGCAGGTGACAACCTTACAAGCTATAGGAGCAGCTAACAAAAACAGCCCATTTCTACATCAGCAGCATGATTTAGCTGAGAAATGAGCTAGAGCTAAGAATTTGTGATTTTTGAATTTTTGAGAACACGACCTCTCTCTTTTAGACTTGCTTTTCATGAAATGTTAACTTTTCCTGATGTAAACGCTACAGGTATTTCAAAGTTGCATTAATGTTCCCTCTGCGACTAGTGGCTTGGCTTTGACTACATGCTCATAAAAATCTGGCTACACTAGATTGTGACAGTCATCTAAGGGATGAGATTCCCATACACCTTACCATTTTGGATGTCTCACGGGAATCTGATAAAGTATTGGTATTTAAGTCCTTTTGCAAGAAAGAGGAAACTTTTGTGCCCAAAAAATATATCTGTTACCGGATGTCTCGGGGGCTATGCAAGTTTGGAGGAAGAACTTTCTTCAGTTTAAATGCCAAGCTTTGTCTCTTGGAGCAACTTTAAAATTTCCTGGTAAATGTTTCATTACATTTAATGGGAATAGATTTTTTGAACCCTGTCCAGTTTAAGAATTTTCTTTCTGTGGGGGAAAAAGGGTAAATTAGTAACATTAAAACAACTTGTAATATTAAATTTAAGGAGGGTCAACTGAATTCACAATAGATTAATTCATGTGACTAATTTTTTTCTTCTTTAAAGTCATTTGACACTACCTTTCTGCATATACTGTAGTATTCACTATGGAGGCAAATGTTTTAACAGGTTTTTTATACCGTTTTATCATTTCAGTCAAAGCGGTTTACATTATAACTTAAACTTGATAATGTACATTAAACAGGGACATTGATAACTTGGATTTTTCTGAGGCAATGAAGGGTTAAGTGACTTGCCCAAGGCTACAAGGAGTGCTAGTGGGAATCAAACCTTGGTCTCTTGGCTTCCAAAGCCAGTGCTCTAACCATTAGGCTACTCCTCCACTCCAGTTTTATTATAGTTATTCATAGGATTTATTTTGCTTTTGTGAACATATGATAATTTATCTGTATTTTCCTCCAAGTGTACCTTTTGTAATTTTTTTTAAGTTTTCAATTAAAAAAAGAAAATGATCAGGCTAACCTTTCAGAGAGTATTTACACTTATGCTAACATTCTGGTTACAGGTCCAAATTTTGTTAAGTTTTCTAAACATGAACAGCTATCATATGCACATTCCGTGCTGGTGGAACTTAGGGTTATGATCAGAGAACAAATAAAGGATGGCTTTTTTGGATTACAGAACTAGGTTGAAAAGGAATTTATACTTTTCTGAACACCAACAAATTATTTCATATAGGAAACCTGCAAATGCTGGCAAAATCTTTGAATTTAATCTTAAATGGAAAACAAGTCTCTTGTGAGAAATGTTTTCTTACTCCTGACTGAAGTCTTCATTTGCAAAGTTATTTCCAAGTGAAATATACAGAAAACCTTTTGGACAAAGAAATTTGCAAAACACAGAAATACCACTGCTCTGAGGTTTTTGATAAAAACTTGTTAGACAAAGTCTAGCATGACATTCTAAGTGTAGGCTTCAAAAAGTGTTCATCTGGTTATCTGTAATTGTGGTCTGTGACTATTCACAGTGGGATGTTCCAATGAAGAAATTAGACCTTACCTGCTAATTGTCTTTCCTTGAGTCCTCTCCGGGTCAGTCCAGGAAACTGTAGAGTAGTCAACCTTCTCCAGCAGCTGAGGACTGAATGATCAAAGTCTTTCTGACTAGCTATCCAGCTCCCCCTGGTGTCAGAGACTCAGTCTACTATTGTCAAAGCAGTCTGTCCAATTACTAACTCAACTAATTTGAAAACACTACCAAACAAAAACAAAACCAACCACATTTTCCCAACTTCTAATTAGAAAATTCTTCTCTTTTTTTTTTCTTCTAGAATGGCTCCTGCTGCCGCACTCCCCAAAAACTGCTAGGAAGCCCCATAGCCAGCACTGCTCCGAAAACCTTTTGGATGCCATAACAATAAAGCACGTCCCAGCACCCTTAGTGCCTACCTTACTGAAATGACTGTCAACGCAACTAGATTCGTTCCTCTGAAAATCGCAAATGACTTGGGTGGGCCCTGGACTGGACCGGAGAGAACTCAAGGAAATACAATTAGCAGGTAAAGTCTAATTCCAATCTAAAGTCCAGGAAACTGTAGGGAAGTACCAAAGCAGTGCCTATTCCCGGGAGGGTCCCGCTAGGCCCGCCACTACGGCTACGGTCCCCACATTTGCATCTCCCTTTGCTTGAACATCTAATCTATAATGTTTCGCAAATGTGTGGAGAGAGGACCACGTAGCTGCATGACAGATATCCACAGGCGGAACCAAGGTGAATTCGGCCCAAGACGCAGCCTGACCCCGAGTAGAATGCGCTCGAAGACCCTCAGGCGCCAACTTCCCAGCTGCCTGATACACTGCTACTACCGCTTGTTTCATCCATCTAGCAATCAAGGCTTTGGAAGCCGCTTCCCCTTTCCGTGCTCCTCCAAAAAGAATGAACAACCTATCTGTTTTCCTAACTGACTCCGTTCTCCTCAGGTAACGACAGAGAACTCTACCAAGATCTAACTTGCGCAACAAACTATCCATTGCCGACCTCTTCCGGCTCTGAAAGGTTGGAAGCGAAATTGGCTGGTTTAAGTGAAAGCCAGACAGTACCTTCGGTAGAAAAGAAGGAACCGGCCGCAACATCACCTTCTCAGCTGAAAACTGGATGTACGGCTCTTTACAGGAAAGCGCCTGCAGATCCGAGATCCGCCTAGCTGAACACAAAGCTACTAGGAAAGCAGTCTTCCAAGAAAATTCTCTCAGCGCTACCGCCCCGGTGGGTTTAAAAGGTGGCTGCGTCAACGCTTCCAGAACCAAATTCAAATCCCAAGCTGGAACCACTGGTCTTCACTGGGGGTCTCACATTCTTAACCGCCTTTTTTTTTTTAGTGCCATCAAAGTCAGTGTTGACTCATAGCGACCCAGCTACCTCTGGGTTTTCTTGGCAATGTATCACCAGAAGTAGATTGCCAGCCTTTTCTTCCGAGGCAATGGAGGGTAAAGTGACTTGCCCAAAGTCACAAGGAGTGCCAGTGGGAATCGAACCCTTGATCTTCTGGGTACTAGGCAGTTGCTCTAACCACTAGGCTATTCCTCCACTCCGCCCTTAGGAAATCTTAAAACATCCAGATGCAAGGACAAGAAGCCCCCCTGTACCTTGCCTCTAAAACAAGCTAAGGCTGCCATCTGAACTCTTAAGAGTTCACCGGAGGAGAGACTACATCGTGCCCGAAGACCAGGGGCTGAAGCGGATGAGGCAGCACACCACCGCGAAGCACACAGCTTTCACAAAAGAGCTCACCTGAGGGAAGACTGTGTTCTAGCTCCACCTCTCTGGCATCGCCGCTGAGTCATCCTGCCCAATCGGGGCAGCCCTTCGCCTCTTTAAAAGGAAGCGTGAAGCAAGCGCGCCTGCGCCTTGCGGGCCGCGCAAGAGGGCCCTTTGGCACGGCCCTTAGGCAAAGGCCTGTAGAGATCTACGAAATGGCAAGACAACATCGAAGAGAAATCCACGCTGACACCAACAACTGCCACACGGTACAGCTGAGATCCCCTAGGGTTGAGCTCGCATACCACATCCTCACAGCATCTCCTCAACCGCAAGTATACCTACTACAAACATTTAAACAAACTTCCTACCAAAAACTGAACTAGGCGCCTAAATAGTATAAATCCATTGCACCAGTGTGCATTAATGTTATACTGTTGCCAGTATTCTACAACTGTGATTGCTTTTAACCACTAACCACTGCACTGTACTCCTCATTATTGCTACCATAGCCATTGTCCCGCACTCCATACCTTATTGCTACCGTTGCCATTGTACTGTGCTCCATATTTAACTGCTACCGTTGCCATTGTACTGTGCTCCATATTTTACTGCTACCGTTGCCATTGCACTGTGCTCCATATTCTACTGCTACCGTTGCCAGTAATATACTCTAAAGAGACACCTTACTGCTACCAGTTATACAACTACTTTAATGCTAACAAAAGTCTTAATGCATATAGACACATCAAACTATCTTGCCTGATATTTCTAAAATTAATACAGCTGAACCCCCTCTGGGTTAAAATCACTTCAAATACTTTTGCCTGAAACAAATAACATTACAACCCAGTTCACCAATAAGTTTAACAACCATAATTTATCTTAGCTAAGAATATTCCTATAGCAAAATCAAAATTTCCCTGCCTAATTTAAAACTATTGTCAGTGACCATCTTACACCTTATTCTGCTCATAGCCTTGATCCACTACACCCAGATTGGTTTTTTGTTACTGTTGCCAGCAACACATTCCAATTACAACAGTCAGTAGCTTTCTGCTACTGTTTCTGTTACCAGTAACTCAATCTAACTACTGTTGCCAGTAGCTCTCTATTACTGTTGCCAGTAACACATCTATTTACTGTTATCAGTAGCTTTCCCCTTCATTAACCCTTATACTGTTACCTTTAACAGTAGAATATACCCCTCAGTCAAAATGCCATTACCTAACTCACCAACACCCAGAATACCATTAATCTTCCTCACCATTTCTATCCTAACTATTCTTGCCCACAGCCTAAATAATAATAACTTTAAAAACATACCTATCATACACAACCCAACAAGAAGCAGTCCCTCAGCATGGCAACCTTACATAGAACCTCATCCCAAAGTAAACCACCATAGCTTAATTCATATAAACTACACTTCACTCCCGCAACCCAAAAACCTTAATCCATTTAATAGCACAGATTCCTTATCAATAATTCTAACTAATGCTAGATCAATGAAAAATAAGTTGCCAATATTCACAGATATACTAGACAATCAAACACCAGACATATTATGTGTAACAGAGACATGGCTAACAGATTCAGATAACGTATACTTAAACCAACTAAGCAATAATGATTATGATACCTTTTATACACATAGAACTCACAAAAAAGGTGGTGGAGTCCTAATAATGATAAAAAAAGAACTAAAAGCAAAAAAACTACAATCACACTTACCCACAAACATCGAAACAATCATTATGAAAATTGGCAACATAAAAATCTGTCTAATTTATAGACCACCAGACCAACAATCAGAGAACCTGGACCCCTTAATTGAATTCTTAAGCTCCTCCACTGATCAAAATCCAATACTAATGCTTGGTGACTTCAACCTCCCCTCCTTACCAGCGTCTTATGCCTCCCTCTTTTTAGAATCCACCGCAGATATGGACTTTCACCAAATAGTAAATGCTAGCACACACAATAAAGGAAATATACTTGACTTGGTCCTACTGCCAGATGTAATCTACAGGTCTTATAACCCCAACTCCCTCAAATGTACCTCAACCCCTTGGTCAGACCACCATCTCATTAACTTTAAAATTACAATCAATAACTCAATAGTTAAACGAATCCCAATTAATGCTCCGCCTTACAGATTTAAAAAATATAACGAAGAGGAGTTCCTAGACATGATAATTCCCACATTATCTATTGCACCACAAAATCTTGATGTAGCGGTATACAACTGGCACGAAGTCATTAACAATGCAGCTGCCAATAACCAAGCAACTAAGAAAAACACTCACCCTAAATCTGATCAAGCCCCCTGGTACAATAACACACTAAACATAATGAAAAGAAATCTAAGAAAAGCTGAATGCAAATGGAGAAAAAATAAAAACCCCATTAATAAAGATTCATATATCACTCTCCTTAACTCATATAAGGATGCAATTAACAATGCCAAGAAAAATTACCATGCCTCAATACTAAACAATGCAATAAATAGACCCAGAGAACTATTCGCAATAGCTCATAAGCTAACGAATAACACCCACAACTACAGCAATGAAATTACAGAAATCTCCCCACAGGACCTGGCAAACTACTACATGAACAAAATCACGTCCCACCCCCACTTACCAAAATCTAATTACCTCTCTCAAACCCATTATGCAGATGAATGGACTGACTTCCAACCTCTATCTAACATTGCACTCAAGAACATCATAACAAACATTAATACAACAACCTCACTCCTTGACCCTTGTCCAGTAACATGGATAAAGAATTCTCTACCTATCCTCTCACAATTCATACTCCCCATAATAAATCTTTCGCTAAAAACTGGGTACTTACCCCCAGCACTAAAACATGCACAGATTTGCCCAATCTTAAAAAACTCCACCCTTGACAAAACATCTCCTAAATCCTACAGACCCATATCAAGCATCCCGTTTTTGGCTAAATTAATCGAAAAAGCAGTACAAATCCAGACCCAAGAATACATTGATAGCTCAGCCCCCCTGGATGACCAACAGTATGGGTTTCGCCCTCACCACGGGGTGGAGTCACTACTAACAGTTCTTATTGATACCCTTGTAAGAGGTATCGATAATTCAAAACAGGCATTCCTACTCATATTCATTGATATCTCTGCCACCTTTGACAGTGTTCACCACTCAACAATGATTAATAACCTAAGACAAATAGGTATAAAATCCACGATTCTTAACTGGTTTTCATCATACCTAAGTGACCGAACTCAAACGGTACGAATTGGCAACCTCACCTCAAAAACGTACAATCAGGAACTAGGCCTCCCCCAGGGCTCTGCACTGTCAGCGCTACTATTTAATATTTACTTAAAACACATCTGTCAAATATTTAAAAAATTCAATGTGCACTATCACCTTTACGCGGATGACATAATGATGTATGTCCCATTCACAATACCTAATATTCCTACACTACTTATTAATACCTGCCTCAATGAAATAAACAATTGGCTAAATGGAAACAACTTATTCATTAACCAAGCAAAAATCAAAGCCCTAATAGTAACTAAAAACACAACATTCATTCCCCCATCACACATCACACTGCAAAATAATATCATCAATATAAAAACTGAAATACGCTACCTAGGAGTAATACTAGACAAACACCTCAGTATGGACACACATATAAGAAATATAACAAAAAAAGTTTATTTTAAACTAAAAGTCTTAAAACAACTCCGCCCCCTAATGCATCTACAGGATTTTCAATGTATAATACAAGCTATAATAACTCCCCATTTCGATTTTGCAAACTTAACCCTACTAGGCATAACAAAACAAAATCTAAAAAAACTCCAACTAGCACAAAATGCAGCAGCAAGGACTATCATGAATGCCCCACCATTCCAACATATAACACCTATTTTAGAGAATCTACACTGGCTCCCGATTCAATGCCGGATACATTATAAAACTCTTAACTACTTAAGTCTTGAACAACACAGCACCTCTTACTCTAAACCACCTTATTAACAAAGAACCCAATCATAATCTCCAAAGGCGAGACCAACTAAACAAACTTATAACACCAAAGGAATTTATAAAGGCCAAAAAATCAACAAACAAGAAAGCATTCTCTCATGCTGCCCCTATAATTTGGAACAACACTCCATCGGAATTAAGATCCTTACCTCAAATCATGGAGTTCAGGAAAAAACTCAAAACTCACTTATTCTCAACATACTACGGATCCTTGTCGAACTCACCTATTCAACAGGAAAAAGGATAGCTTCACCAGCTGACATATCCCATCTTTGAACTGGAATAAATGAGAAAACCCCAAACAGACGATCTCAAAAACATACATACCTGTACATAGTTAATATTTGGTTCTTTGTATATAGTTAGCAAACTGTTAATTGTAAAATTGAATTTCTTTGTAGTTTTACAATGTTATCTGTAAAAGCAGCTTTGCCTGTTTACTGTTGTTCCATGTAAATCGCAACTGATCAATGGAAGGTGCGGTATATAAAAACTCGCTAATTAAATTAAATTAAATTAGAGTAGTGAGGGCTAGACCCTTATCTAGACCCCCTGCAGGAATGACAAGATATCTGAACCTGCTGCCGAAAACAGCCGAATGCCACGCCCTTCACACCAATTCTCAAAGATGCGCCAAATACGAACATATGCCAAGGACGTAGACCTTTCTCCTGGATTTCAGCAATGTGGCTACTACTGCTGCTGAATATCCTCTATGCTTTAGGCATTCCCTTTCAAGAGCCAAGCCGTAAACGAGAAGCGATCCATTCGTGGCATTAGCACTGGGCCCTGGTACAACAAGTTGGCTCAACCCAGAAACCTCCAAGGACAGTCTACGAGGAGCCGCACCAGATCCGCATACCACGGTCTCCTTGGCCAATCTGGTGCAATGAGAATCACTCTTCCATCATGATGCTCTATTCTCCGGATGACTCTCCCAATCATCGGCCATGGAGGAAACACAGAGCAGCTCGCCTGATGGCCAAGGCTGAGCTAAACCCATCGAGCCCTTCGGACATGGGCTCCCTGCACCTGCTGAAAAGCAGGGGTGCTTTGGCATTGATGAGAGTGGCCATCAGATCCATGACCGTCTGTCCCCATCGCATTGTAATGTCGTGAAAGACTGCCACATTCAACTCCCACTCTCCTGGGTTTAATAAATTCCGACTGAGATAATCAGCCTGTACATTGTCCCGTCCTGCCACGTGGGCCGCCGACAGAGCCACCAGGTGGCTCTCCACCCACTGAAATCAACATTTGACTCTCCTCCAACAAGACTGTGCTGCCTGTACCTCCTTGGCGATTGATATATGACACTGTTATGGCATTGTCGGAGAACACACACACTGCTTTCCCCCTTCACCAGTGTGACGAACTCTTGGAAAGCTAAGCACACCGCACTCATCTCCAACCGATTGATCGACCAACCGGTCACCTCCGCTGGCCAACAGCCCTGCACTATTTGCGCCATACAATGCGCCCCCCAGACGGTAAGGCTGGCATCTGTGGTCACCAGAACCCAATCCGGTTGTTCCAGTGGCACTCCTGCTTGCAGATGTCTGACATCCAGCTACCATTGTAGACTGGCGCTGACTGCCTCCGAGCACACTAATTTCCGATTCAGTGGATGAACCTGAGGTGACCATCTGGATAGCAACGCTTGCTGCAGCGGATGCATATGTGCCCTGGCCCATGGAACCAGGTCCAACGCCGCCACCATGGAGCCACGTAGCTGCAAGTATTGCCACGCCGTTGGAGCCTTTATGCGTAAAAACGCCGATACCTGCTTTAAAAAATTTTGTACTCTGTCCTCTGGCAGGAACACTGCCCCGATGGCCGTGTCGAACAATACTCCGAGATACACAAGACGCTGCACTGAACCAGCTAACTCTGGGTCTGGTTCACCACCCAACCAAGCTGTTCTAGGAATTATACCACTTGTGCCATTGCCACTACCGATTCCTGAACTGACCTTGCCCGAACCAGCCAGTCGTCCAGGTAGGGATGCACCAGGATGCCCTCCATTCGCAACGTCGCTGCCACCACCACCACCATTACCTTTGTGAACGTGCGTGGCGCCGTAGCCAGCCCGAAGGGTAACGCTCGGAACTGAAAGTGCCCCATGGGCACCGCAAAGCGCAAAAGCCTTTAGTGCTCTGGCCTGATGGGAATGTGCAGATAGGCTTCTGTTAAATCTATAGACGAAAGCACCTCGCCCGGCTTTACGGACCGAATAATGGAACGCAGAGTCTCCATTCGGAAATGCGGCACCCTCAAACAGCGGTTCACGTGTTTGAGATCCAGAATAGGCCGAAAAGACCCTTCCTTTCTGGGAACCACAAAATAAATTGAGTATCGACCTAATCCGCACTGGTCTTGCGGCACCGAAACCACCGCTTGAAGACGCAGTAAACATTGCAGCATAGAGAGTACCTCGTCCCTCTTTGTCTGAGATCCGCATGGAGACACCACGAAGGCCGAGCGAACTCCAGTGCGTAGCTGTCATGGATAATCTCTAGCACCCACTAATCCACTGTCATGGTGGCCCAGACGGAGTGGAAGCTCTGCAAGCGTCCCCCTACTGGAATCTCCGCTTGGACCAACCCCATTTCATTGCGGTTTCTTTGAGAAGCTCTGCTGGGAACTGAAATAACCCCGGCCGAACCCTCTAGCCCTTTGAAAGGACTGACCTCTGGTCACAAAACAACCCCGTTGATAAGGAGCAAATCGAGAACCTCAATCTGCGAAACTCTCTACCTTGACTCTTCTGCAGGACCCCAGGCTTTGGCCCCTTCGGATGGTCTTCTGGGAGACAACCCCCTTTTGGAATCCCCAGATCCTTTACAATCTTTTCCAGGGCTTCCCCAAAGAGCAGCTTGCCCTTATATAGAAGCTTACTAAGGCAAGCCTTAGAAGCGTCCGCCGCCCAACTTCTCAGCCAGAGAAATCTCCTTGCGGCAATCACCGAAGCCATGGATTTCGCCGAAATCCTTACCAGATCATAGAAGGCATCTGTGAGGTATGCCGCCGCCAACTCCAGCTTCGCTCCCTCAGAGGAAGAGCCTTCCCCCCCTTCCGGGTTAGACTCCCCTTGAAGTCAACGAATGGAGGCTCTTGACACGTATGCTCCGCAGATGGAGGCCTGCAGTGAAAGAGCACTGGCATCAAACGCCTGCTTAAGAAGCAACTCTAATTTTCTATCTTGTAGATCCTTAAGGGCCGCTCCACCCTCTACTGGAATAGTCATCTTCTTCGTTACCGCCGATACTAACGCATCCACCTTAGGCATCCGTAATAATTCTCTCTCTTCCTGCAGTATAGGGCACAGCCTACCGATGGCCTGACCACCCCTCAGTATGGCCTCAGGACATTCCCATTCCGATTCCACCATCTGTTTTATCACCCTATGGACCGGAAAACACCATTGCTCCGCTTTAAACCCTTGTAGCAGCGGATCCTCTAGCTGCTCTTGCGGAACCGCCAGTAGTGCAATATTCAGGGCCGCTAGCAAATGGGCAATAAGGGAGCCTAGCTCTTCCTTCCTAAAAACCCAAAATACATTAGGGTCCTCGCCCGGGGCAATCTCACCTTCCTCCAGATCCTCTGTCCGGTGATCCAACCCTGATTGTGAGAGAATCTCTCCTTCCTCAGTTACCTGAGGCTCTGAGACATGCTGACTGAAGCCATCGGTGGCAGACTCTCCTACCAAGACTCTTTTAGAGGACCCCTCACATGGATCCAAGCAACAGCCCTCTCCTTTCGGCAATCCCGAAAGATCAGGGGAATAAACCTTGCCTTGGACTTGCTCTAACTTCATACAATATGCTTTGTGTAGAGACAAAATAAAATCTGCCAAAAATACAGACTTCAGACCCCTCTGTACCTCTAGTAAAGGCTCTGGGAGCCAGCCACCGCTGGGGTAGGCTTTTTTGATTTTGTTTTCTTTTGTCCCGGCTTTTCCTGAAGCGCGGGAGAAACGGCAGCCTTCTCTAACATGGCCGCCGCTCCCGCCTTTTCTGCCATGCTCAAATGGCTGTCTAATGGTTCCATCGCACCTTCCATGCCTCCCCTGAACAATCTTGCCACACTGCTACATCGCCGACAGCAAAAGCGGCAAAGCCCCGAGTCGGACAACCCCCGGCGACTGCCACACTGTGCGCATGCTGCCGACCCTGGCAGCATGCGCTTCCACTAAAATCGCCCCCGAAACTCCGACGGATGCTTTCACTAACTTTGCCGTCAAAACCGCGAACAGCAACTTATCTCCTACCTGAAGCTCCCGACTTCCAAACTATGAACTACCCACCTCCGCTGCTAGCGGGAGGGTAAATTCTGGTTCTGGAGACAGAAGGGACTGGACTCTGGGGCTCTCAGTTCCCCCCTTCAATTTTATCCAGACAGCGCCGCTTTCCGAGGCAAGCTCTGCTTCTGCTGCCTTTCAAAAAGAATTCTCCGCAGCCGCCGCGCTCCGTCTTTTTTTTTTTTTTTTTTTTTTTTAACTATTACTATCAATCAGACTTCTCCTGTCAATTGAACCCTGCTAGGGCTCTGCAGGAAATTCTTTAGTACCCCCACTGGATATTTCTTCTCTGTCTCCCCGGGAGCCTGTCAGAAATGTGTCCTGTCCAGCTGCTGAGGACTGAAAAACTGAGTCTCTGATACAGGGGGAGCTGGATAGCTAGTCAGCAAGACGTTGATCATTCATTCCTCAGCTGCTGGAGAAGGTTGACTACCCTACAGTTTCCTGGACTGGCCCAGAGAGTCGAAGAGGAAAAAGGTGTAGTAGGGGCATAGCCATGGGTGGACCTGTATGTATCATGGCCTTCTACTTTGGAATCAGGCCCATGGAGCCCGATTTCCTAAAGCTACCTTCTCCCTTCTCTTATTTTTGTGGATAACACTGCCATCCCTCCTTGTCTCCCAACTTTGGGGTCATCTTTGACTGCTCTCTCTGCAGACATCCAAGAGATAGCTAAAACCTGTTTCTTTCCCTGTATCAGCAGCAAAATTTGTCCCTTCCTTGCGAACATGGTACAAAGACCCTTATCCACTCTCATCACCTGCCATGTAGACTACTGCAACTTGTTGCTCATTGGTCTCCTACTGAATCATCTAATTTATGCCCTTCTACTGTTAACTTGAGATTCCTTTCTTTCACCTTGCTGCACTGTATTCCTAGAAGAGACTACCTGAATTGATATGTCAGGCTCCATCTCTGGTCCTGTTCAAATTTAGGCTAAAAACACATCTCTTCAGATGTTTTTGGATTCTGATCCCCTTACTCTATCTATGCTCATGTGTGTTTTGCTCATTTCCCTTAAAGAATTATCCTGGTCCCTTGTCTTTTTCTATTTGTCTGTCTTGGCAGATTGCAAGTTCTATAATGTATATGTGTACAGCACTGCATATGTCTAGTAGTACTATATAAATGATAAGTAGTAGTAGGAGAAGCAAGTCATAGTGGCACTGGCCAACAACAGAAAAAGTGGAGGTAGTGTCAGTATCAATCCTGGCTATGCTACTGTTGTGCAGTATAAAATTTACATTAACAAGTGGTTTTCAAACATTTAGAGTAAGACATTCTATCACAATATGTTATCAAATTTTGCAAAGTCCCGCCATCTTCTTCCTCTCCCACCTTGCTTTTATATAAATAAAAAAGTGTGCATACATAGATTTTATATCTATATATATTACATACACACACATATATAAGTTGAATGGAACTCTGGTTGAAACAGGATGTATTGAACAGCAGCCTAACAGCAGGCTTCAACTGAGTTCCTGGTTCTAACTACAAGCTGGCTTAATCCTCTTGTGGTTTTGGCAATCTGTTCTCATTTTGTGCACAGCCAAGAAGAATGATCATAAGCACTTTGTGCCACTGATAACGGAAGAATTCTGACAAAGTTCCCTTGCAATGCTAGTGCTGTTGATGCATATGGGCACATTCTTTCCCGCTATAACCTATGTAGTGAAAAAGCCATTACTAATTGCTGATGAAGTCTGCTGTGATCCAGTCCTGAAAGACAACTTATGAGGCAGACTAACCCCACTACTATCCATGAGCACTCATTAACACTCAGTATCAATTTTATAAACAAGAGTTCAAGAAAGGAACAAGACACTGATACAGTCTTCAGAATTTTACGACTGTTCTGAAGGATTTAGAGGAGATCACAAAAGGGTAAGGTGTGCTGTATGATTGCTGTTGAAGACATCCCTGGAGATTGTACTGCATATACAGTTTCCATTAAAGAGTTTGTTGTCTTATTAGAGGATGCATTTGTGCATGTTCTTGTTTAGGTTTGAGCATTAGCTGACCTAAATCTAACCAAAGTCCCTGAGAATTCAGTCAGTTTGAAATGCAGGTAAGTTCTTCCTCACTACATGCGTTTGGAATAAAAGACTTTGAAATACACACTGTATGGAAGGATTAATTATGATTGTGTGCTGTAAAAAGTTTCACTGTATTCATTTAGAGCCCAATTCCATAACATGCACGTCCAGCCTGCAGGCACATCTAAATTGAAAACATGCCCTGTTTGAACCCAATTCTGCATCCGCAGGTCTAGACGTGTCTGCAGGTCCGGAACTGGGGAGATAGCAGGAGCAAAGTGATATAATGGAGAAACACTTCTCTG
The DNA here is from genome assembly GCA_033557465.1 of Ichthyophis bannanicus. Lineage (NCBI taxonomy): Eukaryota > Metazoa > Chordata > Amphibia > Gymnophiona > Ichthyophiidae > Ichthyophis > Ichthyophis bannanicus. The sequence continues at coordinate 126,343,949 of CM066043.1, read as the reverse complement.
TAATATTATGGGACACGGGTAAACGTTTTGGACATCCCCATGCCCACTGCATTCTAAAAGGTTGCATGTTTCGGATCCTGCACGTCTCTTGGATGTAGCGACGGATGCAATACCTCCTCGGTAAAACGTGCCTCTCCTAAGCTGCTCTTCACACTGATAGTAGTTTGCTGATGCAAACTAGACATAAATACCAACGAGAAGTGACTGCTGCTGCAGCCTAGACCATACACCAGAACTCTTCAGGCCCTGAAAAATGCTGTGTAATCCCAGTGCACCCTAATATGGTATGCAATATGGTATGGTATAAGAGAATGTAAATATGAACGTGTATGTCAGGATATACAGTACCTTGCATCAAATGGTACTTGGCATTATAAAACAGCACCAGTGATAACTGTCATGGTCATCTCTAAAAACACGCTTTAAACAGCTAAGGATGGGCCCTTACCAAGTGCACAAAACCAGAAACTAACACTGCAGTTCCCACGCATAATATTGCTGAGCAACAAATGTATGCCCATTTTGTGCCTCTGGCCCATAAGTGCGCTCATTCTGCTGCTCAGCACTATCTTTCCTCTCTTATCTCTCCCTACACCCCTCCTCGGGAACTCCGCTCTTCTGGCAGATCGCTTCTATCTGTGCCCTTCTCTTCTACTGCTAACTCCAGACTTCGCTCCTTTCACCTTGCTGCTCCATAAGTCTGGCACAAACTACCTAAGTCTGTATGTCAGGTTTCTTCTCTGGCCCTTTGCAAATCCAGGCTGAGCGCTCACCTCTTTGTTGCCGCTTTTGGATTTGATCCGCTTAATCTCCCTTGTGTTTCCTTACCATTCCCTCTAAATGTATCCTGTCCACAGCTGTTGTGTTGTCTGTCTTGACTAGACTGTCAGCTCTGCTGAGCAGGGACCATCTTTTACGTGTGTCTGTACAGTGCTGCATAAGCCTTGTAGCGCTAGTCAAATGATCAGTAGTAGTAGAGGTATGGCCTTCTGCTATGGCATCCGATTCCTACATATCTGGGTTCTGGCATTTCTCACAGCAGCTACATCTGCCCATCGTGGCGTATGTCGGTCTGTATACATTTGCTACCTGTGGGGCAACACTATCTGCCTTCCCACAGTCTGCTTTATGGCACTGCTCCCCTTGGCCAGGCCTGTATGGGCATGGGAGGGACCAATCCAAAACGTGATCAATTGTGGAAAGACAGAGCCTTTATTAACCAATTGACAACCCGACACAGGCCGTGTTTCGCTATCGTTAGGGGTTTGTCAAACAAATTCTTTCCTAAAGAACAGAAGACCAAAGGGTCTTGTGTCTCATAGTGATCTATTAAGAGTCTGTACACTTTACCAGCGGCGACGCCGCTTGCCCGACTGTCAAAATTTTACTTTCTACATTCAAATTTTACTTTCTACATTCAACGTGATATCTGCTTTTGTTGTGGGCATGGGAGGGGACATCACTGTACCATCATACCAAGAAGACAGCCTCCAGATATATCACACCACACTTACAGCTCTCATAGATCCTGGACTGGGTAGGGATGTAGGCCTCACAGAACAATCTGGGGGATGTTGGTACTACATCAGTCATGTATCCCAGTGCCTGGCACAGCAGATGTATAGCTGCCCTATCACACTGCCAACAATATATGACCTTATGAGAATACCTTATGAAAAATATTCCAGAAGGAATCTGAATAGGTTCCCTTTAGCTAAATGTCAAAACATTACTCTGTTAATAAGGGACCTTCAGAATAAGCACCTTCAGCAGCAAAAACAGCACTAATAAATACTCAACAGCAACATCATTGGTCTCTAAAAATGTGCATATATTAATGCTGTTTTCACTGTTGAATGCTCTTATTCTGAGGATCCCTTATTAATGACAGGGATATGTTTTCACATTTAGCTATAGAGAATCTTCTCAGATTTTGTCTGCCCGATTACACTGGTACTGGTGAGGCTGCAGTTATCCATATGGTCCAGGTAATGGCCAGACTTTCATGTTCCCTTGAATAGCAGATGAGCACATCAAATTCTCCCATGTACTCCTCAAACCAGACAAATACACACTCTCTCACTTTCGTCACAGAAACATAATTCTGCCAAAAAGATGCCCTGAAACCAAAACATAACAGCTATAACATAAAATAACAGCATGGGGTACTAGGATTAAAAATATGATCTCTGTTTCTCACCCAAACAAGAATCCTTTCCCGACTCACGCCCATACTATCCCTATATCAACAGTCCCATTTTTCAGAACATGGGAATTGTTACGGTCCCTTAGATTGACTCCCTTAGCACAAAAACAGCACATTTCAACATAGCCATAATACACACTATTGCTCTTCTTAATATTTCTGTAAGGGTGTTTATGAATATTTCTATATCTTACAATATGCTCTCACCTCTGCTTTCTATTCCTTAAAACTGCATCTTGTGTTTTTCCAGACTGCAGTCACACCAGTTCAAAACATAACTGTCACAACCATTCTTCAATATGTGATGCATTGCAGAGAAGAGCAGAATTTTTTCTGCCATGTTGCCACAGGAATAATGTGGATATCTGCGGGAAGTACTGAAAACGTACACAGGCCTTTCCTGAATATGCTTTAAATGTGCAACCGCAGTGTTTTTCGGCAGTTTAGGGCACTTAGTTTGCTGTGTTGGCTGCTTTACAGTCCTTGCTGTTCGGTGGTGATTCAGTTTTGGAGTTGTGGGATTCTGACAGACGTTTTTAATGGGGTGTGTGGATATTGCGGGTGCTGTTGTGTTAACAGGGCTGGTATTTTTTGCAGGCAGCAGGTGCTGGCTGCTCTACTGTCCTTGCTGATTGGCGGTGATTTATACAGCAGTGACTTAGTGCGTTGTTGGTGGTCCTATTCCCTGAAGAAGCCTCGTCGAAACACCTGGTGTTGAAGTATAGCCCGTTATGGCTTCTCTAAATGCACTAAGCACTTTTGCCATTGTGGTGATTGTGCCTGTGCGCATGGCAAATTGAAATGGATGTTAATTTAAAGATTGGGTGTTTAAAGGGATTTAAAGATTTTTTTCTCTGTCCTGCGATGCTTGGATATGGAACTGCAGTAAGCCGGTGACGGCTCTAGCAGAAATAAGCCTGGGTTTCAAGCTTTTTTGCGCAGGCTGTGTGTATGGGGTATGTTTACTAAAGTGCAGTAATGTAGCAGTGGCTACGTTAACGCGCGTTAAGATGCAGAGGGTCCGGCCGCGGAAAGTCCCTCAGAGAGTGGAGAGAGGGTGGAGAGAAGGGGTCAATTTATTTATTTATTATTTTTATTTATTTACATTCTCTTATATACCACGCTATTCTGCATTAGTGCGGTTTACATTGAACAAACTGAAATTACATTGAACAGGGCATTATAACTTGGAGATAACTATTTTACAGGGAACATGGGTGGGGAGTGGGCAGGGAGAGGCTCCTGCTATACTAATGCGGGGAAACGAAGGGCCGAACATTACCACGAGTGAAAACCTGTCGTTAGATGCACATTTGCAGGAGAGAGAAACCATTTCAGTGTCAGCAATGTACAGCATAGACAGGGAGCCTAAGAAAAGTGATAGTAGTGCTCCATTAGCAGCATAGTGCCCAAGTATGAAAGGCCACTATGGTGATGGTGCAAATGGGGCATTGGGGGCTGTAGGTGGGACATGCAGTGTGGGCAGCTGGGGCACTGGGTGAACTAGGCCATCCCCTAGGTGGCACATAGGAATGCAGACACTGGAAATCAGCAAGACAGCAGCTGACCAAGGCCAAACATGCCCAGTAGTCTGTGTTCCACAGTGTCCCATCCAGGGGACATTACCCAGCAAATACCCCAAAGGTCACACAGGTACCACTATGCCTGTAATAGGGCAATCAGTGCACATCTGGGGACCACTCTAACAAGGGTCCACAGACCTTCCCCAGGATGTGTCCCAAACAGTTCGTAAACCCAGCTAACTGAACACCCTTTACTGTACCCTTTACTGTCCACAGTCTGCTGTCACAACACAATCTACCAATCTACCTGGTCCACCCTAGCCAATAGTTGCCAGGGCACCAACCTGACAACCCCCCAGCCATCTCTCTCCCATGTGGAAGGGACAAAACATTGGTAGGTGGTGATGGGGGGCACTGTTCCCTCTAAGCTGTGCGCGCGCACACACCTCGCCGAGCGAGCGCACATACTTTACAACAGAGCGCACAAAAATTACGGCTCTGATTCTGATAGAAAACAACACAGACGTCTTAAAATTTAAAAGTTATGATTGTAATTACTAGAAATTTCCCACTTCATTTAGTAATTGTCTATTTTCATTTAATTTGATTAAAATCATTTTGGTGTACATACTGTATCCTGACGTGTAGTCAAATTTTAAAGTATATAACTCCGAGTGTTATGTGGCGCACAAAAATGTAACCTTCCTTCAAAAGCTGCACACAGCTGATATTTTATGCGCACACAGCCTACAGAAAATTAGAGGGAACATTGATGGGGGGAGATGTGTGAATGTCCATGTATGCCCCCCCCCCCACCCTGCACCCTAGGCACCCGCCTACCTGCACAGTGGATAGCCTGGGACTGCGCACTACCAGCACCGACAGCATATGGGCATGTCAGCATGGCAGGGGTGTGTGTGTTGGCACTGGAGGGGGCAGTGGCACCTGCCTGCAGTGGACCTAGGCCATGCCCTGTTCCAGTACATGGTGTGGACTGCAACAGAAAAGGTCTGTCTGATGAAAAGTAAAGGTAGCCCCAGGGACCGCTGTGCTTCTGTGGCAACAGTGTGGTGCAGTACACACAGCCAGTGTGTTCTGGAGTAGAGGGTCACAGGTTCAGGTCCCAGCTGTGGATCCTGCAGAACATGTCCCCATATTTTACCCTACAATGCAGATACAACGTCAAAATGTGCAATCCCCAAAGCAGCAGCCAACAGGAGTAAAAACACCCACTCACACAGGCTCCACTATCCAAAGCTTCATGGAGAGTCAAGCTGTTGGCTCCAGCACGGAGCTACAGTTATCACCTGAGCACTACTACTAGCTCCTGCACACCTTAGCAATGCCTGCACTGTGATCAGGACCAGTGTGGTGGGCAGGGCTGCCAACCACCCCTATCACTTGTCATAGAGCGGAGGCTAATGAAAGTGAAGACTTAGAAAAAAATGCTGTCTTTCACAAAACAAATGATGTGCAGAAGATGCAATTGCCCTGCAGCGCAGCTAGGGGGAGCAGGCGAAAACTTACAGAGGCTGGGTTAACACATCCGGCTGATGATTCTGCAGAAGTTAATCAGCTGCACCTGAAAAGTAGCCCGGGGAACTCAAACGTGGAATGCCTTTATAAGCAGAAAGCTAGTGCAGGAGTAGAGAGAAGGAGGAGAAGGGGAGCTGAGACAGCCAGGAACAGCAGCCCAGCCAGGTCAAGCAGTGCAGCCAAGACAAGCAGCACGACAAGGACAGCAGGAGCTGGAAGAGGAGCAGAAAGAGTCAGAGAGAAAGACGGGCCGTGGAGAGTCAGTCCGGAGAAAGACTTGGTAGCAGGAGACCTCAGAGTTAAAGAGCTCAGAAGGAGAGAGCCATACCTGGAGAGAGACCTTCTCTCAACAGAAGACGCTGAAACAGGACTGAAAGGCTCCAGAAGGAAAGGTACTGATAGCAGAGTTACCTATACCAGGAAGCAAGGAAGTCTGTATTCCTCACCAGGTTTTCCTAGGCTACAGAAAGGTCAAGCAGTGCCTAGAAGCTTCCAAGAGAAAGTCTGCCAAAGAGACTGTGTCCTGAGAGAAGTGCCTGAGAAGGAAAACTCCAGTTATACTGGCTACAGGAAGCCAAGGTATGGTGACACTTTATTCATAAAGAGAAGCTCAGCTCCTAGAAGCTCTTGTAAAGCAGATATCAAGTTTGAAGGGAAAAGAAGCAGGCCAGAGTTTTATAAGCCAGGACGTAAGGGCATAGGAACAAGCCATGCTTCTTTGAGAGCCCTAGAACAGTCTTACTGGAAACAAGGGAACAGGAACAATGACTGGCAAACTATAGCGGCCAGGGAAAGCTCCAATTCAGAGGGAGATAACAATGACCCAGAGCCCATGCAGATAGCGCTTGAGGATCCTATTCCCTTATCTCAAGATGAATTAATGGATTGCTCCATTTGTATTGCGGGCACTTTTGAATCATTCCCTGAACTGTGAATTATACAGACATTGCTTTGAGAATACTCATGTTTGTGCTGAATTAAAGAGGAATGTTCACTCCTTTGTTTTGCTCTAAAGTTTAAAAGAATCCCTGGGTTAAATCCTACAAGCAACTGTGAAGTTTGTAACAGTTTACCTCTTTACTTATGTTGTGGTGGAAGCCTGAAAAGAAGGACTTTCTGTATTTCTGTATCTCAGCGAACCTTTTGCGTTAAAAGGGAAATAAAAGCCTTATTTACCCTCTACTTGGCATACACAATTTATTCACATAAGGAGCAGGACTACAAAGACCAAGATACCCTTGGCCTTAAAAGAGCCCTCTACTCCCAGAAAATAATAATATGCTCAACCTACCCTTACAGCCACTGGCCACCAGGGGGGGTTGATGACACACTGCACAATGCTGCAATAAGAGTGTGTGAGTGAGTGTGTGTAATATGTCTATCCACTGTTTTGTGGCTGCCTACACCTTACTGGGCTCACAATGCTTACACTGTTTCCAGCGTCGGCCTGCAAATGTGCATAATGAGGAGCAAGGTAATGTGGGTATGGGCCAGACTGGGCAGGATGCATCTGAACAGGGTGTAGGGCAATGGCTGGGACATTGTAGTGCCCAATCACCACCTGCATGGACAAGGTGGCCACATGACATCTTGCTGGGAGGACACACTCACTCTGACCGAGCAGTGACCATGGCACGGCTATGTTACCACATAGTGCTACATAGTATCTGTCTCAGGTGATATGTGTGTGCCCCCGTTTCTGGAGGCCCAATCACTGAGGCACCTGCCGGGTGTCTGTGCCATACAACCCAGGTCTGGGTGCACATAGTTCCACTGTGAACATGCAATATAGACTGGCTAGCGGAGTGTCTGCAGTTAGTTTGTGCATGGCTGGAACACCTGGCGTGGTGAAGCAGGAAGAGTCTGACTGTGCTTGCTGCTGGTGAATGTCAGACCATGGTTGGGGGCTGCGGAGGCTCCTAGCACTACCGTTGGTCTGCCAGTGGCCTAGCAACTGGTCCAGATCTGGTCTGACCCCCTGATGACACCCACAACCTGTTAGGTTGACAGGCATGAGCTGGAAGGCAGGAGAACAGCTGTAACCCTAAAACTGGAGGGAGCACAGAGGATGGGCAATGGACAGGTAGTAAGGTGCCTCATCCAGCGCTCAGAATAACACGTGTGACATGCATTGTTACGCACCATAACCTGACCACATAACCTAAGGCGCTTAAACGTATCTCATAAGGCACGTAAGGAGGTGTGTAACGTCACGCGTGTTATTGTGCACGCTGCGAATCAGCCACGCTGCAACGTGCGTTGCGGCATACAGGCGTACGTGCGTTCTCCAGAACACGTGTACGACAATACTGTGTCATAATATAGCAGACACGATGGCCACTTGGTGGAACATATTTGAATTGTGCTTGTTGTGGTTGTTTGGGATAGTGGTTGCAGACGTGCGTGGAGCCAACATAGGTTGTGGGTTTGATTCCCACAAGTTCCTTTTCCTTTCCTTTCTTTTGTTCTGCTCACCTTACCATACAATGGCTCCAGCTTTGTCACTTCTCCACACACCCTTCCTTCTCTTCACTGTACACTGCAGTTTTCCCCTCCATGCAGCCCATCTGTCACATGCTGTTACATATGGTCCCTTTCTTTGGGCTGTCTGGGTGGGCAGTTGGCTCAGTGGTTTGGTATTGGTGTCGGTGAGCTGTGTTTGGGCTCTTCAGTGTATTGGTTCGATTCCCTCATACTCCTTTTTGGATCTCTTGCCCATTTTGCCCTTGTATTATTATTTTTTTATTTATTTTTTTTTATTTACATTCTCTTATATACCGTGCTATTCTGCATCAGTGCGGTTTACATTGAACAAACTGAAATTACATTGAACAGGGCATTATAACTTGGAGATAAAGCACAGTTACTTACCTGTAACAGGTGATCTCTAAGAACAGCAGGAATAAGTCTTCACATATGGGTATCGTTGGTACCGACGGAGCCTGCGCGGGAACGCTCCCCAGCGTCCAATAAGAAAGCTTTTGGGAGCATCCCACAGCGCCTGCGTGCTGCCTTCCCGCCTTTCCCAACCGCCTCTCTCCAGTTCGAGTTTTAAAGCTGAGACAAAGAGAGAGAGAGAGAGAGAAGGAAAGATAGATAGAGAGATACAACTCCTAGGGGAGGTGGGTGGGTTGTGAAGACTTATTCCTGCTGTTCCCAGAGATCACCTGTTACAGGTAAGTAACTGTGCTATCTCCAAGAACAAGCAGGAATGAGTCTTCACATATGGGGACTCCCTAGCTGCAGATGCCAGGGAGAGACCCCAGAGTTGTGTGTCCTTGAAAAGGGCTCTACCTCCCCCCATGGATCTCTGGCATCCAACCAGGGTAGGTGGGTAGGAGTTGATTAGGAATGGAACAGGTGTTTGAGAACAGCCTGACCAAACGAGGCATCCCGGCGGGAGTCCTTGTCCAAACAGTAATGGGCTGTGAAGGTATGAACCGAGGCCCAGGTGGCCGCTCGACAGATTTGGTCGATGGACACAGAGTTTAGATGAGCCATTGAGGCTGCCATGGCCCTCACATTGTGAGCTGTGACATGGCCCTCCAGAGAAAGGTTCCTACTCTGGTAGGCGAAAGAAATACACTGAGCAATCCAGTTGGACAGTGTTCTCTTAGAAACTTGAAGTCCTAAATGGGAAGGATCAAAAGCAACAAAGAGTTGAGAAGACTTTCTATGTTGCTGTGTTCTTTGTAAGTAAAAGGTGAGAGCTCTTTTACAATCCAAAGTATGAAGATTCCTCTCTGCACATGATGCATGAGATCCTGGAAAAAAGACAGGTAAGTATACCTCTTGGTTCAGATGAAAAGGCGAGACCACTTTGGGCATAAAGTGTGGAATGGTCCTGAGGACTACCTTATCATGATGGAACCTTGTATAAGGAGGGTTAGCCACCAAGGCTTGCAATTCACTGATGCGGCGTGCTGAGGTGACTGCAATGAGAAAGATAACCTTCCAAGAAAGAAATTTCAAGGAGGTGGTGGCGAAAGGTTCAAAGGGTGACTTCATAAGCTGGCCAAGAACCAGATTTAAGTCCCATGCCACTGGAGGTGGTCTAATGGGAGGTTTAGTTAAAAGAAGGCCTCTCATGAATCTTGCTATAAGAGGATGAGAGGAAATAGGCTGTCCATTGAGAGACTTGAGGGACGCTGCAATAGCACTCAAATGGACTCTTACTGAATTTGTTTTAAGGCCTGCATGGGATAGATGCAGAAGATACTCTAGTAAAGAATTCAAAGGTATTGCAAGAGGGTTAAGACCCTTCTCTGAACACCAAATGGTAAATCTTTTCCATTTGAAAGCATAAGAATGTCTAGTGGAAGGCTTTCTAGAAGCATGAAGAATATCTCTGACTTGCTGAGAGAGATGAAAAACTTGAAGGTCTAGGCCTTCAGCAACCAGGCCCTGAGATGGAGAGACTGGGGGTTTGGGTGCCACAACGTTCCGTCTTCCTGGGATAGAAGATCTGGGGCAGAGCCCAACTCCAGGGAGGGAGCTTGAGAGAGATGCAGAAGTAGAGGGTACCGCACTTGGCATGGCCAATGTGGTGCTATGAGGATCATGGAACCTCGGTCTCTCTGAAGCTTGAAAAGTGTTTTGGGAATTAAGGGAATGGGTGGAAAGGCATAAAGGAAGTCTTCACCCCAGTGAAGAAGGAAGGCATCCTTGGCCTGAACTCCCTGACACGGAATTCTGGAACAGAACCGGGGAAGTTTGGCATTCCACGGACTTGCAAAGAGGTCTATGTCCGGGGTTCCCCAAATTCGAAAAATCCTGGCTACCTGGTCCATGTGGAGGGACCACTTGTGTGGAAGCAGAACTCGACTGAGTCTGTCTGCCCAAGAGTTCTGAACGCCTGGAAGATATACTGCCATAAGATGAATCTGATGCTCTCTGGCGAAGGCCCACAGTTGCAAAGCTTCATTGCAAAGCGACAGAGAGCCAGTCCCTCCCTGCTTGTTCACATAGAACATGGCTACTTGGTTGTCCGTGTGGATGAGGACTGTCCTGTAGCTGAGCAGGGAGTGGAACACTCTGAGAGCTAAGAATATTGCTCTGAGTTCCAAGAGATTGATGTGTAGAGAAGTCTCCTGTGGAGACCAGATGGCCTGGGTGGAGAGATCTTGCAGATGAGCTCCCCAACCCATTGGAGAGGCATCTGTTGTAAGGGTTGCTTGGGGTAGTGACTGCTGAAAAGGGGACCCCAGCAACAGGTTTTGAGAGGACTTCCACCACTGGAGAGACCAAAAAAGGCGACTGGAGTTTGCTATTTTGTCTGACAGGCAACCTGATGCCTGAGTCCATTGGGTGGACAAAGTCCATTGAACTGCCCTCATGTGAAGGCAAGCATATGGAACCACATGCACGGTGGATGCCATGTGGCCTAAGAGTTGTAACATTTCCCGAGCAGTTAAACGGGACTTTAACTGTATTTGGGAGGCTAACTGCACCAAGCGTAGGCAACGAGCCTGAGGAAGATAGGCCCTTGCAGTTGTGGTATCCAGCAAAGCCCCTATAAACTCCAGAGATTGAGTAGGGGTGAGATTAGATTTTGGGATGTTTATTACCAGTCCCAAATACTGAAGGACACGCATTGTGCAGGTTAGAAAAGTCTTGGCCTCTGACTGAGAGGGAGCGCGAATGAGCCAGTCGTCCAGATATGGGAAAACGAATATTCCTAGAGTGCGTAGAAATGCAGCTACTACTGCCATGCATTTCGTGAACACCCTTGGTGCGGAGGCCAGACCGAAAGGAAGCACCCTGTATTGGTAGTGCTTTTCTCCAAAAAGGAACCGAAGGAACCTTCTGTGTGTTGGATGGATGAGGACATGGGTGTACCATCCTTGAGATCTAGAGAACAAAGTCAGTCCTGACTCTGAAGGTATGGAAGCAAAGCACCGAGAGAAATCATCTTGAATTTCTCCTTGAATAGAAATTTGTTCAATTCTCTGAGATCTAAGATGGGTCTGTACCCCCTGTTTTCTTTGGGATAAGAAAATAAGGGGAGTAGAACCCTGTGCCTTGTTGAAGAAGAGGTACTTCTTCTATTGCCCCTTGGGCAAGAAGGGTGGCAATCTCCTGACCCAGAAGGTTGAGGAGAGATGTTGGAGAATTGAACAGTTTCACTATGGTGTGAGGGGGAAGGCTTAAGAAATGAAGCTTGTACCCTTCCTTTATGATAGAGAGTGTCCATTAATCTGCTGTAATTTGTTCCCATCTGGGATCAAAGTAAGTCAACCTTCCTGGAATGGTAAGGGGCTCTGGTTCCTCCAGAGCCAGAAAGGCTAAGTTCTCTAGCTGCAAGTCAAGGACCCTGAGGAGGCTGAGGCTGCTGGGTCATGGAAGGCCTAGCAGCCTTTGATTTGGCCTGTTTAGGTGGTTGCTGACGCTTTGCAGCAAAACGACCTGCAGAAGATGCCTGCTGACCATAAGCAGGATAGTATCTTCCCTTTTTGGAAAAAAGATGTCTTTTTGAACAATCTTTTCTTAACAGGAGCAGAGGTAGACTTTGAAAGTCGATCCAAAGCAGAGTTTTCAGCATCCATCTGATTGGCCTTTGCTTGCCAATCCTTACCAAAAAGGTTTTCACCTGTACAAGGGATATTCCCTAATTCATCTTGGACCCAGAGCTCCAAATCAGAAGCTTGTAGCCAAGCAATTCTGCGTGCCCCTATGGCAATAGCCGAGGCTCTGCTTACACACTCAAAAGAGTCAAAGGCTGCACGGTTGGAAAATTTGGAGGCATCTTGGGCATGTTTGAGCCAAGTGAGAAACTCCTGCCTTTTATCCTCCAAAATGAAAGGGGTTAAAGTCTGCAGATGATCTGTGACTTCTTTTAGAAACATTCCTATATAGAGACTATAGGAGTTGATTCTGGCAGCTAGCATAGAAGCTTGAAAAACCCTTCGGCCAAAAGCATCTAGGGTCCTGCATTCACGTCCTGGAGGATTAGATGAGTGTCTCTTTGCACTCTTTATCTTTCTCATGGCAGACTCTACCACAATAGAGTGGTGAGGAAGCTGAGTCTTGTGGAAGCCAGGACAAGGAGGGACACGATACATGGTGTCTAGCCTGCGAGAATGAGGAGAGGTGGTAAGAGGTGTCTCCCACATCCTCAACATGAGATCATACAGAATCTCATGGATAGGTAAAGTAGCTGCCTCTTTAGAAGTTTTAGGATATTGTAAAATATCTAACTCCTTGTCTCTGGGTTCTGACTCAGGGGCCACTGTGATGGAAAGGCCCCTAGCCACTTCCCTAATGAAGTCTTGAAAAGACAAGTCTTCTGGAGGAGACATTCTTCGTTTAGGAGAAGACGACACCTGAGGAAGAAGTATCGATGCCTCGACAGAACCCTCAGACTCAGAGTCTTCAGAGGAATCGAAGTATCGCCTGTCTGGATGCTCCTGTAAAGCCTGATAGCCGTACCGTGTAGGATCGGTATCAGGAGTAACCGGTACCGGTTCGGTACAGATGGGCATCATAGGACAGGGTACCGTTGCAGTCGACACCGACACCGAAGCTGATGCCGATGCAATCGGTACCGGCACCGGGAGTGATGCCAGTGCCGACAACGGGGATTGTTGCGGTACCGGAGGCGTCGCAGCCTGTATGAATGCCGTTAGGGTGCGCTGCATGGTCAGAATCTTTTGATCCATCGACGCCACCAATGTCTGGATGTCGGTACCAGTGGGAGCCACCGGTACCCCAGAACACGGCAACAGGTGATCTGTCGAGGCCGAGCCATCGATGTGAACCTGTGACCCCATGGACAATGCTTTGGAAGCCGGAGCTTCCCGCCGGGGTAATTTTGCCAGTGCGGAATCCTCGAGGGCAAGCCCGGAGGCATCTCGATGCTTGGAGGGAGATCTACCCTTTGAGGACCGGCTAGATTTATGCTTGGTTACCTGAGATCCATGGGAGGAAGAAGCAGCCCTGGAAGACGTCGATGCCACCGAAGCTGCATCAGAGGGAAACAGGGTACTGAGCTTGGCTGCTCGGTTCTGCTGACCTCTTTTAGACATCATGGTACAGGACATACAATCCATAATGGAATGGTCAGGCCCCAAACATTTTAGACACCAGTCATGGGTGTCGGTGACAGAAATAGTACCGCCACATTTTGTGCACTTTTTAAACCCGGAGGCGGGCTTCTCCATGAGGAAAATATTTTTAGGCCTAAGGCTCAAAAACTGAAAATGCACAGTGAAGAAAAGATAAATTTTTTTTTTTTTTTTTTGAAAGAAAGAAAAGAAAAGAAAAGACCGGCGGTACCGGTCCGACGTCGAAGAAGGCAGACGCGACACAAAAGAATTAAAAAAAAAAAAGAAAGAACTTCTGCGGTGACAGGAACACGACCTGCTGGCTCTGCGGAAAAGAAGAACTGGAGAGAGGCGGTTGGGAAAGGCGGGAAGGCAGCACGCAGGCGCTGTGGGATGCTCCCAAAAGCTTTCTTATTGGACGCTGGGGAGCGTTCCCGCGCAGGCTCTGTCGGTACCGACGATACCCATATGTGAAGACTCATTCCTGCTTGTTCCTGGAGATCTATTTTACAGGGAACATGGGCTATGGAGGGTTAAGTGGCTTGCCCAAGACCACAAGGAGCACCTGTGGGACTAGAAACCCCAGTCCTTCCGGCCCAAGGTTGCTGTCCTCTAGTGGGATTTGAACCCCCGGCCTGAAGTACCTTGCCCCAACCACTAGGCCACTCCTCCACACACACCATCCACACAGCTGGCACTTCAGACCGAGCCCTGACACCCTTTCCGTTTAATTTGTTTACTCTTCTGCATGGTATTTTCACTGCACACCATTTCATGGTGTGTGTGTGCATGTGTTTATCTTTGGCTCACGTCCCCATTACAGGCTGCGATATCAGCTACCTGGGGTCTACGGCCTTACATCTATAGCTCCGTTTCTCACGTGGCACCATGTGTGCACATCCCTCAGTGCGTCTTCTACTGTCTGCATGCCTTTGATTGCAACCCCTTCGGACGCGCTGCTGCTTCCCGTCGGCTGTGACGTTAAGGTCCAGGCACACTATACCGCACGTTGACTAACCAGGGTGCCTTGTAACACGCGTTACTGGACCAGGCTTGTCTTAACGCTGCACCGCCTACTCCTTTATATGGTCATCCGTAACATTACCAGGGCACTTGACGGTAATATTACTGCGCTTTAGTAAACATACCCCTATATCCTGAGGTCTTTTTTTCCTCCAAGATCTTTTACTTTGGGACTGCACCTATACAAGTTTATGTGCTTGTATGTACAGTGGACTAAGTTTTGAAAAGGTTCCTGGGAAGCAGAGATTATATAAGCCTGAATTCGCTTTGTACATCTCTGTGGCTGACCACGCCCCCGTTGCACCCCTTTGGGCATGTTAGCACTGTTGACGTGCATGACAGCAATGTTTCCGAATACAATCGGTGACATTTCCAGCACAAACATCCCTGCTGCACGTACAAACCCCTTATTTGTATTTTGGAATGATCTCCTTAACGCATAATATATAAAATGCATTTATAATGAATGCAATATAAGTCAAAACAAAGAGGTAAATGAACTCAAGTGATCACAGGCTTTGAAAAGTTTCACATACATTTGAGTTATATATAGCACATAGTATACTTAAACAGAAAAAAGGAAGCGAAACAGCAAGACAATTAAAAACAATAGTTTTAAGAGTTACATAAACAGGTCAAGAAACATACCTGATCAGGGTTTGTTAGATAGCAAGCATTTTCTTCAGCACCCAAGGAAGTGAAAGCAGGCACAATGCCCTCATCCCCCCCACCCAACCCTTGGTATCTATGGAAATAAGAATGGGAAAGCAGTCTCACCCCTTCCCTAAGCCCCAAGGGGTACAGGCAGGCATGAGATCTTGCCCCCTCTCCTGATACCCAGGACTTGAGGGATGGAGGTGAACAAGCCTAAGGGTTCTGTTTCAGAACTACAGTGCCTTTGTTTTCTCTCTTCCTCTTGTGATTTAGAAATAGTGTTTTGACTTGTCGAAGGCAACATCTGACCCCCAAAAATATCATATATATAGATTTGATGTAATCTACTACATGGTCTCTCCAATTTTTGTCTTCATACAATGCATTCTATGAACTACAATTTACTGCAAAAATAAAGCAAAGGTCTTACAAGATCAGACATACAACTGTCCTATCCATGATTTAAAGACATGAAAGTACACAGTATCTTATAATTTAAGAAATGAGTCATATGTCGATTAAGTCAGAGTTCAATAGTGGAGATTGCTGACCTACAAGAAAGCTCTAATAATTATTTAAAGCAATATCTTCGGTTTAATCCGCATCAAACTTTAGTAGAATGTGTGTTCGATCTCTCCCTATAGCAGATTATGCTTCTCCTGATATTAACATTGACTACAGTTAAAATCTAAAATAATCAAGGAAATAGTTATTGCCACGGAAGCTGCTGCATTAGAACAATGTACAACATTTCCAGAGCAGGAAACATATGTTATAACCAGTCAGAATTCACTATGGCTCTGAAAAACAGGATAACTCTATGACCTTTCCACACTACTGTTAAGTCAAATTAAAATGAATACCTCTCATTGAATATTCTTTTAACTGGGAGCAATAAACATCTCAGATACATATGTCCTCCTGTACAGTGCATTCTACTCAGAAAAATAAGTTTGCCATTCTACCAGTTTCTAGGGCCAGATTCGAGTCCACAAGACAATCTACGCTTTTCTTCATAGCACCTAAGTTCAAACTGCCCTATCACCAACCATTGTCCTTTGGGGAATCCTGAAGGCACCTCCCTGTCGAACTGGTCAGAATGTCCAGGGTACTCTAGGTATAATGCCCCTTCTTACAAATCCCCTCTAATCCTTACCATCTTATTCTTTTCTACTATCCTATTGTTATTAAGTTCCTTTCCTTATTTCCTAACTTAAATTTGCAAACCACATTGATATTTGCAATATAAAGTGGTATAGTAAATTTTTAAATAAACAAACAATTCTATAAACCTTTTCCCAGATCTAAAGCATGTTTTTCAATGCAGAAAGGTGACATTTTACTTACCAGATAATGTCCTTTCTTTGGATCCTGCTAGACCAGTCCTGTGAGGTTTACCCTCAACCCTGGCTGTCTTTCACTACCCGCTATCTATGTTCCTATGCCCGCTCAGTTGAGCGCATTTGGCTCAAATTGCAGAAAAAGACCTGACTAATTCTCTTGCCTCCGACCCTTGCTCTCTTTTTACAACTCTTTTTTTTTTTTTTTAAATTTTATTTTCCATTTATAACACAACCAAAGTAAAAGACATACAGAAAGATACAAATACAAAACCATACATATAAAAGCAACCCCATATTTCCCCCCACCCCCATGCTTCTTCTCTAGGAAAGGAATACAACGTTCGGGTAATCAATGATTAATTCTCATTCTTTGTGAACCAGTATAGAGCAAGTGAAGATCATAATAAATGAGTGTATATGATAAATGGAGTTAAACAGTTAGATGAGAGCATTTGGCAGTTTGCACATAATCATTGAGCATATTCCATTTAGAAACATGATGCAAGGTTTGAGCGTGGGGAGCCATTCGGCGTGGTATCTGTTCATATTTACTATATAAACATACAAGAGTCCACCACGCATGGGGACTTAGATGGGAGCTATTTTTCCAGTGTTTTCGTGATTAAAGATATAGCTATACCCATCAAGAAATTTAGCAAAAAGCGGCCCGACTTTGGAAGAGAGGGGATCCCCGCCGCAGAGCGAAGTCCCACTATCCGCCAAGAGAGAGGCTCGTGAAACTGTAAAATGAGTTGAATACGACCCCAGACCCGACTCCAGAATTGCTGTAGTGTAGAACATTCATACATTATATGAGCTAGTGTGCCTATGGCGGTGTGGCAATTCCAACACCTGTCATTAACATTGGCATTCCATTTGGCAAGCTTCACAGGCGTATAGAAACTTCTATGTGCAAAATAGAAAAGTGTCTGGGTTATCGATGCTGACCGAGAGACCCGAACAACTTTACTCCAGAAGAGGCTCCATTGCTCAGGAGTCAGTGTGATTTGTAGTTCCCGTTCCCATGTTTGTTGGACTGCGGGAATGCTACTGTTCTCATGATTGCTTAACATTTTATAAAAGTTAGAGGCTACGCCAGATTGACTCCCAATAGAGCGAATTATCTCTGCTAGACCTTCATCATTAGTTTCAGTTAGTGGAAGAATCCGAACACTCCTAAGGCAGTGCTGAAGCTGCACCCACTGGAAATAATTTCTTGCTAGTAAACCAAATTCCTCTTGCAATTCTTTAAAAGTTTTCCAGCGCTCACTGGCAATCAATTGGTAAGGCATCCATATCCCTTTGGAATACCAGGGGGTCCATGCTATCGGTTTATTTTGTATTTGAAGGCGCAAGTTATGCCATAGCGGGAGTCTATATGGCGGGCACTGTTGTGGTCCCTGAGACTGAATGAAAGTGTTAAAGGCAAGTAGTGTATCCACAACCATTGGTGGATGGTGGGAATCTAGTTGGAAGGTCATGCCGGGAAGGTAGGTAAGAGGAATGGGCCTACAGAGTTCCTCCTCAATGTCGAGCCAGACTGGCCTACCTTCTACCGGGGGATCTAACCAACGGGCACCCTGTTTAAGAAGGAACGCCTTATGATATTTAAGAAAATCTGGGAACCGGACCCCTCCCTTTTCTTTGTCCGCCTGTAACTTACGCTTAGCTATCCTTGGTGGTTTGCCATGCCACAAATAACGAATCAGGAGACCTTCTATATCTTTGTATATGTGTGCAGGCAGGAGGCATGGTAGCATTTCTAGGATATAATTTATTTTGGGAACTATCATCATTTTGATTGTTTCCAGTCGGCCCCACCATGTGAGTGTTAAAGGAGACCACCGGTTGGTAAGATCGCGCGCTTTGGAGATTAGCTCTTTAGCATTATGGCTAAGAGTATCTTCTAATGGATAACAATAATGAACCCCCAGGTATTTGACCATACGGGACTGCCATACAAAGGGGAAAGCCTGCATGTCTGCAGCATGGACTCGATGATTCAAAGGGAAGGCAACAGATTTAGTCCAGTTAATCTTGTATCCCGAGAGTAGGGAATAGCTATCAATCTTTTTTAAAAAAGCAGGGACGGAGTCCAAGGATACAAAAAGCATGAGATCATCTGCATATGCAGAAATTTTAATATCTCTATGTTGAAAGGGGGCTCCATGGATATCTGCGGCCTGTCGGATGAGGAGGGCTAGGGGTTCAAGTGCTAGATCAAAGAGCAGAGGAGATAAGGGACATCCTTGCCGAGTGCCCCTATGAAGATTGAACGGTTGAGACTTTGTGGCATTGACAGAAATAGTGGCTGTCGGATGTGCATACAGAGTTTGAAGGTATCGGAGAAAGCCTTCCCCAAACCCATACCAGCGGAGAACCGCATATAGAAAGGGCCATTCTAAGCGGTCAAATGCCTTTTCGGCATCAAGAGAGAGGCCGACGAGGGGTTGATCATGATGCGCTGCTGCAGCTAGTATATGACACAAGGTCCTGGCATTATCAGCAGTGGACCTACCAGATATGAAACCACATTGGTCTGGGTGAATTAGAGCAGGCATTTTATCGGATAATCTAGTGGCCAGAATGGTTGCAAATATCTTGTAATCAGCATTAAGAAGGGAAATTGGACGGTAATTTGCAGTCAGCATCGGGTCTCTCCCCTCTTTCTCAAAGACTACAACATTTGCCGTCGAGAAAGATCCTGTAAAGGAGCTATCTTTGGCCAAAGCAGAGAAATAGAGTTGTAGGAATGGGGCCAAATCAGCGCTGAAAGTTTTGAAAAATTCTGCCGGGAGGCCATCTGGGCCGGCAGCCCGACCCGATGCACATCGCTTGAGTGCGAATTGAATTTCTGAAAGAGTAAATGAATGATCTAGTGACTCCTTGTCCTCTACAGAAAGGGTCGGTCGTTGTATACCAGCTAATAGCCGGTCAAAAGCCTCTGGGTCAAATTCACATTCTGATTGATAGAGGCGGGTGTAGAAATCCCGAAAAAGCTCTACTATCTCTGTATCATTTGTGACTAAATTCCCCCCCGTTGGACTACGCAGGGCCGCTACGCGTTTGGCTTCTTTTGACCTTTCAGAGCGTTAGCTAAGAGTTTACCGGCACGATTGCTTTCCCGATAGTACGTCCCTTGCTGTAGTTCAATATTTTTGGCCGCTGCAGTCGTTAAGAGCGAGTTATATTGGAAACGCAAGCGTTGCAAGCGAATCAACACACATGGGTCAGTACGAGAGGTAAGAACACGTTCACCGGCCTTGATCTGCTGCTCTAGTGCTAAGAGTTGCCGTTTACGCTGCTTCCCTAAACGGATTTGATAGCTAGTGATGGTTGCACGGATAGACGCTTTAAAGCCCTCCCACCATGCCCAGTTCATTGTATCATGGGGTGAATTAAAGTGGAAGTAATCTTGTATGGCAGCCCGTATGTCAGCCTGAAAATCCTGCTGTTCAAGCAGGGTCCGATCAAAATACCAATCCCGTGGATTATCCCTCTGTGCACTAGTGTTCAAAAGGAAGGAGATAGCAGCATGGTCTGAGATGTGCAGAGAGTGTATCTTAGCTGTATCCGTGCTGGAGATTAATGCTTTGGATACGAGGAAAAAATCTATCCTAGATTGTGACTGATGTGGGGGGGAGAAAAACGTGAATTCTAAGTCCGAAGGGTGTAGCAGCCTCCACAGGTCTACTAGAGCTAGATCTTTAATCAAAGACGCTAGCGTGAGGTGACTCTTGGTGGGACCACTCGTTCTGGGTGGTCGCCTATCTACCAATGGATCAACCACCTGGTTAAAGTCGCCTCCTATTACTAACGAAGTATTGGCAGAAGCTTGTGCAACCTGGGCAAGGTTAGCAAAGAAAATAGGATCATCCACATTAGGAGCATATAAACATATACATGTCAGTTCAAGATTACCCACTTTAAGGTGGACTCGGGACCACCGACCCTCAGTATCAGAACTGCTATCGATAACAGTGGCTTGTAAGGATTTCCTAATCAAGATGGCTACCCCACATCTCTTCGCTATAGCGGGAGAGTAGGCGGCCACCATGTAGGGTTTAACATTGAGTTTCAGTGTCTCCTTGGCATTTAGATGCGTTTCTTGGAGAAAAACCAAATCAGCATTTTCGTGACTTAAGTAGCCAAGGATTTTCTTCCTTTTTATCGGATTATTAATACCTTTGACGTTCAATGATAAAATCTTACATGGGGCCATAGAAATAGCTGAGTCTATTCAAGACAAAAATATCATAATGCACACAATTTCCATTATCCCCCATCTTGACTGCTTGATTCAGAGAAGACCTAACCAAATCATATACAATAAGCACTATATCTGGTATTCCCCCAAACCAAAAGTAAACACCGAAGTGTAGTAGAGAAGAAGCATAACCCCAATGATTAATGGTGACCATATGTCTGCGGGAGGAAGCCCCAACGAGGGCCGAACATTCTACATATTAACTGTAATAGCTACATAGGCTCCGGAGCCCACCGAGGTGCATGCTATGGAAAGGTCCCTCACAGGAGAGTCCGACGGTCAGCAGGCCACGATAAGCTAGGCCGCAGGGCCTCCGATCCAGGCTGCATGTGCAGCGTCGACGACACAAAATGGCGATCAGTTCCAAATCGATGGGCAAATGAAAGGCCCCTGGTTCAGCGCATTTGGTCCGCTTCTTTGGCTTCCAGATAGGCCGCAAGCACGTCCGGATCCTCAAAAGTCCTGGTTTGATTATGAAGAGTAACTCTAAGTTTCGCCGGGTACATTAGGCCATAGCGCGCTTGAAGCTGCTGCAAACGCGGTCGAAATTCAAGGAGTCTTTTCCTGCGGTCCACTGTGGGCTTCGCCAGGTCGGGGAAGAATGAAATCCGATGGCTCTCATAATCCAGCCGGGGGTTTGCACGGGCAGCGTTTAGAATTTGTTCAACTTGCTGATATCTCAACAACCGGAAAATGATGGGCCGAGGGGTTTCCGGTTGAGCGCCAAAGTCGTGGGTACTCGATGGGCCCGATCAATCTCCAAATCCTTGGTGAACGTTGTTTTAAGCAAGGAGGGAAGCAATTTAGAGAGGAACTCTTTCATATCTCCTGATTCTGCTCCCTCCGGAATTCCCACGAGCCGTATATTGTTGCGACGGGCTCGGTTGTTACTGTCCTCCAGCTCCTTCTGAAGTGCCTGCATTTGTCGTTCGACCTTGTCCAATTTTGCCAAGCGGACCGCATGCGAGTCAAGAGTACCCTCCATTTTGTCCTGTCTCAGCGATAACCCCTCTAGCCTGTTTTGTAGCTTGCCGAAGTCTTCCCGCATGGATCTGAGTGCTTCACCGTTGGATTGCACAAGTTCTTTCACGCCGCGGATCTCATCTAAGATCTCCTGCTGCATCGCGGGACCCTCCCGGAGTGGAACCATCTTCTGTGGGGACGGCGGCTCAGTTTTAGAGCGTTTGCCATGTGAGTTCGTTGAAGAGCCGAATTCTAGACGCGCTGGCTTGTGCCCCTCCATCTCCCCGAGGCACCCCGGTAGGATCAGAGCCCAATTGAAAAGATAAGTTGTATTAAAGTCAGGAGTCTGAGTAGGCCACTCGGGAGCTTCAGCGTTAAGCGTCCATCCCGCTGGACATCAGGCTCCACCCCCCTCTTTTTACAACTCTTAACTCTCTACTCAAGGTGCCTCTGACCCCTCCTCCGTCCATTTCTGCCCAAATCTTGGCCAACTATTTCCATGACAAAGTCCACAAGATCACACACCAATTCCCCACTGACGCACTTCATCCTTGTCAATCTGGGTTTAGGGTGGGTCACAGCATTAAAACTATTCTCCTTTCTCTTCTTAATAAGCTACATGTTTTTCACAACCGTGGTGATATTACTCTTGCTGTCTCCCTAGACCTCTCTTCTACCTAGGACTTTGTGGATCACTCCACTCTTCTTTCCAGTCTTCATGATTTCAGCTTACATGGCATGATCCTGCGTTGCTTTCTCTGTTCAGGCTGGCTCCACCACCTCTTCGCCCACACCTCTTACGTGTGGTGTCCCCCAGGGTTCTGTTTTGGCTCTCCTATTTAATATTGTCTTAGCTCTCTTAGCACTTATCCAACAGACTGGCATATCCACATTATCCTGTTCCATCACACTAACCCCACTGCCCCTGATCTCAGTCCCATGAATTCTTGTCTGCACTAGGTCTCCTCCTGGTTGTCCCAAAATTTCCTCCACATCATCAAATCTGCTGGTATTTGGTTTACCTTTCATTCCCCCTCCCCTTCTCTGGTCCCTTCATTTGCACTTCCTCTCATTAATTCCATTCATTATCTCGGCGTGATCCTGGATTCCTCCCTCTCCTTCCACGCGCACATATCCACTCTTGTTCGCATTCCTTTGCATCCCTTCGACAGCTGCGCGCCATATGCCCTTTCCTCTCTCCACAATCACTGACAACACTTACCCTATCTCTTATCACCTCTAGATTCTTGTATTATTGTAATATTGCTCTTGCTGTACTTCCTCTCTACCAACTTCAGCGTCTCCAACTTCTCCAGAATATGTCTCCTCTCCCATGTTCCTCACACTGGCCATATCACTCCCATTCTTATCCATTTGTACTGGCTTCCTATCAAACATCAGATCACTTACAAGATACTCACCTTAGTCTATATGCACTCCATACTGGCATCCCTTAATATCTCTCAGATATTCAGAAATTTTATACCCCTCACCGTCTCCTCAGATCTCTCCATTCACACCGCCTTGCTCTTCCCTCACTTTCCCGCGATCACCTTGACCTTACTCTGAACTTCGTCTTCTTCTTTCTGGGACCTGCTCTTTGGAACTCTATGCCTGCTCCCCTTTGATCTGAACCATCCTTCATAAAATTCAAAATATGCCAAAGACCCACCTGTTTCATACCGCTTTCAATCTCCCTCTCTCTCCCCTACAATCCCCTATAGCCCTTCCTTGCTATAACCATCCTGTTCAGCCCTTTCCTGTCTATACAGCCCTCTCATTGAGCTTGCCTCCTGACTCTGGCCTCCTTTTATATATCCCTTCTTCCTATGATGCTATCATCTACATCTGTCCTTTCTCCCTTTCCTGTCGATTATTTGAGTTAATTTCTATTTCTTAGTTTCTGTAGCTACCTTTTATTGTAAACCGCTTGGATACACTGCTTGAGCAGTATATCAAGCGTCCAATAAAGATAAAAGGATAATGATAAAAAGGACAGCTCCATCTCCTTTTCCCCTCAACCTCTGCTACCCTCTCTCTCCCTTTTCTATGATCTCAGAATAGGAAACCACACATCTTTGTTCCTTTTCCAAACTCACTACCTGCTCCTCTATCCTATTCCCATCAGTCTCCTATGCTCCATCTCCTCCACTGTAATAAGAACATAAGAAATGCCATACTGGGTCAGACCAAGGTCCATCAAGCCCAGTATCCTGTTTGCAACAGAGGCCAATCTAGGTCATACGTACCTAGCAGTTTCCCCAAAAGACACAGGTTCTACTATGCTTGTATTGGGCCAAGCAGTACATATTCTGGGTCCACTTTAATAATGTTTTATGGACCTTTCCTCCAGGAACTTGTCCAAACCTTTTTTAAACCTACCTACACTAACAGCTTTTACTATATCCTCCAGTAACAAATTCCAGAGTTTGATTACACGTTGAGTGAAAAAATATTTTCTCTTATTAGTCTTATATAGTTTACCCTGTAGCTTCATTGCATGTCCACTAGACTTTCTATATTCTGATGACGTAAACAATCTTATCTACGTTTACCCGTTCCACTCCATTCATTAATTTATAGACCTCTATCATAACGCCCCTCAGCCGTCTCTTTTCCAGGTTGAAGAGCCCTAAACCTTTTAGCCTTTCTTCATAGGGGTATCCTTCCATCCCCTTTACCATTTTGGTGGCTCTTCTCTGTACCTTTTCTAATAACGATATATCCTTTTTAAGATACGGCGACCAGAACTGCACACAATATTCAAGGTGTGGTTGCATCATGGAACGATACAGAGGCATTATAATATCCTTTGTTTTATATTTTCTATTCCTTTCCTTATGATAACTAGCATTCTATTTGCTCTCTTGGCCGCCGTTGCACACTGGGCGGAGGGTTTTTAACATGTTATCCACGATGACGCTTAAATCTTTTTCCTGGGTGGTGGTTCCTAATGTGGAACCTTGCATCATGTAACCATTGTTTGGGTTGTTCTTTCCTAGGTGCATAACTTTGCACTTGTCCACATTAAATTTCATCTGCCATTTGGATGCTCAGTCTTCCAATTTATCAAGATCCTCTTGCAATTTTCCACAGTCCTCATGGGTTTTAACTTTAAATAGTTTTGTCTCATCTGCAAATTTGATAACCTCACTTGTTATTCTCTTTTCCAGGTCATTTATGAATATGTCAAAAAGCAGCGGACCCAGCACAGATCTCTGGGATACTCCACTAGTCACCTTTCTCCATTGGGAAAATTGACCATTTATAGCCCTACCCTCTGCTTTCTATCTTTTAACCAGTTCCTGATTCACAATAGTACACTGCCTCCTATCCCATGACTTTTTAGAGGGACCTTGTCAAAGGCTTCCTGAAAGTCCACATATACTATATCAACCGACTCACCTTTGTCAGTTTATTCAAACCTTCAAAAAAACATAACAGATTAGTAAGACAAGATCTTCCTTGTTTAAAGCCATGTTGGCTGTCTCCCATTTATGTTTATTTATTTATTTATTTTATTTATTTATAGTTCTTTTATACCGCACTCTTTTTCAACAGCGCGGTTTACATTAAACAGGAATACTCATTGCAATCAACAGACTGTGGTGAGTTTACATATAACAGGAGAATACAACTGGGATTTTAACTTAGGGAAACTTTGTACATATTTGTAACATGTAAAGAACCTATATATACAGGATAGAATTTCTTATTATCTTACATGTAAAGAACCTATATACACAGGATAGAATTTCTTATTATCATCTTGAGTAAATAAGGCATTTACACTTTTACTGTAAGTGTTAGAGGGTTGATGATGTGCTTTGGAAATGTAGAATGAAGAGGTGGTGCTTTATGGCTTTTCTGAATTGTTTGAGGTCAGTAATCGCTCTAATGTTGGGAGGTAGGTTGTTCCAACATCTGGGTGCGTAGTACGCGAAAGCCCTGTCTGTTTTTGAACGTTTGTATTTTGTGGCCTCAGGTGGTGTAACTAGGGTATTTGCCGCTGCTGACCTCCTAGATCTGATGTTGGGAGTGTGATGGAGGAGTTTTGAAACTGATGAAGGAGCTATAGTATTTATTGCTTTAAAGGTCAAGAGAAGGGCTTTATATGCTATTCTGCAGTATATAGGGAGCCAGTGAAGCTCCATTAGGATGGGTGTTATATGTTCGTTCTTTAAAGCACCATATAGTACCCGGGCTGCGGCATTCATGGCTAGTTGCAATGTATTTAGGGAGTTTTTTGGGAGACCATGGAGTATTATATTCGCATAGTCGAAGTGGGGTGTGACTATGGCTTGGAATATAGTTCTGAAGCTGTCTGGGTCAAGCATATTTTTCAGATGGCGTAGGGTTCTTATCTTGAAATAAATGGTTTTCACGGTGCAGTTGATATGTTCTTTAAAGTCTAGTCGATGGTCCAGTATTACTCCAAGGTATCTTATGGAGGGCTTGATTGGGAGGTCTGCGTCTCATACTCTTAGGGTCTCCGGGGGTGAGAATTCTATGTTTTTCGTGACGATCAGTACCTCAGTTTTTTTGTAGTTTATTCGCATATTCTGCGTGAGGAGCCAGTCTGCTATTGCGTTAAAGCAATCTACTAATGTTGTGTAATCTGGGAGCTTGACATTGAATGGTGTGAATATTAGAACATCGTCTGCATAAATCAGCGAGGATATGCCAAAGGAGCGAGTGATATCGCATAGAGGCTGCATGTAAATGTTAAATAGTAGCGCAGATAGGGATGAGCCCTGTGGTACTCCTTGTTTTAACTGGAAAGGTTCTGAGGTACCTGTAACCGTCCTGACGTGTTGCAAGCGATCTTCCAGGTATGATTTGCACCATTCCCATGCCAGCACGTGGATTCCCTTGTCATATAGACGGGTTAGTAGTATTTTATGGTCCACAGAGTCAAATGCTGCAGATATGTCGAGGAATATTAGTGCAAAGCCCTTTTTGATGTCGTCCAGTCCACTGATGAGAGTGTTGGTTAATGTGGTCAACAGTGTCTCTACTCCGTGGGCTTCCCTGAATCCGTGCTGACTGGGGTCAAGGGGGAGGAGGTGTCTATGTGTTGTTGTATCTGATTGTTGGTTACTTTCTCAATTATTTTGGATAGCAGCGGTATACTAGCTATCGGGCGGTATGATTCTTCTTTTGTTGGGTCTAGTTGATTGTTCTTTAGCAGCGGTCTTATGGAGGTCTGCTTTAGTGCCGATGGGAAGGTGCCTGTTGAGGAGGACATCTTTATTATTTCTGCTATGACAGGGCTAAAGTCGGATCGCATAGCTCTTATCCAGTGTGCTGGGCAGGGGTCGTTAGGTGCTGTGGTAGTATTCATTTTGATAATGTTTATGTTTATTTGGTCACTTAATATACTGCCCATCATGACAGCGCCTGAGCGGTTTACAAATACAGTTAAAACTTTAAAATTTTAAAAAAGAGCTGCTAGAAAAAGAAAAGGAACGCCAATAAAAATAATAGGAAAGAATAAAAGTAAAATCTGTAAAGAGACAGAGGAGAAGACATAGTTGGAGGAGACAAACAATTGAGCGTCATCGGGGAGGTGGGGAGAGAGGGGAGGGGGTAATGGAAGGT
Organism: Ichthyophis bannanicus; assembly: GCA_033557465.1. Taxonomy (NCBI): domain Eukaryota; kingdom Metazoa; phylum Chordata; class Amphibia; order Gymnophiona; family Ichthyophiidae; genus Ichthyophis; species Ichthyophis bannanicus. The sequence goes on along the minus strand of CM066043.1, from coordinate 126,316,791 downwards.
CAAATGCTGAACAAAAAAGGTGGGTTTTGAGGTTAGCCTTAAAGGTTTTGAAAGAGGGCTCAAGGCGGAGGGAGGGAGTTCCAGAGTTGGGGGCCGAGGAAATAAAAAACAGAGGAACGGGTAGATTCTAGGTGGGCTTGGGATGGTGAAGGGAGGATCATGCGATTTGCGTGACTGGAACGAAAGGAGCAGTGAGGGGTGTGAAGGTGGACTAAATCGGCAAGATAAAGGGGGTACCAGTATGAATTGACCTATAACCAAAAATGAGGAATTTGTATTGGATTCGAAAGGGACTTGGGAGCCAGTGGAAGCAGGAAGAACAGGTAAGAATGCGAGCGGCTGTGTTTTGAACTCGTTGCAAGCGTTGAAGTTGGGTTTTGGGAAGACCAGCCAGGGAAACATTACAACAGTCTAAGCGTGATATGACAAGGGAAAGAAGAAGGGTGGTCATAGAAGAGAGGAAAGGACGGACAGAGCGGAGTTGCCTCAGAGTGAAAAAACAGCGCTGAACGATGGAAGAGATATGATCTTTAAAGGATAGGGAGGAATCAAGGGTCACACCAAGGTAGCGCAGAGAAGTTACAATGGGGACTAGAGAGGAAGAGAGCAGGGGGATAAGAGGGGGAATGGGGCTACCAGCGATGAACCAAATGGCTGAGGTTTTAGAAAGGTTGATGTGAAGATAGTTAGAAGAGAGCCAGGACGCCACACTGGAAAGACAATCGTTAAGGGGAGTGATGTCAGGAGCAGCCGAATCTGTGTGGTAAAGAAGAAAGATGTCATCCGCGTAGTAGTGGGCCGAAACACAGTGTTGCTGGACCAAGAGAGTGAGGGTGGCAAGAAAAATATTAAACAGAAGTTGTGCTAGGATGGAACCTTGGGAGACACCACAGGAAAGGGGAGTGGAAGGGGAAGAAAGGGACCCTGAAAGAACGGAGAAAGACCGACAAGAGAGAAAAGAGTGAAACCAGTGAAGAACGACACCTGCTAAGCCAGCATCCTGAAGGCATGAGATGAGGGTGTAGTGATCGACAAGGTCAAATGCAGCTGAAAGATCGAGAGAAACAGCAAGGGAGAAAAAACCGTGATCATGGGCAGCATGCAAATCATTAAGAAGAGAAAGGACGACAGATTCTGTGCTATGACCGGGACGGAAACCAGATCGCCAGGGGTGTAAAGTGAGGGAGACTACGAGATGGGAGGACAGTTAAGTGAAGCCATGACTATCTACATGTTCGATAATTTTGTTCTTTATTATGGTTTCTACCATTTTCCCGGTACTGACGTCAGGCTCACCGGTCTGTAGTTTCCTGGATCACCCCTGGAACTCTTTTTAAAAACTGGCATTACACTGGCCATCCTCCAATCTTCAGGTATTACAGACGATTTTAATGATAGTTCACAGGTTACTAATAGCAGGTCTGCAATCTCATATTTCAGTTTTTTTCAACATCCTTGGATGTATACCATCTGGTCCAGATGATTTGCTACTCTTCAGTTTATCAAATAGTTGTAATACATCTTCCCAGTGTATTGATATTTCTTTCAATTCTTCCACAGTATCACCTTTAAGTACCACTTCAGTCATGGGTAATATCCCTACATCTTCCTCAGCAAACACCAAAGCAAAGAATTCATTCATTCAGTCTCTCTGCTATAGCCTTGTCCCCTCTTACTGCCCCCTTTTACCCCTCTATCATCTAATGGTCCAACTGACTCTCTCACAGGTTTTTTGCTACGAATGTACTTGAAAAAGTCTTTGTTATGCATTTTTGCTTCCACAGCAAGGCTTCTTCTCAAATTCTCTCTTTGCCTGCCTTAACAATGCCTTGCATTTAACTTGCCAACGCTTGTGCTGTTTCCAGTTTTCGTCATTTGGCTCTTTTTTCCTTTTCATGAAAGATGCTTTTTGGCAACAGCAGCCTCTCTGACCTCACCTTTAAACCATGCTGGCAGTTTTTTGGACTTTCTTCCACTTTTCCTTAAGCGTGGAATACAGCTGGTCTGGGCTTCCAAGATAGTATTTTTCAACACCACCCAAGCTTGATGTAAGTCTTTAACCTTTGCAACTGCTCCTTTTAGTTTTTTCTTAACTATTTTCCTCATTTTATCATAGTCTCCCTTTCGAAAGTTAAAAGGTAGTACTGTGGATTTCCTTACCGTCCCTCCTCCATTAATTAAATCAAACGCAATCATGCTATGATCACTATTGCCAAGTGGCCCCAACATCCTTATCTCTTGCACCAGATCAGGTGTTCCACTAAGGACTAGGTCCAAAATGGCTTCCCCTCTGGTCTGTTTATGAACCAGCTGCTCCAAGAAGCAGTCATTTATTTCATCTAGAAACGTTGTCCCCCTAGCATGTCCTGCGGTGACACTGAACCAGTCAATACCGGGGTAACTGAAATCACCACTTATTATTACTGTGCTGTAACTTCTGTTAGCTTCCCTGATTTCTTTGAGCATTTCATCATCCATGTATTCATTCTGGCCAGGCGGTGATGGTGTGCCAATAGCAGGCTGAGGTGAACTCTGATGGAGTTAAACTTCAGACCAGCATTAGGCAGGTGCAGCAGGTACTGCAGCACCAGCTTGACAGAACAGGAGAAGGGGTTGGCACCCCTCTCCGCACACCACACCGAGAAGTGATGTCACTTGAAGGCATATGCCCACCGGGTGGAGTCCTTGCGAGAGGCTAGTAGGACCTCCTCCACTTCCCTGGGCAAGTCGAAGTGAGCCAAGGCTACTCTCTGAGCAGCCAGGCTGTCAGGGCCAGGGACCCCAGGTTGGGGTGCAGGAAAGCACCATCCTCCTGCAAGAGCAGGACCGGGACACTCCCCATGGGGATTGGGGTTGCCCGGGACAGGCTGAGGAGCAGCAGAAACCATGGCTGCCAGGGCCACCGGGATGCTATGAAGATCAGGGCAGCCCAGTCAAGCTGGAGCTTGAAGTGAGAGTCTTGGCAATGAGCAGTGTAGGAGGGAAGGCATAAAAGAGGTCTCCTGTCCATGGAATGAGAAAGGCATCAGCTGCCACCCAGGAGGGGTGCGGTGCTCTGGAGCAGAAGTGGGCCAGCTGAGCATTGGCCGGGCTGGCAAAGAGATTCATCATGGGATGGCACCAAAGGCGGATCAGTCGGTTGGCCACCCACGGGTCGAGCCGCCACTCATGGAGCTGAAGAACCCGGCTCAGACAATTCGCCAGAACATTGTCCTGGCTGGGGAGATGCACTGCCCTGAGGAGCATCCCGCTCTCGCTGGCGAAAGTGCAGAGACAGACCACTTCCAAGCACAGGAGGTACAACCCTGTGCCCTCCCACTTGTTGATGAATAGCATCACCACCTGATAGTCTGGATCAGAATGACCTGGTTCCGCAGGTGGTGCTGAAAGACTTGGAGAGCGCAGGCAATGGCTCGGAGCTCTAGGAAGTTGATCAGTTGGAGGTTCTCTGAGGCCGGCCACAGGCCCCGTGTGCGGAAGATGCCACAATGGGCTCCCCAGCCCAACTTGGAGGCATCTGTAGTGAGGAGACTCTGCGGAATCGGGACCTGAAAGGGCATCCCTGCCAGCAGGTTTGGGGGCTGTTGCCACCAGGCGTGGGACTCAGCAAGGGGATAGGTGATGGTCACCCTGCCCTGCAGCTGCCCCGTCACCTGGGACCACAGGGCCCACTGGGCTGGCCGCATATGGAGACAGGCATCAGCCGTGACATGCGTTGTCGAGGCCATGTGCCCTAGGAGGCACAGCATGAGCCGGACAGTGGCCAAGTTTTGATCCTGAATCTTGCGAGGGCCGCTAGATGCTGAACTCTGTTGAGGGGAAGAAAGGCTCTTGCCTGGACAGTATGTAGCAATGCCCCTATGAACTCCAGACATTGGGTCTGTTGCAGGTGGAACTTGGAGTAGTTGATGATAAACCTCAGGTACTCCAGAGTGAGAATGGTGCAGCGAGCTGCCTACTTCATCTCGACAGCTGTGCCACATCTGACCAGCCAATTGTCCAAGCAGGAGAAGATGAACACTCCCTGCAGCTGCAGGTGGGTGGCGACTACTTCTAGGTACTTAGTGAACACCCTTGGGACCGAGGCCAGGTCAAAGGGCAGGACTCTGTACTAATAGTGGCTTCCTTCAATGACAAACCACAAGTACTGTGGGTTGCACGGATGGATGGGAAGGTGCGTGTATAAGTCTTTGGTTATGCCCCTTATTTTATTTATTTTATTTTAACAATCAGTTTTATACCGCGCATTTCACAAGATCAAACGCGGTTTACAAGGAACGAATTCTGAATGTTGTTATTCAGTTACATGGAACTGTTCTAACTATTTACAGAGAACTGTTTTAACCTTTTACATACAGTTACATGGAAAGAGTAGTTACTCACCTGTAACAGGGGTTCTCCAGGAGCAGCAGGAATCAGTCCTCACATATGGGTGACATCGACGTCGATGAAGCCCTTGCGGAGCATTTCCCCAGCTTTCCATGAAAGCCTTTGGGAATGCAGGCACGCATGCGCGGATCCCTTCCCGCCTAAAGGTGCCATCTTACCTCAGTCAAATGACATAGCTAAGAAGAGCACACAAAAATGTAAAAAAGAAACTATGTACAACTGCAACTCCAAGGGGAGGAGGGAGGGTTGTGAGGACTGATTCCTGCTGCTCCTGGAGAACACCTGTTACAGGTGAGTAACTACTCTTTCTCCAGGACCAAGCAGGAAGTCAGTCCTCATATATGGGTGACTCCCTAGCTCTGGGCTACCAGGAACCCAGGCTGAACAAGAGAACTCCCTCTAGTCCCAGCATCAAAGAAAGACTTTCCACTGACAGAACCTCCACCGGTAGCCCAACAGAGGGCAGGAGGGCAGAAGTTGCCTAAACCTCAAAGAGATTCCGGAGTACTGCCTGGCCAAAAGCACTGTCCCTACGGGACTCCCTCTCCAGGCAGTAGTGGGCTTCAAAAGTCTGGCTTGAAGACCAAGTAGCAGCCCTGCAGATGTCTACCAATGGTACAGAGCGGAGATGAGCCACTGAGGCAGCCATTGTCCTGACACGATGAGCCGTGACCCGACCCTGCAAAGGAAGGTCAGCTGCCTTGTAAGCCCAGGTGATAGAGTCAGCCACCCAGATGGACAAGGTACGCTTGGACACAGATAACCCCAAATTATTAGGGTCAAAAGATATGAAGAGCTGAGTAGCCCTTCTATACCCCTGCATACAGTCAAGGTAGAAGGATAAGGCCCTCCTACAGTCCAGGGTATGCAGAACTGCTTCAGTCTGGCTTGCATGAGGCCTAGGGAAGAATGTTGGAAGAACCACCTCCTGGTTGAGGTGGAAAGAGGAGACAACCTTAGGGCGGAACTTAGGGTGAGTCCTGAGGACTACCCTGTTCCTATAGATTCTGGTGTAAGGCCTGTCACAGACCAGGGCCTGAAGTTCACTCACTTGCCTGGCCGAGGTTAGGGCTATCAGGAAGAGAGTCTTCCAGGACAGGAAGCGGAGAGGACAAGTAGCCATTGGCTCAAAAGGTGGGCGAGTCAATTGTTGCAAGACCACATTCAACTCCCACTCAGGAGCAGGACGACGGATTGGAGGCTTAAGCAAGAGCAAGCCTCTGAGAAAGCGGGACACCAAAGGGTGAACCGACAAAGAATGTCCGTCCACCAGGGAGTGGTGAGCTGCTAGAGCTGAGAGGTGGACCCGAACAGAATTGGACTTAAGTCCCTGATTGGATAAGTGCAGTAAGTACTGAAGCACTACTGGTACAGTACAGGAGAAGGGATCCTCTGTACGTAACTGACACCACACAGAAAACCTTTTCCATTTGAGAGCATAGGTTTTCCTAGTGGACTGTTTCCTAAAGGCTAGGAGAACCTCTTCAACTTCCTGAGGTAGGCCCCAGGGAGCCAAAACTACCCTTGTAGCCTCCATGCCATCAAATTGAGAGCTTTGAGGTTGGGGTGCAGCAGAGAACCCTGATCCTGAGAGAGAAGGTCGGGTTGGAACCCCAGAGGCAGTGGGGGATCCACTGCAAGCTGTAACAGAAGTGGAAACCAAGGCTGTCTCGGCCACCTGGGAGCCACCAGCAGAACCGAGGCCTTGTCCTCGATAATCTTGAACAGAGTTCGGGCCACCAGAGGCATGGGAGGAAACGCATACAGGAGGCCCTGAGACCAGGGAATCAGAAAAGCATCTGCTGCTATCCGCAGAGGATGCGGTTGCCTGGAGCAGAACTTTGGCAGCTGTTTGTTCAGAGGACTGGCAAACAGGTCTATGAATGGAAGTCCCCATTGCATGAAAATCTTTTGAACTACCATGGGATGGAGCTGCCACTCGTGGGGTTGCAGAATCCTGCTCAACCTGTCCGCCAGGTAGTTCTCCTGACCAGGTAGATAGACTGCTTTGAGGAGCATGTTGTGCTTGAGAGCAAACAAGCAAAGGTCCTGTGTCTCCCGACAGAGGAGCCTGGATCCAGTTCCGCCCTGCTTGTTCACAAAGAACATGGCTACCTGGTTGTCTGTCTGAACCAGGACAGACTGATGAGCCAGGTTTTGAGAAAAAGTCTTGAGGGCTAACCGAATAGCCCTGAGTTCCAGGAGATTGATTTGCTGTGCAGCTTCCCAGGGAGACTACAAACCCTGGGTGCACTGGCCTAGACAGTGGGCTCCCCAGCCTCGCAGGGAGGCATCTGTGGTCAGGACCACTGTGAAGGCAGGACTCTGAAAAGGTACTCCCCTCAGCAGATTGGGTGGGTGTAGCCACCATCTGAGGGAGTGCAGGAAGTGTCTGGACACCCTTATCCTGTTGGTGAGGCTGCCTGTGGCCTGTGACCACTGAGTCCGCAGGCACCACTGTGCAGTCCTCATATGGAGCCTGGCATTGGGAGTCACATGTACTGTCGAAGCCATGTGGCCAAGAAGTCTCAGGCAGAGTCTGGCGGAGACCAGTGACCTGCCGAGAAACTGGTTTGCTAAGTTTATCAGTCTTTGGGCCCTGTCTTCTGGTAAGAAGGCCTTTGCCAGCAGAGAGTCCAACCTTGCTCCTATGAACTCCAAGTTCTGGGAGGGGAGCAAAGTGGACTTTGCGAAGTTTATGACAAACCCCAGGCTTTGAAGAAGAGTAATGGCCCTGAGGGTGGCTTGTCTGGCCTCCTGGTATGTCTGACCTCTTATGAGCCAGTCGTCCAGATAGGGGAATACAAAGATGCCCTGATTCCTCAGGTAGGCCGCCACCACTGCTAGGCATTTGGTAAAGACTCTGGGAGCGGAAGTGAGGCCAAAAGGCAATACTCTGTATTGATAATGGTTTCCTCCCACAATGAACCTGAGGTACTTTCTGTGGTCTGGATGGATGAGGATGTGGGTATACGTGCATCCTTTAGATCTAAGGAGCATAGCCAATCTCCCTGCTGGAGGTAGGGCAGAAGTGTTCCAAGAGTAAGCATCTTGAACTTTTCCTTCTCCGGGAACTTGTTGAGGTTTCGGAGATCCAGGATAGGTCGAAGACCACCGGTTCTTTTGGGCACCAGGAAATATCTGGAGTAGAACCCTCGGCCTTGCAAGTGGGGAGGCACAGGCTCCACCGCCCTGTCTGTCAACAGACCTTGTAGCTCCTGAAGGAGAAGATCTGTGTGCAGGGGAGGCCTTGGAGGTTCCCCTGGGAAGTATGGCGGAGGCAGCTGGAGGAAGTGCAGAGCATAGCCCTTTTGGACTATGCTGAGCACCCAACTGTCTCCGGTGATGAGTGGCCACTGGTGGGCAAACAGGGCTAGGCGACCTCCTGTGCAGGGTTGGGAGAGCAGGGACAGAGAGGCTATGCCGAAGGAGTTAAAACCCCCCACCCTGCTGTGTAGGAGCAAGGGCCGGAGGCTTGGATGTCCTCTGCCTACGGGGCCCATTACCCTGCCCCTTGGCCTGCTGACCCTGAGGGGCAGCTTGGGCAGCCTGATATTGTGGGTACTGTTTGTAGGCAGTGCCCTTCCTTGGGTAAAAGGACTTTTTCCCTGAGCCCTTCTTCTTGTGAGAAGGGGCAGAAGTCTTCCTAGATAGCCTTGTCTGTGTGAGGTGCTCGGTCTCGAGCTGGGCGGCCTTCTCGGTCATGAGTTTTCCAAAAAGGTTTTCACCTCGGCAAGGGACATCGACCAACTTGTCCTGAACCCATGGCTCGAGGTCCGATGACTGCAGCCATGCCTGGCCTCGAGCCGCGATGCCGGCTGCCGCAACACGGGCCGAAGCCTCGAAGCCATCGTAGGCAGCGTGGGACAAATTTAGAGCATTCCCGGATCCCCGAGGACAAGGACTTGAACCTCTGCAAGGGTTCCCCGGAGAGACCAGCAGAGAACCCGGCCAGCTCCTTGTACAGCTGGTAAGACTGGACACGGCAAGCAAGCATCGAGCCCTGGAAGCACTTTCTACCAAAACCGTCGAGGTTCCGGGCCTCCCTGCCAGGGGGCACCGTGGAGTGCATCTTCTGACTTTTCAGGCGATGCATGGCCGATTCCACCACCATGGAATGGTGTGGTAGCTGCGCCTTCTGAAAGCCAGGACTCTTCCGGAGTCGATAGATTGAATCGACCCACTTGCTCAAAACCGGCGCCGAGGCCGGTGCCTCCCACATGCGGAAGAGGAGCCGCTCCAGCATCGGAGGAACCGGGACAGTGAAGGCTTCCTTCGGAGGAGAGTCGTACTGCAGGGCCTCAAGCTCTTCGGCTCCTCCTCGGGGTCCGTAGGGATAGCCAAGGCAGTGGCCATATCCCGAACGAACTCCGAGAACCTGGTATCCTCCGGAGGGGATCTACTCTGGGGCTCAGACTGCGGCGAGTCCGATGGGACGCACAGAGCCTTCAAGATGTCGGGAGACTCCTCGCCCTCCGTCTCCCATGTGGACTCGTCCGAAAAGGAATCGGGGTCCGACCTCGCGGGGCCTGCGAGCACCCGCCCCGATGCCGATGGCACCGGCGTCGACGCCCTCGGTCCCGAACGGGAGGTCGAGGGAGACCGCGACCGAGGTCGACCTCGAGCCTTCATGGTTCATGGTCTCGAGTATCGGCTCGGTCTCCGGGGTCGACTTCGAGGTCGATGTCCCGGTGGTCGGGGCAGATGCACCAGACAGGCTGGCCATCAGTGCCCGCTGCTGGTCCATGAAGGCAGACAATCTGCTCTCCAAGGCTGTCAACCTGAGACTCAGCTCAGGAGACTCAGCAGCTCCCGACTCGGGCCCCGGCAGCGGCTCCCTGGGGGGAAAGTCCACGAGGACTACAGGACTTACGTGTCCAGCAGACTCCGGCTCCAGTCGAGGAACTTTGGACGGCTTCTCCTGTTCCACAGGCCCTGAGCGACGGTCGGGGGTCTGAGACCGAGTTCTTGAGGATCCCGGGACCTCTTCCAACGACGCCCTCACGAGCCGTTTCTTCCTCTTGCGTTCCCGGTCGGGGGACCCCCGTTCCGAGGAGCCACGACGGTGCTCGGGATCCGACTCCCAAGATGTCGAAGCCTCAGATGAGGTCCGGGCCCGGCCAGAGGCCGAGTCAGAAAAGAGCCTTTCTTTCTGGTGCTGTCAACTGCGCAGTGCCTTGGAAGACATCTTCCCACATGGTCCACACGTTTTAGAGTCGTGATCAGGACCGAGGCACCGGAGGCAGCAGTCGTGTGTGTCGGTGAGAGACATCAGTTTCTTACACCGATCACACTTCTTAAAACCACTGGAAGCCATCGGGGAAAAAAAAGAGTCCCCGCGAGGTCGAAGGACCGGCCTTCCAGGGAAAAGAAAAAAAGGGCGCGAACGTCAGCCACGAAGGGAAAAAACCGAAAAAAGAGATCGGGCTCGATACTGGTGTACCGAACCCGGCGGGAGGGGAACCGGCGTCGAACCAGAGACGAAAAAACAGCGAATTGCCAAAAAAGTCAAACAATTTTCCGGGATGACGAGGACTCACGTCTGGCAGGCTTCACGGAAAACGAGAGACTGAAGATAGATGGCACCTTTAGGCGGGAAGGGAACCGCGCATGCGTGCCTGCATTCCCAAAGGCTTTCATGGAAAGCTGGGGAAATGCTCCGCAAGGGCTCCATCGACGTCGATGTCACCCATATGTGAGGACTGACTTCCTGCTTGGTCCTGGAGAGTTGATTTAACTATTTACATAGGAATTTACATGGAACTGATTTAACTATTTACGTAGGAATTTACATAGCAGTGTATATATTCAACAGTAGACTTGTTCAAACTTTAACTTTATGTAGTTTCTGTGGTGTATCATGAGTGGTGGGGTTTCCATCCGTGCATTTTGGAGGAATACGTTTTATTTGTTTGAGTCACCATTGGTTATATTATGTACGTGGACTTCGAGGATGGTTTGTCTAACATTGGTTGGTTGAGTATCATAGTGAGACGTGAATAGATATGTTCTAAATTTTTTCGAAATAGTTTAATGTTGTTTTGTGCTTGAATATCGTCAGGGAGCTCATTCCAGAGTACTGGAGCTATATGTGAGAACGCTTTTTTATTAGTTAGTTTTGTGGCATTTCTGAAGTCTTTTGGATATGCCAGTTTGTGTTTACTCTGGCTTCTTTGACTTCTGTTTTAGGTTTCTGTGGAGATTAGAGTGTTGAGGTAGGTTGGGGCTATGTTATGGATTATTTTGAATGTGGTGAATAGTATTTTATGTGCAATACGGCTATTAATGGGAAGCCAATGGAGATCAAACAATATAGGTGTAATATGTTCTACTGATCTAATGTTTAAAATGGTGCGTGCTGCCACATTTTGTGCTAACTGCAGCCGTCTGAGTGTTTGTTTTGGTAGGCCCTCTAGGATGGTGTTCACGAAGTCAAAGTGTGGAGTGATAATTGATTGTATAACTGATTTGAAGTCTTGTTGATGGATTAGAGGCCGGAGTTGTTTTAAAGGTTTAAAGCTTATAATGTATTTTAGACACCATATTTTTGACGTGGGGTTCCATGCTTAGTGTCTGGTCTAGGGTGACACCTAAATATTTTACTGCTTTTTTTTTTATAGCTATGTTGGTATTCAGGAGTGATATTGGATTAGGTGGAATGAAATTGTTGTTTCTGGTGATGTAAAGTGCCTCTGTTTTGGAGACGCTGATGTAAAGATTGTGGTTTTTGAGCCACTGTGATTCTTCACTGAAGCACTCTAATAGTAATTTAATTGGGGAGTTCGGTATCACGAATGGAAGGTATAGCATAATGTCATCTGCGTATATGTGGTAGTATATGCACTGTTTCTTGAATATACTGTATGGCATATGGGCTGGAGGTATATGTTAAAAAGGAGGACAGATAATGCAGAGCCTTGTGGGAGCCCTTGTTCCTGTTTGAATTTTGTTGAGGATTCTTGACTGACTGACTGTGTTCTATCTTGGAGGTAAGAATTAAACCAATTTAGGACAGTGTCTTTGAGTCCAGCTTGTTGTAGGCGTTTGATCATCAAACAGTGGTTCACGCTGTCAAAAGCTGCAGTTATATCCAAAAATATAAGGATAAATGCTGTCATGAAGAAGACCCTTCTGAGCCTACGGAGTTGGTGAGAGAAGAGGATTCCGTGGCAGAAACTGACAGGCAGTCTGAGCACATGGCTCAGTGTTTTCAGAGAGAATGTAAACAAAGAGTCACGAGCTGGAAAGACACTCCCACGCTGTGACGTAGTCCCTAGTTCAGGAGATAATAATGAGATACACCTGTTTAAGGGAGAGGCACAGTTTAGCCCGGGGAAATAGGATGATTAAAAGTGGTCATTAGCTTGGACTAAAGGGGAGCAGAAAGAAGGAAGACGTCAAGAGGTAAGAACCAAGGGAGCCATAGTCCTAACGCCAGAAAGAAGCAGCACAGGACAGGTGATGTCTGGTAAAGGCAAGAAGGATAAGATATTTCCTGGAAGGCAGGCTTGGGAAAACTCACATGCTCCAGAGAGAGAAACCTGCTGGAATGACAATACTTGTACCTCTAAGGCTGAAGCTACGAGGCTGAGAGACAAACAAACACAAGCTGTGTTTGGGAATCAGTCTGACCTTGCAGAGCTGAGAATTCCTTTCCCTCCAAAGCCGAAAGGTAGGCTTCACAACTTACATAGATTTGAACCTAGTTATAAAGTATTTCCCTGCAGTTGCCAGAATGTAGCAGACTCTCTAAAAAGAAACTCCAGTATATACGGTAATTCACAGTCCTATCCTTTAGAGTGCTACCGAGAGAAGCCATGTGAGGATAGTGAAGACGTCTGTTTTAAAGTTCAGGATAGCAGCTCACTGACACACCCTGCTATTGCTGACGCTGAAGAAATGCAGATTGACTCTGATAGCAGTGAAATAGTGGATAACCAGATGGACTGCACGTTATGTTTTGCTGACCATGTTGAGTCTCTGTGCTGAACACTGGTTTGAGAAAGCTGGTGAAGCAACAGAAAGATTGGGGAACATTTTCTTTTGCTGAAGGAGGCTGTTATTGTCTGTTTGTACCGAGCACTGCACGCTGTGAGCCTGAAGCTGATAAGGCTAATTTACCTGAGTTCTTGTACATATCCCTCAAGCCAATTGTATGGCAGTTTGTCCTAAGTTATTTACCTGCACAGAATTCCGTTGGGAAGGGGAAAAATAAATTCTTGTCATTGCCTGAAACACTCGACTACAACTCTTCTGTTCTCAAAGGGTAAAAGAGACTACCATTCCCAGAGGGCCTTGCAGGACCAATGCAGGGTCACACTCTCTGAGTCAGGAATACAAAGGCAGACCAAGTCTCAGTGCCCTAGGCGTTGGGCTGGCCCCCGAGAGGGTGACAATGCTTGTTTAGTGTTGTCTATACCTCTTGACAGTTTGTCTATTAAAACCGTGAGCAGTGTTTCCACTCCGTGATATGGACAGAAGCCGTATTGATGCTCATCTAGTGGAGCTGATGCATCTATGTGTTCTTGAAGTTGCATTTGTACAACTTTTTCTGTTAGTTTGGTCAATCATGGTAAACTAGAAATTGGCCTGTATGAGTTGGGTGAGCTTTTATCTAGATTACTATTTTTCAGGATTGGTCGTATTTGTGCGTGTTTGAGTGAGGGTGATAGGTACCCAGTAGTGAGGGATAGATTAAGCATTGGTAGGATAAAATTTGAAAGTTCTGGTAGGGAGGATTTTAGCCATTGGACTGGGCATGGGTCTAGGTATGAGGTTGTGGTGTTTAGTTTTGCAACTACGTTCTTAAAGTAATCTTTTGTGATGTGGTGGAATTTAGACCAAGTGTCTATTCTGTTTGGTGGTGTTACCTCTTGTGCTGAGGGGGCTACAGCTTGCATTTTTACTTTGTTCATATAGTGGTATGCTAGGGTTTGAGGTGTAATCTCGTATTCTGTTATGTCTGAGCTATAGCTTTTGTTTGTTAGATTTTTGACTATGCTGAACAGCTCTTGGGGTTTGTTTAAGGATTTTTGAAGGATACTAGAGTAGTAGTCTCTTTGCGTTATCTAGGGCAGTCCTGTATTTGTTAAGGATGTTTACATAATTTGTTTGGTGTGTCAAAGCTTTTGTGCGATGCCACTTACGCTCTGCCTTTCTCAGCTCCGTCTTCATTGTTTTGAGTGTGGGTTGGAACCAGGGCACATTATTACTTTGTCTTGTTGGTCTTTTATGTGGATAGTTATTGATGGCTGCGTCTGATATTACCTTATTCCATGTTTCTACTGTTTTGTCAAGGTTAGTTGGTTCCAGTGTGAGTTGAGGTAGTATTTGATCAAGGAATTCCTCTTTATTGAATTTCTTGAATCTATTGTGGAAGATATATTGTGTGTGATTGTTTTAATGTAAATTTGCTATATTGAGAATGAATTTGATGAGATGGTGGTCGGACCATGGGACAGGGAGTTATCTCTAAAGACGATGGGTTGACTGTGTCGTGTAGGGTGTTCGAGAGGAAGACAATGTCTAGTGGGTTTCCTTTTACGTGGGTTTCACTTCTGATGATTTGGAGGTAGTGCATGTTTTTGATGTCGTTCCAGAATGAGTTTGTGGTGGTTTTGGGGAGGGATGGGAGGTTTAGGTCTCCCATTAGTATAACAGGACTTGTATCTGAAGATGAGCCCAGTAGTTCCGTTAAGGTGTCTATATTCTCATGGGTTTTGATGGGTGGTCTGCAGGCGAAGCAGATATAGAGGTGTTTGATTTTTAGTATGAGTGTGTCTCTGTTGGCGATGTTGTCAGAGGCTATAGGTTTTGATTTAAGGATCTCTTTTATGATTATTAGGACCCCACCTCCTCTTTTGCATGCTCTGTGGGTATGGAATATATCATATCCTGGTGCCTTGAGTTGGTTGATGAATACATTGTCTGTGTCAGAAAGTCATGTTTCTGTTATGCAAATGAGATCTAGGTTTTGGTCTTTAAGTAAGTCAGTGAATATTGGAAGTTTGTTTTTCATTGATCTTGCGTTTATTAGATAGCATTTTAGGTTGTTATTCTGGCTTGCCGCATGTTGTTGGGGCTTTGGGTTGTATGGAGTTAATTTTATATTGATTAGCCAGGAAGGGGGGGAGGTTGGTTTTCTGATTGTTCGATATGTTAGGGGTTGGGAATAACTGTATGTTCCTGTTTATTGTGTATAGTGTGTATGTGTATTGTGTGCCCCTTAGATCTCAATCTCCCTGGCGGAGGTAAGGCAGCAAAGAGCATCTTGAACTTCTTCACCAGAACTTGTTGAGATCTCAAAGATCCAGAAAAGGGCAAAAGCCACCGGTCCTCTTGGGAACCAAGTACCAGGAGTAGAACCCCTTGCCCTTGAGGTGGGGCAGAACTAGTTCCACCACCTTGATGGCTAGAAGCCCAGAGAACTTTCACAGGAGCAAGTCTTGGTGAAGCAGAGTCATTGAAAGTTCCCCCGGAAAGCACAGGGGCAGTTTCTGAACAAAATGGAGGAGGTAACTCTCCCCCACCACCTGGAGGACCCAGATGTCGGTGGTGATGCTGGACCATTGGTTGGCAAAGAACACCAGACACCCCTCCGTGTGCAGCGGGACTAGGCCTCCTGGGGGAGGAGAAGCTATGCCCAAGGAGCGAAAAGCCCCCACCAGGTTGCGGCTGGGATGCCACCTGGGATTTGGGGGCCTTGGACTTACTTGGGCCATGTCCCTGTCCCTTGGCTGCTGGCCCTATTGGGGAGCTAGGAAGACAGAGTACTGGGGGTAGTTTCTGTAAGCCTTCCTCTTCTTCGGGTAAAGGGGCTTTTTCTCCAAAGCCTTCCATTGGGAAGGGTCAGCAGTTTTCTTGGAGAGCCTGGTCCTGGTCAGGAACTCCGGACTCCAGCTCGGCAGCCTTGTCCATCATGGATTTGTCGAAGAGATTCTCCCCAAGGCATGGAACATCGACCAGCTTGTCCTGCACCCATTGCTCTAGTTCTGAGGACTGTAGCCAGACCTAGCAGCGGGCACTATTGCCCATCGCAGCTACTCTGGTCACTGACTCGAAGTAGTCATATGCTGCACGAGTGATGAATTTGGAGCACTCCTTGAACATCGAAGTCAGGGTCCGAAACCGCTAAAAAGGCTCTTCTGCCAGCCCAGCCGAGAACCCAGCAAGCTCACTCGCCATGTCTCACAAGTACATGCCAATATAGAGCTGGTAGGCTTGGATCCAGCCAACGAGCATCGAGCTCTAGTAGCACTTTGTCCACTATTGTTGCGATCAACCTCACCACGGCACCCAATGATCCCTGTCCAGCCAGTTGGATAAAAGAGCTACGATGCGACCTAAGCCACACGCTGTGTAAAATACTAAACCAATCATTATCATTGGGATCCTTCCCTCAGAGTCTCAAACACACATCAAACAGGCCATTGCTAAGAAACAGTAAACTTGACCCATCCAAAGTCAAATTCTACAGACCAATCTCAAGTATTCCTCTAGTGGAGGAGTTGAGGAGTGGCCTAGTGGTTGGGGCAAGGTACTTCAGGCCAGAAGGTCGGGGGTTCAAATCCCACTAGAGGACAGCAACCTTGGGCTGGAAGGACTGGGGTTTCTAGTCCCACAGGTGCTCCTTGTGGTCTTGGGCAAGCCACTTAACCCTCCATAGCCCATGTTCCCTGTAAAATAGTTATCTCCAAGTTATAAGGCCCTGTTCAGTGTAATCTCAGTTAATTCAATGTAAACCGCACTGATGCAGAATAGCGCGGTATATAAGAGAATGTAAATAAATAAAAATAAATAAAATAAATACTTGCCAAGATCATCGAAAAGATTGTCCAGCGTCAGATCCAACATGTCGACTCTGAAGCACCCCTCGACCCATCCCAACACGGATTCAGGGAAGCGCATGGCGCTGACACCATCCTAACGACCCTCTTCAACGACTTAATCACAGGACTTGACAATATACAACAAGGATTCGTTCTCATCTTCATGGACATTGCAGCCGCATTCGACTCAGTGAACCATGAGATACTGCTACAAAGGCTCCAAGAAAAAGGGATACAAGGCACTGCTCTACAATGGTGCAAATCTTACCTGACCAACAGATGGCAGCAAGTTAAGGCAAGTACCCTGACTTTGGAGCCTTTCCTTCAGAAACAGGGGGTGCCTCAAGGATCATCTTTATCCGCTCTGATGTTTAACATCTACATGCAACCTATCTGCACCCTCATCCGTTCCTTAAACGTGTAATGCCTTGCCTATGCAGATGACATCCTGCTATACATCCCATTCAGGACTGACCGGCCAGATTTTTCACCCATTACAAGATGCTTTGAAGTAGTTGCAGACTGGCTCCTCACCCAAAACCTACAAATTAATCACAGTAAAACTGATGTTCTCTTCATCACGAGAAATCAGAAGTTCACCCCACCTCCAGCTTTACAAATCAAAAATGCCAAACTTAAAACCAAAACCACAATTCGCTATCTAGGCATCACACTAGATCAGCGACTTGACATGATAGCACATGTGAAAAACTTCGCAAAAGCAGTATACCACAAGATTGGAACATTACGCCTTCTTCGACCCCTCCTTGACTTCACTGACTACCGGACTGTATTCCAAGCCCTTGTGATCCCACACTTGGATTTCGCCAATATCATCCTCCAGGGGCTGCCACAGTCAACCCTAAATCCACTCCGACTTGCCATGAACTCGGCTGCGAGAGTACTTGTAGGTGTGTCAAGGTCAGAACACATTACGCCTTTGATGAAAGAGCTCCACTGGCTACCCCTACAAGCTCGAATCCATTACAAGGCACTTGTCACGACATTCAAAGCACTGAAGAATCAGTCCCCCTCAGCCATCAGTAAGTTAATCAACAACATGCCTGACAACAGGAACAGAAGATCTGCTATGCGGAATGCATTAGAAATCCCTAAGATAATGACAAAATGCCTAAAAGCAACAGCCAATAGGGCTTTTTCTGTTTATGCACCCACAGCCTGGAATGCCCTCCCCTCGGAAATTCGAGCTATTACGAGCCTTGCCCCATTCAGAAAAGCGTTAAAATACCACCTATTCCAAAAACACTACCCAGAAAGCAACCCAGGGAAACACATGACAGGCCCTCTGAGCCCCCTCCCTAACTTCTCCAATACCTTAACCCAACGAGAGAATGGATAGGCAGCGGATCCCTTGCATGAACCCCTCCGTTGCCGTCAATTCTGCTAAATTGTGAATATTCTGTAAATTTGTAAAATGTGCTGTAAATAGTTTCTCACCCAAGTTTATTACCCTGTTCATTGTAAACAAAATGTGCTTTTGTTACATTGTACTATTGTTTCGGGTTCACTGTAAACCGCACTGATTTTAATAGCGCGGTTTATAAGAAATGTAAATAAAATAAATAAATAAATAAATAAAGATTGCGCAGGTCGAGGATAGGCCTTAGGCCCCCTGTCCTCTTTGGGGATGAGGAAGTATCTGGACTAGAAACCCTTGCCCCTGAGGTGGTGGGGCACCGGTTCCACCGTCTTGTTCTCTAGAAGACCTGCCAACTCCTTCAAAAGAAGGTCCGGGTGAAGGGGAGACCTGCGGGGCTCTCCCGGAAAATAAGAGGGAGGTGTCTGAACCAGATGGAGGAGATAACTCTCCCTGACTACCCTCAGTGCCCAGGAATTGATGGCAATAGCACCCATCTCCGGGTATAGAGGGCCAGGCATCCCCCTGTGGGCTGCTGACCTCCTTGGGGTATTGAGGCTATGCTCAAGGAGTCAAAAGCTCCCCCATGGCTGGGCTTGGGTTTTGGAGCTTTTTGCTTATGCGGCCCATGCCCATGTCCTTTGGCCTGCTGACTCTGTTGAAGAGCCGGGGAGACCTGAGAGGGTGGGGTTTTTTTCGGTAAGCAGCTCCCTTTCTCAGGTAAAAGGGCTTTTTACCCAAGCCCTTCCATTGGGGAGGGGCAGTGGTCTTCTTAGAGAGCCTGGTTCTAGTCATGAACTTGGTCTCCAGCTCGGCAGCCTTGTCGGTCATGGGTTTGCCAAAGAGGTTCTCCCCTTGGCATGGGACATCGACCAGTTTGTCCTGAACCCACTGCTCGAGATTGGATGACTGAAGCCAAGCTTGGCGGCATGCACCAATGCCTGCCACGGCTACGTGAGCCGCTGACTCAAACCTGTCATAGGCTGCTCGAGACAAATTTGGAGCACTCACAGACGGCCCTGGCCAGGCTCTTGAAGCACTGCAAGGGTTCCTTGGAGAGGCCAGCCGAGAATCCGGCGAGTTCCTTCGCCAGGTCTCAGGTACATGCCCATGTACAGCTGTTGGCCTGGATTAGGCAGAGGAGCATCAAGCCCTGGTAGTACTTTCTGCCGAGGGCCTCCAAGGTGCGGGCGCCTCCGTGCCAGGGGGCACTGAGGAGTGCGTCTTCTGGCTTTTCAGTTGACACATGGCCGACTCCACCTCCATGGAGTTATGCGGCAGTTGTGACTTCTGGAAGCCTGGGCTCTGGCGGGCCTGATACATCAAGTTGAGTCATCTGCTCACCATCAGTACCGAGGCCGGATTTTCCCACATGCGGAGCATGAGCCATTTCAGGATGGGAGGAATGGGTACTGTTAGTGACTCCCGCAGAGCGGCCTCATACTGGAGGATCTCTAACTCATCCGCCCGAGTGTCCTCCTCCGACTCGGTCGGGAATGCCAGGGCCTTGGACATGTCCTTAAAGTCCAAGAAGCCCTTGTCCTCAGGCGGGGATAGCCGCCGAGGTTCTGACATAGGGGAAATGGAAGGGACGTCGTGATGGCAACAGTTATCGGGGGGACTCCTTGTCCTCCATCTCGCACTCGGAGTAGTCTGTGTCAGACTCACCCGAGGGCTGCTCCGCGGGCCTCAAAGGCCCCAATGCTGCATGGCTGGCACCAGGTAGACTCGCCAGGGATGACCGTGGTCCCGACGAGTGGGACTTGGAACATGACCTCGGCCGAGGATCGCTTGGCCTCCGGGGACATCTTGGACGTCGATGACCTGGTAGTTGGGGGACAGATGAACCGGTCGAACCGGACAACTGCTAGTCCATGAAGGCAGACAAACTGTGCTTCAGGGCCGCCATTCTGGAAGCCACAGCCTTCGGTGCAGGCACCGAGGGATTTGGGCCCGACACCAGTTCCCCCAAAGGGGAATCCTTGACAAGGATGGTGTCTAGGGACCGAGGCCAATACACGGCCAGATCCAGGGTTGTTTCTTCTTTCTGGGCTCCCTCGAGGGAGACTGCCCTTTCTGAAGACCCATGACGAAGCTCGGGCTCAGAAAGCTCTGCCAGAGGTGTCGAGGCCTCAGACGAGGCCTTGGCTTTGAGAGGTACCGGGGACTCGGGGAAAAACTTATCGCGCTGCTGCTAGCGGCTTTTGAGGGCCTTGCTGGACATCCTCTTGCAGAGACCGCAGGCCGCCGGGTCATGGTCTGGCCCGAGGCAACAGAGATAGCAGTCGTGTATGTCAGTCAAAGGAAATGATTTTAGAGCAGTGATCACACTTCTTAAAACCACTGGTAGCCATGGGGGAAAAAAAGCACTCCTGCGAGGTTGAAGACCCTCTGGGCTGCCAGCGGGAGAAAAAAAGAACGAAGGCATCAGAAAAGAAAAAGGAACAAATACTACAAAAATTTGAACCGAACCAGACACCGAGGCCGGTAGGCGGGAAGAGTACTGGTGCAATACTGGAGGCGAGTTGGAAACTCGAAGAACAAAATAATCAACTTTTTCCGAGGACAAGCCAAAAGACGTCTGAAGGGCTCTGCGGAAAAAAGGAGACTGAGCAAGATGGCACCCTTGGGCGGGAAGGGGACCACACATGCGTGGCGGCATGTCCCAAAGGCTTTCTTTGAAAGCTGGGGGGATGCTTCAGCGAGGACTCCGTCAGGGTCGATGTCACCCATATGTGAGGGCCGACTTCCTACTTGTTCCCGGAGAATATATGAAGTACACGCAGACATATATAATTATATGCCTAGTAGTCTCTTGGCCAAAAAGTGTGATACTTTTGAATTTTATAAATTTATTGCATAATACTTAGCAGCAACAGGATCAGGTGAGGGAAGCATGGAAATGGTGGAGGGAGGATTAAAGGGAGGAGGGGTGCTAGGGATATCCCTGTTTTTACAGTTTATTGGCAATCTCGACATTGCAACTGGAATAGGGCAAACTCACTTTCAATACTGAAGGGAGAAAGGGTGTTGGAAGCTAGTGCACCTGTTGCAGTTGCATGGGGAATTCCCCTCATTCGATCAAGTCAGCAGAGCCATAGAATCATCCCTAATGCAGATGACAAAATTTGATGTTGGGTTGGGTCACTGGTATGATTGTCAATTTTCACTATGATATGTGCAGATATATCAGCATTGCCATTGAGAATTTGAGATCTGGAATATCTAAGTATATTTATCCATTTCAATTGGATTTCCATGAACTGTGGTTTTTGCAACTAAAATTTACACATAACTGGGACCAATGATTAAAATGATTTTCTCCCTGATGGTCTTAAATCACAGAATGGGTATTTTCCAGAAAAGATCAAACTAACCAATCCAATTAGACCTGAAGTTGCTTAGGATACACAGTAAATCTATTTCCACATTTTATTTCATGCAGCATTTTATGTAAGTTTTTCTTATAATCCGGCTAAACATTTGTATAGTATTGAATATAAATAATTAGCAAAAAATAAATGGGGAAAAAAATCTGTGAGACCAGTTTTCATTTAACAATGAAAAAAAAAAGGTTTGCTTTCCCCTAATACCAACACCACCTTTTTACAAGACATTATTAGGTCCATTTTTAGTAGCAGAGAGACCGTATAAAGTTAAATGGATAACTTATCCATTTAACTTTATACACAATTTCAGCGACCTTACCCATTCATGTCAGCATCTGCTGTCGCTGAAGTGCTTTTAAATATTGGCCTTCAGCTAACACACTGATGTGCTAACTAAACACTAATGGTACTGTAGTATCTATAGCAGAGGGGATTATGTTTTCTTGAGGATTGGGTGTATAAACTTATTTTATCCTAAACTAAGATTAGAGGGGAGGAGCAGCCTAGTGGTTTGAGCACTGACTTGGTACTCAAGAGACCAGGGTTTGATTCCCACTAGCACTCCTTGTAGCCTTGGGCAAGTCACTTAACCCTTCACTGCCTCGGAAGAAAGGCCTGGCAATCTATTTCCGGTCACACTACCATGAAAACTCAGGGGCTGCTGGGTCGCCATGAGTCAGCACTGACTCGATGGCACATTGCATGCATGCAAACTAAGATTAATCCTTTACAGCTCTCCTCACCACATCCTACTACCACCCAAGAATACTCAAACCCTTCTCCCATCCTGTGAAATGAGAGCGAGCACCGACGCCCATCATGTTCAGAAGTTATTTCTAATCACTAAACCTGTGGTGACTACTGTTTTGAAAACAAATGGATCTGGATCATAGATGGGTGGAGTGCAATGCTTCCATAAATACATTCAGCTAGTGGGAAAATTTTCCATCTAGCTGAAAGATGTAGGCTGCCATAACTTGATTGTTTTACACATTATGATCAAATACAAGTTTTAGAAAGATATATCCAGGTCTAATAAAAAAAGCAGCAGAATTCTTACATCTAGTTAAGTGTACTTGATTTCTTCATTAATCCTTTTTAAAATTTCTACCAGGAATTGTTATGGTTAGTAATCAAATCTAACTTTCAAATGCCACCAAGTCAGAATTTCAAAGTATGTATCAGTTTCTTTCTGAAAATAAAACATACACCTATTGTGACGGCGCAGGCAAGAAAGAGCATAAGAGAGAGGAGAGAAATCCAGGGATTTTCCCAGTGAAAGACAGAGAAACCAGAAGTTCAGGGGTTAAAACTTCTGAATCTGAAAAAACTCCACACAGAAAGCTGGTAGGCAAGGGACACGCCCTAGTTCCCTAGTAACCAAGCCCGTGCACGAGGGAGTGCAAGGGGTGGAGTCAGCAGGCAGTGAGAGAAAAGCGAGGTTACTTACCTGTAACGGGGGTTCTCCGTGGACAGCAGGATAAGTCAGCCACAGTTGGTGACGTCCTCCGGGCGGCGCCAATTTCGGAAGTGCTCTCAAGCTCAGGACTGAGCGTGCCCAGGTAGCCCACCTCCTGGTCCCGCCCCTAGCCTGGCCAGTTGTTTTCCCAGCTTGATAACCCGGCTAGGGAGCGGATCTTCAGGCAGACCTCCTCCAGGGGAGGTGGGCGGGATGTGTGGCTGACTTATCCTGCTGTCCACGGAGAACCCCCGTTACAGGTAAGTAACCTCGCTTTCTCCATGGACTGCAGGATTGCGTCAGCCACAGTTGGTGACTCCCGAGCAGTGCGCAGCGCGCTGGGGTGGAGGAGGGAGGCCTGAAAGAAAGCTAGAATGCTACCAAGTTAAGGTCAAATTTCTTTACTGGAACAATGACAAACATAGGTTCCCAGAACCATGGTAGCAGCAAGAAGTAGTCAATATGCGAGAACAGTACAGTCGCTAGAGAACAGTGCAGTCAGTGTAAACAACAGTGCAAACAGTGCAACAAAGGAACAAACAATCGTGCAAACAGTGCAATAAGCTAGTGCAAGAACAATAATGTATAACATTGCAATCAACCGTGTGCAAATCAGAGGGTGCCTAGAGTCAGGTGCCATAGGCCAGTCCTCAGGGCTTGGGCTGAGGTGGCTGGAGAGCGGAGGATAGGACGGCGTTGCCGACCGCGCAGCTCTCCTGGGACTGGAGGTCTAGGCAATAGTGTTTCTGGAACGTGTGAGGCGAGGACCACGTGGCTGCTTTGCAGATGTCAGTTAGGGGAACTGAACGTAGGTTGGCTATGGAGGTGGCCAATGCTCGCAGCTGATGAGGCCCCACTCTGGTCTGCGGCTGATTTCCATCTGGGTCGAGGCAGTAGGAGACGCAGGAAGCGACCCAATGGGATAGGGTCCTCTTTGTGACCGGTTGCCCAGGCTTGTGCGGGTCAAAGGAGATGAACAGCTGCTCGCCTTTCCGGGCGACGCGTGTTCTGTCTAGGTAGATCCGTAAGGCGCGGAGGCAGTCCAAGGTATGTAGGCGCCGTTCCTCCTCTGAGTGGTGTGGCTCCGGAACGAAGGAGGGCAGCTCGATGGACTGATTGACATGGAACGCTGAGGGCACCTTTGGCACAAATCTCGGATTGGTCCTCAGGGTGGCGCGGTCCAAGTGGAGCTGAGTGTATGGAGGGTGCGCGACCAAAGCCTGGAGTTCGCTGATCCTCCTGGCAGAGGTGATGGCCACCAGGAATAGTGTTTTCCAGGTGACGTATTTTATGTCCGCAGTCTGCAGTGGTTCGAAGGGGGCCTGAGTAAGCCGGTGGAGGACTGCGCCGAGGTCCCATGAAGGAGCCGGGGCTCTCACAGGAGGCCGAAGGTTCGACAGCCCTTTCATGAAGCGCGCCGTGAGGGGAAGCGTCGCTAGGGAGTCGGCTCCCTCGACGGGAGCATGGAGAGCCGCAATGGCGGAAAGGTGCACTCGGATGGATTGTGTCTGGAGGCCGAGATCGGCAAGGGAGCTGAGGTACTGTAAGATGCGGCTGACTGGGCAGGTGGACGGGTCAAGGCCTCGCGCCGCACACCAGAGGCTGAATCGCTTCCATTTGAGGCCATAAGACTTTCTAGTGGAGGGCCTCCGGGCTGCTAGGACTACGTCTTGCACCTCAGCGGGGAGCTGGAGGGAGGCCAGCTTCATCCGCTCAACTTCCATGCAGTGAGCGACAGGGCTTTGAGGTTGGGGTGTCTGGTGCGTCCTGCATTCTGTGTTAGAAGGTCCGGGTACAGTGGTAGGCGAATCGGTCCTTCTTGCGCCAGCCGTCTCAGGAGTGTGAACCACATTTGCCGAGGCCAGTGAGGCGCTACGAGGATGACCTGTGCTTTGTCCTGGATGATGCGTTGCAGTGTCGCTGGGATGAGGGGGGGTCGGAGGGAAGGCATACACCAGAGACCACTCCCCCCAGCACACGTCGAATGCATCCCCTGAGAGTCTCTTGCTGGATGGGTGTCTCGAGCAGAATTGGGTGCATTTGGCATTCTCCTCGGAGGCGAAGAGGTCGACCTCCGGGACTCCCCACCTTACGAAGAGAGTGTTGGCAACCTCTGGAAGGAGAGTCCATTCGTGAGGCTGTAGCTGTCTGCTTAGTTTGTCCACCAGGACGTTCATTACTCCGGGAAGATAGGAGGCGCGTAGCCAGCACCTGTTCTTCAGGGCTAGCGTCCAGATTGCTAGTGCCTCCTTGCAAAGGAGGCGAGAGCCTGTGCCCCCCTGTTTGTTGATGTAAAACATAGCCGATTGGTTGTCCGTCTGGATGAGGATGGAAGTGTCCCGTAGGAGCGGCAGGAAGGTCTGGAGGGCGTATTTGATGGCTCTTAGTTCCAGAAAGTTGATGTGCAGCATCCGCTCGTTCTGTGACCATGCTCCTTGAGTGCTGAGCTGGCCGAAATGGGCTCCCCATCCGGAGCAGGAGGCGTCCGTGGTGAGGGTTGCCTGGTACTGGGGCTGGTGGATGGGCTTGCCCATGGAGAGGTTCGCTGGTAAGGTCCACCAGTGGAGTTGTGACCTGACTGGGGAGGTCATGGGGATTTTGGTAGCCAGCGATTGTGAGTGTTGGCACCAGTGAGACCGCAGATGCCATTGCAGTATGCGCATCTGCATTCTTGTCGTCGGGATTACCGAGGTTGTGGCTGCCATGTGTCCCAGTAGGCGTAATAGTGATCGAGCCGATGGGTTTGTTGCAGCCGCTATTTTGGCAGATAGAGAGCTGATGGTCAGCAGTCTCTGATGTGGAAGGTACGCTTTCGAGGATTGAGTGTCGATGACCGCTCCAATAAACTCCATCCGTTGAGCAGGACGAAGTTGTGATTTCTTGAAGTTGATGACAAATCCCAGGGAGGATATCAAGGAGATGGTTGTGTGGAGGGATGTTATCAGCTCCCGATGAGAGGGGGCTGAGATGAGCCAGTTGTCCAGGTATGGGTACACCGCGATGTCCTGTCTGCGGAGGTGGGCTGCTGCCACTGCGACGCACTTCGTGAATACTCGTGGAGCCGGGGACAGCCCGAAGGGGAGTACCCTGTACTGGTAGTGCTGCCCCAGCACCTGGAATCGGAGGAACTTCCTGTGCTTTTTGTGGATGCTGACATGTGTATAAGCATCCTGCAGATCCAGGGATGCGAGCCAATCTCCTGCCTGAATCAGAGGGAGGATGGAATTGAGAGAGTACATTCTGAACTTCTCCTTGGTGATAAATTTGTTCAGTTTGCGCAGGTCCAAGATGGGGCGTACGCCGTCCAATTTCTTGGGAATGAGGAAATATCTTGAGTAAAAGCCGGTATTGATCTCGGATGGTGGAACTGGTTCTATCGCATTGGAGGACAGTAAGCGTATCAGCTCCATTGTTATGGCTTTCTGCAGGTGCGGAGGCGTCCTGGTGATGGGTCTGCTGCGCTGGAAGGGTGGAGTTGAAAAACGTATGCGGTATCCTTTGTGGATGATCCGTAGGACCCAGGAGTCCGAGGTGATCCTCTCCCATTCCGGGAGGAAGAAGGAGAGGCGCCCCCCGATTTGGGAGGGGGGTCGGCCATAATTGTCAAAAAGAAGGACCGCCTTTGGTGGTCTGCGTGTTGCCGGTCTTCTTTTGCTTGCGTTCTCTTTGGAACTGGCGCTGGTGAGAGGGTCCTTGGTAGGAGTTAGACTTGTACCTGGAGCCCTGCCACTTCTTGTTGGAAGAATATTTCCTATTGTAGTTGTAATAGGGTTTCCGCTGGTAAGTGTTCTTTTGGGTGCGGCCGTAGCGCTCAAACCCGTCCTCTGCCAGGGCTTGCAGGGTATTGCAGTCCTCCTTCATGTTATTTACCGCATCCGAGACTTTTTCTCCGAAGAGAGATTCGCCCCCGCAGGGTGCGTCGGCAATCTTGTCGTGAGAGTCCTGCCGCAGTCCGGAAGCCCTGAGCCATGCCCATCTCCTTGCGGATATTGCTGTGCCCGCTGTACGTACGGACGTGTCGAAGGCGTCGAAGGCTGTGCTGGCCAGGTGCTTGTTGCATTCTGTCATGTCACTGAGTGCGGAGGCGAAGGAGGCCTGCGACTCCTTGGGTAGAGAGGATATTCGCTACGCAGGTGTCCTGGAAGAGGACCTGTTGAAATTGGTGTGCGGAGATTCTAGCGCCGAGCATGGCGCCTTGAAACACCTTTTTCCCGATGTCGTCGAGCAGCTTGTGATCTCGCCCGGGAGGGTGGTTGGTGTGTGTACGCGAAGACTTGGCTTTCTTAAGAGCTGAGGCTACTACAATGGATTGATGAGGCAGTTGCGCTTTCTCGAATCCTGGTGAAGGCTGAATAAGGTACTTCGAGTCTAGCCTCCTGGAGGTTGCGCGCCCTGATGCAGGTGTGAGCCAAAGTCTCGAGTGTGTCTCTTTCAGTTTGCGGTGCAAAGGCAAGGCAAAGGGCGTTTTTGTAGTAGTGAGGTATTTGAGTACCTCAGGTTCTACCTCCTCCGATGTGTTCGGGGCTGCAAAGCCCAATGTTGTTGATAATTTGCTGAGGAAATTGGGATAGGTGAGATCCCCTGGAGGAGGTTGGCGCTCATCAGGCTCGGGGGACTGCCTGGCCGCCGAGGATGTTTGGTCCGAGGCAGCTGACCCTATGACTGCCACTTCCTCCTCTGGTTCCTCCGCAGAGCTGTCTGAGGAGAGGTCTGCATGAGGAGTAGCTGAAGCCTTAGCTTGTGGGGGGTTCACCGTTTGTGGGGGGTTCCCCAAGGATAAGGAGGTTGCAGAGGGAGCAGCCGGAGGGGGTGCCGTTTGCTGCACCAGCTGGGTCAGTAGTTGGAGGATAGCGGCAGAGGTAGCAGAGTTGGAGGAGACAGATGCGCTTCTGTGGGAGCGTGATCGGCGCCTGGAAGAGTGTCTCGAGGGAGAGGCAGAGTGCCTGTGATCCGAGCTGGAGCTGCTGGAGTCGGAAGAGGAGTGCACACGTCTGTGCTTCTTCTTGTTCTTGCGTGTGCCCCGAGAGCTAGCGCGGAGGGGAGCATTCGAGTCCCTGGACCGTGACCGCTTGCGTTTTGGAGCCTTCCGGGATCGTTGTGCCTCAGCCGCGTTGATTTCTTTGTCGGGCAGGCATCCTGAGGTCGAGGCCCGATGACGCGGAGCTCCCTGCGTCGAAGGAAGATGACGTCCGTGGGCAGGGCTAGCCGCGGCAAGCAGAGGAGTGCCCAGCGTCGGAGGGAGATGACGCGAGGGGGCGGGACTAGCGGCAGCGGAGGCCAGGAGGGATCCCAGCGAAGAAGGAAGCAGGGACTCACCGACGCCATCTTTGCTGGCCGCGTGGGAAGCCGCGTGTCCGGTTGAAGCGCAGTCAGCATGGGAAGTAGAGGGCATCTGTTGAGTGCAGTCGGCAGAGGACGTAGAAGGCATCGGGTCTTCCTGAGCAGTGGCCGTGGCAGGCAATACCAGGGTACCGACGGTCAGGCCGGGGATGGAGGCCCTAAGGGGCACATCCTGGGCCATGCAGACAGCGGCTGTGCTGGGCATAGCAGGGAGGCCAGCTGGAGCCGCGTTGCTCACGGCGGTGAGAGAGTCCTGCTGCAGATGAATGGCGGCTTTCCTGGACATCTTGATGCAAGGGGGACAGCATACTGGATTGTGAGAAGGTCCCAAGCAGCGTGGGCACAAGTCGTGCAGATCAGAAGGTATAATCCTTTTACCGCAGGAGCATTTTCTTGATCCCTGTTTGGGCATTGCGGTGAGTTTGAATGCTGAATCTTGTATAAAAGTAGGAGTGAGAGCAGATCCGTCTTGATGGCAAGGCGGAAGAATTAGAACTGGCCAGGCTAGGGGCGGGACCAGGAGGTGGGCTACCTGGGCACGCTCAGTCCTGAGCTTGAGAGCACTTCCGAAATTGGCGCCGCCCGGAGGACGTCACCAACTGTGGCTGACGCAATCCTGCAGTCCATGGAGAACTGCAGGTATAAACACCGGAACTTTGAACAGAGAAAGGAGGAAGCCGGGGAGAAGCAAGAGGAAGCCGGGGAGAAGTCAGGAAGTTCTGAAAGCTCAGGACGTGCAGGAGTTCAGAGAGGAATCCCAAGCAGAAGGGAAGAAGCTTGTGGAAATATCTGGAGAGCCCAGCAGAGAGGTCCTCAAACTGCCAAGCCTAGAAGTGCCCGAGAGGGAGGTGCTCAGAGAGCAGAACGGAGGTACACTGCAAGGAAAGGCAACCTTAAGGGAAGGTGCTTTAGGAGACCAGTTTCCACTGACGCTGAATCCTCTACTGAAAGAGAAAGGAGAGACAGAAGTTCCAGTCCTGAAACCAGCCCTAAGGTAATTGGGTCAGAGAATTCCAGGAAGGGAAGAAACTCTGAGAACCCAAGGATATTACCAAAGAGAGGCACTCCAAGGGTGAAAGAAACCTTACCTGAGTTTCCAAGCAGAAAGGCAAAACCAGCCAAGGGTTTTAAAGCTGGCCAGGGAGAGTTCACAGACCATGTGAGTAATCCACAACGTTTCCTGGAAGATTTTACAGAGATTGAGCCAACAGCTGCAAGGACAGCCAGGTGCTTATCTCCACAAAATAAGGTGAGCGTGGCTAAGACTTTTAACCATTCTAAGAGTAAGGAATTGTATGAGAGAAAAGGCATTACCCAGAAGAAGAGAGATATTGCCTTAAAGAAGGTTCTTAGATTGTTAGACCGTTTGCAGCCAGAGATAGCTGGTTTTAAACATGAGGCTGTTCTAACAGAGTCTGAACCTGAGACCATGGATTTTGAAAGTGCTATAAACCAAGAGCTTAGTTCTGAGACAAAAATGGAATGTCTGCCTGTTTCATTATAGTAACTAAAGAGGGTTTTTGAAAGCATTAAACTAGCAGCCGTGTTCAAAGGCTGAGCCGAGGGGCCTATGCAAATTAGGTTGGCTAGAAAGCCTGAGAAGCTTAACCCTTAATGTGAAAGGCTGCACACAAAGTATATTGAGTCTGCTAGAAGGGCAGATAAAGAAACCTGGTTTGAGAAAGAAAAAGAAAACCTTGTGCAGAGAAAGTTTGGCACTGCTGTTTTGCTGAAGAGACTGCAAATGTTTTAAAACCATTTTTGGAAAGGAGGTTTTTATTTCCAACCTTATTTCAATGTATGAAGAAATACTTTGTTTGAGTTCAGTAACAAGCTGCATTTGGAAGCTGTTTATTTTGTTACCTGTTTTTCTGGAAATTACCCGCCTTTGTGTTGAATATTTGGGACTGTGTGTAAAGGTTCCTTTTGGCCTTGTGGAGAATAAAATCCTGCGTGCCTATATTACTGCTCGGCTGAAGTTATTTTGCCCATATCACAACTACACCCATAGGCACTCTTATAAATAAGAGACTCTCACCACGTCATATACCTAGGCAACCGCCTAGGGCCCACGAAGTCGTGACACTATACAACTTTTTCAAAAACAATGTCTGTTCTGCCTTCATTCTACTTACTGTTGTGAGGCTATAGCAGATAACATATGACTCAATTTTAAATATTTGGCAACTTACTTCCTAACTTCAAAAATAATTTTAATACAGAGGAAGGGAATACACAAGAATTTGCTGTCAGATGAATTAAGAGTGGCAATGCAGGGCCTAAGTTCAACTGTGCCGAGTCTCTCTGGATACTCCATACATTTAATGCAATGTGAAAAGGCAATGCATTCTTTGCTACAGAAAGACAGACAGTATGGGTTCAGCTCTGAACTGGGTATCTATAAAAATGATTTACTGCTGAGAACATAAAACTTCCCAACATGTCCTGCTTCTAGTGATAGTCAATTGAGAAAAAGATTTCATCCTGCATTAGGAAACAGATACATACAAGGCGCATCCAGTGGAAGGGGAAATTAACAACTGAGGGCTCTGCCCTAGGATCAGAAGTTATCTAGATCAACTAATACAAAAGCATGTTACAGGGTGGCAGCATATACACAAATTTAGAGAAAAGGTGCTGTTCAGACGGAGTAGTGTTAACAGTTAAGAACATAAGAACATAAACTATGCCATACTGGATCAGACCAAGGTCCATTAAGCCCAGCATCCTGTTTCCAATAGTGGGCAATCCAGGTCCCAAGTACCTAGCAGGTTCACAAAATGACACAGGTTCCACAATGCTTGTATTGGGGCAAGCAGTGGATTTCCCAGGTTCTCTTTAATAGTTTATGGACCTTTCCTCCAGGAACTTGTCCAAACCTTTTTTAAACCCAGTTACACTAACAACTTTTACTACATCCTCCTGTAACAAATTCCAGAGTTTGATTACGTGTTGAATGAAAATAATATTTTCCCTTATTAGTCTTAAATGGGTTACATTGTAGCTTCATTGTGCGTCCCCTAGTCTTTCTACTTTTTGATGGTGTAACCAATCTAGGTTTACCCGTTCCACTCCAGTCATTAATTTATAGACCTCTATCATATCTCCCCCTCAGCTGTCTCTTTTCCAGGTTTACCCGTTCCACTCCAGTCATTAATTTATAGACCTCTATCATATCTCCCCTCAGCTGTCTGTTTTCCAGGTTGAAGAGCCCTAACCTTTTAAGCCTCTCTTCATAGGGGTATCCTTCCAACCCTTTTATTATTTTGGTGGCTCTTCTCTATACCTTTTCTAATAATGCTATATCCTTTTCAAGATAGTGACCAGAATTGCACACAATATTCAAGGTGCAGTCGCACCATGGAACGATACAGAAGCATTACAATATCCTTTGTTTTATTCTCCATTCCTTTCCTTATGATTCCTAGCATTCTATTTGCCTTCTTGGCCAACGTTGCACACTGGGCACAGGGATTCAACGTGTTATCCACGATTATGCCTAAATCTTTTTCCTGGGTGGTGGTTCTTAATGTGGAACTTTGCATCATGTAACCACAGTTTAGGTTACATAACTTTGTATTTGTCCACATTTAATTTCATGTGCCATTTGAATATCCAATCTTCCAATTTATCAAAGTCCTCTTGCAATTTTTCACAAACCTTTTGATTTTAAGAACTTTGAATAATTTTGTATCATCTGCAAATTTGATAAGCTCACTCATTTATTCCCATTTCCAGGTCATTTACGAATATGTTAAAATGCCACAGACCCAGCACAAATCCCTGGGGTACTCTACTATTTACCTTTCTCCATTGGGAAAATTGGCCATTTAGCCGTACCCTCTGCTTTCTATCTTTTAACCAGTTCATGATCCACAATACTACACTGCCTCCTATCACATGACTCTTTAATTTCACCAAAAGTCTCATGAGGGAACTTGTCAAAGCCTTTCTGAAAATCCAGGTACACTATATTGACTGACTACCTGTTTATTCTCACCTTGAGAAAATTATAACAGATTAGTAAGACAAGATTTACCTTGGCTAAAACATGCTGACTTTCTCCCATTAAACCATGACTATCTACATGTTCAGTAATTTTGTTCTTTATAATGGTTTCTAACATTTTGTCTGGTAAAGACGTCAGGCTCACCCTGTAGTTTCCCAGATCACCCCTGGAACCATTTTTAAAAATTGGTATCACACTGGCCATTTGTCACTCTTCAGGTATTACAGATGATTTTAATGATAGTTCACAGATTACTAGTAGTAGGTCTGCAATCTCATATTTTAGCTCTCCAGTGACAGCAGGAATCAGTCCTCACATATAGCACAGTTACTTACCTGTAACAGGTGATCTCTGGGTACAGCAGGAATATGTCTTCACATATGGGTATCGTCGGTACCGACGGAGCCTGCACGGGAACGCTCCCCAGCATCCTGAAAGAAAGCTTTTGGGAGCATCCCACAGCGCCTGCACGCTGCCTTCCCGCCTTTCCTAACTACCTCTCTCCAGTTCGAGTTTTAAAGCTGAGACAAAGAGAGAGAGAGGAAAGGAAAGATAGAGAGATACAACTCCTAGGGGAGGTGGGTGGGTTGTGAAGACTTATTCCTGCTGTTCCCAGAGATCACCTGTTACAGGTAAGTAACTGTGCTATCTCCAGGAACAAGCAGGAATGAGTCTTCACATATGGGGACTCCCCAGCTAGAGATGCCTGGGAGATCACCCAGATTGTGAGTCCCTGGGAAGGGCTCTACCTCTACCCATGAATCTCAGGCATCCAGTTCAGGGATGGAGGGTAGGAGTTGATGAGGTATGGAACAGGTGTTTGAGAACAGCCTGACCAAACAAGGCATCCCGGCGGGAGTCCTTGTCCAAGCAGTAATGGGCTGTGAAGGTATGAACCGATGCCCAAGTAGCCGCTCGACAGATTTGGTCGATGGACAGAGTTTAGATGAGCCATAGAGGTTGCCATGGCCCTCACATTGTGAGCTGTGACATGGCCCTCCAGAGAAAGGTTCTTACATTGGTAGGCGAAGGAAATACACAGCTAGGAAAGTCTTCATACCTGCCTGAGAAGCTAGTTGAACTAGTCGAGCGCAGCGGACCTGTGGTAGAAAAGGCCTTGACTGCTGTGTGTCTAGGAGATCCCCTATGAATTCTAGGGTTTGAGAAGGGGTGAGTTGGGATTTTGGAATATTTATTACAAATACCAAGTGTTGAATAACCTGCATTGTGCGGGAGAGAGCAGAGCTGGCCTCTAGAGCTGTCGTTGCTCGGATGAGCCAGTCGTCTAAGGAAGGGAAGACAAATATCCCTCGAGATCTTAGGAGTGCAGCCACTACTGCCATGCATTTTGTAAAGAATCTTAGGGCAGAAGCCAGGCCAAAGGGTAGTACCCTGTACTGGTAATGCCTTCCTTGAAAGAGGAATCGAAGAAATCTATTGTGTTCTGCGTGAATAAGGATATGTGTATACGCATCCTTTATTTATTTAACCAGTTTTGTATACCATTTTATCCTTCAATCAAAGTGGTTGGCAATACAATGGGTCTACATTAAACGAGAGGGGAGGGGTGACGAGACGTACATATAGACTTCAGTCAATTGGTTCTTATTCTCCTCTATGTATGTCAATGGGGCATAAGTATCCTACTTTACATGTAAAAAATGTTCTTTGAACAGGAGAGTTTTGAGTGATTTGCGGAAGTCCTTGATGTCGTTTAGGGCTCTTAGTTCATCCGGGAGGGAGTTCCAAACAGCTGGCGCCGAGAAAGAAAAAGCTCTGTTGGAGGTAGTTTGCTTTGACTTCTTGTATTCGGTGGGTGTGCGGAGTCTGTTGATGCTGTTGGCTCGTCTAGGTCTGCTGGTTGTGTCTCTGATCAATGTGTTGTGCAGGACATTTGCTGAGCATTGATGTATGATTTTGATTTAAAACTAGAGAACAAAGTCAGTCCTGACTCTGGAGGTAAAGTGTCCCGAGAGATCATCTTGCATTTCTCTTGAAGCAGATACTTGTTTAATTCTCTGAGGTCCAGAATGGGCCTGTATCCTCCTGTCTTCTTTGGGATAAGGAAGTAGGGGGAGTATAAGCCCAGGCCCTGCTGAGAGAGTGACACCTCCTCTCTCACCCTGAGCGAGAAGGGTGATAGTCTCCTGACACAAGAGAGCGGTGAGAGGAGGCCGAGAGTTGAACTCTTGGAGTAGAAGGAGGGGGCATATTTTGGAAGTGAAGTTTGTACCCCTCTGCCACTATGGAGAGAGTCCAATGCTCTGATGTTATCTGGTGTCACCTTTGGGCAAATAACAGTCTGCCTGGAATGTTGACTGGCTCTGGAATTTCCAGAGGTAGGAGAGCTAAGTTCTCTAGAAAGGAGTCAAAGACCTTGTGGAGGCTGGGTCTGTTGAGCTGGCTGAGCTCTGGGGGCCTGAGCCTTCCTTTGCTGCTTCGGCTGTTGCTGTCCCTTCTGGGAAGCATGGACTGGACAGTGCATGGCATGGGTATAAGGATAAAACTTCTTTTCCTTGTTGAAAAAGGGCTTCTTTATAGCCTTTTTCTTAGCTGGGTTGGCAGTGGTTCTAGAAAGCCTATTGAGAGTGGTATTCTTGGACTCTAGCTGAGAAGCCTTGTCCTGCCAATCCTTGCCAAAGAGGTTTTCCCCTGTGCAAGGAATATTCCCCAGGTTATCTTGCACCCACTGTTCAAGATCAAATGCTTTTAACCAAGCAATCTGACGCGCACCAATGCAGATAGCAGAAGTCCTGCTAATACACAAAACAATCAAAGGTTGCCTTGTTCATGAATTTGGAAACATTCTGGGCATGTTTGACAAGTGTCAGGTAATCAGCCCTCTTGTCATCCGGGAGAAGAGGAGCTATTAGTTCTAAATCTTTAGCCATCTCTCGAAGGAACATAACCATGTAGACTATGCATGAACTTATTCTGGCCGATAAAATAGAGGCCTGAAAACATCGACGATGGAAGGCACAGAGAATTCTCACCTCACGGCCGGGAGGATTAGATGAATGTGTTTTGGCACTTTTGATTTGACGTATTGCCGATTCCACTACCATGGAGTGGTGTGGTAACTGCATCTTCTGAAAACCGGGACAGTGCAGTACCCGGTACATGGTATTGAGTCTCTAAGAATGTGGAGAGACAGTTAAGAGTGTTTTCCACATCCTAAGCATGAGGTCATTCAATATCCGGTGAATGGGTAAGGTAGCAGCCTCCTTAGGGGCTGCTGGATACTGAAGAATTTCAAGCTCTTCAGCTCTCGGTTCTTTCTTGGAGGTCACTGTAATGGAGAGGCCCTGAGCCACATCCTGTATAAGGTCTTGAAAAGACATGTCCTCCAGAGGAGACATACGGCGTTGTGGGGAAGAAGGATCTTCTGGAAGAGCCTCCCTGGTACCGATCAATTCATCGGAGGAATCAGAAGACTCGAAGTATCGACGGGCCGGGTGCTCCTGCCCAGCCTGCAGTGAGTACCGATCAAAATCAGAATCTGAATTCCCCGGTACCAGACCCTCGATATCGGACACTGACTCCAGGGCAGGCATGGGGGGTAGCGCAGAGAGCGGCGCAATGGTCGATGCAGATATATTCGGTACCAGCGCCGGTACCGATGACTGCGGGACTGAAGCTGCTAGCAAGGCCACTAAACTCTGTTCAATGGCCAGGATACGCTGATCCATGGAACCAGCCGATGCCTGGGTGTCGGTGCCCGAATCCGAATAGCGGGCCACGACCCCAGAACATGGCACCAAGAGCTCTCCGGAGGTGGAAGTCTCGGGAGCATCTTGAGAACCCATTAATGCTTTAGAGGCAAGGACCTCCCACCGGGTTTGTTTGGTTGGTGTATTCTCTTCTAGGGCAATACCTAAGGCATCTGGTATAGTATACAGAGCACCGACAACCTCAACAGAGGACTTAACAATAATAGACCTCGCCTGCAACACAGATAAACCACGATCATCGAGCTGGCTATTAGGCGATTTCAACCTCCCAACCCTACAAGATGCCAAAATCACAGCATTTCTCGAAGCACTTGCCAACCTAGGATACAGTCAGATAGTCAAAGCACCCACACATGTCAAGGGAAACTCACTGGACCTGATCTTCGCCCCACAGGCGACCACTGAAGCAAACCATGATTTCGCAATAGCTATAATGCCGGTACCATGGTCTGACCACAGCCTGATCAGATTCCAACTACCCACCTACCTTAACAACCAGAACACCAACATCATCCCCTCCTAAACCACCAGCGAGAAGATTTCGCTCCTTCGACAAAGAGAAAATACTAAGGAAAGTCCTTCCACCTCTAAATTCCTCAGAACCTGGTCTAGAAGATCTGATTAATACCTGGAATAACACCCTCAACTCTAGCTCACAACTCCCAGATGAAAATGTAAGGGGAAATCAGTTTCTTGTTATACAAAGGGACCATGAGGCCCATCTGTGAATACCTAGATAGAAAGGAATGTGTTGTGCTAAGACAAGATTCAGTGATCTTCACAGAGACAGGTACCAGTTTGTACGATTGCTAATTAGCAATATCAGGTGCAGGGCTATGCTGCTGGGATGGGTTTATGACGTATATATGTTTTTGCTACTGTATAAAAGTTAGACTGCACTTCTAACGTTGGAATAAACTTGCACACCTTTCCTTCTGTGTCGGTTGTGAGTTTTATTCCCCTGGATTCCAGCCAGCTGAAGCAGCACACCGCAGATGAGGGGTCGGGACTTCCCTGGCCTGGAGTGACCGACAAGGAGCAGACCCGTTACATTTGGTGTCAGAAGTGTCGGATACTCCCGTTGGCCAGGGATCCCTGTGCTCTGGGAGCACGGTTTAAATTAGAATTGCCATACTCCCGTGGGTCGGGGGGTGTCCCTAGTGCTTGGGTAGCATGGTAAATTGGTAAATAGGACTTTCCTGTTCCCTGGGTGGGAAGCGGTGGGAAAGCTAAATTTCTTTTGTTCTCACCTGTGGTTGCTTTGAAGGCTGTGTGCTTGTGTGCCTGTGTGAGTTTGGCAAAATGCCCCTGCCGTACTCCGAAGCAATAGCGCTAATGACGGGTACTGTGCAGAAAGCAAGTGGCCAAACGTGCGTTTGTTGTGAATTCATTAGAAGATGGGGGGGTCCCAAGGTAAAGGGACTGCTTCAGAATCCGCGGGAATGCGTGTGCAGCTACATGTTGTGATAAGGTTTAAAACTGCAGTTAAAAAAGGCATTTTACATATGCTGTCGGTGTAGGTTACACTTATCATGTTGGTTTGTTAAACAAGAAA
The DNA here is from genome assembly GCA_033557465.1 of Ichthyophis bannanicus. Classification (NCBI taxonomy): domain Eukaryota; kingdom Metazoa; phylum Chordata; class Amphibia; order Gymnophiona; family Ichthyophiidae; genus Ichthyophis; species Ichthyophis bannanicus. Next base: position 126,279,713 of record CM066043.1, on the reverse strand, counting down.
TAATCGTAGTGTTTGTTTAAATCAAGGACATGATGTTTGTTTTAATAGAGTGAGTTTTTTTGATTTGGTATAGGTCACAGGACATTTGCTAATTCTGCTGAAGAAGTCTGTTAGCATGTTTACTGTGCTTAGTTTATCTCTGTGCCTATACGACACCCCCCCCCCCCCCCCAGTCTCTGGCGAAGGTAAAACTGATGACTCAGAGTCCCTGGAATGCAAGTGACAAGCGGTGTTTGTTTATTTGTCTCTCTATTCTTCCAAGCCTTTCCCGTCTTCTTTAGCTAAAGGGGGGGGGGGGGGTTCCTGGGTAAAGGGGACCAGCCCGGTTTTCATTAGGTTTAAATCTATTGTTAAGCAGACTTTGTATTCCAGTTGTACTCCTGTACCCCCCGGGGCCCCTCCCCGTAGATTCCGAATCTCCTAATCACTGAGGGACTTGTTAGGTTTTTAGCAGTTTACTTTGTTGTTTTTATAAATACTGAAATTAAGTACAAGTAATTCTTTTAGATGCTTTTCGATGTGTGCTGTAACCTGCTGCATCTGGAGATAGTAGAGCCTGAGCGACACATGCTCCGCTCTTCCCTCCCCCTCCCTTCCTGTTCTTTGTTGTTCAAAGGCTACGGACAGGCAGTTAAACGGCATACTAAAACGTAAATTATTATTTATTTGCAGAGTGTCTATTTATTGCCATATTGTAAGAAGACAAGCTAAATAGAAAAAAAACAAACCAAAAAAAATTACTTTTGTACTCAACAACGGTATAACTGTCACTGAAATATGTAAAAGGGTATGTCTGTATTTAGACACCCATTGCTATAGCAATGTACTGAATAATAACAATACTAAAAGAGCTCTTAACCTGCTTCACAATATTCCTCTCTGAGTCTCATTGGCCAGGTTGGCCAAAGGTGAATTGGCCACAGGTAAAGGTGTAAATACAAGCTGGGGCTCGCCGGGATTTTCCCACAGTAGAGTGACTCCTGCTGAGTGGAGGTGCGAAGACGCGTCCTGTTGATTTCAACAGTCTCACCTCCTCCTCTGCAGAGAGGTTTCTCTGCTAGTTGGAAATGATCCTCGGGTTAAACAGAGCAGAGGTGTTGTGAACCAGATTGTGGAAATCATTGCTTTAAAAAGCAAGCACTGCAGCAATTAAGTAATTCTGTGCACAGACCGCGGTAAGGAAAAGGGGGAGAATGATAAGAACTGTAAGATGCTAATGATGAAATACTGTTGTTTCCTTTGCACAAAGGAAAGTGTCCCTCCTCCTGCTGTTTTGGTTGCTTGGATTTGTTAGGTGTTAACCCTTTATGTGACTGGTAAGTCTGAAGTGGAGAAATCAAGGGAGAGGGTCTAGTTCATTATGCAGGGTGAAATTTCTTAAGAAAGCACTTGTAAGCTTTGACTTGTCTTATTTATTTATTTATTTTATTTTATTTATTTACATTCTCTTATATACCGCGCTATTCTGCATCAGTGCGGTTTACATTGAACAAACTGAAATTACATTGAACAGGGCATTATAACTTGGAGATAACTATTTTCTGTTTAAATTAAAAACCTCTGTCATATGTTTTAGTGGATGGGGCAGCATTTAAGGAATTTGAATAAGATTGTCTAGACCCAGCATCCTGTGGTCCCAAACCCTTATATAACTTGTTGAGCAAAATTCTGCATGATCACACATGGTTCAGTGTAGTAGATTTGAGGTACGTGTTTTGGGCCTGCTAAGTTCAGAAAAAAATTACAATATGTGAAGAGGGAGGTTAAGTATTTGAGGTTAACTATTTGGGACACCTCATAAGTGAAGGAAAGAGGAAATAAATCCGGAGAGAATAAAGGGTATTGTGGAGTTACCTTTGCTTAAAACTAAGAGAGCTGATATCTGCTTGGCAGGGTGTATGCCAACGTGTGAGAAATCTCAGACTTTTTCTCCAGTTGTCGCTGTGCTTCCCCTAGCCGATGGTACAAGGGCTGGGATGATGTCAGAAAGGTCTGGTGGGAGCTATTCTGTTTTTCTTTGACCTTCAAAGTAGGGGTTGAGAACCCTGTCAGGACAATGGGGCATTCTGAGCCGGTAATTACGAGACTGTATGAGCCAGTAGTTACGAGATTGCAACTTGAAAACGATTAAAGTTTGGGTGAATAAGAAGGTAATATGTTATATGTTTGTTTTTGTCTTTGACTGTATGCTATCAAGCAAACTTAGAGTTAAAAGAGAATTTTATATATTGTGGCAAGCACCTCAGAGGGCATAATTACTGTTCATATATTACAAAACACAAAGAGTTGTAACTATAGGAATTTAATAGCAATCACAATTAGTGACAATTCTCAAGCAACTTTTTCTTTTTAAACTCTTAATATTTAGGACTTTTCTCTCTCTTGTTCAACTATATAGTAATCTGCATTTGCCTGAAGGAATCTGGACACAAGAGAGCCTGCTGTTTACTTTGCTATTTGTGTTTGAGATAACATCAAGGTTGAACTGTTACTCTAAGCAAATTGCTTTAACATAATTTCATTGTTTCAGATCAGTTTGATACCAGTCTCAAGTATTATGTATAAGGTTTTAATTTAAATGTGACAAAGTATGATTCTGAATTCACCTTTTTGCAGTTTCATGTTATTTGAATGTCTGTTTCCTGAACTGTAAGATTTAAGTTAATTACTTTGCATTGTTTAGCTTGGTGCGGATGGCTGATGAACAGGACAGTAGTACCATGGGTGCTGGCTATATTGATCTTTCCAGTTTAATTTATTACAATATTGGATTTTAGGATAAATTCATCTGTTTTTTCAGTATTTGAATTTTATGTGTTGGGGTCCAGAGAAAAAAAATTGTACTTTGTTTTGAAAGTTTTTAACATTTCAGTTTTAGGAATACAGTATATTGTAGCACTATGACATACGAATTTTCTTTAGTTTACACACTTGCACTTATGTTACCAAAATACTTGTAGCAGTACATTATGTAGAGGTTCAGTATACACAGAAATTACCGAATTTTGGAAAGAGGCTGATCTGAAATTGCTTTGTTCCCAAGCACATAGATCACATTTAGTGGAAAGATGGAGCTTAGTTCCCAGGAAATATGAGAATATTTGTAAAGTTAGTAGACAAATAAAACAATAACATTAACTTGAGTTCATTGGAAAAAAAAACCCCATCCCAAACCAAGGTCTTGCTTGTCAGCAATGATCCAGGGGCGGTTTGAAAAAAAAAAAGAAGCAGAGAGTGAGAGAGAGAGACAGAAGGTGAGGCTACAGCCTTGGGAAAGGCAATAAATGTGCTGCTCCGAGTGTGATTATCTGGGCCACCGGAATTCTGACTGCTTTAAGACTCCTTGAGGACCCCCAAGGCCTGAAGAACATGAACCTTGTATATTTATGCCTCGGCAGAGACATGGATAGGCAGGGGAAAGTAGGCCAAGAAGAACCCTAGGAAGTATCGACATGAAGCCCAACCACAAATGCCTTGAACCTTCTTAGGCCTCTCACCTCAAAAGGATCTCTTAAACACCATGATTAGTGAGTAACTTGCACAGATCCTTGTGGGCACTGCAATTATAAGATCAGTCCTCAAATATTTTTAAGTTTCCACAGCACTCTCACTGGGAACCGGGTATAAGATAGACTTTAGTCACACCTGAGAGATTATGTGGCCGTTCTGTTAGAAGCCATACTCCTTCCTATTGGGATTGATGTTATAAAATGCTGTGAAGCACTAGTCTATATTGTAAGGACTTTACCTATATTTTGTTTAGGCAGTTGCTAATTAGAACGAGCACCGTTTACTCATATTGTTATGCTTATTGAAAAGGATCTACATTTATATTTTATATATACCTTTTGTTTACAAAAATACTAAGTTTTTAACAATTGTTTGATGCTCTTAGCAGCCTTGCCAAATAAGGATACACTAGTATGGTATAAAAAAGACAGAAGGACCTATGCATGTAGTTTGATGGAATGATGTAAGTGAAAAAAAAGTGGTGTTGAGAGGAGTGTGATGGAATATTCATGTTGGAAAGGAGAACTCAGATTAACATTATAAAATGGTGAGGGTGAATTGAAATGTGAAATGATGTATCCGATGTATCCACCTAGAAAGAAAACTGACAATGAATACTCTACAATATTTGATTATGCCATCCCCATTAACTCCAATTTTGGAAGTCATCTAGCCCAGAGATATACCCAATAATTGGAAATAGACACTGGGAGATAGGCTGAGTGCACTTTTCATCCTAATGAGCTTTGGGGAGACCCACACTGGCCATGTGGTGCTTTTCAGATGCTTTTATCCCTTTTTGCCTCTATGTGTCCTGGCCCGACACATGAAGGTAAGGGAGGAAAGTTACCTACACAAATTTTTACAAATTGGTATAATTCTAAAATTGTGGAACAACTGAGGAAGTGTGGGCATCTTGTCAAAATGTAGTAGTTAAATTGAGTTGCTTAGGATTTGGCTGTTGTATGCAAACAGCAACCCACGAAGGGGGAAACCTCCGAAACCTTAAAAAAAAAAAAAAAAAAAAACTTTGTAAAGATACTAAACTGTCTTGCCTTTGACTCTGTTCAACAAAACAAAACAAAAAAAAAAAAAAACCAAATTGCCCTAAGGGAGTAGACTGAAAATTTTCTCCCTTTGAACTGTTATATGGAAGACTGCTTACTTTTTATACTCCTGAGCCTCCATTTGATCTTTTGTATTTCCTAGCAGCAGAGGCAACTCTCTTCCCTCCACAGGTATGCTCAGCAGGTCCAGTCCTTTCTGCTGGATGACTCAGCTCTTTTCTTTCAATCCGGAGACTGGATTTTGGTAAAGACATACCACCAGCACACAGTACAAGCCCCTTTTCCAGTATGGGACCGTTCCAAGTTCTTCTGATAACACCGATTACAGTGAAGTTGGCGGCTAAAAGATCCTGAAGTCATTGCCCTCGCTGGAAACATTCTCCATCTATAGATCTGGCTTCAGGACCAGGATGAGAAGTAGCTGACGCCGGGGCAGCCAAGGCCCTAGCAACTGGAGAGGAGAGGAGAAGACTCCTGAAGAAAAGCAGCTTTCGGCCTAGAGGTACCGAACCAACATATCCCTTCAAGGTTGGTGACCAGGTACAGGTCAGAGCACCTCACAAGCACAGTACCCTAGACCCGCCCTACAGACCTCCAACTACAGTGATCGCCATCACATGGACAGCCATCCTGTGGGACTCCTGCCCTTCGTGGATCCATGCATCAAGAATCAAGCGTGTATCGTCTCCACTGACATCATCTTCGGTTCCAGACCGCCCTCCAGCCTCCTGACCATCACGCACAAGACTGTGTTGACTCCTCCTACCACTCATGTGGTGCCTCCTTCAGCCCATCTCTGGAACTGTTAATACGGAAATACTACTTGCCCAGACTGCCTTACCTTTTGTGTGCGCAGCTCGCTACAAGCTGGAGCTTTTCTCTCAACATGTCTCATTACTGTACCTTCTAATCTGTGTGAAATGCAGAAGTTTACTGTACTTGACAATTTAAACTGCACCCAGCCCCATGTTTCTTTTTCTACTTTCTTGTATAACATTGGTGTTACTCGCCCCTCTTTGGGATATGACTAGTTCCCTTGCCCATTGTAAACTGTCTCTAGTTTTAATGCTACAGATTGTCTTATTGTTTCTGCTTTTAGCCTGTCTAATACTGCTCTATACTGTTCTTCAACTACAGCAGTTTCTCATGCTTACTCTCTGATGTATCTTCCTTTGGGCTGGTCTCAAAGGGCTGATTATTGCCCTATGGAGCGGTTTTATAATCCTTGTTCTTTTCTGTTCTATATTTTCATTTGTTCTTGGCTGCTGTCGGAAGGCCCTACAGAGCTCCACCACTTTTATGTACTCTTATACACCTGTTTCCACGGTGGCTGATGTACCTGAACTACCGCGTACAGATATTCAGTTAATAATGCCTGTTTAGTTATTTTGTAGTAGATTGTTAGGCTGTTCTTCTAGTGGGCCTATACAGGCCCAAAGGGGGGAATTGTAAGGGGAAATCAGTTTCTTGTTATACAAAGGGACCATGAGGCCCATCTGTGAATACCTAGATAGAAAGGAATGTGTTGTGCTAAGACAAGATTCAGTGATCTTCACAGAGACAGGTACCAGTTTGTACGATTGCTAATTAGCAATATCAGGTGCAGGGCTATGCTGCTGGGATGGGTTTATGACGTATATATGTTTTTGCTACTGTATAAAAGTTAGACTGCACTTCTAACGTTGGAATAAACTTGCACACCTTTCCTTCTGTGTCGGTTGTGAGTTTTATTCCCCTGGATTCCAGCCAGCTGAAGCAGCACACCGCAGATGAGGGGTCGGGACTTCCCTGGCCTGGAGTGACCAACAAGGAGCAGACCCGTTACAGAAAATAGAAGAACTAGGAGCCGAGAACACGTAGCTTGGTACTCAAATGAATTACGAGCATCACTCCTCCACCTGCGCAAGCTCGAGAGACGTTGGCGCCGATCCCGATCCACCGAAACCTACACAATATACTGTTCATACTTGGAAAAGCATCGCCAAGAAATAGCGGAGAGAAGAAAGCAGTTCCATATGGACCTCTTGAAACGATCAATAAACAAGCACCATGACTTATTTAACATAGTAAAAACATTAGCACGAGAACCAACCCCGGAACAAACACACACAATTCAACCCCAGGATTATGCCGACTACTTAAAATCAAAAATGATCCAGACAGCCAAAAGCACCAATTCCACCAGACTCTCTCAACTACCCATGACGCCAAAACCATCCCCACTGACCAAATTCCATACCATATCGCCCAAAGAGCTTGAAAATACCATCGCCTCCATCAATGCTACCACAGCGCCAAATGATCCCTGTCCAGCGTCCTGGATAAGAGAACTCTGCAGCGAGCTAAGTCACTTCCTAAATAAAATCCTAGAACAATCGTTCGCAACAGGAACCTTTCCACAAAGCCTAAAACATACCTCCATCAGGCCACTACTGAAGAACAACAAACTGGACCCTCTAAAGGTCGAATCAAACAGACCGATATCCAGCATCCCACTATTAGCCAAAATAATTGAAAAGGTAGTGCAACACCAAATCCAACAACACATTGATACTGAAGCCCCCCTGGACCCATCCCAACATGGTTTCAGGGAAGCACAAGGCGTGGAGACCCTCCTTATCACCCTCTTCAACACCATAATTACAGGAATAGATAACATCCGACAAGGTTTTATCCTTATATTCATGGACATTTCAGCTGCGTTCGATTCTGTAAGTCATCAAATACTTATCGAACGTCTTGAAGAAAAAGGAATCCACGACTCAGCACTGAGCTGGTGCAAATCCTATCTATCCAACAGATGGCAACAAGTGAGGACCAACGCCACAACATCAGAACCATTCCTTCAAGAACAGGGAGTACCTCAAGGCTCCTCGTTATCTGCATTATTGTTCAACATTTACATACAACCTATCTGTGACCTTTCGATCTTTTAATGTAGCCTGCCTAGCATATGCAGACGATATTCTCCTCTATATGCCTTTTACAACGGACCAACCTGACTTCACCCCACTGGTAAGCTGTTTTGATGCAGTTGCTGAGTGGCTCCTCACACAGAACTTGCAAATCAATCACAGCAAAACTGACGTATTGTTCATCACGAAGAACCAGGACTTTGCTCCCCCACTCACACTAAAGGTAAAAGACACAGAACTGGCAGCTAAACCCACTATCCGATACCTAGGATTCACCCTTGACCAAAGGATGGACATGAAAACGCATATAAAAAACACAGCAAAATCCATATACCGTAAAATACGGACACTTCGTCACTTACGACCACTACTTGAGTATACAGATTTCAGAACAATTTACCAAGCCCTGGTGATGCCACACATTGATTTTGCAAACGCAATCCTATACGGGCTCCCACAAGCAACTCTAAACCCTCTCCAACTGGCAATGAACATGGTCTCTAGGGTGCTAGAAGGAATGTCAAGGACTGATCACGCCACACCAATCCTGAAAAGGCTCCATTGGTTACCGATTCAAGCCAGAACCCAATATAAAATCATAATTATGACCTTCAAAGCCCTGAACAATCAGACCCCAACAGCCATCACTGAGCTGATACACCCCTCACCCCCCAATAGAAGCAGAAGATCCGCAGCAGTGAACACTGACAGTCCCAAAAGAAACGAGATGCACAAAGGCAACATCTAACAGAGCCTTCAGCATCTATGCCCCCAAAGCCTGGAATGCCCTCCCCCCAGAAATGAGAGTTATCACCAACCTAACTCAATTCAGGAAGGCCCTAAAGCACTATCTATTCACAAGACACTTTCCAGTGTAGATCTGATAGGGAAATACACGCACCATGTAAATAACTATAGATAAATGTATTAAATGTTGATATATATATACCCTGTTATCCAAGTTTCACTCCCTGTTCAAATGTGAATACATTGCAGTTAATCTGAAATGTATATGTTCTGTTTGATGTACACCGCACTGATGTCAATAGCGCGGTATAAAAGAAATGTTAAATAAATAAAATAAATAAATAAATAAATCTTGATGCTTAGAAGGAGATCTATCCTTTGAAGATTGGCCAGTCTTCGAAGAAGACCTAGGTTTCGTTACCCGAGATCCATGGGAGGAAGATGAAGCCTTTGACGATGTCGATGCGATGGACATTGCATCCGAGGCAAAGAGGGTGCCGAGTTTCGCAGCTCTATTCTGCAGGCTCCCTCTGTCATTTTCCTGCAGAGAAGACATTCTGATGGCAAATGGTCTGGTCCCAAACATTTAAGACACCAGTCATGGGTGTCGGTAGCAGAAATAGTACTGCTACATTTGGAACACTTTTTGAAACCACTAGCTGGTTTATCCATTTTGAGTAAAAAAAGGGGCCTAAGGCCCGAAATGGCGCCTAAAGCACCTGGAAGGCAAGGACCCGCAAAGAAAAAGAAAAGGTTTTCCTCTTTTTTTTTTTTTTTTTAAGAAAAGAAAACAGAAAGAAAAGAAACACTGACAACGCCAGTGCTAGCATCGACGGGAAGGCAGACACGACCACAAAAGAAGTAAATCTTCTGCGGTGACAGGAATTGCTCCCTGTTAGCTCCGCTGAAAATAAAAAACTGAGGGGGGAGAGTTGGAAAGGCAGGAAGGCAGCTACGCAGGCGCAGTGGGATGCTCCCAAAAGCTTTCCTATAGGACGCTGGGGAGCATTCCTGCGCGGGCTTCATTGGTGCAGACATCACTCATATGTAATGACTACATAATTGCTTGTTCCTGGAGATAAGAGGCTTGCCCTCTATGGAGTGATGGTGCGTGGAGAGAGCGCTTAGGCGTATCCTGATGGAGTTGGACTTGAGTACGGTCTGCGAGAGGTGGAGCAAGTATTACAGCACCATGTGCACCTGGCAGGAGAACGGGTCAACCCATTGCTCCATACACCAAAATGAGAATCTGCATTACTTGAAGGCAAAGACTCATCTTGTGGAGTTCTTATGAGAGGCCAAGAGAATTTCTTCCATTTCCCTGGGAAGGTTTAAGGGTGCTAGGATGACCCATTCAGCAGCCATTCTTTTAGTGAGAAGGACCCCGGGTTGGGGTGGAGAAGTGAGCCCTCCTCTTGGGTCAGAAGCCCTGGGGAGCTACCCAGAGGGACCGGGACCTCTGTCAAGAGGTAGAGTAACAAGGGGAACCAAGGCTGTCTGGGCCATCACGGGGCCACCAGGATCATGGAAGCTTGTCCTGCTGGACCTTGAAGAGGGCCTGTGCGATTAGTGGTGGGGGAGGGAAGGCATACAGAAGATTCTCTGACCATGGGATGAGGAAGGCATCTGCCATTATCCAGGACAGGTGCAGTTGGGGGACAGCAGAATCGGGGCAACTGAGCATTGGGTGGGCTGGCAAATAGGTCCAAACTTGTTGTTCCCCATAGTCAGAATAGCCACTGCACCACATTGGGGTCTAGGTGCCATTCGTGTGGCTGGAGGACCCCTGCTCAGTCTGTCGGCCAGGGCAATGTCTAGGCATGGAAGGTATACCGCCCTGAGGTGCATCCCCTGACTGACTGCATATCGGCAGAGGGCTACTGCCTCCTGGCAGAGACGGTAAAACCCTGTGCCCCCTTGTTTGTTCAGACAGAACATTGCAACCTGGTTGTCCATTTGGACTAGCACCGACTGGTGTTGCAGGTGGTGTTATAAGGCCCTGATTGCCAGAAAAATGGGTCTGAGCTCCAGCAGATTGATCTGCTGCTGGCTCTCCTCAAGAGACCAGTTGCCCTGCATGCACAATTCCTTGCAGTGGGCACCCCAGCCCAGTAGGGAGGCGTCTGTAGTGAGGACCCTCTGGGGGTTTGGGTGCTGAAAGGGCATGCCCTTCTGCAGGCGCTGTGCATCCTGCCACCAGTTGAGTGACTCTGCTAGTTGGTGGGACACAGAGACCTTGTTCCGCAGCCTGCCTGTGACCTGAGTCCACCATAAGCGAAGGCACCACTGGGCTGCCTGCATGTAGGACGACGACGTTGAGGACCACATGGACTGTGGAAGCCATGTGGCCTAGCAGGCGAAGCATGGACCTCGCTGACACAGTGTGATGGTACTGCATTGACACAGTGTGATGGTGCTGCACCTCGGTCACCAGGGCCCTGAGGCAATCTGCCCTGTCTAGGGGGAGGAAGGCCCCATCTTGGAGGGTGTCCAGGCAAGCCCCTATGAACTCCAGGTGCTGTGTTGGAATGAGGTGGGATTTGAGATGGTTTATCATGAGCCCCAGATGTTGTAGGACCTTGATGGTGCAGGCCGTGGCCTGTTGCGACTGAGGCAGCATCTCCTTTTACTAGCCAGTCATCCAGGTATGGGAAGACGAAGGCTCCTTGGAGATGGAGTTAGGCGGCCACCACTGCCAGGCATTTGGTGAAGACGGTGCAGAGGCTAGGCTGAAGGGTATTACCCTGTACTAGTAAAGGTCACCTCCGATCATGAACCTTAAATACTGCCTGTGGTTGGGGTGTATCAGGATGTGGGTATAAACATCCTATAGGTCCAAGGAGCATAGTTAATCTCCTTGCTGGAGATAGGGCAGCAATATATCAAGGGAGAGCATTTTGAATTTCTCTTGCACCATGAATTTGTTCAGGTTTCTCAAGTCCAAGATGGGCCTTAGGCCTCCTGTTCTTTTTGGGACCAAAAAGTACCTGAAGTGGAACCTCTTCTCCCTTAGGTGTGATGGTACCGGCTCCACAGCCCTGCCCTGAGTCGGCCTGTAAGTTCCTGCAGTAGCAGGGCCTGGTGCAGAGGAGTCCGAGGGGGGCTGTCCTGGAAAGAAAGGGGGAGGAGTCTGGTCCAGATGAAGGAAGTAGCCCAGGAGTCGGTAGTGATGGCAGTCCACCAGTAGGCAAAATGAATTAGGCGCCACATCCACCTGTCGGTAGCTGGTCCCCCATGCTCTGGGAATCAAACCCCCGACCCAGTCTGAGCTGGGGCTGGAGTCTGGGGCATAAGACCCTTAGGCTTATATGGGCCCTGGCCTGCTCCCTTACCCTAGTGACCTTGCTGATTGGTCTGTGGGGGCCTGGTATGGGGAATAGACTCGATAAGGCTGGCTGTTCCTGTGGAAGGGAGACCATTTTCCTTGTGTTTTTTTCCAGGGAAGAATGGAAGTCTTCCTCGAGAGTCGAGTCCTGGTGACAAGCTCTGTCTTGATCTCCGCCGCTTTGTCCTCCATCAGCTTGCCAAAGAGGTTTTCACCAAGGCAAGAGACATCGAGAAGCTTTTCCTGGACCCATTGCGCAAGGTCCAATGCCTGGAGCCAGGCCTGGTGTTGGGCAGAGATGCCTGCGGTGGCCACCCTCGTGTTGAACTCAAAGCCATCAAAGGATGCTCGAGACAAGTACGTCGAGTAATTGCCGACAGACTTCGAGAGGGTCTGAAAGCATTGGAGGTGGTCCCCATCAAGATCTGCCACGAAACCTCCTCCCCTCCCCCCCCCCCCCCCGAGTTCCTTGGTTAGGTCTCGGAGGTACATGTTGATATACAGTTGAAATGTCTGTATGCAGTACGCCAGCATTGAGCCCTGCTAACATTTACGCCCGAAGACATGGAGGGTGCGGGACTCCTTGCCCGGAGGGCACGGAGGAGTGCATCTTTGGGCTTTTTGGTCGACGTATGGCCAACTCGACCACCATAGAAGTGTGAGAGAGTTGTGGCTTCCTGAAGCTGGGACCTCGCTGGACCCGATACATGGTGTCCAAGCATCTGCTAATAAGCGGCATCGATGCCGATGTTCCCCACATTTGGAGAAGGAGTTGTCCGAGGATGGAGGGAATGGGGACCGCGAGGGCCTCCTTGGGTGGGGGCCTTGTACTAGAGGATTTCAAGTTCCTCTGTACAAGGGGGTCCTCCTCCGACTCCGGAGTGAGGGAGAGTGCCTTCACTATGTCCCGGACAAACTCGAGGAACAAGGTGTCCTTGGGCAGAGACCAGCGCTTTGATGCTGGCAGGGATGGATCAAAGGGGAGGTCACGGTGTGGTGGGTAGGGATGGTGGGTAGGAGTTGATTAGGTATGGACCAGGTGTTGGAAAACAGCCTGACCAAACAAGGCATACCGGAGGTAGTCCTTGTCCAAGCAGTAATGGGCTGTGAAGGTATGAACCGAGGCCCAGGTGGCTGCTCGACAGATGTCGTCGATAGACACAGAGTGCAGATGAGCCATTGAAGCTGCCATGGCTCTCACATCATGAGCTGTGACAAGGCCCTCCAGAGGAAGATTCTTACTCTGACAGGCAAAGGATATACACTGAGCAATCCAGTTAGATAGTGTTCTCTTGGAGACTGGAAGTCCAAAATGAGAAGAATCAAAAGCAACAAAGAGTTGAGAGGACTTTCTATGTTGCTGTGTTCTTTGTAAGTAAAAAGCTAAAGCTCTTTTACAGTCCAAAGTATGAAGGTTCCTTTTTGCATTTGATGCATGAGGCCTTGGAAAGAACACAGGTAGGTAGACCGCTTGGTTTAGATGAAAAGGCGAGACCACCTTAGGCATAAAGTGTGGGTGAGTCCTAAGGACTACCTTGTCATGATGGAACCTTGTATAAGGTGGATCAGCTACTAATGCCTGCAACTCACGGATGCGACGTGCTGATGTGATTGCAATGAGAAAGATAACCTTCCAAGAAAGGAATTTCAATGAGGTAGTAGCTAAGGGTTCGAAAGGTGGCTTCATGAGCTGACCAAGAACCAGGTTTAAGTCCCATGCCACCGGTGCTGGCCTAATGGGAGGCTTAGTTAGAAGAAGGCCTCTCATAAATCTTGCTATAAGAGGATGGGAGGAAATAGGTTGTCCATTTAAAGGCTTGAAAGAAGCTGCAATAGCACTCAAATGGACTCTTACTGAGTTAGTTTTAAGTCCTGCATTGGATAAATGAAGGAGATACTCCAGTAATGATTCCAGAGGTATCGCAAGGGGGTTAAGACCCTTCTGCGAACACCATATGGTAAACCTTTTCCACTAGAAAGCATAAGAGCGTCTTGTGGAATGCTTCCTGGAAGCATAAAGGATATCCTTTACTTGCTGAGGAAGGTTAAGATCATGAAGATCTAGGCCTTCAGCAACCAAGCCCTGAGATGCAGAGACTGGGAATTGGGATGCCATAACATTCCGTCCTCCTGAGACAGGAGATCTGGAGCAGACCCTAACTCCAGAGAGGGAGCTTGAGAGAGATGTAGAAGCAGAGGGTACCACACTTGTCGGGGCCAATGTGGAGCTATGAGAATCATACGGCCTCTGTCTCTCTGAAGCTTGAACAGGGTTTTGGGAATTAGGGGAATGGGTGGAAAAGCATACAGGAAGTCTTGACCCCAGTAAAGGAGGAAAGCATCCCTGGCCTGAGCCCCCTGAGCCGGGGTTCTGGAACAGAACCGGGGAAGTTTGGCATTCCACGCACTTGCAAAGAGGTCTATGTCCGGGGTTCCCCAAATTTGAAAAAGTCTTGGCTATCTGGTCTGCATGCAGAGACCACTCGTGTGCAAGCAGAACTCAACTGAGTCTGTCTGCCCAAGAGTTTTGTATGCCTGGAAGATACACTGCCGGGAGATGAATCTGATGCTCTCTGGCGAAGGCCCATAGTCGCAAAGCTTCGTTGCAAAGCGACAGAGAGCCTGTTCCTCCCTGCTTGTTCACGTAGAACATGGCTACTTGATTGTCTGTATGAATGAGGACTGTCTTGTAGCTGAGCAGGGTGTGGAACACTCGAAGAGCAAGGAAGATTGCTCTGAGCTCCAAGCTCCAAGAGATTGATATGTAGATGAGTCTCCTGTGGAGACCAGGTGCCTTGGGTGGAGAGGTCTTGTAGATGAGCTCCCCAACCCATCGGAGAAGCATCTGTTGTGAGAGTTGCCTGGGGTAAGGGTTGTTGAAAAGGGTACCCCAGCAACAGGTTTTGAGTGGACTTCCACCACTGGAGGGACAAAATAAGGCGACTTGTGTTTGCTATTTTGTCTGACAGGCATCCTGATGCCTGGGTCCATTGAGTGGATAAAGTCCACTGGGCTGCCCTCATATGGAGGCGAGCATAGGGAACCACATGCACGGTAGATGCCGTGTGGCCTAGTAGTTGTAGCATTTCTCAGGCAGTGAGAAGAGGCTTTAGCACTGCTTCAGAAGCTAACTGCACTATGCGAAGGCAACGGGCCTGGGGGAGATAGGCCCTTGCCTTTCTGGTATCCAACAAAGCTCCTATGAACTCCAAAGACTGAGTGGGAATTAGACTGGATTTTGGGATGTTTATTACCAGACCCAAATACTGAAGGATACGCATTGTGCAGGATAGAGAAGTCCTGGCCTCTGACTCTGTTGGGGCTCGAATGAGCCAGTCTAAGTAGCGGAAGATGAATATCCCTAGAGTGCGGAGAAATGCTGCTACCACAGCCATGCATTTCGTGAACACCCTTGGTGCTGAGGCCAGGCCAAAAGGAAGCACCCTGTATTGGTAGTGCTTTCCTTGAAAAAGGAACCGAAGGAACCATCTGTGAGTTGGATGGATGAGAACATGGGTGTACACATCATTGAGATCTAGAGAACAAAGCCAATCCTGACTCTGAAGGTATGGCAGCAGAGTTCCCAGAGAAATCATCTTGAATTTCTCTTTGACAAGGAATTTGTTCAATTTTCTGAGGTCCAAAATAGCTCTGTCTTGAAAGACTGGTAAGGGTGACTGTTGCTTCTGGAGGGAGATCTGCAACTGTGATTATTTACTTCTGGTAATTTTCTAAAAGGAATTCTTTGTATTAAAGCTAATTAATCTGTGATCCACTATTTTTGTTAAATCAGTCAGGGCCTAGTAGCAGCAGTTTAAGTTTACATTTAAAACACAGAGGAGAACTCTCTGGTTACATTTCATACCCAGCAAAGAGCTTGTACTTTAAATTTAATAGTCGCTCAGGGCCTAGTAACAGCAAAGTACTTTTAGTTTAAATTTAAAACACAGAAGAGAGCTTTCTGGTTACATTTGGAACCCAGCAGAGAGCTTGTAGTTTACATTTAATAGTCACTCAGGGCCTAGCATCAGCAAAGTTCTTTTAGCTTAAATTTACAACACAGAAAAGAGCTTTCTGGTTAAATTTATAACCCAGCAGAGAGCTTGTACTTTAAAATTTCATAAGAAGTTAGAGCCTAGCAGCAGCTAAGAGCTATAATTTAAATCAAATCAGAATATAGCTTACCTCAGCAGCACAAAACAGGGTACTGTGTAGCAGCCCTCTTTTAATAAGTGTTAATTCCCTCACACCCTCCCCACACCCACCCACCCCTGGGATAATCGTAGCTTTATAGGTACTTACACATCTTAAAAGACAGGAGGTGCTCTCAGGTGAAGCTCATTACCCAAATCAGTCATACACTAAGGACCTGAGATTAGTTGAGCTTCAGGTGAACAAGGTATATTACACATATTAGGTTCAGTTTTATTAGTATAAATATCCATAGCAACCCTTAGTAAGTAAAGAACTTAGATCTAAACACAAACTTAAAACTAAGATGCAGACAGCAGTCCAGCAGCGGGATGGTGGGGGTTTTCCAGTCTTTTGCATTGAGTGTCACATGTATGATTTTCTCCCAGTTGGTGAGAGGTCTTACGTGTGCACTAGGTGCAAGGAGCTCTTTGCTCTCAGGGAACGAGTCCGTTCTCTAGAGGCTAAAGTAGCAGACTTGGAAAGCATAAGACAGACAGAGAGGTACATAGACGAGACCTACAGGGATATAGTCCTGAAGTCCCACCTCCAGTCTGGCAGCATCCCTGTTGCCATGGAGGAGAGAGGTCACGTGACAGGAGAGCATCACCCTGGTGTGGCAGGAAGTGATCTTGTAACTAGGACCTGTCCTCCAGGTGATGTAAAACCCTCTCGCACCGAGGAAGTTTCTCCAGGGCCATGTGCCCATGAGGGAAGGGTTAGGACAGCCGTTATAGTTGGTGATTCGATCATTAGGCATGTAGATAGCTGGGTGGCTGGTGGACGTGAGGATCGCCTGGTAACATGCCTGCCTGGTGCAAAGGTAGCGGACCTCACGCGCCACCTAGATAAGGTCTTAGATAGTGCTGGGGAGGAGTCTGCTGTCTTGGTACATGTTGGTACCAATGACATAGGAAAATGTGGTAGGGAGGTTCTGGAGGCTAAATTTAGGCTTTTAGGTAGGAAGTTGAAATCCAGAACTTCCAGGGTAGCATTCTCCGAAATGCTTCCTGTTCCACGCACAGGACCCAAAAGGCAGACAGAGCTCCGGAGTCTCAATGCGTGGATGAGACAATGGTGCAGAGATGAGGGGTTTGGATTTGTTAGGAACTGGGGAACATTCTGGGGAAAGGAGGGGCTCTTCCGAAGGGATGGGCTTCACCTTAACCGGGATGGAACCAGGCTGCTGGCATTATCCTTTAAAAAGGAGATAGAGCAGCTTTTAAACTAGATATTAGGGGAAAGCCGACAGTCGCCCAAGAGCAGATGGTTCGGAAGAATGTATCTTTGAAGGATACTACCAAAAGCAGAGAGGTTCCACAAAAGAGTAAAGTAGCCCAAATGCCCTCAAGTATGGAGCAGACAGAGCTTAAAGATCCCAAATTACTCATGTCTAACAGACAAATTAATATGGATAAAATACATTCTCTAAAATGCTTGTATGCAAATGCTAGAAGTCTAAAAAATAAGATGGGAGAGTTAGAATATATAGCACTAAATGAAAGGTTAGATATGATTGGAATATCAGAGACATGGTGGAAGGAGGACAACCAGTGGGACACTGTGATACCTGGGTACAAACTATATCGTAATGATAGAGCTGATCAAATTGGTGGAGGGGTTGCTCTCTATGTTAGAGAGGACATTGAGTCAGAAAGGATTAAAGTTTTGCAGGAAACAAAATCTGCTGTAGAATCTATATGGATTGAAATTCCATGTAAAAGGGGGAAGGCAATGGCAGTGGGGGTGTACTATCGAGCGCCTGGCCAGAATGACCAAATGGATGATGAAATGCTCAAAGAAATCAAGGAAGCTAACAAAAGTTACAGCACAGTAATAATAATGGGTGATTTCAACTACCCCGTTATCGACTGGGTCAGTGTCACGTCAGGACATGCTAGGGAGATAAAGTTCCTAGATGAAATAAATGACTGCTTCTTGGAGCAGCTGGTTCATGAACCGACCAGAGGGGAAGCCATATTAGACCTAATCCTTAGTGGAACACCAGATCTAGTGCAAGAGATAAGGATGTTGGGGACACTTGGCAATAGTGATCATAGCATGATCGCCTTTGATTTAATTAGTGGAGGAGGGATAGTAAGGAAATCCACAGTACTACCTTTTAACTTTCGAAAGGGAGACTATGATAAAATGAGGAAAACAGTTAAGAAAAAACTAAAAGGAGCAGTTGCAAAGGTTAAAGACGTACATCAGGCTTGGCTGTTGTTGAAAAATACTATCTTGGAAGCCCAGACCAGCTGTATTCCACGCTTTAAGAAAAGTGGAAAGAAGTCCAAAAAACTGCCAGCATGGTTTAAGGTTGAGGTCAGAGAGGCTGTTGTTGCCAAAAAAGCATCTTAAAGGAAATGGAAAAAAGAGCCAAACGACGAAACCTGGAAACAGCACAAGCACTGGCAAGTCAAATGCAAGGCATTGATAAGGCAGGCAAAGGGAGAATGTGAGAAGAAGCTTGCTGCAGAAGCAAAAACGCGAAGTAAAGACCTTTTCAAGTACATTCGTAGCAAAAAACCTGTGAGAGAGTCAGTTGGTCCATTAGATGATAAAGGGGTTAAAGGAGCACTAAGAGGCGACAAGGCGATAGCGGAAAGACTGAACAAATTCTTTGCTTCAGTCTTTACTGAGGAAGATGTAGGGATGTTACCCATGACTGAACTGGTATTTAAAGGTGCAGAAGAATTGAAGGAAATATCGATACATCGAGAAGATGTATTACAACTATTAGATAAGCTGAAGAGTAGCAAATCACCTGGACCGGATGGTATACATCCAAGGGTATTGAAAGAACTGAAATATGAGATTGCAGACCTGCTATTAGTAATCTGTGAACTATCATTAAAATCATCTCTAATACCTGAAGATTGGAGGATCGCCAATGTAACACCAATTTTTAAAAAGGGTTCCAGGGGTGATCCGGGAAACTACAGACCGGTGAGCCTGACGTCAATACCGGGAAAAATGATAGAAACCATCATAAAGAATAAAATTACTCAGCATGTAGATAGTCATGAACTAATGAGAGACAGCCAACATGGCTTTAGACAAGGAAGATCTTGTCTTACTAATCTGTTATGTTTTTTTGAAGGAGTGAATAATCAGGTGGACAAAGGTGAGTCAGTTGATATTGTGTATCTGGACTTTCAGAAAGCCTTTGACAAGGTCCCTCATGAGAGACTTTTGGCAAAACTAAAGAGTCATGGGATAGGAGGCAGTGTACTATTGTGGATCAGGAACTGGTTAAAAGATAGAAAGCAGAGGGTAGGGCTAAATGGCCAATTTTCCCAATGGAGAAAGGTGAATAGTGGTGTACCCCAGGGATCTGTGCTGGGTCCGCTGCTTTTTGACATATTCATAAATGACCTGGAAAGTGGAATAATGAGTGAGGTTATCAAATTTGCAGATGACACAAAACTATTTAAAGTTGTTAAAACCCAAGAGGATTGTGGAAAATTGCAAGAGGATCTTGATAAATTGGAAGACTGGGCATCAAAATGGCAGATGAAATTTAATGTGGACAAGTGCAAGGTTATGCACCTAGGGAAGAACAACCCAAACTATGGTTACACGATGCATGGTTCCACATTAGGAACCACCACCCAGGAAAAAGATTTAGGCGTCATTGTGGATACCATGTTAAAACCCTCGGCCCAGTGTGCAGCGGCGGCCAAGAGAGCAAATAGAATGCTAGGTATGATAAGGAAAGGAATGGAAAATAAAACAAAGGATATTATAATGCCTCTATATCGTTCCATGGTGAGACCGCACCTTGAATATTGTGTGCAATTCTGGTCGCCGTATCTTAAAAAGGATATAGAGTTATTAGAAAAGGTTCAGAGAAGAGCCACCAAAATGGTAAAGGGGATGGAAGGATACTCCTATGAAGAAAGGCTAAAAAGGTTAGGGCTCTTTAACCTGGAAAAGAGACGGCTGAGGGGAGATATGATAGAAGTCTATAAATTAATGAGCAGAGTGGAACGGGTAAACGTAGATCGATTGTTTACCTTATCAGAATATAGAAAGACTAGGGGACATGCAATGAAGCTACATGCAATGAAGCTACATGCAATGAAGCTACTATTTAAGACTAATAAAAGAAAATATTTTTTCACTCAACGTGTAATCAAACTCTGGAATTTGTTACCGGAGGATGTAGTAAAGGCTGTTAGTGTAGCTGGGTTTAAAAAAGGTTTGGACAAGTTCCTGGAGGAAAGGTCCATAAGCCATTATTAAGAAGGGACCCAGGATATCAATGCTTGAACCAATACAAGCATTGTGGAACCTGTGTCCCTTGGGGAAACTGCTAGGTACATATGACCTAGATTGGCCACTGTTGGAAACAGAATACTGGGCTTGATGGACCTTGGTCTGACCCAGTATGGCATATCTTATGTTCTTATGTTCTTATCCCCCTGTTTTCTTTGGGATAAGGAAATAGGGGGAGTAAAACCCTGTACCCTGCTGATGGATGGGTACCTCTTCTATTGCCCCTTGGGCAAGAAGCATAGTGACCTCCTGACCTAACAGGTTGATGAGAGAGGTCGAAGAATTGAACTGCCTTATCATTGTGGAAGGGGGCATGCTCGAAAAATGAAGCTTGTACCCCTCTTTTATGATGGAGAGTGTCCAATGGTCTGCTGTTATCTGCCCCCCATCTGGGGGCAAAGTGACACAACCTTCCTGGAATGGTGGAAGGCTCTGGTCCAATGAGAGCCAGGAAGGCTAAGTTCTCTAGCTGAAAGTCAAAGGCCTTGTGGAGGCTGAGACTGCTGGGACGGCTGAGGCTTAGCAGTCTTTGGCTTTCTTTGTTTGGGTGGTTGCTGACCTTTCCGGACAAGCTGACCTGCAGAACGTCCCTGCTGAGAATAAGCAGGATAAAATCATTTCTTTTTAGAAAAGAATGGATCAGCTGTGGACTTGGATAATCTATCCAAGGTGGAGTTGTCAGCATCCAACTCATTGGCCTTTTCCTGCCAATCTTTACCAAACAGGTTCTCACCAGTACAAGGAATATTTCCCAGTTTGTCTTGTACCCAGAGCTCCAGATCAGATGCCTGGAGCCAAGCAATTCTACGTGCACCTATGGCAATGGCAGAGGTTCTGCTTATGCACTCAAAACAGTCAAAAGCTGCACGGTTGACAAATTTAGAAACATCTAAGGGCATGTTTGACAAAGGTGAGAAAATCCTGCCTTCTAGCCTCAGGAAGAAGAGGACTCAAAGCCTCTAAATCAACTGTGACTTCCTTCAGGAACATTCCCATATATAGACTATAGGAACTGATCCTGGCAGAAAGCATGGAAGCTTGGAAGACACGACGTCCAAAAGCATCCAAATTTCTGCACTCACGTCCTGGAGGATTAGAGGCATGCCTCTTTGCACTCTTGATCCTTCTCATAGCTGATTCCACTACAGAGTGGTGAGGAAGCTGAGTTTTCTGGAAATCAGGACAAGGAGGGACTCGATACAGAGTATCCAGTCTATGAGAGTGAGGAGAAGTGGTAAGAGGTGTCTCCCACATTCTTAGCATGAGATCATGCAAGATCTCATGGATGGGCAAGGTAGCTGCCGCCTTAGGAGTTTTAGGATATTGTAAAATTTCCAACTCCTTTGCTCTGGGCTCTGTTTCAGGGGCCACAGTAATGGACAGACCCCGAGCCACCTCCCTGATGAAATCCTGAAAGGAAATGTCCTCTGGAGGAGACATCCTGCGTTTAGGGGAGGAAGACTCCTCCGGGAGAAGTATTCCCGCATCGACAGAACTGTCAGAATCCTCAGATTCCTCTGAGGATTCGAAGTACCTTCTGTCGGGATGCTCTTGAAGAGCCCGATACCCATACTGACCGAAGTCGGTACCAAGGGGAATCGGTACCGGTGTAACGGTACCAGAAGGCATCGCATGACTGGGTGCCGGCAATGCGGACGCCGATGTCGATGCTGGTACCGGTTGAACTGTCTGACGCGGTTCTGAGGGTGTCGATGCCGCAAGGAGAGCCGCCAGACTGCGTTCAATAGCCAGAACCCTCTGGTCTATCGACGCTGCCGATGCCTGGATGTCGGTACCAGAGAAGACCGCCGATACCCCAGAGAATGGCACCAGTAGTTCTGCTGAGCTGGAGGCCTCGAGAACATCCTGGAGCCCCGATAATGCTTTGGAAGCCGAAGCCTCCCGCCGGGGCAATTTTGCCGGTGCAGAATCCTCAAGGGCAACGCCAGAGGCATCTCGATGCTTAGAAGGAGATCTACCCTTTGAGGACCGGCTAGACTTATGTTTAGTTACCTGAGATCCACGGGAGGAAGACGAAGCCCTGGAAGACGTCGATGCCACCGAAGCTGCATCAGAGGGAAACAGGGTACTGAGTTTGGCAGTTCAGTTCTGTCGACCTCTCTTGGACATCATGGCACAGGCCATACATTCCGAGATGGAATGGTCAGGACCTAAACATTTCAGACACCACTCATGTGTGTCGGTGACTGAGATGGTACCACCACACTTGGTGCACTTTTTAAAACCCGAAGAGGGTTTTTCCATTGTGGAAAAAATCTTGGGCCTAAGGCCCAAAATGGCACGTGCACCTGGAAAAAAAAAAGAGAAAAAAGTACTAGAAATTTTTTTTTTTTAAAAAGAAAAGAAAGAAAGAAAAAACGGTGGTACCGGTAAAGCGTCGAGGAAGGCAGATGTGACCACAAAAAAGAAGGAAAATTTTCTGCGGTGACAGGAACACAACCTGCTGGCTCAGCGGAAAACAAAGAACTGGAGAGAGGCAGTTGGGAAAGGCGGGAAGGCAGCACGCAGGCGCTGTGGGATGCTCCCAAAAGCTTTCTAATTGGACGCTGGGGAGCGTTCCCGCACAGGCTCCGTCGGTACCGACGATACCCATATGTGATGACTACATTCCTGCTTGTTCCTGGAGATAAAACAATAGGACTGCAACTCCGAGGAGGGAGAGTCGTGAAGACTGATTCCTGCTGTGCCTGGAGAACACCTGTTACAGGTGAGTAACTACGCTTCCTCCGGTAACAAGCAGAAAGTCAGTCCTTGCATATGGGACTCCCCAGCTATAGGCTACCGAGAACCCATAGCTTAAAAAAGGCTCCCTGTATAAGAGCCGCAAGCAGCCTCAATAGAAATCCAACTAAAGGAATAGCACTTCGGTAGCCTGAACACAGAAGGGTCGGAGGGAAGGAGTTGCCTAGACCTTCTAAAGGTTACGGAGTACAGCCTGGCCAAAAGTACTGTCCCGTCGGGACTCCCTGTCCAGGCAATAATGGGTTGCGAAAGTCTGACTTAAAGGCTAGGTGGCGGCCTTGCAGATGTCCGCCAGAGGAACAGAGCACAAATGAGCCACTGATGCCACCATGGCCCTGACTCTATAGGCCGTAAAACGACCCTGCATCGGAAAAACTCGGCTGCCCTGTATGCCCAGGCAATACAGTCTGCTACCCAGGTGGACAGCATACACTTTGATACCGCCACCCCCAGCTTACTGGGATCGTAGGATACGAAAAGCTGAGAAGCCTTCCATGCGCTTGCGTACACTGGATATAGAAGGCCAATGCCCTCTTACAGTCCAGGGTATGCAGTACCATCTCTGCCCGACTGGCATGCAGCCTGGGAAAAAAGGTAGGCAGAATCACCTCCTGGTTGAGGTGGAACGAGGAGACCATTTTCAGAAGGAACTCGGGGTACATGCGAAGCAGCACCCGGTTCCTACAGAATCTTTCTGACACTAGGGCTTGGAGCTCACTCTCTCCGGGCGGATGTGAGTGCCATCAAGAAAACCACTTTCTAAGAGAGATAGTGTAGATGGTAGGTCCCCATCGGTTCAAAGGGCGGCCTAGTAAGCTGCCCTAGCACCACATTCAGATCCCACTCGGTCGCTGGGGGGGTGGGGGGGAGGGGGGAGCAGACTGGGGGGTTTCAAGAGAAGCAAGCCCCTCAGAAACCAAGAGACCAAGGGGTGGGCGGAAAGAGGTTTCTCATCCACCGAAAAGTGGTGTGCCACAAGGACACCGAGGTGCACTCTGATAGAGCTGGACTTGAGGCCCAAATCAGAGAGGTGGAGAAGGCATTGCAAAACCACCGCCACCGGGCAAGAGAAAGGATCCACCTCCTGCTCCTCACACCACGACGCAAATCTATGCCACTTGAAGGCGTAGGCCCGTCTGGTCGACAGCCTCCACGAGGCCAGAAAGTCCTCCTCAATATTCCTTGGAAGGAGCAGAGCGAGAATTATCCTTTCAGCAGCAATGCCATCAAGGTGAGGGAGCTGAGGTTGGGGTGCAGGAGAGAGCACCCTCCTGAGACAGGAGGCGCGGGGAGGACCCCAAGTGAATGGGAGCCTCCACCGCTAGCTGCAGTAGAAGCGGGAACCAGGGTTGCATAGGCCACCATGGGGCGATAAGGATGACTGAGGCTCTGTCCTGGAGAATCTTGAACAGAGTCTTGGCCACCAGAGGCGTCGGGGGAAATGCATACAGAAGGCCCATTGACCATGATACCAGAAATGTATCGGCGGCCACCCTGTCCGGGTGCGGTAGCCGAAAGCAGAAACAGGGAAACTGGTAATTCTCTGGACTTGCAAATAGGTCCATCACCAGCCACCCCCAGGTCTGGAAAAGCCAACTGGCTACCCCATGGTGCAACTGCCATTTGTGGGGCTGGAGAATCCTGCTGAGCCTGTCGGCTAGCCAGTTGTCTGGGCTGGCAGGTAGACTGCTAGGAGAGGAATGCCATGCCGGGTGCGAACGAGCACAGGCCCATGGTTTCCTGACATAGGAGATAGGACCCCGCGCCACCCTGCTTGTTCACATAGAACATGGCCACCTGGTTGTCTGTCTGCACCAAGACAGGTTCGTGGGTCAGGAGCTGCCTGAAAACTTCCAGGGCTAGGTGGATGTCACGGAGTTCCAAGAAATTTATTTGTTGGGTCCTCTCGGTTGGGGACCAAACTCCCTGAGTACAGAAACCCTGGCAATGGGCCTCCCAGCCCAGCAGGGATGCATCTGTGGTCAGGATCCTCATGTGCAGAGGAGCCTGGAAAGGCCTTCCCGCCTCCAAGTGATGCGGTTGGAGCCACCAGGCCAATGACTGCACCAGATGCCTGGACATTTTGATCCTGTCCCAGAGAGGCCCTGTGGCCTGAGACCACTGGTCTCTGAGACACCATTGAGCGGTCCGCATATGGAGGCGGGTATCTGGGGTCACATGGACTGTGGAAGCCATGTGCCTGAGGAGGCGGAGGAATTGCCTTGTTGATAGTACAGACCTGCGACTCACTTGTCCTGTCAGAGCCATAAGCCTCCTTGCCCTGTCTGAAGGCAGAAAGGCCTTCACCTGAAGGGTGTTGATTCTGGCCCCAATGAACTCCAGCTGTTGAGTCGGAGTGAGGCTGGACGGGGTAGTTGATTACGAACCCTAGGTGTTGTAGCACCTGGATGGTGCGAGTTGTGGCCTGGTGGACCTCGATGACTGAAGTGTCTTTGATGAGCCAGTTGGTCGAGACTGGGGAAGACAAAGACCCCTTGGAGCCTGAGAAAGGCGCAAACCACTACCAAGCACTTTGTGAACACCCTGGAGGCAGAGGCAAGGCTAAAGGGAAGTACCCTGTACTGGTAGTGATTGCCCACCACCACAAAGTGCAGATATTGCCTGTCGCTTGGGTGTATTAGTTTGTGTGTATACTCATCTCTGAAGTCTAAGGAGCATAGCCAGTCTCCCTGGCTAAGGTAAGGCAGCAATATCCCAAGGGAGAGCATCTTGTACTTCTCCCTCACCAGGAATTTGTTGAGGTTGCACAGGTCGAGGATGGGTCTGAGGCCTCCTGTTCTCTTTGGCATCAGTAAGTACCTGGAGTAGAAGCCGGTGCCCTGCAGTTGGTGGGGCACCGGTTCTACCGTCTGATCCTTGAGAAGACCTGCTAACTCCTTCAGAAGAAGGTCCCGGTGAAGGGGAGACCTGAGGGGGCACCTGAGCTAGGTGAAGAAGATAGCCCTCTAGGACCACCTGTAAAGCCCAGGCATCGGTGGTAATGGCTGTCCACCTGTGGGCATACAAAGCAAGCTGGCCTCCTGTGTTCTGCCTGGCTCCTGTTGGAAGAGGGGCTATGCTGCAGGAGTCAAAACCACTCCCAGGCTTTCTGTTTACGTGGGCCATGCCCCTGTCCCTTGGCCTGCTGCCCCTGTTGGGGAGCCTGGGATGCCTGATATTGGGGGTAGCTTTGGTAAGCAGAACCCTTCCTCGGGCTTTTTACCTGAGCCCTTCTTGCGAGAAGGGACAAAGGTCTTCTTGGAGAGCCGTGTCCTCATCATGTACTCGGTCTCCAGCTCTGCAGCCTTGTCGGTCATGGGTTTGCCAAAGAGATTCTCCCCTTTGCATGGGACATCGACCAACATGTCCTGAACTCATTGTTCGAGTTCTGATGACTGCAGCCAAGTCTGGCAGCGTGCACCAAGCCAGCTGCGGCTACCCGGGTCGCCAACTCAAACGTGTTATAGGCCGCCCGAGACAAACTTCGAGCACTCATGGATGGCTTTGGACAGGCCCCTGAAGCACTGCAAAGGCTCCTCGGAGAGACTAGCCGAGAACCCGGCAAGTTCCTTCACCAGGTCTCTCAGGTACATGCCCATGTACAGCTGATATGCCTGGATCCGACAATTCAGCATTGCCCCCTGGAAGCACTTCCTGCCGAGGGCATCGAAGTTGTGGGCCTCCATGCCGGGAGGCACCGAGGAATGTGTCTTCTGGTTCTTCAGCTGGCGCATGGCCGATTCCACAACCATGGAGTTGTGCGGCAGTTGTAACTGCTGAAACCCAGGGCTCCGGCAGACTCGATACATTGAGTCGAGCCGTTTGCTGATTACCAGTGTCAACACCGGTGCCTCCCACATATGTAGCCTTAGTCATTCCAGGATCGGAGGCACGAGTACAGTAAGGGCCTCCCGAGGGGGGGCCTCATACTGTAGGATCTCGAGCTTGTCAGCTCGAGGATCCTCTTCGGACCCCGTGGGGAATGCCAAAGCCTTGGACATGTCCCGCACGAAGTCCAAGAACCTCATGTCCTCCGGGGGGGGGGGGGGGGAGACCTTCTCCAAGACTCTGATACCGGGGAATCGGAAGGGTCATCACTATGCCGGCGGGTATCCGGGGACGACTCATCCTCTGTTTCCCATGTGGATGCCTCTGAGGAGGAATCGATGGGCTCGTCAGGCATCGAGGGCCTCGGCGGTGACCACCCCAAGGCCGGCAGTCTCGGGGGCAACGACCTTGGTCCCAAACGGGAGGCTGAGAGAGACAATGGCCAAGGATCGACTTGGCCTGCAGGATCGACTTCAACGTCGATGGCCCCGTGGTCGGGGTGGAGGAACTGGACAGGCCGGCCAACAGTGCCCGCTGCTGCTCCATGAAGGCAGTGAAACTGTGCTCCAAAGCCACCATCCTGGACTTGAGTTCGGAAGGCTCTGAAGCCGCCAGCTCGCTGGCTCCCCCGGAGGGGAGTCCTTGATGAGGACAGTAGGCATTTGCCTTGGCTTCTCTGTCTTCCGATGAGGAACCTTTGCCGGGTGCTCCTTATCCGAAGATCTGGGCCAGCGCTCGGGGCTCCACGACAGGCCCTGGGAGAAGCCGAGTCGCTCGGCGCCATCCAGAGATGCTGCCGCCTTTTAGGACTTCAACTTGTGTTCCCTCAAGGGGGACCCCCTTTCCGAGGAACCTCGATGCTGCTCGGGATCGGAATGTTCCCTCCGAGACGTAGAGGCCTTGGACTAGGTCCGGGCTCTCGGACGCATGGAGGACTCAGAAAAAATCCTATCTTGCTGCTGCTAGCGGCTCTTCAGGACCTTAGAGGACATTTTCCTACATGGGCCATAGACCGTTGGGTCGTGGTAGGGCTCGAAGCACTGGAGGCAGCAGTCATGCGTATCGGTGAGGGACATCAGTTTCACACACCGATCGCACTTCTTAAACCCGCTGGTAGCCATCGGGGGAAAAAGGGCCCCTGCAATGTCAAAGACCCGGGCTGCCAGTGAAAAGAAAAAAGGTGCAAACGCCGCAAGTCAAAATTGACAAAAAATGAAAAGTGAGACGGACTTGATACCGGCATACCGAGCCGAAGGCGGGAAGAGGCACCAGTGTCCAGTCAAAGGAAAAACAGGAACAAAACTTTTTTTCAGGGACACTATGGACTACGTTCAAAAGGCTCCGCGGAAAAAAGGAGACTGAGCAAGATGGCACCCTTGGGCAGGAAGGGGACCCCGCCTGCGTGATAGCAACTCCCAAAAGTTTTCTCTGAAAGCTGGGGATTTGCTCCGCATGAGGGCTCCATCGGCACCGACGTCACCCATATGTGAGGGCTGACTTCCTGCTTGTTCCCGGAGAATTATTTTCTTTAAGATTAAGACATCTACGAGTAGTGGATTCAGTAGTGAGAGGATTCTGAACCAGTGTAATGTGGGTTAAGAGGAAGAAGATAAGCTTGTGGTCTGACCATGGAATATCGGCGATAGTAGGGGGTGAGATGTGGTTGTTTATGATGCTCTGAGGTAGGAAAATCATGTCAAGATAGCATCTTTTAGGTCTAAGGAGCATAGCCAGTCTCTCTGGCGGAGGTAAGGCAGCAATATTCCAAGGGAGAGCATCTTGCACTTCTCCCTCACCAGGAATTTGTTGAAGTTGCGCAGGTTGAGGATGGGTCTGAGGCCTCCTGTCCTCTTTGGCACCAGAAAGTACCTGGAGTAGAGGCCCCTGCTCTGCAGGTTGTGGGGCACCGGTTCTACTGCTTGATTCTCGAGAAGACCCGCCAACTCCTTCAGAAGGTGGTCCCCGTGAAGGGGAGACCTGAAGGGCTCTCCCGGGAAATGAGGCGGCACCTGGGCTAGGTGAAGAAGGTAGCCCTCCCGGACCACCTGTAAGGCCCAGACATCGGTAGTAATGGCTGTCCACCTGTGGACATACAAAGCAAGCAGGCCTCCTGTGATCTGCCTGGCTCCTGAGGGGCCATGCTGTAGGAGTCAAAAGCCACTGCCAGGCTGGGCCGGAGCTGGCGCCTGGGGTTTGAGGGCTTTCTGCTTACGTGGGCCATGCCCCTGTCCCTTGGCCTGCTGCCCCTGTTGTGGAGCCTGGGAGGCCTGAAATGGGGGTAGCTTCGGTAAGCAGCACCCTTCCTCGGGTAAAAGGGCTTTTTACCAGAGCCCTTCTTGTGAGAAGGGGCAGAGGTCTTCTTGGAGAGCCGTGTCCTCGTCATGTACTCTGTCTCCAGCTCTGCGGCCTTGTCGGACATGGGTTTGCCAAAGAGATTCTCCCCTTGGCATGGGACATCGACCAACTTCTCCGGAACCCATTGCTCGAGGTCTGACGACTGTAGCCATGCCTGGCAGCGTGCAACGATGCCAGCCATGGCTACCCGAGCCGTCGACTCGAACCTGTCATAGGCCGCCCGAGACAAACTTCAAGCACTCACGGACGGCTTTGGACAGGCCCCTGAAGCACTGCAAAGGTTCCTCGGAGAGGCCAGCGAAGAACCCAGTGAGTTCCTTCGCCAGCTCTCTCAGGTACATGCCCATGTACAGCTGGTATGCCTGGATCCGACAAGTCAGCACTGAAACCTGGAAGCACTTCCTGCCGAGGGCATCCAAGTTGTGGGCCTCCCTGCTGGGAGGCACCAAGGAGTACGTCTTCTGGATTTTCAGCCTGCGCATGGCCGATTCCACAACCATGGAATTGTGTGGCAACTGTGACTTTTGGAACCCAGGGCTCCGGCGGACTCAATACATCTAGTCAAGCCATTTTCTGACCACTGGCACCGAGGCCGGTGTCTCCCACACGCGGAGAATCAGTCGTTCCAGGATCGGAGGCATGGGTACAGTAAGAGTCTCCTGAGGGGGGCCTCATACTGGAGGATCTCGAGCTCGTTGACTCGAGGATCCTCCTCAGACTCCATGGGGAACGCCAAAGCCTTAAACATATCCTGCACGAAGTCCAAGAACCTCAAGTCTTCCGGGGGGGGGGGGGGGGGGAACATTCGCCGAGGCTCAGATACCAGGGAATCGGAAGGGACATCCCTATACCGGCGGGTATCCTCGTCTTCGGTTTCCCACACTGACGCCTCTGAGGAGGAATCAAGGGGGATCATCTGGCATCAAGGGCCCCAGCGCTGATCGCCCTGACGTCAGCAGGCTCTGCGGCGACGACCTCTGTCCCGAACGGGAGGCAGAGTGAAACCTTGGCCGAGGATTGACTCGAGCCCGAAAGGTTTTGAGAATCGGCTCGGCCTCCGGGCTTGACTTCAACGTCGAGGACCCAGTCATCGGGGCAGAGGAACCAGACAGGCCGGCCATCAGCTCCCGCTGCTGCTCCAGGAAGGCAGTGAAACTGCGCTCCAAGGCCACCATTCTGGACTCGAGTCTGGAAGGCTCCGCAGCTGCTGGCATGTCAGGGCCCAACACCGGTTCCCCTGGAGGGGAGTCCTCGATGAGGACAGTAGGTACGTGCCTTGGCTGATCCGTCTCCCGATGAGGCATCTTTGCCAGGTGCTCCTTCTCCGAAGATCACAGGCGGCGCTCAAGGCTCCACGACATGCCCCGGGAGGAACTGGGTCGCTCGGAGCCATCTTCTTCCTCTTGTGTTCCTTCGAGGGAGACCCCCTTTCTGAGGAACCTCGACGCTGCTTGGGCTCGGAATGCTCCTCCGAGATGTGGAGGCCTTGGACGAGGTCTGGGCAATTAGAGGCAAGGACTCAGAAAAAATCCTATCATGCTGCTGCTGGCAGCTCCTCAGGGTCTTAGAGGACATTTTCTTACACGGGTTACAGACCGACAGGTCATGGGCCGGAGGCACTGGAGACTGGAGTCATGTGTATCGGTGAGGGACATAAGTTTCACAAACCGATCGCATTTCTTAAACCCACGGGCAGCCATCAGTGGAAAAAGGACCCCTGCAAGGTCGAAAACCCAGGCTGCCAATGAAAAAGAAAAAAGGCGAGAATGACGCCAGTCACAAAGGACAAAAACCGAAAATAGAGACGGACTCGATACCGGTGTACCAAGCCGAAGGCAGGAAGAGGTACCGGTGTCGACCGGTCGAAAAAGAAAAATCAACTTTTTTTTCGGGGACACAGGGACTACGTCTGAAGGGTTCTGCGGAAAAAAGGAGACTGAGCAAGATGGCACCCTTGGGCAGGAAGGGGACCGCGCATGCGTGATGGCAACTCTCAAAGGCTTTCTCTGAAAGCTGGGGATTTGCTCCGCACGAGGGCTCTGTCGGTGCCGACATCACCCATATGCGAGGACCGACTTCCTGCTTTTTCCCGGAGAATAGTGAAACCTTTGAGAAGTTACACTTCAAGTTTAACTCCCTGTCACAGCAGTATCTAATTGGGAAAAACGTGCTAGATGACAGGTATTTGGAAGAGTTGGCCCAAGCGTGGTCTTGGGAAATGAAGAAAAAGCTAACAGTGGATGATCTTTGAAGAAGTTTGGAGACCCTAGTTGGATAACAAAATATGAAAGTATATACAGAATGAAACTTAAGATTTTGCATCAAGCTTATATCACCAGAGCCAAGGGGACGAAAACTTGACTTTGGGCTGATGGAGATTGTTAGCAATGCAAATTAAGAGAATGTACTTATAAGCACACTTTCTGGAGCACATCAAGTTAAAAGACTTGTGGGGAAGAAGTTTGAAAGTTCTTGAAGAAATCACCCAAGTACAGACTGACTGGACGTATGAACTGCTCTTGCTGTTGAACCCTCTTGGCACCTCAAGGAAAGGCAGTTGCCCAAGACTAAGCAACAGTTTGTACTGATTTCTTTGCTGATACTGCACAAGTTAATCCTGAAACATTGGATGGGCGAGACAGCGTAGTTATTCACCTGTAACAGGTGTTCTCCAGGGAAAGCAGGAATAAGTCCTCACATATGGGTGACATCGGCACCGATGGAGCCCTTGCGGAAGCATCTCCCCATCTTTCAAAGAAAGCTTTTGGGAGATGCCACCACACATGCGTGGTCCCCTTCCCACCCAAGGGTGCCATCTTGCTCAGTCAGATGACATACAGTAGCTAAAAGACGGCAAAAATAGAAGATGGTAAAGGAGCAACTCCAAGGGAAAGAGGGAGGGTTGTGAGGACTGATTCATGCTGTCCGCAGAGAACTGTTACAGGTGAGTAACTACCCTTTCTCCAGAAATAAGCAGGAAGTCAGTCCTCACATATGAGACTCCAACTACAGGCTACCAAAAGCCCATAGCAAAAATAGGGCTCCCTCAAGGGGAGCCGCAAGCAGCAGCAATTGAGTCCACGTACACAGACCACAGTAGGACCCCTGTGTCCGATGAACCAGCTACTCCAGTGGCCTGAACACAGAAGGGTCGGAGGGTAGGAGTTGCCTAAACCCCAAAAAGGTTACGGAGCACAGCCTGGCCAAAGGCACTGTCCTGTCGGGACTCTCTTTCCAGGCAATAATGGGCTGCGAAGGTATGGACTGAAGACCAGGTGGCGGCCCGGCAGATGTCCACCATCGGGACAGAACGCAAGTTTGCCACCAAGGCCGTCATGGCCCTGACATGGTGTGCTGTGATGCAGCTTCCAGCGGGAGCCTTGCCAGCTCATAAGCGAGGGTGATACAGTCTGCCACCCATGTGGACAGCGTACGCTTGGTCACCTCCTCCCCAAGCCTACTGGAGTCATAGGAGATGAAAAGCTGAGAGGCTTTGCGGTGGCCCTGAGTGCGTTGGATATAGAAAGAGAAAGCCCTCTTACAGTCCAAGGTGTAAAGGACCGTCTCTGCCCGACTGGAGTGAGGTCTTGGAAAGAAGGTAGGAAGCACCACTTCCTGGTTGAGATGGAAGGGCGACACCACCTTCGACAAGAATTTGGGGTGCGTGCGAAGCACCACTCTGCTCTTGTAGAACATGGTATAGGGTGCCTCCGCCACAACGGCTTGGAGCACACTAACTCTGCGAGCCGAGGTAAGCGCGACTAGGAAAGCCACCTTCCAGAGAGGTAGCGGAGGTGGCAGGTAACCAGAGGTTCGAAGGGTGGGAGTGAGCTGCCCCAACATCATGTTGAGGTCTAATTCGGTTGTCGGAGGGCGAACCAGGGGCTTCGATAAGAGCAGGCCCTGAAGAAAACTGGTCATCAATGGCTGGACTGAGAGGGGCTTACCATCTACCAGATGGTGGTGCGCCGCCATGGCACTGAGGTGCACCTGGTCGGAGTTCAACATGAGCCCAGACAGAGAGGTGAAGAAAGTACTGTAACACCAGAGCCTCTGGACAGGAGAAAGGGTCACCCGTGTGATCGACGCACCAAACAGAGAACCTGTGCCACTTGAGGGCATAAGCCTTCCTACTAGAGGCCTTGCAAGAGGCCAGCAGGATGTCCTCCACCTCAACCAGAAGGTTGAAAGGGGCCAGAGACCCTCTCAGCAGCCATGCTGTCAGTGACAGGGA
The DNA here is from genome assembly GCA_033557465.1 of Ichthyophis bannanicus. Classification (NCBI taxonomy): domain Eukaryota; kingdom Metazoa; phylum Chordata; class Amphibia; order Gymnophiona; family Ichthyophiidae; genus Ichthyophis; species Ichthyophis bannanicus. The sequence continues at coordinate 126,246,497 of CM066043.1, read as the reverse complement.
TCCCAGGTTGGGGTGCAGGAGAGCGCCCCCCTCCTGAGATAGGAGTCCCTGGGAGGTCCCCAAGGGGATGGGGGCCTTCAGCATCAACTGTAGAAGCAGCGGGAACCAGATGCCTGGGCCACCGAGGAGCTATCAGGATGAACGAGGCCCTGTCGTGGAGGGTCCTGAACAAGGTCTTGGCGATCAGTGGCATCGGAGGGAAGGCATACATGAGACCTTCCGACCATGAGACTAGGAAAGTAACCAATGCCACCCCAGAGGTGCCGGGAAGCAGAAGCAGGGCAACTGAAATTTGTCTGGGGTGGCAAACAGGTCCATCATGCGCTTCCCCCAGAGTCAGAAAAGCCAACTGGCTACCCTGGGGTCCAGCTGCCACTCATGCGGCTGGAGAACTCTGCTGAGTCTGTTGGCCAACAGGGTGTCCTAGCCTGGCAGGTACACTGCCCGCAAGAGGATACCCTGTGGATTGCATACGAGCAGAGGACCAGTGCCCCCTGACAAAGGGTACGAGACCCCGTGCCCCCCCTGTTTGTCCATGTAGAACATCGCCACCTCATTGTCCGTCTGAACCAGCACTGGCTGGTGACGGAGGTGGTGACAGAAGATCCTCAGGGCTAGGTATATGGCTCAGAGCTCCAGAAGGTTGATCTGCTGGGTGCTCTTGTCTGGCGACCAGTTACCCTGAGTGCAGAAATTTCTGCAATGGGCTCTCCAGCTGTGCAAGAAGGCATCCATGGTGAGGACCCTCAAGTGTTTTGGGGCCTGAAAAGGCATGCCCGCCTCGAGGTGCTGGGGCGACTGCCACCAGACTAGGGAGTCTGCCAATTGGCGGGTCACTGAAACTCTGTCTCAGAGATGGCCCGTGGCCTGAGACCACTGCTCCTGGAGACACCACTGTATCGCCCTCATGTGGAGGTGAGCGTCTGGGGTAACGTGGACTGTGGAGGCCATGTGCCCAAGGAGGCGCAGAAGCAGCCAGGTGGGCACCAAGGGATGGTACTATAACCTGAGCTAGAGACTTGAGGCAATCGGCTACGTCTTGGGGCAAGAAAGCCTTCAACTGAAGGGTGAGACTTGGGATAGTTTATGACAAAACTCAAGTGTTGCAGGACCTGGATGTGCGTGCGGTGGCCTGCTGCACCTCCGAGACTGTGCCTCCCTTTATGAGCCAGTCATACAGGTAGGGAAAGACGAAGACCCTCTGGAGCTGGAGGAAGCTGGCCATGACTGCCAGGCATTTTGTGAAGACTCTTGGGGCAGAGGCCAGGCTGAAGAGGAGCACCCTGTACTGAAAAGGCCTGCTCTCCACTACGAAATGCAGGTACTATTTGTGGTTGGGGTGAATGAGGATGTGGGTATAAGCATCCTTGAGGTCTAAGGGGCATAGACAGTCTCCCTGCTGGAGGTATGACAGCAATGTTCCAAGGGAGAGCATCTTGAACTTCTCCCTCACCAGGAATTTGTTGAGGTTGCACGGGTCGAGGATGGGCCTTAGGGCCCCTGTTTTTTTTGGCATGAGGAAGTACCTGGAGTAGAACCCCTTGCCCTTGAGATGGTGGGGCACCAGTTCCACAGCTTTGTCCTTGAGAAGACCTTCCAGCTCCTTTAGAAGGTCCACCTGAGGGGCTCTCCCAGGAAATAAGGGGGAGGTATCCAAGTCAGATGGAGGAGGTAACCCTCCCTGACCACCTTTAGTGCTCAGGAATCGGTGGTGATGGTCACCCACCTCTGGGCACAGAGGGCCAGATGTCCCCCCTGTGGGCTGCTGATCTCCTTGGGGTAGAACGGCTATGCTCAAGAAGTCAAAATCTCCCCCCTGGCTCTCCCCGGTGCCTGGGATTTTGGAGCCTTCTGCTTACGTGGGTCATGCCCATGTCCCTTGGCCTGCTGATCCTGTTGGGGAGCCGCTTCCACGAGGGCTCCGTTGGTGCCGATGTCACAGATATGCGAGAACTGACTTCTTGCTTGTTTCCGGAGAATGCCCCTACTTATTCAGAGTGTAAACAAAAGATGAAGGAGTAAGGAGACTGAGCTAAAGACTGTGTTGTGAAGATCACACCTAAGTGGAGGTCCTTTGCTCGATGTGGCTTAAGTTAAGAGATTTATTGGGAGCAGAGAAGTAGTAAGGAGGGTTCTTTGCTGTAGAAGCCTATTTCCACTTGGGTGGGGGGACTAAAGGGTGTCAATGTATGAATGAGTCAGAATGCATGGAGCAAAAAGAGAAGAAAATGGTTGGGGATGGTTTTGCATTTATAATTTTGTCATAATGCTTTGGTGTACAGGGGCAAAATCTGTGTTTACAAGGCTGTGGCCTTGTCTACTCTACAATGTTTTAATGAGCATGTTATTACTGTGCATTATTCTAATAGAAACATAATGGCAGAAAAAGACCACATGGTCTATCTAGTCTGCCAGTCTGCCCTTCCATATCAACCACTAAAACAGTCCTCTTTTTTCCTTTAGAGATTCTCTGTGTTTGTCCCATGCTTTTTTGAAAGCTGATACGGTCCTCATCTCTACCACCACATAATGCTTGTGTATTTTCCCAACGTTCAATAAAAACAATTAAAAAAAAAAAGACGACTCACCAATATAAAACCAGCTATTAGAATTCAACAGGCTCTCTGTCCATAGGCGACATATTTCACTTTCAGTAAGAGCCTCTACTCCATAACAAGCCTGATATTCTACCTTTGGTAACACATAGACAGGACAGTGCTGTTAAAAGATGAATAAAAAATGTTTTGAGTTGGTCTTTATGCAAGTCATGTTATAATTTTTTTCTGCATGTAAAGCACAGTTACTTACCTGTAACAGGTGATCTCTGGGAACAGCAGGAATAAGTCTTCACATTTGGGTATCGTCGGTACCGACGGAGCCTGCGCGGGAACGCTCCCCAGCATCCAAAAGGAAAGCTTTTGGGAGCATCCCACAGCGCCTGCGAGCTGCCTTCCCGCCTTTCCTAGCTGCCTCTCTCCAGTTCGAGTTTTAAAGCTGAGACAAAGAGAGAGAGAGAGGAAAGGAAAGATAGATAGAGAGATACAACTCCTAGGGGAGGTGGGTGGGTTGTGAAGACTTATTCCTGCTGTTCCCAGAGATCACCTGTTACAGGTAAGTAACTGTGCTATCTCCAGGAACAAGCAGGAATGAGTCTTCACATATGGGGACTCCCCAGCTAGAGATGCCTGGGAGATCACCCAGATTGTGAGTCCTTGGGAAGGGCTGCAACCTGCACCCATGAATCTCAGGCATCCAGTCAGGGATGGAGGGTAGGAGTTGATTAGGTATGGAACAGGTGTTTGAGAACAGCCTGACCAAACAAGGCATCCCGGCGGGAGTCCTTGTCCAAGCAGTAATGGGCTGTGAAGGTATGAACCGATGCCCAGGTGGCCGCTCGACAGATTTGGTCGATGGACACAGAGTTAAGATGAGCCATAGAGGCTGCCATGGCCCTCACATTGTGAGCTGTGACATGGCCTTCCAGAGAAAGGTTCTTACTCTGGTAGGCAAAGGAAATACACTGAGCAATCCAATTAGACAGAGTTCTCTTAGAGACTGGAAGTCCTAAATGAGAAGGATCAAAAGCAACAAAAAGTTGAGAGGACTTTCTATGTTGCTGTGTCCTTTGTAAGTAGAAAGCAAGTGCCCTTTTACAATCCAGGGTATGAAGATTCCTCTCTGCACTTGATGCATGAGGTCCTGGAAAAAAGACAGGTAAATAAACCTCCTGGTTCAGATGAAAAGGTGAGACCACTTTAGGCATAAAGTGTGGATTAGTTCTGAGGACTACCTTGTCATGATGGAACCTTGTATAAGGAGGATTAGCCACTAAAGCTTGCAACTCACTGATACGGCGAGCTGAGGTGACTGCAAAGAGAAAAATAACCTTCCAGGAAAGGAATTTCAAGGAGGTAGTGGCTAAGGGTTCAAAGGGTGGCTTCATAAGCTGGCCAAGAACCAGATTCAAGTCCCATGCCACTGGAGGTGGTCTAATGGGAGGTTTAGTCAAAAGAAGGCCTCTCATGAATCTTGCTATAAGAGGATGAGAGTAAATAGGTTGTCCATTGATAGGCTTAAGGGATGCTGCAATAGCACTCAAATGGACTCCGATTGAATTTGTTTTAAGGCCTGCATGAGATAAATGCAGCAAATAGTCTAGTAAAGAATTCAAAGGTATTGTAAGAGGGTTGAGACCCTTCTCTGCACACCAAATGGAAAACCTTTTCCATTTAAAAGCATAAGAACGTCTGGTGGAAGGCTTTCTGGAAGCATGAAGGATATCCTTCACTTGCTGAGAAAGGTGTAAACCCTGAAGGTCTAGGCCTTCAACAACCAGGCTCTGAGATGAAGAGACTGAGGATTTGGGTGCCACAAGGTTCTCTCCTCCTGGGAGAGGAGATCTGGAGCAGACCTAAGGTCCAGGGAGGGAGCTTGAGAGAGATGCAGAAGTAGAGGGTACCACACTTGGCGTGGCCAATGTGGTGCTATGAGGATCATAGACCCCTTGTCTCTCTGAAGCTTGAACAGAGTTTTGGGAATGAGGGGAATAGGTGGAAAGGCATAGAGGAAGTCTTGCCCCCAATGAAGGAGGAAGGCATCTCTGGCCTGAACTCCCCGACATGGAATCCTGGAACAAAACCGGGGAAGTTTGGCATTCCATGAACTTGCAAACGGGTCTATGTCTGGGGTACCCCAAATCCGAAAAATCCTGGCTATCTGGTCCCCATGGAGGGACCATTCGTGTGGAAGCAGAACTCGACTGAGTCTGTCGGCCCAAGAGTTTTGAACCCCTGGATGATACACTGCCATGAGATGGATTTGATGCTCTCTGGCGAAGGCCCACAATCTGAGAGCTTCGTTGCAAAGCGACAGAGAGCCAGTTCCTCCCTGCTTGTTCACGTAGAACATGGCTACCTGGTTGTCCGTGTGGATGAGGACTGTCTTGTAGCTGAGCAGGGTGTGGAAGACTGAGCCAGAAAGATTGCTCTGAGCTCTAAAAGGTTGATATGTAGAGATGTCTCCTGCGGAGACCAGATGCCTTGGGTCGAGAGATCTTGTAGATGAGCTCCCCAACCCTTTGGAGAGGCATCTGTTGTAAGAGTTGCTTGGGGTAGCACCTGTTGAAAGGGGCACCCCAGCAACAGATTTTGAGTGGACTTCCACCAGTGGAGGGACCAAAAGAGGCGACTCGAGGTTGCTATTTTGTCTGACAGGCAACCTGATGCCTGAGTCCATTGGGTGGATAGGGTCCACTGAGCTGCCCTCATGTGAAGGCGAACGTAAGGAAACACATGCACCGTGGATGCCATGTGGCCTAAGAGTTGTAACATCTCTCGAGCAGTTAAATGGAATTTTAACTGAATCTGGGAGGCTAACTGCACCAAGCGTAGGCAACGGGCCTGGGGAAGATAGGCCCTTGCAGTTGTGGTATCCAGTAAGGCCCCTATGAACTCTAGAGATTGAGTAGGGGGTGAGATGGGATTTTGGAATGTTGATTACCAGTCCCAGATACTGAAGAACACGCCTTGTGCAGGTCAGCGAAGTCTGGGCCTCTGACTGGGATGGAGCTCGGATGAGCCAGTCGTCCAGATTTGGGAATACGAATATTCCTAGAGTGCGCAGAAATGCAGCTACTACTGCCATGCATTTTGTGAACACTCTTGGAGCAGAGGCCAGACCGAAAGGAAGCACTTTGTATTGGTAGTGCTTTCCTTGGTAAAGGAACTGAAGGAACCTTCTGTGTGTTGGATGAATGAGAACATGGGTGTACGCATCCTTGAGATCTAGAGAACAAAGCCAGTCCTGACTCTGGAGGTATGGAAGGAGAGTTCTGAGAGAAGTCATCTTGATTTTCTCCTTGCATAGAAACTTGTTCAATTCTCTGAGATCTAGTATGGGTCTGTAGCCCCCCGTTTTCTTTGGAATGAGAAAATAGGGGGAGTAGAACCCTGAGCCCTGTTGAAGAAGGGGTTCTTCTCCTATTGCCCCTTGAGCAAGAAGGGTAGCAATCTCTTGACCTAGAAGGTTGAGGAGAGATGTTGGAGAATTGAACTGTTTCACCATGGTGTGAGGAGGAAGGTTTAAGAAATGAAGCTTGTACCCATCTCGTATGATGGAGAGGGTCCATTGCTCTGCTGTGATTTGTTCCCATCTGGGAGCAAAGTGAGCTAACCTTCCTGGGATGGTGAGAGGCTCTGGATGTTCTAGAGCCAGAAAGGCTAAGTTCTCTAGTGGAAAGTCAAAGGCCCTGAGGAGGCTGAGGCTGTTGGGCCGTAGCAGTCCTCGCAGCCTGAGACTTGGCCTGTTTTGGTTGTTGTTGTCTCTTTGTAGCAAAACGACCTTGGGAAGAGGCCTGACCATAACCTGAAGAAAATTTCCCTTTTTTTGGGAAAGACCCTTTTTTGAATAACCTCTTTTTAAAAGGAGCAGTAACATTTTAGATACCAGTCATGGGTGTCTGTGACAGAAATAGTGCTGCTGCACTTAGTGCACTTTTTAAACCCGGCGACGGGTTTTTCCATGAGGAAAAATATATCTGTAGGCCTAAGGCCCCAGAAGAAAAAATGCACTGTAGTTTTTTGTTGTTTTTTTCTTAAAGAAAGAAAAAAGACCGGTGGTACCGGTCCGGAATCGAGAAGGCAGACACGCGACTAAAGAAAAATAAAAGAAAATAAGAAATTCTTCAGCGGTGACAGGAAACACGACCTGCTGGCTCCGCAGAAAAGAAGAACTGGAGAAAGGCAGTTAGGAAAGGCGGGAAGGCAGCGCGCAGGCACTGTGGTATGCTCCCAAAAGCTTTCCTTTTGGACGCTGGGGAGCGTTCCCGCGCAGGCTCCGTCGGTACTGACGATACCCATATGTGAAGACTCATTCCTGCTTGTTCCTGGAGATAGCCAGTTTTATGCTGAAAAGGACTTTTATAACATTGTATAGCCATATGGGTATGTATAAGTACCCATACTTGCAAGATAGTTTGCATTTAATATAGGTGTCATTCTTAGGCACTCCCTAGGGTGCAGTTAAACACGCACATATTTTGACATGAGAGGACATACAAAGAGTACACCACAGATTTATTCTGTCTTTGGAGTGAGAATTCATACAGCACTAGGACTGCTTCTGGGTGGCTATTTTATAAAGAAACAGACATGCTGTTATCAAAGTTTACTATTTAAGGTGGTTAGAAAATAACTAGGCATCTAATCCTCCTCAATAGCTCTTTTTAGCAACAGTTAACATAACTAAGGGCTTAATCATCAAGTTCTTTTTCTTTAGACATGGGGAAAGTGTAGTTACTCACCTGTAGCAGGTGTTCTCCGGGGACAGCAGGAATCAGTCCTCACATATGGGTGACATTGGCGCCGACGGAACCCGCGCAAATCCATTCCCCAGCTTTCAAAGAAAGCCTTTTGGAGTTACACTGTGCATGCACGGTCACCTTCCCACCCAAAGGTGGGATCTTATCTCAGTATGACGACATAGCTTAATCAAGCATAAAAAGTAAACAACTCCATAGGGAGGAGGGAGGGTTGTGAGGACTGATTCCTGCTGTTCCCGGAGAACACCTGTTATAGGTTTGTAACTACACTTTCTCCGGGAAGTCAGTCCTCACATATGGGACTCCCAAGCTACAGGCTACTGAAAAAAACCCTATAAAAGCCATAGGTGACCCAAAAAGAGGACCGTAAAGGGCAGCAGGGAATGCTGTTGGCTAGAAGTCTAACACTGCAGCAGTAGCAACAAAGATGCAATCCCCTTTCCGGTACCCTGGAGACCATGGGCTGGAGGAAAGGAGTTGAGTTATTTCCCGAAGATGTGGTAAGAGTACTGCCTGGTCAAAGGTGCTATCCCTACGGGAGGTCTCTTCTGAGCAGTAGTGCACTATGAAAGTGTGCAAAGACGACCAGGTGGCGACCCGGCAGATGTCCAGTAAGGGCACCGAGCGCAGGCTGGCCACTGAAGCTGCCATGAAATGCATATTGTGTGCAGTCACATAATGATCCAGAGGAAGCCCCACCTGTTAATAGGTGAAGGAAATGTAGTCAGCCACCCACCATGAGAAGGTGCACTTAGAGACTGCAACCTCAAGTCGACTGGGGTCAAAAGAGAGAGTTGCACTGAATGGCAGTGGGTCTGTGTCCTCTGGATGTAAAAGGACAAGGCATGCTTGCAGTCCTGCGTATGTAAGGAAGCCTCTGCTCTGGAAGAATAAGGCCTGGGATAGAAGGCCTCTTGATTCAAGTGGAAGGCAGAGACGACCTTTAGCAAGAATTTGGGGTGAGTCTGAAGGACTACCCTGTTCCTGTGGAACCTGGTGTGGGATGCATGGGCCACCAGTGCCTGCAGTCACACACCCACCTGGTCAAAGTGTGCACCACCAGGAACACGACCTTCCAAGAAAGATACTTGAGATGGCAGGTAGCCAAGGGCTTGGAGGGTGGAGTCAGGAGCTTCCCAATTACAATGAGGTCCCACGTTACTGGTGGCAGACAGATCAGGGGCTGGGAGAGGAGGCAGCCTCGCATGAACCAGCCCACCAAGGGGTGCATCGACATAGCTTGGCCATCCACTGCATGGTGGGAAACAGAGATGGCAGAGCTGCACTCTGAATGTGTTGGACTTGAGGTCAGCCCCCGACAGATGCAGGAGGTAAGGGTTAAGATGTCTGGCATCATGCAGGAGAAGAGGTTAAGACCCTCGTCCACATACCAGAGCGAAAACCTGCCTCACTTAAAGGTATATGCCCACCGCATGGAGTCCTTACATGAGGCAAGCAGAACATCTTCTACTGCCCTAGAGAGGCGGTGATGCGCAACAGCTAGCCACTCAGCAGCCAGACTGTCAGGATAAGGGACTGAGGTTGGGATGCAGTAGCATCCCACCCTCCTGTGACAGCAGGTCTGGGGCACTCCCCAGCAGCAATAGGTCCCTTTGGGACAGCTGCAGAAATAGGGGGAACGACGTTTGCCTGGGCATGAAGAATATGACTGAGGACGCTTCCGCTTGGATCTTGAGGGCAGCCCAGGGGCATAGACAGGAATGCATACAGGAAGGAGGAAGGTGTTTCATGGAAGGAGGAAGGTGTCCGCTGCCTCCTATCCCCGGGCTGGCCTCCAAGAAGTGCAGCAACTGTGTGTTCTCCGGACTGGCAAAGAGGTCCATATCCAGGGTCCCAAAGCATTGGAAGACCTCTCCCAGCACTGCTGGGTTCAGCTGCCATTTGTGGAGATGGAAGACAGCTCAGGCAATTGACCGGTACACTGCCTTGGCCCAGAAAGTACACCGCTTTGAGGGAGATGTTCTTCCCCATTGCGAAGTTCCAGAGGTGCACTGCCTTCCAGCAGAGGTGGTACAAGCCCGTGCCTCCCTGCTTGTCGATGTAGTACATGACCATCTGGACCTGAACCACCTGCCCTTCCAGATGGTCCTGGAAGACCCACGGGGCATGATAGTCTGCGCTGAGTTCCAGCAGGATGATCTGCGAGGCACTTTCCTCTGGTGACCATGGTCCTTGTGAATGCAGGTGATTGCAGTGGGCCCCCCAGCACAGTTTGGACGCGTCCGTCATAAGGATGTGTTCAATTGGGAGAGCCTGGAAGGGCAGGACAGCTTTGAGTTTGAGGGGGTCCTGCCTCCAGGTGAGAGATGCCGCCAGGGCCGGCGTGATCTGAATGCGATCCTCAGGATGGCGCAAAGCCTGTGTCCACTGAGCACTGAACATCCATTGAGCATGCCACATGCGGAGGTGGGCAAAGGAGGTGATGTGGATGGTAGATGCCATGTGCCCCAAGAGGCAGAGCATCTGCTTGGCTGTCACGGCTGTCACTGCTGAGCCGCCCTGCACAGCCTGTGCTAGGGCGGACAGCGCTGTGCACGGTCCAGTGGCAGAAAGGTCCTTGCTTGAGTGGAATCTAACAGGGTGCAAATGAACTCCAAGTACTGGGTGGGCAGGCGGCAAGACTTTGGGAAGTTGACCACAAATCCCAGGCGCTGGAGCAGCCCTATGGTGCGAACATCTCCTCCGATGAGCTGGCTCATATGAGTTAGTCGTCCAGGTAGGGGAAGACGAAACCTCCCCCAGGAGCCTGACGCATGTGGCCATGACGCCAGGCATTTTATGACTACCAGAGGAGTTGAGGCTGGGCCGAAGGGGAGCACCCTGTATTGATAGTGTAGTCTGCCGCCAACGAATCTGAGGTACTGATGGTGCCTTGGATGGATCAGGATGTGGCGTAGGCATCTTTGAGATCCAAGGAGCATAGCCAATCTCCCTGCAGGAGGTAGGGAAGCAAGGTTCCAAGAGATACCATTTTGAATTTTTCTTTGATCAGGAAGCGGTTGAGGTCCTGCAGATACAGGATGGGTAAGAAATCCCCTGTTTTCTTGGGGACAAGGAAATAGGAGTAAAACTCCTGACCCTGTAGAGGCTGGGGGACAGGCTCCACTGCTCGATCCTCGAGCAAGACCTTGAGCAAGAGGTCCATGGATAATTCCTCTGGGAAGAAGGGAGGAGGCAGATGGGAGAAGTGGAGGAGATACCCTTCCCTGACCACCTGCAGACCAACTCGGCATCACGACTCCTGGTGTCTGAGCTCCTGCGCTACCACGCCTGAAGCCACGTCAGGTCTTGAGGCAGTTGCCAATGGCGTCTGCACTGATTGAGCCAACCTCTCAAGGATGTGTGGAGCATCCTCTGAGGAGGTACTTATCGAGGACCACCCCATGACTGGCACCGATGACCCAGAGTTACTGGGAGTCAGGCCCCGCTATGCCTCGAGGAACACAGTAAAGCTGTGCTCCAGGGTCTCCATCAAGGCCTCGATACCCGACGGCTCCACAGTGGTATGTGCTGGCCTCAAGGATGTCGAGGCTGATGTCAGGTCCCTGGTAGGGGAATCCCTGATGGTGATCGCATCCAGGGACCTGACCCAAACCCCCGACTCCATGGGAGACTCCTCCCTCCGGGGCTGCTTAGAGGGGTACTCCCGGCTGTCATCACCGGTGTCGGGTAGAGGGCTCTGCACTTGGTCACCGGAGGTCTTACCCACCGGGCCAGGGTTGGACCTAGACTTTGGCTTCGATGAAGCCCACAACATATGGGGAAGGTCCTCCGAGAACAACTCCAATGCCAGATGACCTCAGGTCTCCGACCAAGCTTGGGCGCATGACGACGAGTCGCCTAACACCAAAGGCAGGGATTCCACCCCCAATGCTTATCCCAAGGCAGACTTACCAAACAGCTTCTCCTGCCACCTTTCACATTCCTTCCGGGTCTTAGCCGACATCAAAAGGCAGAGAGGGCAGGAAAACACATTGTGGTCCCCCCGGAGGCATTTAATGGCAATCCGTACAGGACATAGTGCGGCTGCACTTGCCACATTGCTTAAATCCGCTGGTCGAAGACAGAAGGAAAATCAGCCCCTATGAGATCAAACTGACGTGTCAACCAGCTAGTCTACGAGCAAAAAACCCAAGCACCAAAAAATAAAGGAAAAAATATAAGTACCTGAGCAAAAAGCACAAAGCCAAGGTGGTGGATTCGGGCAGCAGAAAGGTGATCAAAGCGATTCCGATGAAAAACAAAGGAAATTGCCGAAGGACAGTGAAAAAAAATCAACTTTATCGGGTGAACAGACAGCACATCTGCAGGGCTCCACCGAAAAAAAAAAAAGACAACAGAGGTAAGATGAGATAGCTTAATCAAGCAAAAATAGTAACTCCACGGGGTGAAGAGAAGGTTGTGAGGACTTATTCCTGCTGTTTCCAGAGAACACCTGCTAAAGGTAACTAACTACGCTTTCTCCAAGATCAAGCAGGAATGAAGTCCTCGCATAAGGGACTCCCCAGCTACAGGCTACTGGAAAAACCTGTATAAACAAGCCCAACAGAGCAACCAGAAAAAAACGAGAGAAAAACAGTACAAGAAGAGACTGTTAGGGTTCCAAAAGTCCGTGGCAAGCATGGACATCAACATTAGGATGACTCTATGGTAGCCTGGACAAAGAAGGACCTGTGGGAGGAGTTGCATCTAATTCCCAAACAGGTGCCGGAGTAGGCTTGGCTGAAGTTGCTGTCATGCCTGGCATCTCCATCCAGACAATAATGGGCTGTGAAAGTGTGGAAAGAGGACCACGTAGCAGCAATACAGGTCTCCACCGTGGAGACAGAGCGCAAGTCTGCTGTAAAAGCAGCCATGGTGCGGACATTATGAGCAGTGGCATGATGCTCCAGGCTCAAGCCAGCCGGTGCATAAGCAAAGGAGATGCAGTCTGCAACCCAAACTGACAGGGTGTGCTTGAAGGCAGCTCTGCCCAGCCTACTCAGGTCAAAGGAGACAGAGCTGGGTGGAATGGCGATGGCCTTTCATTCTCTCCAGGTAGAAAGCCAGTGCCCTCTTACAATTCAGTGTATTAAGAGAAGCCTCAGCCCTGCTGGGATGAGGTTGGTGGGAAAAGGTGGGAAGCACCACCAATTGGTTCAGATGAAAGGAGGCAACCACCTTTGGAAGAAACCTAGATGAGTCTGCAGGACCATCCTCTTCTGATAAAATCTCGTGTAAGGTGGGTGCGCCACCAATGCCTGCAATTCACAAATTCTGCGCGCAGAAGTGACTGCTACCAAAAACATCACCTTCCAGGTGACTAACTTGAGTGGGCAGGAACTGAGCAGTTCAAAGGGGGCAGAGAGGAGCTGCCCAAGCACCACGTTAAGGTCACATGCCACTGGCGGGGGTGTGATAGGGAGTCACGAGAGCAAGAGAGTTCTCATAAACCGGCCAACGAGAGGATGTGCGAAAGTGGGCTTCTCATCCGTACTGAGGCGGTACGCTGCCACCACGTTTAAATGAACCCTTACCAAATTAGATTTGAAACCTGAATTCCCTGGAAAGTTAAGAACCAGAGCTTGAGCACCCCAAAGTTGAAGAATCAGTGACTACAAGGAAGCGAAGGGTATGGTGGTTGGTGACTCTCTTCTGAGGAGCATTGAGGCGTCCATCTACCGACCAGACTTGATGTCCAGAGAGATATGCTGTCTGCCAGGTGCCAAAATCCGAGTTGTTACGGAGAGTTTGCTGAGACTCATCAAGCCCACTGACTATTACCCGATGTTGTTCATTCATATCGGCATAAATGATACTGCCAGGTATCCCTCTGAGCATATTTAAAGTGACTTCATGGCTCTGGGCAGAGGGTGAAGCAGATAGGGGCGAAGGTGGTGTTCTCTTTAATCTTCCCTGTTGAGGGTAAAGGTCAATGTTCCCTCTAAGCTGCGCTGGGTCCGCTGCCAACATTCCTGCTGGCAAGAAGGGGGGGGGGTGCAGTGTAATCGATCGCTCTGCCTGTCCCGCCACCAGCAGGAATGCCAACGGAGGACCCAGCACAGATGAAAGGGAACATTGTGAGGGTGCTGCGGCGTATGTTAGTGATCAATCGCACTGCACCCCCCCCCCCACCCCCGCCAGGAATGTTGGCAGCGGACCCAGCGCAGCTTAGAGGGAACATTGGTAAAGGACAAGGCGAGAAGCTCGCATCCTGGAGATGAATCCATGGCTGCGAGGATGGTGTCAGAGAGCATTTTGGTTTCCTGGACCATGGGATGCTGTTCCAAGGGTTGCAGAGCAGAGATGGCGTCCATCTGTCCAAGAAGGGTTGACGTGTCTTCAGTAGCAGATTGGCTAACCTACTGAAGAGGGCTTTAAACTAGATTCATTGGGGATGGGTGAAGAAAGCCCCCAGGCAAGTGAAACATTAAATACCTTTATGGAAATGGGTAAAAGGGGCAACATATGGAAAGCAGTGTATATAAATGCCCGGAGCATGGGAATTAAGATCCCAGATGTTGAGGCTTTATTGGCAGACTTGGATTTAGTAGCAGTAACAGAGACATGGTTCCCGGACAACCATAACTGGGATGTAATTATACCAGGCTATGTTTTATTTGGCAAGGACAGGGTAGGAAGAAGGGGAGGAGGAGTGGCACTATGTGTAAAAATAATATTAAAGCTATGGAACTACAGGGCTTAAAAGGGAGAGAGGAGGCACTATGGTTAAACTAGAAAGAGGGAAAGAGAAATCTATTTTTATTGGCACGATATACAGACCTCACTCACTGGGAGAAGAGGTGGACAGAGAGCTAATTGAAGATATATGCAGCATTGCCAGGAAAGGGGAAGTGCTACTAACAGAGGATTTCAATATGCCAGATATTGACTGGCAAATCTCTGCTGCAATATCATCTAAAAGGAGGATCCTGGATTCTCTACAGGGAGAACTACTCAGGCAACTGGTAACAGAACCCACACGTGAAGGGGCCATACTGGACTTGGTGATTACCAATGGTGAAAGAGTTTCTGATGTTATAGTGGGGGATCATTTCCAGTGATCATCAGATTGTGTGGTTCAGTATTAGAACTAGGGCTGTTAAAATCCATTCAAAAGCGAGGGTCTTAGACTTTAGGAAAACTAACTTTGCCAAGATGGGCCAATACCTCAGAGAGTCGTTAGTGGGATGGAACAGCTGAGGCATGTAGAAAAACAGTGGGTAAAACTGAAAGGGGATATTTTAAAGAAAACCAACCTTTGTTAAAATGGTAAATAAAGGTAAAAGGAAAAGGAGACCGCTATGGTTTTCAAAAATAGCAACTGAAAAAGGTGAAGAAAAAGAGGAAGGCCTTCATGAAATACAAGAGATCAGAGAGAGGAAGACAGGCATCTATATTTGAAAAAACTCAGAGAAGCTAAGTAGTCACGAAAGCAAAGATTAAAAAAGAGGAGGAAATAGTCAATGCAATAAAATGAGGGGATAAGACATTTTTCAGATATGTTAGTAAGAAGAGGAAGGGCAAAAGTGGTATTACCAGACTCAAGGACAAAGGGGAGGAATATGTGGAAGCTGATGAGGATAAAGCGAAATTGCTTAACAAATATTTCTGTTCTGTGTTCACAGATGAAGAACCAGGAGCAGGACTCAATAAACACCCACAAACATACAGAAGCAAGGGGCATATTGAACAATTTTCAAAAGACTGTCGTAAGAAGCTAGCTAAACTTAAAGTAGACAAAGTGATGGGACTGGATGGGATACAACCGAGAATACGGAGGGAACTTGGGGACATTCTAGCAACTCCACTGACTGACCTTTGCAATGCCTCGGAGTGGTGAGTGGTACCAGAGGATTGGAAAGATACACATGTGGTCCCTTTACACAAAAGCAGAAGTAAGGATGTGGTTGAAAAAACAGGCCAATTAGTTTAATCTTGGAGGTGAGTGAATTATTGGAAGTGTTGCTGAAAGAGAAAATAGTGACGTTTCTGGAGTCTAACGGATTACCAGATCTGAGGCAGCGTGGATTTACCAGAGGCAAGTCTTGTCAGACAAATTTGATTGATTTCTTTGACTGGGTGACCAGGAGTTGGACCGAGGGAGAGCCCCAGGTGTGGTGTAGTTAGATTTCAGTAAAGCCTCTGACACCGTTCCAGACAGGCAACTTATAAACAAACTGAGCACCCTAGAGATGGACCCTAAAGTTACTACTTGGGTTAGAAATTGGTTGAGTGGGAAGCGACAAAGGGTACAGGTAAATGGAGTTCACTCTAAGGAGGAGGTGGTTATCAGTGGTGTGCTCCAGGGATCTGTTCTTGGTCCAATTCTTTTCAATATCTTTATTGGTGATATTGCGGAAGGGCTGTTGGATAAGGTTTGCCTCTTTGCGGATGATACCAAAATCTGCAATAGAGTAGATACCCAGGAAGGAGTAGATAACATGAGGAGAGATCTAGCTAAGCTTGAAGAATGGTCTAGAATTTGGAAGCTGAGCTTTAATGTTAAAAAATGCAAGGTCATGCATTTGGGCTGCAGCAATCCAAGGGAGTGATATAGTATAGGGGGTGAAGTACTTCTGTCCACAAAGGAAGAGCGGGATCTAGGTGTAATTAACTACTTTAAGACCATCAGACACAAACAGGTAGAAAAGGCAAAAGCTAGAAGGATGCTTGGGTGCATAGGGAGAGGAATGGCCAGCAGAAGAAAGGAGGCGATAGTGCTTCTGTATAAGTCTTTGGTGCGACCTCATTTGGAGTATTGTATGCAATTCTGGAAGCCGCGCCTTCATAAGGATATAAAACAGGATGGAGTCTGTACAGAGGGTGGCTACTAAAATGGTCAGTGGTCATTATAAAGCAAACAAGGACAGACAAGGATCTTAATATGTATACTTTAGAGGAAAGGCGGGATAGAGGTGATAGGATTAAGATGTTTAAATACCTCCATGGCATAAATGCACAGGAGGAGAGCCTCTTTCAATTGAAAGCAAGCTCTGCTACAAGGGGACACAGGATGATGGTGAAAGGGGAAAGACTCAGGAGTAATATGTGGAAATATTTTTTTTTACAGAAAGTGTGGTAGATCCATGGAATAGTCTCTCAGTGGAGGTGGTAGAGATGAGGAGAGTGTCTACATTCAAAAAGGGATGGGACAAGCACAAACACAGAGGATCTCTAAAGGAAAAAAGGGGACAGTTGTAGTGGTTGATATGGAAGGGCAGACTAGATAGACCATGTAGTCTTCTTCTGCAGTCATGTTTCTATGAAATACGTCAGCAACATCTTTACAGTGCAGGAAAAGGGGTCAATTGCCTTTTCCACACTCCAGGTGGAAAATATGTACCATTTGAGTGCGTAGGAGCAGCATCTGGAGTCCTTTTACGAAGCCAGGAGGATATTCTCCACATCCACAGATAGGTGAAGGTCAACGAGAACTATCCGCTCAGCATCCACGTAATGAGAGCTACTGAGCGTACACTGGGATGAAGGAGGGTGCCACTATCTGAGATGTCAGATTCGTGGTGCAGCCCAAACTGAGAGGCTGCTGCTGTGAGAACCTGAGCAGGAGAGGAAACCATGGTTGTCTAGGCCAGCCAAGTCTCCCATGATGTTCTTCAGGTACATCGCCATGTAGAGCTGGTAAGAGGATGCAGCCTACCAGCATCAAGCCTTGATAACATCTATGGCTGACCCTATCCAAGGTACGAGCCTCCTGACCTGGGGGGGGGGGGGGAACGAAGAGTGTGTTTTTGAGCTCTTGATCAGCCTCATAGCAGACTCCACCACCATCAAATTGTGGGGGAGCTGAGGCCTCTCAAATCTAGAGCTCTTTTGGACTCAGTACATAGAATCCAACCAGTGACTAATGAGAGGCACCATGAGTGAGTTCTCCAATATCCTGAAAAAGGAGCTATGTAAGAATACAGTGCACCGGCACCGTATGCTTCCTTTGGTGGCGATGGGTACTGTAATATTTCCAGTTTCTCTGCCTCGAGAGTGAAGGGGAGGGCTTTTGCCATGTCCTGGACAAATTCATAAAATAAGATGTCCTTGGGTGGGGATTTTTGGTGTTCGTAGAATGGAGAGGGATCGGATGAGATGCCCTTATGTTGATCCGAGACCAGATACTCCTCCTCAGTCTCCCATCTCTCAGAGTTGGTAAGAAAACTGAAGTACCGCTGCGCCTCCTCCCGATGCCGGTGGCGCTCAGGAGGGGTGAATGGAGTCCAAGGCTCCTGGTGATGCTGTTGAGGACCTTCAGACTCAGAGGTGTTTGTAGGGGAGATGACCATTGGTGCTGACAGAGTTTGAGCGCCTGCCCATCGGGGAGGGTATGGGTCTCTAGAATAGGCTGCACTACCATTGGCAGGGCCACCGAGGTCTGCGGGACTGCCGGCAGCATTGAGGCGCCCAAGGGTATCGAGGTCCTCAAGGTCTGCGAAGCCAAGAAGGCAGTCAGGCTCCGTTCCAAAGTCTGCATGCACTTGGCGAAGAGCGCAGTCTCTAAAACAGCAGCCATGGCCTCCGATGCCAGTTCCCTCGTTAGGGACTCCAAGAAAGTTACAGCATTAGGAAACCGCTGATGTCTCTCTGGGGCTTCACAAGGCAACTCCTCACGCTGCGGCAGCTCCCGGCCATTGCCCTGGGAGTTCCATTGAGAGGGGCTTCGATGCTGATGCCCATGGGTTTTCTCATGGCTCTCGGCATTGCCCTTCGATGTCAGAGTTGAAATCTTGACGGAGGCCCTTGAGGGCATCGACAAAGATGCTGATGAACAGGGATTCATGCTGTTTCTCTCGATTCTTGAGCCCTTTATAGGTTATCTGCAGACATAATGTGCAAGTGGAGGGCTTGCGGTCGGGCTAGAGGCACTGTAAGCACCAGTTATGGCAGTATGTCACCGAAACAATGCAAGCACACTGGCTGCATTTTTTGAAGCCACTGGCTGGCTGACATACTGGGGAAGACAGTTTCTGCCAAATCAAAAGGACGCCAATGACCCAGCTGATCAGGGAAGCGTGAGAGAAAAACCCCACAAGCCGAAAAAATTAAGAAAAAAGGTACCAGAAAACATGCAGCGCTAAGGCATGACACTCCTGGGAATGGTAGGAAGACTAAGACAAGCGAAATCTCATGAAAGACGAGAAAAAACAAGAAAAGAACTGTGAGGGTTAAGTCACACATTTTCCAAGGGCAGATGGACATCTGTAAGGCTCCGTGGAAAAAAGAAGGCTGATTTAAGATGGCTCCTTTGCGAGGGAAGAAAGGCACACATGCATGGGGAGCCTCCCAAACATTTCCTATGGACGTTAGGGAGCGTTTCTGCGCAAGCTGTCTCTGTGATGTCACCCATATGAGGGACTTCATTCCTGCTTGATCCTGGAGAATAATGGCTATGTTTCATATAGACAGTAGGTATGACATTTACCAATCCTTTTATAGGCAAATTTTGCTGATCTCAGGGATAAATATTAAGAACTAACACAAATGCATAAAATGGATTTGCCTATTTTCAGTTTTACCAAAATTATTCAGTAAAGCACGAATGCATCAGTTTCCCACAACTGCAAAAAGGTACCAGCAAATAAAAGAATGCCCTACTTTTCGAATACTTTTTTTGTGACTTCGTGGCTTTGTTTCTGCTTTGTGCACACTGCTGCGGATCAGTAGCAGAATGTCATCTAGGCTGAATAACTTATACACAAGATTACCCTCCTTGGGTGCTGTGTACTCGTTTTCATCCTCAACAAGAAACTGAAGTTCACTTGGAAGAAAGCCTGAAAATAAAAATAATGGAAAATTGTATTTAATTTTAAAGATTTTTTATACTGCTTTATCATTTAGTCAAAGTGGTTTACATTGTAACTTAAACTTGGTAACGTACATTAAACAGGGACATCGATAACTTGGATTTTTCTAAGGCAATGGAAGGTTAAGTGACTTGCCCAAGGCCGCAAGGAATGCTAGTGGGAAATGAACCCTGGTCTCTTTGTTCCTAAGCTAATGCTCTAACCATTAGGCTACTCCTCCACTCTTTTTTATTTATCATGGAAGCATTATTTTTAATGAAATCTGCAGTGAAGATTCCACCTCCCTCCGGGAAGAGGGACTTGGGGGTGAGGAATAAAAAGAGAGGTCAGTAAGTTCTTATGAAAAATAAATATCACAGAAATGGAGTACAGTGGTCCCCTAGAACAACTCGGGGACTTAAGCAATTGCTAAATTTGTTTCTGACTAGTGCTGGTCTTGTGTAGGAAAAGCATCAACATCAAAACCACCTTTCAGAGTATCGAGAACATTTTTTTCTCTATGTAAATGATGGGTTACAAATTTCTAGAATGATGACACACTATTGCTTTTATTCATTTATTAAGTTCTTCAACTTAGTATACCACTTTATAAATGAATTTCAAAGTGGTCTGTTGTTATACTGTTCACAACTTTTAACAATTTCACTCTGTCAGCTCTTCCTTTCTGAGTAGCAGAATTTCTGTCTTTTTGTTACTGTTGTCCACTCTCTTGTTCCTAAGAACTCACATTCTAATGCACTTCAGCAGGAGAGCAATGCATATCTTTTCCATGAGCTTCAAGGTCAATATCTGTAAAAGGGTAGTATGAAAATTCTCTACATTTTAAACTGAGGTATATTGTATACCACGAGGCAAAAATGTTTGAGGGGGGATTACACCTCTCCTGAGAGCCATGCACTGGCTCCCAATACACTACTGAACCAAGTTAAAAAAACCTGGTCTTGGCTTTCTCTCTCCTGAGATGATACACCCTGCCCTACCTGAGCAGCCGCCTAGGCTGGTTATGTGCCTCCCTGCTCCTTGCACTCAGCTGCTAAGGTCACACTTGTACTACAGAGCAAGCCTTTTCAGATTCAGTTTCAATCCTCAAACTCATTGCAAATGAACATCAGATTGGAAATGAATCTTCTGGCCTTCAAGGGTCAATATTTAACGGTGGCAGTCAGTGTTTTTTTTCCCAAACACCAACTGCCACAGTCAAATAAAGTCAGAATATTCAGTGCAAATATCCAGATAGTGGCCAGAACTGAATATCTGGATTCAGTAGTGACTGCCAGCACTATCTGGATAGCAGCAATATTCAACCTGCTATCTGGTTAACTAACTGGATAAAACTAGCACAGCCTTTTTGCTGTTCTAAATTTACCCCGATAGTCATCCGGGCTAGCAGATTCAATATTGCCGCCAACTGTATAACCCATAACTACACCCAAGCTCTGCCAACAGACTGCCTTGACATTATCTGGATAGTGCCAAGGCAGTCAGAGGAAAGATTCAGTGTTACTATCTGGATAGTGCCAATGAATATCTCACTGGCCAGCACATATCTGGTTAACAGCACCTGCTAACCAGCTAAGTGCTTTTGCATATCGGCCTCATTGCTTTTTAAATATCCCTTCCTTACATACACCCTGTCAATGATGTCTTGCTAGTCGAGCTTTGATTTTGATAACTATTGCTGTGAAATGCACTAAGGGTACCTGATTTTGAACCCTCTCAGCTTATCTTCAGCTGACATTTTAGGTTGACCCTGCTAACTGGATTTGACTTCACTGAATCTCTGGAAAAGGTGAACAGATGGCCGAACCACCATAAATTGAAACTAAGCATTATGAATTGTACATAGCTCCGGACACAGCCCCCACCTTGATGGGGAAACAAATTTCCTTAGCAGACTATTAAGGTGTTGAGTTGCTATTTTGATACCATTCTTTGGATTTGAAAGCAGATCTCTATGGCAATTAGAAGCTGTTTTGCCTCTGTGACAGATCTGCTCTACTAGTTGAAAAGCAGTCTCAAAATCCTGATATAGTCCAAACGACTTGCGTAAATTGCATGTAACAGCAAGCTTTACTGTGGTATTAAACATTTATGAAAATATTCACAATACTGCAATTAGACTTCAACTGGCCTTTAAGTTTGATCATATTACACGGGAGGAACACTGGCTCTCTGTTGTATAACAGGTTAATTTTAAAATCCTGTTACTGGCACAAAAGGCTTTTCACAAAGGGATGTCAAATTATTTGGCAAATCGTCTTATTCCATTGTCCACTAGACTAACACAATCACAAACGGGAAACCTGTTATATATTCTTTCACTCTCTTGTGTGCACTTGGGAATGATATGAACAGCTTTCTTCGATATTGTCCAAATCTCTGGAACACCCTACCAAGTTCTCTCTGTATCAAGTTCTCTTATTAGACCTTCAAGAAGGGTCTGAAGAATTACTATTTTACTAAGGCATTTGAAGGATAGTCATTTGACTGAGCAACCAGTAGCCCACGGTTGCTATCCCTCCCCATTGCTCTCCTTTTGTATCCCTTTAGGAATGGTGGGGGGGGTTTTGTAATTGTAGTGCATAGTTTGTTTTTGTTTTATCTGGAGGTTAGGATATTTGATAATTTTTTTGTGTTTTGATTTTAGCTTATAGTTCTTTATTTAGAAGTATTGGGTTATTGAGCCTACTAGTTGCTAGGGTTGTTTAACTTGTACTGCTTTATCTTGTAATCTGTCCAATTGTTAACTGGATGGCAAAGCGTAATGTAAACCTTGATATATTGTTTATGGAAGGTGGTATATCACATACGTGAATAAACTAAACTCATATGAAAAACCTTTCTGACTTTCCCTAACACGCACTGTGTTCTTTCTACAGGAGAGTACTGAATGAACAAATGATAAAGAACATTCTATTTATTTATAAATGGTTAACTGCAAAAGCAATGTACAATAAAAATACAGACATTCCATACATTAGGAAAGAAATTAGACTTGCCTGCTAATTGCTGTTCCTTGAGGAACTTCAATCCAGTCCCGCACCTCTGGCTAGTGTATCTTTCCCAACAGCTTGGAGACCGAGCATGTCATCTTTTGATGACACCAGTGTACTTATGCAACTGGCACCGCCTACCAGCCCCAGTAACCTACTGACAAAGCAGACTCACAGGAGCAACAAAATAAGTACTTATATATTGTCAGACGGCTGCCTGGGTGAGAATCTTCACAGTCTTGACAATGCATATATTTATATGATTTTTGCAAGGTATTGTGGGTAATGTAGTTCATTCACACCAGACACAGCTGCTGACAATAATTTAGTTGTGCACAAGTGTTAAAGCCAATAAGATACTTCTTTATTTATGGGGTTATTTCTCCCAGCACAGATATGCTTGGTAGCACATAAATTAGGTTACTTGCTTGCAGTGTTTAACTTGGTAAAACAAAGTCAAAAATCAAAATCAGGAAAACAACCTTCAAACTTGTCAGGCAATTAGCTAATGTTTTTCTTAGCATATCTCTAACAAACGAAAAGCCACAAAGAAAGAAATAAACTGTTCTTGTAAGGTTAACTTCTGATTACTTTCCACACAGATCCAGAAGTAATTCTCTCCTAGCTCACAAGCAATTAGGTGCAGCTCAATTGCTATCAGTTATCCAGCTGAAACCCTTTAGCAGGCTGGCTTTCTACTGTGTGAGTCAAACCCTGCTTCAGGAGCTTTTCTTAGTGGAATAAAGAACAAATTTATATTTCTTTGTGATGGCTGCTGTGCTTTATCACAGAAAGTTACCAACGGAGTTTGGATAGAGAGCAGTCCATATAAACAATATCTTGATCTGCTATTATTTCCCCTTCATCAACAAGCATAGGGTCACTATCATGAATTGGCACAGATGAATCTTTCAATGGAGCACTTTCAGGAGAACACTTATTTCCCTGCTGTCTTTCAAGGTTATAGCTAGGGCATAGATCAGTGTTCATACCTGAGCTTCCATTGTTGCTATAGTTCCTCTCTATATAGCCTGGCCAGTATGTAGTCCAGTTCTTATGTCCAGCCTTCCAATCCAGATCCCTGGACACTGGATCTCTCTTCACATACCTTCTGGCATAGGTCTTAGAGTCCCTTCCACGTGCAGCCGTCTCCCTCACAGGTAGCCTCTGGTGATTCCTTGTTCTGCAGCACCATTCCTCTGGCTTTCCCCAGTCCAATGGTCTATGCTGGCTCTTGGAATACCTCCCAGTATACGTACTGCCTTGGACTCTTCTAGACCTCTCAAAGGCTTTTCTCCTCTTCCTTCCAGAGGGTTTCTTTCCTTCTCTATCCGTCCGGTTTGGCTTCTGCTTCTGCTGATCCTTCAGATGAAACTGATGATCAAACTCAAGCTGATTCTCAGGATACTGAGGACAATTCTCTGAATATCCAAGGTGATCATGAAGCTGGTCATCTGTAGAATAAACTCTACTCTTATTCTGCTTAGATGAGTGATCCTCCCTAACACAGCGCAGCTGTGCTGAATCAGGCCCTGCCCTTTGAGATGAGTGCTTAGGGATTACCTCATAGCCCTCCTGATTGAACACACGTTTCCCCACTTCAGCTCCTCTAATGGCTGTTGGAAACCTGGTGCATTCTGGGACTGGTAGTCTTTTATGGGAAAATTCTGTTTTCTTATTTCTACCAGAACTGACAGGTTGCTTGTTCAGAGTCACTTCACCTTTTCTATAGCTCCTTCCTGAGCTATGATAAGCTTCCTTATCACATAATGCAAAAAATACCACTACATCTAACTAAAATGACTCCTCCTCATCCTGGAGGGAGGATGGGGTACCCTTCTCAGGGATGGAGCCTTAACGGTTGTGCGCCAGAGCAACTCCAATTAGTGGGGAGCGAAGACCTGACAGTTCTCCCGGTCTGCCCCCCACAACGTTGTTTGCACCCCCTCCCATGTACCCCTTGGCCACTCTCTCCACCAAGGGGACCAGCTTCAGGACTGGGGTGCTTACCAACTATAACAAAACGTACTCAGGGAGGGATCCGGGACTGGACTGGAGTTAGGTAAGTTTAATTTCTCTTTCCTTATCATCCCTCCAGTCCAGTCCCGCACTTCTGGGATGTATCAGAGCAGTTAAACTAACGGGAGGGACTCGCACAACTGGCCTGAAGCACTGCCGATCCAAAGTGAGCGTCCACTGCCGCCTGGACGTCCAGGCGATAATGCTTGGCAAAGGTATGAAGAGACGACCATGTAGCTGCCCTACATATCTCCACTGGCGGAACTAAACTATACTCCTCTCAAGGTTGCCTGGGCCCTCGTGGAATGCACCCGCAACCCCACCGGCACCACTTTAGTCTTCAAGTCGTATGCCAATGCGATAGCTTCTCTGATCCACCTGGAAATCGAAGCCTTTGCCACTGTCTCGCCTCTTTGCGGCCCTCCAAACAGGCGATCAGACTTCCAAAAGGACACGGTCCTTCGCAAATACTTCCAGAGAACCCTCTTGACATCCAGGCGGCACAACTGTGGGCTGGCAGAGCCCCCTTCCACTTTCACCAATGCTGATAAGGAAACCACCTGGTTCACATGGAACGCTGAAACCACCTTGGACAAGAAAGCATAGTTACTCACCTGTAACAGTGTTCTCCGAGGACAGCAGGAATCAGTCCTCATATATGGGTAACGTCAGCACCAATGGAGGCCTTGCGGAAGCATCCCCCCCAGCTTTCAAAGAAAGCCTTTGGGAGATGCCACCACGCATGTGCGGTCCCCTCCCCGCCCAAGGGTGCCATCATGCTCAGTCAGATGACATAGCTAAAAACTGGCAAAAATAAAAGATGGTAGAAGAGCAACTCCAAGGGGAGGAGGGAGGGTTGTGAGGACCTATTCCTGCTGTCCCCGGAGAACACCTGCTGATGAGTAACTACGCTTTCTCCGGGAACAAGCTTACCATCCACCGGGTGGTGGAGCACCGCCAGGGCACAAAGGTGCACTCGGACAGAGTTAGACTGGAGTCCAGATTGGGAGAGGTGGAGAATATACTGCAACACCAAAGCCACCGGGCAGGAGAAGGGATCAGCTCCCCAAACAGAGAACCTGCGCCATTTGAGGGCATACGCCTTCCTAGTAGAGGCTTTGAGAGAGGCCAGCAGAATGTCTTCAACCTCAACCAGAAGGTGGAAGGGGCGAGAGTCAGCCTCTCAGCAGCCATGCTGTCAATGAAAGGGACCCCAGGTTTGGGTGTAGAAGAGAGACCCCCCTCCTGAGATAAGAGTCTCGGGGCAGCGCCCAAGGGGATGGGGGCCTCCACTGCCAACTACAGCAGCAGTGGGAGCCACAGCTGCCTGGGCCACCTGGGAGCTATCAGGATAAGCAAGGCACTGTCGCAGAGGGTCCTGAATAAGGTCTTGGCGATTCGCTGCATCGGAGGGAAGGCTGTGATAAGGAAGCTTATCATAGCTCAGGAAGGAGCTATAGGAAAGGTGAAGTGACTCTGAACAAGCAACCTGTCAGTTCTGGTAGAAATAAGAAAACAGAATTTTCCCATAAAAGACTACCAGTCCCAGAATGCACCAGGTTTCCAACAGCCATTAGAGGAGCTGAAGTGGGGAAACGTGTGTTCAATCAGGAGGGCTATGAGGTAATCCCTAAGCACTCATCTCAAAGGGCAGGGCCTGATTCAGCACAGTTGCGCTGTGTTAGGGAGGAGCACTCATCTAAGCAGAATAAGAGTAGAGTTTATTCTACAGATGACCATCTTCATGATCACCTTGGATATACAGAGAAGGATCATCAGTTTCATCTGAAGGATTATCAGAAGCAGAAGCCAAATCGGACGGACAGAGAGGGAAAGAGACCCTCTGGAAGAAAGAGGAGAAAAGCCTTTGAGAGGTCTAGAAGAGTCCAAAGCAGTACGTATACTGGGAGGTATTCCAAGGGCCAGCATACACCATTGGACTGGGGAAAGCCAGAGGAATGGTGCTGCAGAGCTAGGAATCTCCAGACGCTACCTGTGAGGGAGACGGCTGCACGTGGAAGGAACCCTAAGACCCGTGCCAGAAGGTATGTGAAGAGAGATCCAGTGTCCAGGGATCTGAATTGGAAGGCTGGACATAAGAACTGGACTACATACTGGCCAGGCTATATAGAGAGAAACTCTAACAGCAATGGAAGCTCAGGTATGAACACTGATCTATGCCCTAGCTATAACCTTGAAAGACAGCAGGGAAACAAGTATTCTTCTGAAAGTGCTCCATTGAGAGATTCATCTGTGCCAATCCATGATATTGAACCCATGCTTGTTGAACAAGGGGGAATAATAGCAGATGAAGATCCTGTTTATATGGACTGTT
The DNA here is from genome assembly GCA_033557465.1 of Ichthyophis bannanicus. NCBI lineage: Eukaryota > Metazoa > Chordata > Amphibia > Gymnophiona > Ichthyophiidae > Ichthyophis > Ichthyophis bannanicus. Next base: position 126,220,019 of record CM066043.1, on the reverse strand, counting down.
CTCTATCTAAACTCCGTTGGTAACTTTCTGTTATAAAGTACAGCAACCATCACAAAGAAATACAAATTTGTTCTTTAATCTACTCAAAAAAAGCTCCTGAAGCAGGATTTGACCCACACAGTAGAAAGCAAGCCAGCTAAGGGGTTTCAGCTGGATGACTGCTAGCAATTAAGCCTTACCTAATTGCTTGTGAGCTAGGAGAGAATCACTTCTGAATCTATGTGGGAAGTAATCAGAAGTTAACCTGAAAAGAACAGTTTATTTTCTTTCATTGTGGCTTTTCGTTTGTTAGATATATGCTAAGAAAACATTAGCTAATTGCCTGACAAGTTTAAAGGTTGTTTTCCTGATTTTGACTTTGTTTTTCCAAGTTAACACTGAAAGCAAGTTACCTGATTTATGTGCTACCAAGCATATCTGTGTTGGGAGAAATAACCCCATAAATAAATATCTTATTGGCTTTACCCAAGAGCACAACTAAATTATTGTCAGCAGCTGTGTCTGGTGTGAATGAACTACATTGCCCACAATACCTTGCAAATCATATAGATATATGCACTTGCCAAGACTGTGAAGATTCTCACCCAGGCAGCCGTCTGACAAATGGCGTAGTTTTTCGGATTGCTTTTGCACAAAGGGGATTTACTTGCTGAGGATTACAACTAAAGTTCAAGTTTAAAGCTGGAAAAAAAAGATTTTCCCTCAACTGCACTTTGGAGGAGAAGTGGATGTCCCAGGAGGAAAAGACCCCGTGCAGAGCTGGATTCATCACTGAGACAAGGTAATAAGTACCTGGGCATGTCTAGTGGTGGATGGGAGTAAGCACAGGGGTAATTGAAAAAAAAAAAAACGTAGAAAAAAACACACCTGTTTGGAAGGTGGTGCACTTTGGTTTTTTTTTTTCTTTGTTTCTTGCAGGGATCAGGATGGATCCAAGGGAACTAGCTGATTGGATGGCAGCCCAGTTTAGCAGGCAACAGGAGCTATCGCAGCAAGCACAGGACACTGCTATGAAAGCCTTAATGGACCAGCAGAAGCCAGTGCTTGATCTGGTGCAAGCCCTAGTTGAACTGCAGAACCAAAGTGGAACAGATGCAGGACCAGCAGTAAATACTGGTACACCACATGTGGACAGTGTGGGACTCAATCAAGGGATTGGGGCATTTAGTTTTGGGAAGCTAACTCCAGATGATAATGTTGATGATTTTCTAGAGTCTTTTGAAAGAGTGGCACAAGCATTAGCATGGCCAGAGACCCAGTGGGCAGTAAGGCTGGCAGCCTCATTAACTGGAGAAGCGCTTGCAGCTTATAGAGCAATGCCAGCAGCCCAGGCTTTGAATTATAAGGATGTAAAGGCTGCTATTAGAGATCGCCTAGGGTTGTCTATTTCAGAGTATAGGCGAATGTTTAGAGCTACTACATTGAGAGTGGGTGAAACACCCAGGGCTCTGAGTCAGAGAATCAGAAGTTTAGCTGTAAAATGGTTGGAGCCTGAGCAAAAGACGGTAGAAAATGTTATTAGACATTATAATGCTGGAACAATTTATGTCTGCGGTCTCTAAAGATTTGCACACTTTCCTTATACAGCAAAATTGCCAAAATCTTGGAGAGGCAACCATGCTAGCAGAGAGATTCTTGGAAGCCACGCAGGCTTGCCATAGAATGGGTGGCCCTCTGAAGATTGGTGCTGAGGCTAGAGATGCTGTATCAGAAAAGAAAATAATTAAAAATGTTTCTGAAAATGAATGTACTGTATCAAACCAGATGACACAGTGGAATAGAAAGAAATGTTTCAAGTGTGGAAAATGGGGACATTTAGAAAAGAGATGCCAGACACATACTAGCTTAATGGGTGTGGATTTAAAACAGCCCAAAGAAGGATTTCTTTTGATGGTTGATGTGCAAGGAATTACCACAAATGCTCTGTTAGACTCTGGGGCAGACCAGAGTATGATGTCAAAAAGGCTTTGGAAGAGGATAGAGGCCCAAGAAGGATTTGTGCCTAGAACCCCTGAAAGCCAAGTTCACATCAGATGCATTCATGGTGCTGCATCATCATATCCCACCTATAGGCTAAAGGTTAAGTGCCTGGGGGAACAAGAGGAAGTCCTGTTAGCAGTGGTGCCTAGGCTACCCTTTGATTTGGTTCTAGGAAGAGACTGGCCAAGATTTAAGCAGGGTCTAGTGGAAGGACTAGGAAAGAAGGAGGGAGAAGGTTTAATGGTAATAGCTCCCGGGCCTTTATTTGGAAGTCCTCAGACCCCAGCTAAAAAGATGGTTAAGCGTCCAGAAGACCAAGCTACCCCAAAGCAGACATTCGTCCTAAAGTACCATAGGGTCACAGAGAAGGCCCAAGCTCCTAAGCGGGCAACCCCTCAAGCTGCTGGGTTTGACCTGTGCAGCATAGAAAATGTGACTGTACCTAGCCAAGGGAGAGCCCTGGTTGACACCGGTCTCCAAGTGGAAATACCTATTAGATGCTATGGGAGAGTAGCCCCAAGGTCCAGATTAGCCCTTAAATATTTCATCGATGTGGGTGCGGGAGTAATTGATCCCGATTACAGGGGCAATATTAAAGTTCTGTTGTTTAATTTTGGACAGAACGATTATCAAGTGAAGACAGGAGACAGAATTGCCCAATTGATCTGTGAGAGGCTGGGCTTTCCACCTGTGGAGGAGGTCACATCCCTGGAAAATTCTGAGCGTGGAACCAAAGGCTTTGGTTCTACTGACGTCAAAGGGGTTAAAAGCCTAGCTGCCACCTGTGCCCGAGAGAGGGAGGTGAATGAAGAGTAAGATTTGGGACCCCAGGTATCTGATTGTAAAGAAAAATCAGAGCCCCAAATAGGGGAGGACCTGACAGTGGTACAACAGGAAGAAATCAGGAAATTGCTCAAAGAGTTTCCAGATGTGTTGACACCCATACCTGGGGAGACACATTTGGTTGCCCATGAAATAATAACTCCACCAGGGAAATTAGTTCGTCAAAGGCCATATCGCTTGCCTGAAGCCAAGAGACAGGAAGTAGTGGCACAAGTCCAGGAGATGTTGGACATGGGAGTAATAGAGGAGTCAAAGAGTCCCTGGAATAGCCCCATAGTCCTGGTGCCGAAGCCTGATGGATCTTTAAGATTTTGTATTGACTTCCGGCAGGTAAACGCCATATCAGTTTTTGATGCATATCCAATGCCAAGAATTGAAGAGCTGTTGGACCAGCTGGGACAGGCTCAATACTTAACCACCCTTGATATGACAAAAGGATATTGGCAAATCCCTCTCACCAGGGAGTCGAAGCCGAAGACTGCGTTCAGCACCCCCGTTGGCCTTTTCCAGTTCAAGAGGATGCCTTTCGGACTGCATGGAGCAGCGGCTACCTGCCAAAGGTTAGTGGATCAGGTACTTCGACCCCACCAAAATTATGCTTTTGCATATATGGATGATGTCATAATCCATAGTAACACCAGGGGTAGTGCAACTGGGGGGGCTCTTTTTTCTTAAACATGGTTGCTGTACTTTATAACAGAAAGTTACCAACGGAGTTTAGATAGAGAGCAGGTTGTCCTGGCCTGGCAGATACACTGCCCTCAGGAGCATATCCTGTTGGATCACATACGAACACTGCCACCTGGTTTGTTTATGTAGAACACTGCCATCTGGTTGTCCCATCTGGACTAGGACTGGCTGGTGGTACAGGTAGTGACAGAAAACTCTCAGAGCGAGGTATATCGCTCGGAGCTCCAGGAGGTTGATCTGTTGGGCGTTCTTGTCTGGTGACCAGATGCCCTGGGTGCAGAGGTCCCGCAGTGGGCTCCCCAGCTGAGCAGGGAGGCATCTGTGGTGAAGACCCTCGAGTGGCTGGGAGTCTGGAAGGGCATGCCCACTTCTAGGTGTTGGGGCGACTGCCACTAGACCATGGAATCCGCCAACTGGCGGGTCACTGCAACCTTGTCCTGGAGGTGGCCTGTGGCCCAAGACCGCCCTCATATGGAGGCAAGCGTCTGAGGTGACGTGGACTGTAGAGGCCATGTGCCCGAGGACACACACAACATGCCGGGCAGGCACAGCGAGACGGTGTTGTATGTCTCGAGCCAGAGATCTGAGACGATCTGCCCGGTCCTTGGGTGTTGAGCTTGGCCCTGATGAACTCCAGGCATTGCGGCGGGAGGAGGTGAGACTTGGGGTAATTTATGACGAAGCCCAAGTGTTGCAGAACGTGGATGGTGCGTGCAGTTGCCTACTGCACTTTTGGAGGTTGTGCCTCCCCTTATGAGCCAGTCGTCCAGGTACAGAAACATGAAGACCCCTTGGCACCTGAGGAAGGCAGCCACGACCACCAGGCATTGCGTGAAGACCCTCGGGGCAGAGGCTAGGCCGAAGGGAAGCATGTGGCATTGAAAGTGTTTGCTTCCTATCACAAATCATAGGTACTGCCTGTGGTTGGGGTGGATAAGGATGTGGGTATAATCATCCTTGAGGTCTAAGGAGCATAGCCAATCTCCATGCTGGAGGTATGGCAGCAATGTTCCAAGGGAGAGAATCTTGAGCTTCTCCCTCACCAGGAATTTGTTGAGATTACGCAGGTCAAGGATGGCCTAAGGCCCCCTGTCCTCTTTGGGATGAGGAAGTATCAGGAGTAGAACCCTCTGCCCTTGAGGTGGCGGGGCACTAGTTCCACTGCTTTGTCCTCAAGAAGACCTGCCAACTCCTTCAGGAGAAGGTCCCGGTGGAGGGGAGACCTGAGGGGCTCTCCCGGGAAATAAGGCGGAGGCGCCTGAGTCAGGTGGAGGAGGTAGCCCTAGACTACCCTCAGAGCCCAGGAATCAGTGGTGATGGACACCCACCTCTGGGCATAGAGAACCAGATGTCCCCCTGTGGGCTGCTGATCTCCTTGGGGTAAGAGGGGCTATGCTGAAGGAGTCAAAAGCTCCCACCTGGCTCAGCCAGAGCCAGTGCCTGAGGTTTTGGAACCTTCTGCTTACGCGAGCCATATCCATGTCCCTTGGCCTGCTGACCCTGTTGGGGAGCCAGGGAGGCCTGATAGGGTGGGTAGTTGCAGTAAGCAGCTCCCTTCCTCAGACAAAAGAGCTTTTTACCCGAGCCCTTCTGTCAGGGAGGGACAGTGGTCTTCTTGGAGAGCCTGGTCCTCGTCATGAACTCGTTCTCCAACTCAGCAGATTTGTCGGTCATGTGTTTGCCGAAGAGGTTTTCTCCTTGGCATGGGACGTCGACCAGTTTGTCTTGAACCGACAGCTCTAGGTCGGCCGACTGAAGTCAAGCCTGGTGGCGTGCACCGATGCCCGCTGCGGCTACCCGGGCCTCCGACTCGAACCAGTCATAGGCTGCTCGAGACATAAATTTGGAGCACTCACGGATGGCCTTGGACAGGCTCCTGAACCGCTGCAAAGGTTCCTCTGAGAGACCAGCCGAGAACCCAGCCAGTTCCTTTGCCAAGTCTCTCAAGTACATGCCCATGTACAGCTGGTAGGCCTGGACCTGGCAGATGAGCATCTAGCCCTGGTAACACTTCCTGCCAAGGACATCCAAGGTGTGGGCCTCCCTGCCAGGGAGCTCCAAGGAGTGCGTCTTCTGGCTTTTCAGCCGATGCATGGCCGACTCCACCACCATGGAAATGTGCAGCAGCTGCGACTTCTGGAAGCCCAGGCTCCGGCGGACCCGATAGATCCAATACAGCCGTTTGCTCACCACCGGCACCAACGCCGGTGTCTCCCACATGCGGGGCATGAGCCATTCCAGGATGGGAGGAATGGGCAACATGAGCAATTCCTGAGGAGGGGGCCTTGTACTGGAGAATCTCCAGCTCGTCCACCCGAGGATCCTCCTCCGACTCTGTCAGGAACACCAAGGCCTTCGACATGTCCTTGACAAAGTCCAAGAAGCCCATATCCTCCGGCGGGGATCACCTCTGAGGTTCTGAGACTGGGGGAATCGGAAGGGACACTGCGGTGGCGACGGGTATCAGGAGACTCCTCATCCTCCGTCTCCCATTCGGAGTACTCTAAGGATGACTCATAGGTGGGCTGCTCCGCAGGCTTCTAGGCCACCAAAGCCCTGCGGTCGATGCCCGGTAGACTGGCTGGGGATGACCGAGCTCCCATCAAATGGGATGCCAAGTGCGACCTCGGCCGAGGATTGGCTCAGCCTCCGGGGACGTCTTGGACGTCAAATGCCTGGTGGTCGGGGCAGATGAACCAGACATGCCGGACAACAGCGCCTGCTGCTGGCCAATGAAGGCAGACAAACTGTGCTCCAGGGCCACCATTCTGGACTCGAGGCTAGAAGGTTCCACAGCCTTTGGCGCAGACCCTGAGGAACTCGGGGCCCAATCCCGGCTTCCCCAAAGGGGAATTCTTGACCAGGATAGTGTCTGGAGACAGAGGCCAGTCCGCAACCGGATCCTTCCGGGGGACCATGGCAGGTCTCTCCTTTTCAGATGCCTCAGACAAGCACCTCGGACTGCGGGACCAGGCCCAGGTGGTTCCCGGCTGGTCAGAACCATCCAAGGATGCCGCCTTCGAAGGTTGTTTCTTCTTCCTGTGTTCCCTCGAGGGGGACCCCCTCTGAGGACCCACAATGACGCTCTGGTTCAGAAAGCTCCTTCCGAGATTTCGGGGCCTCAGACAAGGCCTTGTCCTTCGGAGGCATCGGGGATTCAGGGAAGAACTTATGATGCTGGCGACTCTTCAGGGCCTTGCTGGACATCCGTTTGCAGAGACTGCAGGCCACCACGTCGTGGTTCAGCCCGAGGCAACAGAGGCAGCAGTCATGTGTGTCGGTTGAGGACATTATCTTTGAGCACCGATCACACTTTTTAAAGCCACTGGTAGCCTTGGGGGGAAAAAGTACCTCTGTGAGGTTGAAGACCCTCTGGACTGCCAGCGGGGAAAAAGGGCACAAAGGAGCCAGAAAAATAAAAAGAACGAAGTCTATAAAAATGAAAGGAACTTGGCGCCGAGGCACAGAGGACAGTAGCAGGAAGGGTACCAATGCAAGGCCAGAGTCGAGTTTGAAACTCAGGTACAAAAATAATCAACTTTTTTTTGGGAGAGTCAGACATCTGAAGGGCTCCACAGAAAAAAGGAGACTGCGCTAGATGACACCCTTGGGCAGGAAGGGGACCAACCATGCGTGGTGGCATCTCCTAAAGGCTTTTTTTGAAAGCTGGGGGATGCTTCCGCAAGGGCTCCGTCAGTGCCGACGTCACCCATATGTGAGGACTGACTTCCTGCTTTTTCCCCAGAGAAAGAAGGTATTGGCTGCAGGACCACTTTCTCCCTAGAGAACAAAAGGAAGGGCTCCTGGCACGATAAGGCCTGAAGCTCCGAAATCCTGCGTGCCGAACAGATAGCCACAAGGAAAACCGTTTTGACAGCGAGGTCTTTCTGGGAAGCCCAACTCAATGGCTCAAAGGGCTCCTTCGCAAGAGCCGTCAACACAAGATTGAGATCCTAAGGCAGTACCCACCACCCTCCGTGGGGGGCTGCAGGTGAGACACCGCCCTCAGAAATCTCAATACATCTGGGTGTGTACCTACTGGCATCCTGTGCACCTTTCCACAGTAACAGGAAATTGCTGCCAGCTGAACCCGCAAGGATCTGGCCACTAGGCCCTTATCAAAGCCGGATTGCAAAAATGGCAAGATATCCAGGACTGAGGCAATGGACAGGTGCGTTTGCCACTCAGTGCACCACGTCTCAAAGATGCGCTAAATGCAGATATACGCCAGACATGCAGACCTCCTCCAGACTTGAAGCAAGGTTATCATCACAGAGCCCGAATATCCTTTCTTCAACCTCGCCCATAAGCGAGAAACGATCCACCTGTGGCATGCAAAGCGGTCCCTGTGTTAAGAGATCCTTCCGAGCCAGGAATCGCCACAGCCTGGTCACTAGTAGCTGGACCAGGTCAGCATACCACAGGCGCCACGGCTAATTTGGTGCAACCAGGATCACTAACCCCCAGTGCACCTCTATCCGTTGCACCACTCAGCCTATGAGAGCCCACGGGGGAAATACATAGAGAAGACCCTCTTTGGGCCACCTCTGTACTAGAGCATCCAGAACCTCAGACATCCTTTCTCTTCTTCTGCTGAAAAAATGGCCCGCTTTGGCCGACTTGAAAGTTGCTATTAGGTCCATGACCAAGGGCTTGCCCCATTGTTGCACCACCTGCTCGAATACCCTCTGGTTGAGGTGCCACTCTACAGGGTCCACACACACCCGACTGAGGTAATCTACCAGGGCTGTGGAGTCGGTAGATAAATGTTCCGACTCCGACTCCTCAGTTTTTTGTACTTCTGACTCCGACTCCCCGACTCCGACTCCTCTGTATTAATATGAAGGAAACAAAGGCAACATACATGTCATTACCACAGGACTACTGGCTGGGAAGCAAACAGTCTACTGTATTGAACAGTTTAAGCAAAAGTCAAACACAATGAAAACAACAAAGTTTTATTAATTTTTTTTTATTAATTAATCAAGTGGCTGGATAGTAGCAGCAGGCATAAACATCAGGAACAGGAACTTTACCAGTCCAAAAATACAAACCACATTATTTGGTTGTTTTAGAACAAAAACAAAGCTTATCTATATGAACCAAAAACAAAATCTGTAAAACCTAGAAATGGTTTATATTAATCTTGAAATGTAGTTATAGGCTTAGCAAATGCAAATCAATTCAATGTAGAGTTCTAAGGAAGAGAAATGCCTCTGCCAGATCCTCTTTCATAGAGGCTCTTAAGTCAGACTTTATTATTTTTAGGGCTGAAAATAATCTTTCGACACTGACTTGGGTGGGTGGCATTGCAGTAACTATTCTGGCCACATCACTAACGATCTCTGGATAAACAAGGATGGCTTCTTCAACAGTAAGTTTTGATGAGCGATCATACTTTTCAACTTCTTCTAGTTCTTTATAAAACTCCTGTTGGAATTTTTTTATTTGGACATTTACTGGTTTTGTAACGCTTATGCAACGTCGCTTTCGTTTAGCAACTTCTATTTTGTTTAAGAAAGAATCAAAGTCTAATTCTTCGTTTGAAGAAGATGATCCTGAGTTACCACTATTGCTTAAAAGAAGAACTTCATCCTGTGGAGGTATTTCAGGTCGTAATCCCTTCATGCGAACTGCTACATCATAGAGGGCCTTTTTCCCAGTAGCAGTCTGTTCAATGTTCAACAAAATTCGGCTCATTGGGTCGACATAAATAGCCGCTAACAAGATTTCATTTTCCAGCAAGAGACTCTTTTCATCATTGAAGATGCAATGCCCTCAGCTATTAACCCTCCATTTTTGTTCAGGCGATATAACAGGCTCTTCCATTCCAAGAAGAATTTACCCGGGGTTAGATCGTCACATTGCAACCTCTTGGTGACACAGTGAAGGGGTGAAAAAGAAGGTTCTCCAGCTCTTTTGTTTGTGTCCACTGGCTTTCAGTTAATGCAACATTTTCATTGTCCATTTCTTCTATGAAGTCTTTAAGTTCAAGCAAACGCTTCACCATTAAATAAGTGCTTCCCCAGCAAGTTGTTTGATCTAAAATGGCTCCTTTTCCTGCACGTCTTTTCAAAATTGCATCTGTTTTCGGGGCCCTGGCTGCAACAGTTACTTGCCGTAATTTGCCAATTAGTGTAGCTGCATGGCGATCTTTTAATCCATCTCTTATGGCAAGTTGCAGTGTATGAACAAGCACATCGCATATGATGAATAGTAGCAAGCTTCAATGCTTCTTCAACAAAGTTGTCTAAAAAAATGTCAGCATTCTCTTCAGTTTCTAAACTTTCTCCAATACTTGCAGAGCTGTCTTCCTCTAACTCTAATATCTGTTTGTTACCTTCATCTGCGTTCATCTTCTCAATTGTGCTCAACATGTTAGAAGTGTTATCTGTCACAACACATAAAATCTGTTCCTTTTTAATTTCAAAATCTTCTAGAACACCCTCCACTAACTTCTGAAGGTAATCACTGGTGTGATGTGCCTGAGTGTCCTTTAATCCGAGGGTCACGGTTATTGTTTTATTTTCATCCACAAATCTAACATTAATAGCGAAAAAATTGACTCTGTGACGTGTGCATGCATCCATTTTAAGGAAGACAAAACGTCCTTTCAGAACTTTCTGTAGTTCTTCCTTTTTACATTTGGACTCCTCAATTATAAGTTTCCTTATACTTTCTCTTTCCAGAGAAACACCAAGTTTTTTTGCCATTTCTCCATTTAGGCCTAAAAAGGCTGTCTGTGAAAAGAAGGATAGTGGTAAACTATTCTTTACTACCATTTCAATAATGTGGTGTTTGAATTTTTCTGGTGTCATCCTTATGGTAACTTTGTCAGATATAAAGAATTTTCTTATTTGTGTTTGTTCTCCAGTAGATTTCTGAACGTTTGTCACAGAAGTAGATGCAATGTTTTCATTGCTATCTTTCTCATTCACGGCTTCTAACACTTTGGGATGAAAACGCTGTAAGTGTCTTTTCAAATTTGATGCTCTTGTAGGTGCATTTTTATCAGGCCCACTGAAACTGCTAATTTTTGCATCACATTGTTTTTCACCATCATCATCTTTTCTAAAACATTGGCACACGTAATGTTTTCCATCACTTGATAATGCAAAGTGCTCATAAACAGTAGACTTTGTCGTGTTTGTTGTTAGCAGTCTTTTTGCCATTGTTTAGGATGCCTCTTTCCCTAAAATATAAAATATGTTATACTAACTGGCATATAATTAGATTTTTAATATCAACATACACAGTCTTGTAAGTTGTACGTACATGGATTTATACAAACAAATAAGCTATATATCCCAGCACTAAACCTAGACATGATTTTGTCCTATACAGAAAAACATGCACAGACATGTACTGTACACACACACACAACACAGAGCCTACATTTTAGTACTCAAAGCATATAAACAATCTGCACTATACATAAACATTCATACATTCCTGCAGCACCACACTTACAAACCTAGGATAGACAGTTTCTTCCAGAAACATGTACACGTCTTCAGTCATACTGACAAGCAGGCATGCAGGTTTTAAAATAAATATAAACACTTACAGTTGAATCCAAGAAGCTGTTCCACCAAGTTCTTCTAAGCTCTTCTAGCAGAGAGAGGTAGTTGGGCAGAAGCTGCTGCCTTCTCCTTTTTGTGTGTTTTTTTAATTCCAATCTAAATTTAATCGGAGTCGGAGCATTGTTTGCCGACTCTGACTCCAGGTACCCAAAGTTTCCTCCGACTCCGACTCCACAACTCCGACTCCGACTCCACAGCCCTGTAATCTACCATCACACTGTCTACTCCCGCTACATGCGCCGCTGACAGTGCTTGGAGATGGATCTCTGCCCAGACAAACAGGCTTTTGGCCTCCTCCTCCAGGGCCAGGCTGCCTGTGCCCCCTTGACGGTTGATGTAAGCCACTATGGTCGCATTGTCTGAGAATACGTGGACCACCTTCCCCTGCAAGTCCGTCTCGAAGCAATTCAGCACCAGGGCCACTGCACGCATCTCAAGCCTGTTGATCGACCAAAGAGCCTCCTGAGTGCGCCACTTTCCCTGGGCAAAGTGCCCTTTGCAATGGGCTCCCCAGCCGGACAGGCTGGCATCTGTAATCAACAGGGTCCACATTGGGGACTCAAGGGGTATGCCCCCCTTCCAAGCTTCCTGGGCGCAGCCACCACCTGAGCTCTACTGGTGCTCCGCAGGGAAGGGAGTACGTGGGACAGGGGCTGGCTCTGGCGAGACCAGCGACGGAGAAGCACCCTCTGCAATGATCGCATGTTCGCTCTCTCCATTGGAACTGGTTTGAGTGTGGCCGCCATGGTCCCCAAGACCTGCGGATAATGCCATGCTGATGGCCTTGCCATTCTCAGGAAGCTCTGTATCAATCTTCGCAGTCGTTGCGCTCGTGACTCTGGCAGAAAGACTCTGCCCATGAGGTTGTTGAAGCATGTTCCTAAATACTCTAGCTCCTGTGCTGGACTTAAGTGACTCTTGGCCAGGTTGACTACCCAACCGAGACTTTGGAGGAACTCCACCACCTGTGCCATAGCCCTTTGGCTTTCATCTATGGACTTCGCTCGGATCAGCCAATCGTCGAGGTATGGGTGCACTAGAACTCCTTCCTTGCAGAGGGCTGCCACCACCACCACGGTAAAGGTATGAGGAGCTGTTGCCAGCCTGAAAGGCAATGCTCGAAACTGGAAATGGCCCACTGGTACCGCAAAATAGAGAAACTGCTGATGTGTTGGCTGAATGGGGATGTGCAGGTATGCCTCCATGAGATCTAGAGACATCAAGAACTCTCCCCTCCTTATGACAGACCTCAGTGTCTCCATGTGAAAATGCGGCACCCATAGACAGCAGTTGACGCCCTTAAGGTCAAGAATCGGGTGAAAGGAGCCTTCCTTTTTTGAAACAATGAAATAAATGGAGTATCGACTGCAATCGTATTGGTCTTGCGGTACCAGTTCCATGACCCTTAGCTGCAGGAGACGAGACAGGGTCTCCTCTACCGCCGCCACCTTGCTCTGCGCTTTGCAGGGGGACCGAATGAAGAATGGGTTCACCGGGCATATGCACTCAAGGGCATTGCCCTCTCTGATTATCAAAAGGACCCATTGGTTGGACGTGATCTGAGCCTAGACAGGGAAAAATTCCCACAGCCGACCTTCCACGGGAACCTCCCCCACCTGGGCTCCCCTCGCTTCGTTGTCCTCTTATGTCCCGAGGTTGAGGTGGCTCCAAAACCTCTGCCTGCGTCCCAGAAACCTCAAAACCCCTACCCTCTGGAGGAAAACCTACCCCTCTGGGTCAGGCTAAAGCGGGTAGGTACAAAAACGCTTGGTCCCTCAGCTGACCTTGAGATGACAGAGGATTATGGGCCTGTTTTTGCTTATCGTCAAGCAACCGACCCCCTTTGGGCTCCCCCAAGTCCTTGACTAATTTGTCCAGATCTTCTCCAAAGAGAAGCCTCCCCTTAAAGGGTAGCTTACCGAGGCAAGACTTGGAGGAACCATCCGATGCCCAGTTTCAAAGCCATAGGTAATGGCGGGCCACCACCACTGAGGCCATGCTTTTGGAGAGGCTCCTGATGAGATTGTAATGTTTGTTCATCAGATAGGCTGCCCCCAACTCCAACATGGCTGCCTCCCCAGACAAGTCCAGCTCTGGCTCTCCCAGATGTTGAAGCCTCTGTGACCAGCGGAGGCAAGCCCTAGCCATCCAAGCCCTGCAGATGGAGGCCTGTAGCAAAAAGGGCATTGATATCAAATGCCTGCTTCAACAATTTCCAATTTTCTATCCTGGGTGTCCTTAAGAACCGCACTACCTTCTACCGGAATCGTAGTCTTTTTAGTAAAAGTCAAGATGGCAATGTCCACCTTAAGTTTGTATTCTTGCTCCAGCAGCGGATAGAGATGCATCATCGCACGCACCTCGAGGCCGGCCTCTGGGAGATCCCACTCCTCCTGGATCATCTGTCAAGCCACTCTATGCACCGGGAAATTCTCTGTTTTCCGTACAGCCTGGAGCAGAGGATCCGCCAGCGTCCTGTCCTCTGCAGGCAAGTTAGTGGACATATTCAGGGCTTTCAAGGACTCCAAGAGGAGCACCTCCCAGCGGAAAACCCGAACCAGCCTGGACGGATCCTCCTGCTCTGGAATCTCCCCTTCTTCCAACTCCTCCTGCAGGTCCAGCTCTGTGTCCAGGTCATCACCCTCCAATCCCTCAGACCCTGGAGATTGTTGCCATTCCTCTGGGACTCTGGACCTTTTAGCTGCAACTGCCATTGCCTCGTTGTCCTTTGTGCCAGCTACCCTGTTAGTCCCGCATATTGACACTGGAGAACTGCTCGCCAACACCTGTTGATGTAAACAAAACACCATGTGCAAAAATAAGACAAATTCCGGTGAAACCCCTCCCCCCCCCCCCCCGGAAGCCCTGTCACACCCAGGATCTGAGGGGTGGAGGGTCTGAGCATAGCTGAGGGACTGTGGGTCGGTTCAGCCGAAGCCAGCCCAGGATACCCTGCCTCCAGGACCCCTTGCGCTAGAGGGGGAGGGGACTGTCCTGCCTTGCCTTGTCCTGAAGGTCCTGCTCCAACGAATTAGCCTCTTATGTGCAGCCTAAGCAGTTTCCGAGACAGTCCCCGGCAGATCCCGCATACCAGGTACTGAGGCCTAGCCAGCATGGTGGGACTAGCTGTGGGCTCCCTCCCCTGCAAAGTCTCCCCCAACTGATCCCCGAAGGGCAGAAGGCACTTTCCCTTAGTGTCCTTCCCTCGGAACCAAGGCACTGCTGGGTAATCTCTGACACCAAAGAGGCAAAAGTAATTTTAAACCAAATAAATCCAAAATGAAACCAAAAAAGGAAAAAAAAAATCCAATTAATTAGCCAACCAGGACTGTCCCCAATTGTAGGGAAAGAAACTGGTGCCAGAGAGCAGGAATCCCTCTAACCTGCCTTCAGTCACAATGCCCAGGGGATATAACAAAGCACGGGCTGCAGACCTCCCCCGCGTGCCAAACCTGGCAGGAGACGGACACTTACGTGGCTCCATAGCAGAGAAAACAGCGCTGCTAGGGTTTCCGGTGCAGCTGCAGGTCCCAACCTCTAGCTTGCAACAGCACCGTGCTTCTGGACGTGCCAGTGATCTCCCAAAGCTCCCGCTACTGCCCTCACTTACTGCCTCTGCACCTCGTGTGTTTTCTCCTCCCCTGCTCTCAGGCAACTGTTCCCAGCTTTGGCGCTGAGGGGGCTGACCAGGCTGTCAATCTGTATTCTGTTACTCACACGGGGCTCTCCACATGATAACTGGTTCGGGAGTCGCCTGAGGACTGGCTGCGGGAGGCCTACCAATACTCCCCCTGGACTCCTGGGGGGGAGGGGATTTGAGGGGGAGAAACCTCCCTTTTTGCCCCTATTAGGTCTGATTCTTGTCTTCTGGCCGACTTTGCCCCCTTTAAAAAAAAACAAACAAAAAAACGAAACAAGTCAAAGTAAATTTTAAAAGTAAAACCACCTGTAATACAGGGGAAAAGAACTTCAAAACCTAACTAACCAATCTACCCTAAGCGCTTTAGTTGTCCCTTCCGTCAGTCTAGCACCCTGGCTCACTACCTTCTCCAGCTACTTGGAGACTGAGCTTACTGGGGCTGGTAGGCGGTGCCAGCTGCATAAGTACACTGGTGTCATCAAAACAAAACATGCTCAGTCTCCAAGCAGCTGGAAGAGGTACACTACCCAGAGGTGTGGGACTGGACTGGAGGGACGATAAGGAAATAGATATTAAAATTAGAAACTATTTACCACTAAACATCAAAGTGCAGAAATGTATCTTAGGACTGAATGTTAATATAGTGTAGTTACTCACCTGTAACAGGTGATCTCCGAGAACAGCAGGAATTTAGTCTTCACATATGGGTCTCCGTAGCTCCCAGATCTCTGAAGAGTTGAACCGGGTCAAAGTTGGACAAGGTCATTTAAACCTAGACTTCCTCGCCAAGGAGATCTGGCAAGAAGTAGGCGGGGGGTATAAGCTGTTTTTACGTTCCAAAGAGATGCTGAAGGACTGCCTGGCCAAAAGCTTCATCCTGGCAGGAGTCCTTGTCCAAGCAGTAATGGACTGCGAAGGTATGGATGTAGCAGCTCGTCAATGGCTACTGACCAGAGGTTAGCCACTGAGGTTGCCACTGCTCGGACATTATGAGCAGTAACATGTCCCCTGAGAGAAAGACCTGCTTGGTCGTATGAGAAAGAAGCACAGACTGCTAGCCATTTGGATAGTATACGTTTGGTCAATGGAAGGCCCAGGTGAGAAGGATCAAAGGAGACCAAGAGTTGGGAGGACTTCCTAATGTTCTCAGTTCTTTGGAGATAGAAGGCTAGAGCCCTCTTACAGTCAAGTGTATGTAGGGTGGCTTCTGCGCAAGAAGCGTGAGGTCTTGGTCAAAAGACCGGTAGGACAACTGACTGATTAAGATGGAAAGGTGATACTATTCTTGGAAGAAAGTGGGAGTGTGTCTGAAGGATGACCTTGTCATGATGAAAACATGTATACGGAACATGAGCCACTAAAGCTTGAAGTTCACTAATGCCGTCCAGGATAAGTATCGGAGCTGTGTAGTTACTAAGAGCTCACACAGTGGTTTGAGAAGTTGAGCTAGTACCACATTGAGATCCCATGCCACTGGTGGTGGCCGGATAGGTGGTTTAGTGAGGAGAAGACACCTTATAAAACGTGGTACCAGAGGAGCTGTGGAGACGGGTCAGCATGCCACAGGCTTATGGAAAGCCGAGATAGCACTAAGATGCATTCGCACGGAGTTCGTCTTAAGACCCAGAGAAGATAAATGCAAATGA
The DNA here is from genome assembly GCA_033557465.1 of Ichthyophis bannanicus. NCBI lineage: Eukaryota > Metazoa > Chordata > Amphibia > Gymnophiona > Ichthyophiidae > Ichthyophis > Ichthyophis bannanicus. Next base: position 126,203,637 of record CM066043.1, on the reverse strand, counting down.
TACTGGAGGAGCTAAGGTACTGATGCTTCAAATAGTTTGTGACCATTCTGAGAGCACCATGAAGCATATCTATGCCATTTGAAAGAATAAGTCTTTCTGGTGGAGAGCTTTCTGGAGGATAGGAGAATATGTTTCACAGCAGCAGATAATGGCAAGTCCTGGAAGATTACGCTTTCAGCAGCCATGCAGTCAGAGAGATTGCAGATTGGGATGGAGAAGCGCTCCGTTGTCTTGAGACAGGAGACCTGGCCTGGAACCCAGTGGGAATGGTGATGTTTCTGTCAGATGAAGTAGAAGGAGAAACCAAGATTGACATAGCCAGCATGGGGCTATGAGAATCATAGAGCTCTTGTTTACTTGTAGTTTGAGGAAGGTCTTCAAGGTGAGGGGAATGGGGGGAAACGCATAGAGAGTCCCTGACCCCACAGGATCATAAAGGCATCAGACACCAGACTGAGTCTGGACGGAACTCTGGAGCAGAACTGAGGAAGTTGAGTGTTCTGTGGAGCAGCAAAGAGGTCTATTACTGATGTTCCCCACATGTGGAACAGTTTTGCTACTGCTGTTGGGTCTAATGACCATTTGTGGGGATGCAGGATCCAACAATCTGTCTGCTAGGAGATTGAATTCTGGAATATACACTGCATGGAGGTGCATGTGATGGAGGATGGTGAACTCCCAGAGCTTGCAGGCTTCTTGACATAGGGGTAGGGATCCCATTCCTCCCCCCCCCCTTGTTTGCTGATATAAAACATAGCCACCTGATTGTCTGCCCTGACTAGGATCTGACTGTTTGAGAGGCGGTGCAGGAAGGCCTTGAAGTCATTTGTGACTGCCCGAAGGTCGAGTGGACTTATCTGCTGCATGGATTCCTGGTTTGTCCACAGGCCCTGTATGGATACGGAATCCAGATGTGCTCCCCAACCCTGCTTGGAGGCATCTGTTGTCAGTGTATGCTGAGGTAAGGGTGTCCAAAAAGGTGACCCTATGAGAAGGTTTGCTGGGGTGCATCACCACAGGAGAGACTGGGCCATGGGTAGTGTAATCTGGATGACATCCCGAAGGCCCCCTGTGGACTGGGTCCACTGAGTTGAAAGGATCCATTGTGACCGACGCATGTGAAGTCTTGCATAAGGAACCATGTGCACTGTGGAGGCCATATGACCCAAGAGAGATAGAAATCATCAAGCCAAAGCTGTCTGTTGTTGGTGCATGCTGGTGACTACTTGCACTAACCTGTTCATGTGATCCAGAGGGAGAAAAGCTCTGGACCGTGTTGTGTCGAGGATGGTCCCTATGAATTCCAACCGTTGTGTTGGAGCGAGTTGGAACTTTGGGAAGTTTATCACAAAGCCCAGGTACTGCAGAAGTGCAAGAGTGTTTGTCAAGATGAGCAGAGTTCTCCAGGAGAGTCTGCCTTTATAAGCCAGTTATCTAAGTAAGGGAAGATGAAGACTTTGCTGCTCCGAAAATGAGCTGTTGCGATAGCCATGCATTTTGTAAAGACCCTTGGTGCGGACCCTGTATTGGTAATGGGTGCCACGACAGGTGAAGCGAAGATACTGTCTGTGGTCTGGATTTATCAAGATGTGAGTGTAGGCCTCTTTTGAGGTCTAGGGAACAAAGCCAGTCTTGTTCCTGTAGGTAGGGAAGAAGGGTTCCCAGAGAAATCATTTTGATTTTCTCCTTGACCAGGAATTTGTTAAGCTCTCCGAGGTTAAAAATGGGTCTGTGCCCTCTGGAATAAGGAAGTAAGGGGAGTAGAAGCCTTTGAACTGTTGGTTTGTTGGAATTGGTTCTACGGCTCCTTGGGAAAGGAGAATGTTTACCTCTTGCTTGAGCAGTGTATTCAGGAGAGGTTTGGAATGAAGCTCTCCCTTGAAATGGGGAGGAGGAAGCTCTCAGAAATTCAGTTGGTAACCTCTCTGGATTTTGTTGAGAGTCCACTACTCCATGGTGATGGAATGCTACTGCTGAGCAAAATGAGAGTCTTCTTGAGAATGGTGGTAGGCTGTGGTACGTGGAGGAGAAGGCTGGCCATGTTCCCTATGTAGGAGTCAAAAATGACATGGCAGGAGTTGGCTGAGTGGCCAATTGTGGTTTGGCTAGCCTGGGCTTTTTAACCTGTTTAGGGCCCTGTTGTTTTTGTGGGGCCTGGTAGGCTGGCTGGGAGTACAAAGGATAGAATCTTCTCTTTTTGGGGTAGAAAGATTTCGTATTAGGTGCCTTCTTTTTTAAAAGATCAGAAGGCTTTCTGGAGAGCCTTTTGAGTGTTGTATCGTCTGTTTCTAGCTCTCCCACTTTCTCCTGCCAGTTCTTCTCAAATAGGTTTTCACCTGTGCAGGGTATGTTGCCCAATTTGTCTTGGATCCACTGTTCCAAGTCAGAAGCCTAGAGCCAAACCAGACGCCTTGCCCCGATGGCAATAGAGGAAGTACTGCTTGATGAGTCAAAAGTGTCAAAAGCAGTTCTATTCACAAATTTTGAAACATTCTGTGAGCCAAAACAGCCTGAAAAGCTGGACCCTTCTCCTCAAAGGAAAGAGAGAAATCCCTCCCAGTCTTTATTAAGCTCCTTTAAGAATATTCCCATGTAAAGGATGTACGAATTTATCCTACTGGATAGCATCGATGCTTCAAAGGAATGGATGCATGATTTTTCTCACTTTTTATAGGGCACATCACTGATTCCACTACCATCGAATGGTGTGGAAGCTGTGGTTTATGGAAGCCGGGGCATTCCGGCACTCTATACATAGTGTCTAACCGGCGACTTACAGGAGAAGCTGTGAGGGGGGTTTCCCACATCCTTAGCATCAGATTATGTAGGATCTGGTGTACCGGAAGGATTTCAGCCTCTTTTGGGGCTATGGGGTACTGGAGGATCTCCAGTTCCTCCACTCTCTGTTCCGGTTCAGACGCTGCCGGGGTGGAAAGGCCAGCAGCCATGTCTCGGATGAATTCCTGAAAGGACATGTCCTCAGGAGGGGTTTTACCATGAATGTTAATGGACGGTGGCAAGGGCTCCGAGATGATGTCCTGGAGGTCATTGGAATCGAGGGATCGGTGATCATAATCGGAAGTTTACGATTCCAATGTCAGGGAGTATCGCCAATGCCCATGGTGTCCTGAGTGGCGGCAATGTCCTTCGATACCCTCAGATAATCGTTGTGTAGACCAGGGAGGTTCCATGGACGGTGCCAATACCGGGTTTGGTACAGATACCTCAGTACTCTGTGCACGATGCATCGATGTCGAAGGCAATGAGTTTGATGCCTCCGACTGCATTCCTGAGGGTGTCGGTGCTAACAGTACCGAAGCCACCAGAAGAGCCGCTATGGTCCTTTCCAAGGACAGCATATGCTGAGCCAGGGAAGTAGCCTGCGTCTGGGTCCACTGAAGAACGGGGCTGGGAGGCACCATACCAGAGCAAGGCATCGGGGGGCTCTCTGGAGGCTGAGGCCTTGGGTGCCTCCTGAATCCCCATCCAGGCTTTGGAGGACAAGTCCTCCTGCCAGGAATATTACCAGAATCCGAGGAAGTCCTGGACCATTCCTGGCGAGTCGAACGGGATCTTTCTCTGGAGTCCTGAGACTTTCCCAAGGTGTCTTTGGATCTCTCTCTCGGTTCCTTCAGTTTCTTTAAGGAGTCTCTGTTTTTTTACTTATCTTTTGGAGACATGATTTTCTTAGTCTTTGTCCCCGAGTGCCTCGATTCCTTGGAATGCTTCGAACCAGGAAAGCAAGATAAAGCTCTGGAAGAAGTAGAGGCCAACGACAATGAATCCGAAGGGAAGAGTTCCCCAATCCTTTCTAGCCCGGTTCCCTAGGGCCCTCTTCATCACCTGCTTGCAAAGGGAATAGTCCTGGGGACACTTCAAGCACCAGTCATGTTTGTCGGTAACAGAGATGGTGCTGGGGCACTTGGTGCATTTTTCTAAACTGCTGGAGGGTTTCTCCATCCTAAGATGGTGGGCAAGGCAAAAGGGGCACGAGGCCCTAAGGGAAAGGGGAAAAATAAAGCTTTTTTTTTAAAGAAAGAAATAACATTAAAAGTATGAAGAGAGTAGTCAGAGCGGTTATGAGAAAAGTTTTAGTAATTCTTTTCTGCGGTGATAGGGTAGTGACCTGTTGGCTCCGCAGAAAAATAAGAAATGAGGAGAGGGAGTTGAGAGAGTGGGAAGGCAGCAGCGCAGATGTAGTGGATTGCTTCCAAAGGCTTTCCTATTGGTAGCTGGGGAACTTCCCACGCAGACTCCATCAGTAACTGATGTCACCCATATGTGAAGACTATATTCCTGCTATATAAAAATATATCCTAGCAATTTATGCTCCCAAAACATTTCCCACAAAATCTTTAAAAGAACAAAAGATCTAAAATTAAAATGTCCAAATACTGAAAGGCAATGTCATAGGCATCAGACTACTATAGACAACTCATTTAAATGCTTGCCTAAATAAATACATCTTCAGTAAACCAGGAATAAAATAAGCTGAGCTTCAAATGGTTTATATACTTACACAACATAGTCTGATCAGATCTGGAAATATTTCACAACACCTATGGCACTTCAGTTTAGTTAGTGCTTTTAATAAATTATGGGAAACAATTTTTTTTTAATTTACATAAAGCCACTAAAATTTGCTGCTGTAATTGTAGTTAAATTATTAAGAAAAAAAAAAAGATCTCAAAGACTAAAAGCCAAGTAATTATCAGAACTCTACAGTCATACAGGCTATGTCTCATGGGTCTTCAAAAACCCCTCTTTAAAAAATCCAAACCTAATGAAAGCCTAATTTTTCACTAAAAGTTGCTTCATAGCATCATTAACAAGCTCTAAGCATTGCACAAAGGCATGTCTAACATGGTAGCAGTAGCAGAAAATGAAAGGGTCTACTGACCTGAATTAGATATCCCCTCTGATTCTTGGTGATCTTTTTGGACCTGATGACCCCTCAGCCCCGATACAGGGCTAAAATGTAGTGAAGTCCCCTCCCAGCCCCCATATACATAGGTTTGGTCAGTCTAACCCCCCCCCCCCTTCTCCCCATTCCCAGGGCCCCTAGGAGTCCAGGTAGGGATGATGGGGAAAAAGAAAGCAAAGCTACTCACCTGTATCAGATATTCTCTATGGAGAGTGGGATAAGTCCTTACATAAGGAGGAGTAGCAGCCCTATATATCAAAAGCAATATTAAAGCAGCTGAAATGCAGGGGATGTGGGGAAAAGAAGCAGTGCTGTGGATTGTGTTGGAAAGAGAAGATAGCAATGTCATCCATACTGGTGTAGTCTACAGACCTCCAACTCTAACCAAAGAAATGGATAGCAAATTGATTATTGATATTGCAGAGATAGCCAGGAAGGGGGAAGTGATCATACTGGATGACTTTAATCTACCTGATGTGGACTGAATTCCTTCTGCAAATCTGGAAAGAAGTAAAAAAAAATGTGGATGCCTACCAAGATGCATTACTTAGACAAATGGTGATGGAAAAGAACAGGGAAGGCTTGATGCTGGATTTAGTGCTCAAATGGAGATGGCATGTCAAATATCTTGGTGGGTCCCATGTGAGTAGCAGCGATCATCACACGGTGTGGTTTAAGATAAAAGCCAAGGTGGAGTCCAATCACAGCAAGCTCAAAGTCCTAGATTTCAAAAACACTGACTTCAATAAAATGGCCAAGAACCTGAAGGAAGCGTTGGCAGGGTGGGAGGGAATAAGGCAAGTGGAATTGCAATGGGCTAAACTAAAGGAGGCAAAAAAAGGGGCAACAGATACATATGTAAGGAAAGTAAATAAAAACAAGAGGAAAAGTCTTGAAGGACTAGAAAAGGGGACTGTTATTTCTGGAGAGAGATCTGCAATTGTGAGTATATACTTCTGGGAATTTTCTGAAAGGAATTCTTTCTATTAAAGCTAATTAATCTGTGAGACCACTATTTTTTGTTAAATCGGTCAGGGCCTAGTAGCAGCAGTTTAAGTTTAAATTTAAAACACAGAAGAGAACTTTCTGGTTAAATTTAGAACCCAGCAGAGAGCTTGTAGTTTAAATTTCATAATAAGTTACAGCCTAGCAGCAGCAAAGAGCTATAACTTAAATCAAATCAGAATATAGCTTACCTCAGCAGCACAGGACAGGGTAGCAGACCTCTTTTAATAAGTTTAATTTCCCTCCCTCGCCAACACCCACCCACCCCTGGGTAATCATAGCTTTATAGGTACTTACACATCTTAAAAGACAGAAGGTGCTCTCAGGTGAAGCTTGTTACCCAAATCAGTCATACACTAAGGACCTGAGATTAATTAAGCTTCAGGTGAATAAGGTATATTAAACGTATTAGATACAGTTTTATTAGTATAAATATCCATAGCAACCCTTAGTAAGTAAAGAACTTAAAGATCTAAACACAAACTTAAAACTAAGATGCAGACAGCAGTCCAGCAGCGAGATGGGGGCTTTCCAGTCTTTTGCATTGAGTGTCACATGTATGATTTTCTCCCAGTTGGTGAGAGGTCTTACGTGTGCACTAGGTGCAAGGACCTCTTTGCTCTCAGGGAACGAGTCTGTTCTCTAGAGGCTAGAGTAGCAGACTTGGAAAACATAAGACAGAGAGGTACATAGACGAGACCTACAGGGATATAGTCCTGAAGTCCCACTTACAGTCTGGCAGCATCCCTGCCATGGAGGAGAGAGATCACGTGACAGGAGAGCATCACCCTGGTGTGGCAGGAAGTGATCCTGTAACTAGGACCTGTACTCCAGGTGATGTAAAATCCTCTCGCACCAAGGAAGTTTCTCCAGGGCCATGTGCCCATGAGGGAAGGGTTAGGACAGCCGTTATAGTTGGTGATTCGATCATTAGGCAAGTAGATAGCTGGGTGGCTGGTGGACATGAGGATCGCAAAGTAACATGCCTGCCTGGTGCAAAGGAAGGGGACCTCATGGGCCACCTAGATAAGGTCTTAGATAGTGCTGGGGAGGAGTCTGCTGTCTTGGTACATGTCAGTACCAATGACATAGGAAAATGTGGTAGGGAGGTTCTGGAAGCTAAATTTAGGCTTTTAGGTAGGAAATTGAAATCCAGGACTTCCAGGGTAGCGTTCTCCAAAATGCTTCCCGTTCCACACGCAGGACCCAAAAGGCAGGCAGAGCTCCGGAGTCTCAATGCGTGGATGAGACAATGGTGCAGAGACAAGGGTTTTGGATTTGTTAGGAACTGGGGAACATTCTGGGGAAAGGAGGGGCTCTTCTGAAGGGATGGGCTTCACCTTAACTGGGATGGAACCAGGCTGCTGGCATTAACCTTTAAAAAGGAGATAGAGCAGCTTTTAAACTAAATAATAGGGGAAAGCTGACAGTCACCCAAGAGCGGATCGTTCGGAAGAATGTATCCTTCAAGGATACTACCAGAAGCAGAGAGGTTCCAAAAAAAAGAGTAAACTAGACCAAATGCCCTTGAGCATGGAGCAGACAGAGCTTAAAGATTCCAAATTACCCATGTCTACCACTAGCCAAATTAATATGAATAAAATACAGTCTCTAAAATACTTGTATGCAAATGCTAGAAGTCTAAAAAATAAGATGGGAGAGTTAGAATATATAGCACTATATGAGAGGTTAGATATGATTGGAATATCAGAGACAAGGTGGAAGGAGGACCACAACCAGTGGGACACTGTGATACCTGGGTACAAACTATATCGTAATGATAGAGCTGATCAAATTGGTGGAGGGGTTGCGCTCTATGTTAGAGAGGGCATTGAGTCAGAAAGGATTAAAGTTTTGCAGGAAACAAAATTTGCTGTAGAATCTCTATGGATTTAAATTCTATGTAAAAAGGGGAAGGCGATGGCAGTGGGGGTGTACTATCAACCGCCTGGCCAGAATGAACAAATGGATGATGAAATGCTCAAAGAAATCAAGGAAACTAACAAAAGTTACAGTGCAGTAATAATAACGGGTGATTTCAATTACCCCGGTATCGACTGGGTCAGTTTCACGGAAGGACATGCTAGGGAGATAAAGTTCCTAGATGACATAAATGACTGCTTCTTGGAGCAGCTGGTTCATGAACTGACCAGAGGGGAAGCCATATTAGACCTAGTCCTTAGTAGAACACCAGAACTAGAGCAAGAGATAAGGGTGTTGGGGCCACTTGGCAATAGTGATCATAGCATGATCACCTTTGATTTAATTAGTGGAGGAGGGATAGTAAGGAAATCCACAGTACTACCTTTTAACTTTCGAAAGGGAGACTATGATAAAATGAGGAAAATAGTTAAGAAAAAACTAAAAGGAGCAGTTGCAAAGGTTAAAGACTTACATCAAGCTTGGGTGTTGTTGAAAAATACTATCTTGGAAGCCCAGACCAGCTGTATTCCACACTTTAAGAAAAGTGGAAGGAAGTCCAAAAAACTGCCAGCATGGTTTAAAGGTAAGGTCAGAGAGGCTGTTGCCAAAAAAGCATCTTTCAGGAAATGTAAAAAAGAGCCAAACGATGAAACCTGGAAACAACACAAATGCAAAGCATTGATAAGGCAGGCAAAGGGAGAATTTGAGAAGAAGCTTGCTGCGGAAACAAAAACGCGAAATAAAGATTTTTTCAAGTACATTCGTAGCAAAAAACCTGTGAGAGAATCAGTTGGTCCATTAGATGATAGAGGGGTTTAAAGGGGCACTAAGAGGCGACAAGGCGATAGCGGAGAGACTGAATGCTTTCCTTCGGTCTTTACTGAGAAAGATGTAGGGATGTTACCCATGACTGAAGTGGTATTTAAAGGTGCGGAAGAATTGAAGGAAATATCGATACATCGGGAAGAAGTATTACAACTATTAGATAAACTGAAGAGTAGCAAATCACCTGGGCCGGATGGTAAACATCCAAGGGTGTTGAAAGAACTGAAATATGAGATTGCAGACCTGCTATTAGTAATCTGTGAGCTATCATTAAAATCATCTCTAATACCTGAAGACTGGAGGATCGCCAATGTAACACCAATTTTTAAAAAGGGTTCCAGGGGTGATCCGGGAAACTACAGACCGGTGAGCCTGATGTCAGTACTGGGAAAAATGGTAGAAACCATCATAAAGAATAAAATTACTCAGCATGTAGATAGTCATGGCCTAATGGGAGACAGCCAACATGGCTTTAGACAAGGAAGATCTTGTCTTACTAATCTGTTATGGTTTTTTTGAAAGTGTGAATAAACAGGTGACAAAGGTGAATCAGTTGATATAGTGTATCTGGACTTTCAGAAAGCCTTTGACAAGGTCCCTCATCAGAGACTTTTGGCAAAACTAAAGAGTCATGGGATAGGAGGCAGTGTACTACTATGGATCAGGAACTGGTTAAAAGATAGAAAGCAGAGGGTAGGGCTAAATGGCCAATTTTCCCAATGGAGAAAGGTGAATAGTGGTGTACCCCAGGGATCTGTGCTGGGTCCGCTGCTTTTTGACATATTCATAAACAACAAGTGAGGTTATCAAATTTGCAGACGACACAAAACTATTTAAAGTTGTTAAAACCTAAGAGGATTGTGGAAAATTGCAAGAGGATCTTGATAAACTGGAAGACTGGGCATCAAAATGGCAGATGAAATTTAATGTGGACAAGTGCAAAATTATGCACCTAGGGAAGAACAACCCAAACTATGGTTACACGATGCAAGGTTCCACATTAGGAACCACCATCCAGGAAAAAGATTTAGGCGTCATTGTGGATAACATGTTAAAACCCTTGGCCCAGTGTGCAGCGGCAGCCAAGAGAGCAAATACAATGCTAGGTATCATAAGGAAAGGAATGGAAAATAAAACAAAGGATATTATAATGACTCTATATCGTTCCATGGTGAGACCGCACCTTGAATATTGTGTGCAATTCTGGTTGCCGTATCTTAAAAAGGATATAGCGTTATTAGAAAAGGTTCAGAGAAGAGCCACAAAAATGGTAAAGGGGATGGAAGAATACTCCTATGAAGAAAGGCTAAAAAGGTTAGGGCTCTTTAACCTGGAAAAGAGACGGCTGAGGGGAGATATGATAGAAGTCTATAAATAAATGAACGGAGTGGAACAGGTAAACATAGATCAATTGTTTACATTATCAGAATTTAGAAAGACTAGGGGACATGCAATGAAGCTACAGGGTAAACTATTTAAGACTAATAAAAGAAAATATTTTTTTCACTCAACGTGTAATCAAACTCTGGAATTTGTTACCAGAGGATGTAGTAAAGGCTGTTAGTGTAGCTGGGTTTAAAAAAGGTTTGTACAAGTTCCTGGAGTAAAGGTCCATAAACCATTATTAAGAAGGGACCCAGGATATCAATGCTTGACCCAGTACAAGCATTGTGGAACCTGTGTCTTTTGGGGAAACTGCTGGGTACGTATGACCTATATTGGCCATTGTTGGAAAGAGGATACTGGGTTTGATGGACATTGGTGTGACCCAGTATGGCATATCTTATGTTCTTATGTAACCTATTTGGTTCTCCAAAGAAGTGGCTGCACAAATAAAGGCAAAAACACAGCTTTCATAAAATTCAGAAGTTCACAAACAGAGGAACACAGAAAAGAATACAGGATCAAACTAAAAGAGACAACAAGAGAAATAAGGATAACAAAATCAAAGGCAGAAGTAAAGATAGCTAAAAATGTGAAGTGTGGTGACAAAACATTTTTCAGGTATATTCGGGAGAGGAGGAAAATCAGAGGTGGAATTGCAGGACTCAAAGGTGCTGGGAACAGATTTGTGGAAAGTGACATTGAAAAAGCAAAAATGCTGAACAAATACTTCTCCAGAATTTTGTTTAGTAAAACGAGAGCAGAAGGACTACCTCTGATTGACAAATATACAAATGGGAATGGAGTAGATACCACACCATTCACAGAAGATGATATGTTAGAACAGCTTGCAAAACTGAAAGTGGACAAGGCCATAGGACTGGATGGGATACATCCCAGGATGCTGAGAGGTTCTTACAGGGCCATTAAGGGATGTTTTAAATAGATCCTTGGAGACAGGAGAAGTTCCATGGGTCTGGGGAAAGGCTGATGTGGTACCTCTTCACAAAAGTGGTAATAGGGAAGAAGTGACAAACTACAGGCCAGTAAGCCTTACCTCTGTGGCGGGAAAAGTAATGGAGGTGCTCCTGGAAGAGCAAATATTAGACTTTCTCGAAACAAATAGCTGCATGATCAGAGGCATCATAGTTTTACCAAAGGAAGATCTTGTCAAACAAATCTGATTGAGTTCTTTGACTGGGTGACCAGAGAACTAGATCAAGGGCATGCGATGGATGTGATCTACATAGTTTCAACAAAGCCTTTATAATCTCAGACTTATCAATAAACTCAACAGCTTGGGGATGGGTCCCAAGGTGGGGAACTGGATCAGAAATTGGTTATATGGCAGACAACAGAAGGTGATGGTAAACAGAACATACTTGAATGAAAGAAAGATGATTAGCTGTGTGCCCCAGGGTTCGGTCCTGGGACCGGTACTGTTCAATTTATTTGTGAGTGATACTGCTGAAGAACTGAATGGAAGTCTGTCTTTTTGAAAATGACACAAAACTTTGCAACAGAGTGGACTGTGAAAGGGTGGTGGATGCTTGGAATGCCCTCCCGATGGAAGTGGTGGGGGCAAATACAGTGACAGAATTCAAAATGGCATGGGACAGAGATAGTGGATCCCTTTATAGCAACAGGATACAATCAAAATAAACATAACTCTCTCTTATATCTCAACAAATAGGGGTGACCAACACGGAACGGTGGGTACACCCATAAACAAATGCATGGGGAGGGGTGACCTGAATGGAGCGGCAGGTGCACCTACTCTTGGCACCTTGCTGGGAAGACTAGATGGACCATACTGGTCTTTATCTGCCATCACATACTACGTATGTTACTATATGGGTGATGTCACCAACAGAGCTCTTGCCCGGGAGTATTTTCCAGCTCCTTCTATAACATTTTGGAAAGCTTCACTGAAAATGCTTGCACCTTCCCACCTGCCGCCACATATCCTCACTTAGTTGAATAGAGACCATCTTTGGCATAAAGTGTAGATGAGTCCTAAGGACTACCTTGTCATGATGGAACCTTGTATAAGGTGGATCAGCCACTAGTGCTTGCAACTCACTGATGCGACGTGCTGATGTGATTGCTATAAGAAAGATAATCTTCCAAGAAAGGAATTTCAAGGAGGTAGTAGCTAAAGGTTCAAAAGGTGGCTTCATGAGCTGACCAAAAACCAAGTTTAAGTCCCATGACACAGGTGGTGGCCTAATGGGAGGCTTAGTCAGAAGAAGGCCTCTCATAAATCTTGCTGTAAGAGGATGGGAGTAAATAGGTTGCCCATTTAGAGGCTTGAAGGAAGCTACAATAGCACTCAAATGGACTCACTGAGTTAGTCTTAAGTCCTGCATTGGATAAATGATTCTATCCCCGTTCCTCTGGTATCTTCTTTTCGGTATCTTGGGGTAATTCTTGATTCCTCCCTTTCTTTCCATGAACATATCTCCTCCCTCACTAGGTGTTCTTTTGCTATTCTCCGCCAGCTTAGGGCTGTTCGTTCACTTCTTCCTTTCGGGTCTCTGGTTACTCTTGTCCTTGCTCTTATCATTCGTCTTGATTACTGTAATATCTTTCTGGCCAACCTTCCCAAGTATCAACTTCAGCTCATTCAGAATACTGCTGCCCGTATTATCACCTTCGCCCATCGTTTTGATCATATCACCCCCATTCTTATCCACCTTCACTGGCTGCCCCTCCGTATTCGATTTCATTACAAACTTCTTATCCTCACTCACCGTGCAATTTACACTAACAATCCTCTGTACCTGGCTGATTTAATCTCTCTTCATACACCTTATCGTCAGCTTCGTTCCCTTCACGCTAATCGTCTGGTTTTACCATCCCCGTCTCACGCACATCTTGAAAAAACCCGCCACGCTGCCTTTTTTTTTCTTGGACCCTGGTTATGGAATGCCCTGCCCCCGTCCCTCCGTTTAGAAGCCTCCTATTCGCAGTTCAAATCCTCACTCAAAACCCATTTGTTTCAGAAAGTGTTTGATCTCCCCCCTGTTTGCCCTCCATGATGCTTTCCCAGGATGCTGTCTTGTTTTGCTTAGTTTGGTCCTGTTATCCCCCTTGTCTGTTTTGCTAGTTTTGTTTATTGAACTTTACCTGTGTTTGGTTGTTGACTATTGCTTATTGTTTGTATAGTTTTGCTATTCTTTTCTTTCTTTCCTATTATTTTTGGCGTTCCTCTTTCCGTAGTTTGCAGTGCTGCCTTTTATTTTATTTGTACACCGCTTTAATGTTTTTGACGTAAGCGGTCTATCAAGTGTGTAATAAAGTAAAGTAAAGTAAAGATACTCCAGTAATGATTCCAGAGGTACAGCAAGGGGGTTAAGACCCTTCCGTGAACACCATATGGTAAACCTTTTCCACTTAAAAGCATAAGAGCGTCTTGTGGAAGGCTTACTGGAAGCATAAAGAATATCCTTTACTTGCTGAGGGAGGTTAAGATCGTGGAGATCTAGGCCTTCAGCAACCCATGCCCTGAGATGCAGAGACTGGGGATTGGGATGCCATAATATTCCATTCTCCTGAGATAGGAGATCTGAAGCAGACTAACTCCAGGGAGGGAGCTTGAGAGAGATATAGAAGCAGGGGGTACCACACTTGCCGAGGCCAATGAGGAGCTATGAGAATCATACAGCCTCTGTCTCTCTGAAGCTTGAATAGGGTCTTGGGAATTAGGGGAATGGGTGGAAAAGCATACAGGAAGTCTTGGCCCCAGTGAAGGAGGAAGGCATCCTTGGCCTGAGAGTCCTGAGCCAGGATTCTGGAACAGAAACGGGAAAATTTGGCATTCAACGGACTTGCAAAGAGGTCTGTGTCCGGGGTTCCCTAAATTTGAAAAATCTTGGTCACCTGGTCTACATGTAGAGACCATTCGTGTGGAAGCAGAACTCGACCGAGTCTGTCTGCCCAAGAGTTTTGTATGCCTGGAAGATACACTGCCAAGAGATGAATCTGATGCTCTCTGGAGAGGGCCCATAGTCGCAAAGCTTCGTTGCAAAGCGACAGAGAGCTCTTCTCCCCTGCTTGTTCACGTAGAACATGGCTACTTGATTGTGCATATGAATGAGGACTGTCTTGTAGCTGAGCAGGGTGTGGAACACTCGAAGAGCAAGGAAGATTGCTCTGAGCTCCAAGAGATTGATATGTAGATGAGTCTCCTGTGGAGTCCAAGTGCCTTGGGTGGAGAGGTCTTGCAAATGAGCTCCCCAACCCACTGGTGAAGCATCTGTTGTGAGAGTTGCCTGGGGTAAGGGTTGTTGAAATGGGGATCCCAGCAACAGGTTCTGAGTGGACTTCCACCATTGGAGGGACAAAATAAGGCGACTTGTGTTTGCTATTTTGTCTAACAGGCTCCCTGATGCCTGGGTCCACTGAGTGGATAAAGTCCACTGAGCTGATCTCATATGGAGGCGAGCATAAGGAACCACATGCATGGTAGATGCCATGTGGCCTAGTAGTTGTAGCATTTCCCGGGCAGTGAGATGAGGTTTTAGTACTGCTTGAGAAGCTAAGTGCACCATGCGAAGGCAGCGGGCCTGAGGAAGGTAGGCTCTTGCCCTTTTGGTATCCAGCAAAGCTCCTATGAATTCTAGAGACTGAGTGGGAGTTAGACTGGATTTTGGGACGTTTATGACAAGACCCAAATACTGAAGGATACGCATTGTGCAAGATAGGGAGGTCCTGGCCTCTGACTCTGAGGGGGCTCGAATGAGCCATTCGTCTAAGTAGGGGAAGACGAATATCCCTAGAGTGCATAAAAATGCTGCTACTACAGCCATGCATTTCGTGAACACTCTGGGTGCTGAAGCCAGGCCAAAAGGAAGCACCCTGTATTGGTAGTGCTTTCCTTGAAAAAGGAACCGAAGGAACTTCCTGTGAGTTGGGTGGATGAGAACATGAGTGTACGCATCCTTGAGATCTAGAGAACAAAGCCAATCCTGACTGAAGGTATGGCAGCAGAGTTACTAAAGAAATCATCTTGAATTTCTCTTTTAACAGGAATTTGTTCAATTCTCTGAGGTCCAAAATAGGTCTGTATCCCCCTGTTTTCTTTAGGATAACGAAATAGGGGGAGAAAAACCCTGTACCCTGCTGATGAATGGGTACTTCTATTGCCCCTTGGGCAAGAAGCATAGTGACCTCTTGATTTAACAGGTTGATGAGAGAGGTCTGAGAATTGAACTGTCTTACCATGGTGGAAGGAGGCATGCACAGGAAGTGCAGCTTGTACCCCTCTCTTATAATGGAGAGTGTCCACTGCTCTGCTGTTATCTGCTCCTACCTGGGGGCAAAGTGACATAACCTTCCTGGAATGGTGGAAGGCTCTGGTCCATTGAGGGCCAGGAAGGCTAAGTTCTCTAGATGAATGTCAAAGGCCTTGTGGAGGCTGAGACTGCTGAGACAGTTGAGGCTTAGCAGTCTTTGCTTTCCTTTGTTTAGGTGGTTGCTGACCCTTCCGGGTAGGCTGACCTGTAGAATGTCCCTGCTGGGAATAAGAGGGATAAAACCTCTTCTTTTTTGAGAAGAAAGGCTTCTTGAAAGACTTATTTCTCGCAGGATCAGCTGTGACTTTGGACAGCCTATCCAAAGTGGAGTTGTCAGCATCCAACTCATTGGCCTTTTCTTGCCAATCTTTACCAAACAGGTTCTCACCAGTACAAGGAATATTTCCCAGTTTGTCTTGTACCCAGAGCTCCAAATCAGATGCCTGGAGCCAGGCAATTCTACGTGCACCTATGGCAATGACAGAGGTTCTGCTTATGCACTTGAAGCAGTCAAAAGCTGCACGATTGAAAAATTTAGAAACATCCTGGGCATGTTTGACCAATGTGAGAAAATCCTGTCTTTTATCCTCAGGAAGAAGAGGGCTCAAAACCGCTAAATCCCCTGTAATTTCCCTTCAGGAACATTCCCATATATAAAATATAGGAACTGAACCTGGCAGAAAGCATGGAAGCTTGGAAAGTACGACGTCCAAAAGCATCCAAAGTTCTGCACTCGCGTCCTGGAACTACAAAATTCAAAAGTAGGCATGACCAAAGCATCATAAGGGCTAGAGTGATAAAATCAAGATGGAAGACACCATGCATGATAAATTAGTAGTTCAAATAGTTATGCTTACAAAGTCCTCTGTTGGGGAATGGGTTAACAATAAATGTAGATGCCGTTTTTTTTCATTGATAATCACATATACACAGAATTATCTTGGTTCACACCACATGGATTCTTGGAGTTACACTGTGCTCCCTCTTTTACCTCCAGATTCACGTGAAGGCAAATAAGTGACAAAAAAAAAAAAAATTGGTCCTCACTCCACTATCGAAGAAATTTGAAGCATCCACTCACTGCAGTTCACACATGGTTATTGCACTCGGGGCAGCTTCCAGAGCACACGTGGGAACCAGCCCCTCTAAATCTAGTCCAGGCACTGCAGGGCGCAGTAATAGCAGCAAGCCACCTGACTGTGATTGCCTAGCAGTGCTAAGACCCAGTTCTGATCCGAGACTGAGTGTATTGTCTTGAGAGAGAAAGAAAGCGCATTTTTTAAAGAAAATGAAGTGAACGGACCACCCTCTCCTCTCGCCGGCTCTCAGAGCGGCACACTCGGCCCTTTGCCTTTTTTCCTCCCCTTCTGGTGAGAAGCGGCAGCAGCGGTGGTGCTTCGGTCCGTCAGTGAGGATGGAGGAGGGGAGGGTTGAGAGAGAGGCCGCCCTTTGTCTCCGCACCTCTTTCACGGGGTATCTCGCGCCATTTTTTTTCTTCTTTCTATCCCCCCCCCCCTCCTTTCTCCTCCTCCAGCGCTGGCCTTCCCGACTCTCCAGATGGGGGCTGAGACCACGCGCGGCAGCGCTGCCACCATCCCCGTTTCCCGGGAAAAGTCCTCAGCACTCACCTGCTTTGCTGCTGATAGCCCGTCCCCGGCGTAGCTCCGCACAATCTTCAGGCAGCAATCCCGGAGCACCGGTCTTCTCTTCTTCACCGGTGCGGTATGTTGCTCTCCCTTCTCCGCATTCAAGGCGGCACGTGGCACTGGAGGCTGGCTGAGGGAGGGATCAAAGGAGGCGCGTGGCTGGCTGGCAGGCAGGCACAAGAGCAGAGAGAGGCTGGCTAGCTGGCTGCCCCTCCCTTTTATTTCCCACTTTAGCCTGTGTCATGATTCGTCAATCGTCGGTCACGTGAGAGGAATGAGGACTCAGAGCAGAGAGGAGAGATTCGGAAGTGACATCACGAGTCTCGGAATTACCCGGAAATTACAGAATGGCAGTAGATCGACGGCACAGCCGCGGCCTTAAAAAACCCAAGGTTTTAATTTGAAAACCCAAGAACTCCGTAATTTTTGTGCGCTCCTTTGTAAGTTGTGTGCGCTCGCACACAGCTTAGAGGGAACAGTGGCCCACGTGGGGACATCCAAGTGGTAATGCTTGACAAAAATGAAAAGTGATGCCCACACTGCTGCCTGATAAATGTGTGCAGAGGCTACAGAAATCCGCTCCACCTACAAGGACGTTTGTGCTTGGGTAGAATGGGTGCGCAAACCTTCTGGAACCAGCCGGTTCTGTAGCAAATACACCAAGGTAATGGTCTTCTTAATCCAGTGAAAACAGGTTAAAAAAGTCCTTTATTGTGAGGGGTATGTCAATAAAGGACTTTTTTCTTTTTACTTGTTTGCCCTTGTGTGCCTTGTGTCTGTTAGCGATACAGGACATGTGTTGCTTTATGGACTCCTTAATCCAGTACCTTATAGTCAACTTGGCTGCTGATTCACTCTTGCATGAGTCAAAAAGATGATCGGACCTACAAAAGGGATTCTTTACCTCCAGGTACCAGAGGAGCACCCTCCGGACATCCACCAGGAAAAGATCCTCATTCTTGCCTGGACACTGCTCCTTCAGGAACGAGGACAAGCAAACCACCTGCTTCATGTGAAAGAGAAAACACCTTAGGCAAAAAGGAAGGCATAGGCCGAATGGAAACTATCTCCTCTGAAAAGGACAAATTAGGATCTCGGCAAGAGAGAGCCTGCAGTTTGGAACTCCACCTTGCGGAACAAATATCATGACCAAGACGGCAACCTTGAGTGACAAATCCTTTAAGGTAGCGTGCTTCAATTGCTCAAAAGAGCGACACCATCAGGGCCCTGAGCACCAGATAGAGATCCCAGGAAGGGATTACAGGCCAAAGGAATTGAACCTTCTGGAGAAAACATGAGATGTCCTAGTGCAAGGCCAAAGACTTGCCTGCCACTGGACCATGGAAGCAGGCCAGAACTGCCAACAGAACTTTCAGGGATCTAAGAAAGAGGCCCTTCTATAGGCAATCCTGCAGAAAGACCAACAGGGAGGACGCCTAAGCCATCTTAGGAACTGACTGCTGTATGCCGCACCAGCGCTTAAAAAGGCATTATATCCTTATGCATGCTAGCTTGGTAGACCTCCTCTGGGCACCAGAGCAGAGATCACTGTTGGAGAGTAGCCCTTATGTGCTAGCAGTCTCCTTTCAAGAGCCATGCCGTAAACGAGAAGGGAGCCGGGTCCTCCAGGACGATCAGTTCCTGCCGCAATAGCCCCCAAGATGGAGACAGCCAAAGAGGAGGAGTCTGTAGGAGTTGCATCAGGTCTCTGAACCATGTTCTCCACGGCCAATCCAGTGCCACCATAAAAATCATGCCCGGGTGGCACTATGTGCCAAATCACACGCCCCACTAAAGGCCATGGAGGAAACATGTACAGCAGTCACAGACTTGGCTAAGACTGGGTCAGGGCATTGACACCGTCGGATCACATCTCTGTGTGGTGACTGAAGAAGCAGCAAACTTTGGCACTGGAGTGGGTCGCCCCCAGCAACGCAGATTCAATTGAAGTGCCTCTTGACTCAAATCCCACTCTCCAGGATTCAGAGAGTGCTAGCTGTAGAAGTTCGCTTCCCCACTGTCCATCCCAGCAATGTGCTAGACTGACAAGCAAACAGGAGATCCATCTCCAGAGCCATCCCGGCGCTCCTTGTGCTGCATTGCCAATTGACAAAACCCACTGAGGTGGCGTTGTGTGACAACACTTGAACCACTTGGCCCTTATCCAGGGGCTGGAAATGCATTACAGCCAACCTGATGGCCCTCGCCTCGAGATGGTTGATGGACCATACCACTTCTCTGCAGTTCCAACAGCCCTGGGTTGTACAGTCTAGGCAATGGATACCAGTCTCTCGGGCTGGAGAGCCCATCATCAGCAGGATCCAGGAAAGAATTTCCAGTTGTATGCCTTTCCTCAGGACAGGGCTGCCGCCATCAACGTAGGCTGGCCTTCACACTCAATGGGAATGAAAGTTGGAGCTCAAACGCCTGAGAACTCTGGGACCACTTAGTCAACAAGGACTGCTGGAGCAGTCGCATGCGAGCACATGCTCATGGCACCAGCTCTATAGCTGCCGTCATCAATCCCAGGAGCTGAAGATAATCCCAGACTCGGGTGGGGGGGGGGCCTGCTGCGCACAGAACAGCGCCAGGCAATTCAATAATCAGCCAGATCCAGAGAAGCCAAGAATTCTCCTCAGTGCACTGCTTTATTAACAAAGCGCATGGTTTCCTTCCAAAAGCACAGGATGCACAAGTACTCATTGACCCCTTTGAAGTCCAGAATGGGTCGGAAGGAACCATCCTTCTTTGGTGTCACAACTAGATGGATTATCTGCCCTTGCCCCACTTGTCTGGGGCAACAGGCATTACCACCTTTAGGTGCAGTAACCTGTCCAAGGTGGTCTGCACAACAACATTAGCCTTGATCGCAGAGCCACAAAGGGAAATGATGAAGGCATTGGGATTCAGCTCTTTGCATTCCAGGACATATCCGAACTGAATGGTGTCTAGCACCCAGCAATCCTTGGTAACTCGGGCCTATTCCTGAAAGAAAAGGCAAAGCCTGTCATCCACCAGAGGAATCAAGGAATGGACTCCCAAACCTTCATTGCGCAGCTCAGGAGGGTCCTCTCATCTGGAGGGAACCGAGTCCCTGCACCCATGTGCTCCAAGAAAGGACTGAGAACAAGCCTGAGGCCCTGAAGCAGAGAGGAATAAAAGTTTTCCAGGTCGGTAATGATGAAAGTGCCAGACCCCCGGGAATCTGGCCAGCATGTCCTTGGTGGTTGGGCGGAGGCTGACGAGAAAGGGGCACCAGCCCACTTCACAGGCCCCTTGGACCTGTCTCCCCGTACACGGAAAGATTTAGTCTTGTCTTGCCTTGCCTAGGTCCTTCACCAGCTTTTCCAAATCCGTTCCAAACAGAAGCTTCACCTTAAAGGCTAGTTGAGCCAACCAGGTTTTGGAGGTGTCTGCTGCTCAATGCCAGAGCCAAATCCAGTGTTGTGACAGTTGTCAGGGCACCATCCCTGGCCACTAAATGCACCAGGTCATACATGGCAACAGAAAGCGAGATCATAATGGACTCTAAAAGAGGGCTAGTTTCATCAGGTAGAAAAAACGGAATCCACTGGAGTAGGGCTCGAGCTGTCAGGTTGGTACATACTGCTAGGTGCAGAATAGCAGCTGCCACAGAGAACTGGCTCCTCAGCAAGGAATCCACCATGCAGTCCAGGACATCCTTTAAGGCCAATCCACCTTCCACAGGAATGGTGGTCCATCTAGTAACTGCCATGACCTGCGCATCTACCTTGGGAATATCAAACCACTCAACACACTCCTCTGGGAGAGCGCAGTTCTTCTTAAATACCTTAACCCATAGGTTTTCAACCCAGTCCTCGGGGAACCCTAGACCAGTCAGGTTTTCAGGATTCCCACAATGAATATGCATGAGAGAGTTGCATGTTGTGGCTTCATTGTATGCAAATCTATCTTATGCATATTCATTGTGGGAATCCTGAAAACCTGACTGGCCCAGGGTTCCCTGAAGACTGGGTTGAAAACCTATGCTTTAACCATTAGGTAGGGAGCCGGAAGGAATCCCACTCTGACTAGATCATATCCTTGATCACCTCCAGAAACAGGAAGACCACCGTCAATTTCCACACCCCTTGAAGGAGCAGGTGTACCTTCGACTCCTGCTCTCTGCCAGAAGCATCCATCAAGTTCAAGGCGAATGAGACACTGATCAACGCCACCAGCTCCTCCTTCCAGAATAGGCAGATCACACAAACCTCAGCAGAATCTTCTGAAGGTGAGATCACTTCCTCATCTACAACAGAGCCCAGTACTGAGCCATCTGAATCAGAGGCATAGTCAACATCTCGGAGAGCTCCTAACCGTTTCCTATCTCCAGGGAGTATCCCTTGTCAGGGTTGCTTAGCAAGAGGTAATCAAATAGGGCTATGACTTTCAGCCTGTCTGGTATGGGCCTGCACCCGGGGGCACCCAGAGGCCATAAGGTCCAAAATTACTACTCCAGAAGGACCAGGCCTGTTGCAAAAAGGAAAAGGACAATCCTGAGTCTGGAAGCTCTCCACTTGGACAAAGCTCTGTACAGCTGCCACAGATCCCTCGAGGATGAAAAGTGGCTCACAGCACAGACACCATCCCCCAGCTGAGAGGGGGAAAACAGGTCCTCCAGGGGAGACTCAGAAGCTGCCATGCAGGAAGGGCAGAGTGCAGAATCCAAGGATGAGGCTCTTTGTTTGCCACAGGTCAAACGCTGCTTCCTGGAAGAAGACATACAGAGTTAGGGTAAGTATCACAAGAGCATGCGCTAAGGCTGCGTCAGCCAGCAAGCATGCATTAACTGCGCATTTAGTTTTGCACATTAAAAGCACTAGGGAAGGAGCATGTGTTGTTGCTGCTGCTTGGGTGGATGCATGCTAGGACCGCACTATCACCAAGCGCACAATAGGCAAAAACATTACTAATATGTGCAGAAAATGGCATGAAAACCCCACACAGCACTAATGGTCATTAACAGTTGACCCTGAATTGCATCCCTCAGAAACAGAAAGCGTAGTTACTTACCTGTAACAGGCGTTCTCCAAGGACAGCAGGAATCAGTCCTCATATATGGGTGATGTCGGCGCCGACAGAGCCCGTGCGGAGCATGTCCCTAGCTTTCAAAGAAAGCCTTTGGGAATGCTACCACGCATGCGTGGTTCCCACCCAAGGGTGCCATCTTGCAAAAGGCAACACATAGGGGAGGAGGGAAGGTTGTGAGGACTGATCCCTGCTGTCCCTGGAGAACACCTGTTACAGGTGAGTAACTACGCTTTCTCCAGGAACAAGCAGGAAGTCAGTCCTCACATATGGGACTCCTTAGCTCCAGGCTGCTGGGGACTGAACCACGACAGCACCAACGGCTACCAATAGGGAAGCCGTGAGTTGCAAAGGGCGAGCCCCTACCAAGAGACACTGCAGACCCCAGCGTCCAGCATCACGATAGGCAGTAGTGAGCTGTGAACAAATGCACTGAAGACCATGTGGCAACTTTACAAATTTCTGTCACCAGACTGAGCATAGGTTGGCCACCGACGTGGCCATAGCGCTCACACGATGAGCAGTGATCAGGTGCTCTAGGGGGAGTACAGCTCGCTCATAAGCAAGGGCAATACAGTCCCCCACCCAAGTGGACAGGGTTTGCTCGGTCGCAGGTAGCCCCAGCCTGCTGGGTCATGAGAGGTAAAGAGTTGAGGATCCTTGCGGTTGGCCTGGGTCCTCTGTAGATAAGACAGGGCCCTCTTATAATCCAACGTTTGCAGAACCGACTCTGCCTTACTGGCATGAGGCCGTGGAAAGAAGGTGGGGAGGACCACCACCTGATTGAGGTGGAAAGCAGACACCATCTTCGGGAGGAATTTGGGGTGCATGCGAAGCAAAACCCTGTTCATATAGAACCTAGTATAATGTGGATCTGCCACCAGGGCCTGTAGCTCGCTCACACTCTGGGCGGATGTCAAAGCCACCCTGAAGGCCACCTTCCAGGAGAGATACCTCAGGTGGCAAGTCGCCAAGGGCTCAAATGGCAGTCTGGTGAGCTGTGAGAGCACCACATTGAGATCCAACTCTGCTGAAGGGGGGCTTCGATAGCAGGCGGTCCCTGAGAAACCTGGAGACAGGGGCTGGCTTGAGAGGTGTTTCCCCTCCATAGGGTGATAGCTGCTATGGCGCTGAGATGCACCCTGACCGAATTATATTTCAACTCTGAGTGGGAGAGATGCAGTAGATACTGCAGTATGAGCTGCAGATGGCAGGAAAAGGGATTCTCATTCTGTTCTGCACACCATAAAGAGAATCTCCTCCACTTGAAGGCATATGCCCTCCTAGTGGAGGGTTTCCAGGAGGCCAGGAGGATCCCTTGCACTTTGTTTGTGAGACTGAAGATGGCCAGTGTTACCCTTTCAGCATCCATGCAGTTAACGTCAGGGATGCCAGGTTGGGGTGGAGAAGGGAGCCCCCCTCCTGCGAAAGAAGATCTGGCTGACGGCCCAGTGCCACCGGGGGTGCCACTGACAGGGAGAGTAGCAGGGGGAACCAGGACAGGGGGAACCAGTAGCTGGGAGCAACCAGGATTACTGCAGCATGATCACTCTGGATCTTGAAAAGGCACCTCGCTATTAGAGGAGTCGGTGGAAATACATAAAGCAGGCCCCTCGACCATGAGACGAGGAAGGCATCTGCTGCCACCCTTCTGTGGCGTGGCTGAGGTGAACAGAATCTGGGCAGCTATGCATTATCCGGGGAAGTGAACAGGTCCAGCCAAGGTCTGCTCCAGAGGTGGAAGAGCCTCTCTGCCACCCTGGGATCCAAATGCTACTGGCTCGGCATGTACACCGCTCTCTGGTCCTGGCTCGGCATGTACACCGCTCTCAGGAGCATGCTGTTGTGCACTGCAAAGAAGTGGAGGGCTACTGCCTCCTGACAGAGGGAGTAGGAGCCCGTGCCTCCCCCTACTTGTTCACATAGAACATGGCAACCTGACTGTCCATCTGTATGAGGACCGAGAAGTTGCTCAGGAGGTAGCGGAAGGCCTGTAGGGCCAGAAAGATGTCCCTGAGCTCGAGGAGGTCAATTTGTAACAGATTCCTCTGGGGATCAGTTGCCCTGAGTGCAATGGCCCTTGCAATGTGCGCACCAGCCCACCAGGGAGGCGCCTGTTGTCAGGACCTTTTGTGGAGCTGGTGATTGGAAAGGCATCCCCGCCTTGAAATGTTGCGGGAACTGCCACCAATTGAGGAAGGCCGCCTGTCAGTAGGGGTCCCTTACCCTGTCCCTCAGGCTGCCTGTGGCATGTCTCCATTTGGATTTGAGGCACCACTGGGATGCTCGCATGTGCAGGCAAGCCAAGGGCGTGACATGAACCGTTGAGGTCATGTGGCCTAACAAGCAGAAGAGTAGGTGGGCTGGCACCGACCTGCGGTTTTGAACCTCCTTCCCCAACTGCATCAGGTGGAGGGCCCTTTCTATCGGAAGGAAGGCCTTGACCTGCAGAGTGTCCAGCTGGGATCCTATGAATTCCAGGTCTTGAACTGGGGAGAGTCTGGACTTGGGATAGTTGATGATGAATCCCAATTTTTGCAGGGTGTGGATTATAAGCCTTGGGACTTGACTAACCTCAAGGGACGTACCCCTCCTCTGATGAGCCAGTCGTCCACGTAGGGGAAGACATGGGCTCTCTGGAGGCGCACAAGGGGCAGCCACGACCACTAGACACTTTGTGAAGACCCTTGGGGAGGAGGTGAGGCTGAACGGTAGTACCCTGTACTGGTAGTGATGCCCCCCACCACGAATCTCAGGTACTGACTATGGGAGGGATGGACCAGGATGTGGGTGTACGCGTCCTTGCGGTCCAAGGAGCAGAGTCAGTCTCCCTGGCAGAGGCAGAGCAGCAGTGTCCCAAGGGAGAGCATCTTGAACTTCTCCCTCACCAGGAACTTGTTCAAGTTGCTCAGGTCCAGGATGGGCCGGAGGCCCCCTGTTCTTTTCGGGACAAAGAAACACCTTGAATAGAACCCCTTTCCCCAGAGGTGTTGGGGTACAGGTTCCACTGCCCTGTCCCAGAGTATTCTACAATAAGCAAGGCCTGGTGGAGCAGAGGCCAAGATGGTTCTCCTGGGAAGAAGTCTGGAGGGTTCTGTTGTAAATGGAGGGTTCTGTTGTAAATGGGAGGTGGTAACCCTCCCTCACCACCTGTCCATGGTGATGATGGACCAGTCGTGGGCAAATGAGGCCAGCCGACCCCCTGTGAGCTGAGGTGGGACTGCTAGGGGAGGGGAGGCCCTGCCCAGGGAGTTCGGTGGGAGTTGGTGTCTGAGGCTTGGGGGCCTTGGGCTTCCAGGGCCCATGCCCCTGGCTTTTAGGTTGTGAGGCCTGGTGCTGCTGCCCAGAGTAAGGCTGGTAGGGCCCGGTCTAGTGATAGCCCTTTTTCCTCAGGGAAAAAGGGCTTTTTCCTAGAGAAATTTTTCTTGGGGTGGGTCAAGGTCTTCCTGGACAGTCTTTTCCGGGTCACTACCTCGGCCTCGATTTCAGCCGCCTTGTCGGACATCGGCTTCCCGAACAAGTTCTTGCCATTGCAGTGGACATCCAGCAGCTTTTCTTGCAACAACTGCTCAAAGTCTGAGGTTTGTAGCCATGCCTGGTGCCAGGCGCTAATGCCGGAGGCTGCCCTCCTGGCCAGAGACTCAAACCCATCGTAGGCGGCCCTAGAGAGGAAAGGCAGGATAGAGGTGATATGATTGAGACATTTAAATACCTCCATGGCATAAATGCACAGGGGGAGAGCCTCTTTCAATTGAAAGCAAGTTCTGCTACAAGGGGACATGAGATGAGGGTGAAAGGGGATAGATTCATGAGTGATATGTGGAAATATTTCTTTACAGAAAGAGTGGTGGATCCATGGAATAGTCTCCCAATGGAGGTGGTAGAGATGAGGACGGTATCTGATTTAAAAAAAAACATGGGACAAACACAGAGGATCTCTAAGGAAAAAAAGGGAACTGTTGTAGTAGTTGATATGGAAGAAAAGACTACTGTAGATAGGCCATGTGGTCTTTTTCTGTCGTCATTTTTCTCTGTTTCTCTGTTTTTAATTTGGAACAGTCCTGGATGCCCGCTATCAGGGACTGGAATCTCTGCAGGCATTGAAGGCACCTCGGCAGGATTCGGTACCTTTTTCTTTGGAGGGTCCAGGGCCGTGCTGGAGGAGCCGCCACCGCGGGACTCAGAGGATGCCCAAACCTCATGGGAAGTGCCTGCTTTGGGGCTCGTCGATGGGGAAGCTGGGGCATTATCAGATCTTGGGAATAGCTTCCCCTGCAGCTCAGACCATTTGTTTGTTTTGGGGATCATGGCCTGGCAGCGGTCACAGGTGGAGCTGTTGTGGTCCGGTCCCAGGCAGCAAAGACAGCAGCCATGGGTATCAAAAACTGAAATAGTCTGACTGCAGCAGTTGCATTTTTTGAACCCATTGGGAATCATGGTGGGAGTACACCCGGCCAGCTGAAAAATGGCATGAAAGCCGGTTGAGGAAGAACCTTGAGGAAAAAAAGGGAGCGAGAGTAGAGGACGGCACCGAGGGTGCTGGCTTGAAGCGGGAAGAAAACCGGTACACAAAACGGAGAATTTGAAGGATTTTAAGAACTTTTTCCAGGGAAGTAGAGGACTACATCCGTTGGGCTCTGTGGAAAGAAAGGAGACGGAGCAAGATGGGACCCTTAGGCGGGAAGGGGACCAAACATGCATGGTAGCATTCCCAAAGGCTTTCTTTGAAAGCTGGGGAAATGCTCTGCGTGGGCTCCATTGGCACCGATGTCACCCATATGTGAGAACTGACTTCCTGCTTGTTCCTGGAGAACTGCAAGTCCCCAACAAGAACAATGACGAGGTCAAGCCTTGGTACTCACTCCCCTGAGAGTCCCAAATGGAGTGATCTGTGCCAGGCTCAGCTCTACTCCCTTTAAACAGCTTCAATGGCTGGCTTTGCAGTACTGGATGCAAGGTGGCTGGTAAGCAGATCCCTGAGCGAGCCTTCTGAAATCTTTGGGAGAGAAAAGGTGAAACAGAGGAGGAGGAAGGGGGTGCTGAGGTTCTGTGAGGCTGCCGTACTCTTCCAGAACTTTGCATATCCTTCCAATTTGTGGCTGCTCAACAGGCCATTATCATGATAAGGATGTGGAGCTGAACCAAATTTCCATCCTACTATGGCTACTAAAACGATCACAGTCTAGCTCCCATGTCACACTCAAGAAAGTCACCTTTCTGTAATCAAGGTGGTCGCTCATAAGTGTTTAGTCAATCTCTTCATCTCAATCCTCAGATTTTAGACAGAGGAAAAAATCCCTCTACCATCTGCTAGAGACAAATACTGAAGGGATGTCTGGTGGCTGAGGCGAACAGAGGCATAGGAGTGATGCCATTGAAACCTGAGCTTTTCATGGTTCTTTGTCTCCACCAATCTGCTGGTAGGGGAACACAACCCACTTGCCTGGACTGGTCTAGTTGGACTATATAGAATGTCTGTATGGTCTACCGGTCTGAGCTGAAAATGACAGGAAAAAGGTAACAGAACTAGGAATACTCAGCTGATGTAACAACTCTGATATAGTTATGTATCCTGTTCTATAGCATGAGCTGATCTACTGCTACATATATACTGGAATCTTGCACTTAGTTTAAGCCAGTTAAAACCAACATAAAAAGCAGTCCAGGAAAGCACAATGTGCATCACTTAATCTAACAATGTTTGAACTAAAAAAACAAAAAAGGGTATTCCAAGTCAGTATAACTTTATTATGTACACATTTAATTAGGAACAGTCAGTTTTGGGGTTGTGCTTTATTTTGGTTTTGCTTCCCACTTTCTAGTAACAAAATAATTAATGAAACGCCCCACAAGCTGGAGCAGACACAAAATGACTGCACTAAATATTAAGTGACTGACTGGCTACCTTTTGATTTCGTATACAAGTGCATTTATTAAGTTTTGGGGCACCAACACACAGTTATTAAATTTCTGGCACCAAGTGCAATTTGAGAGACACGAGGGGTTTTACTGATGATTGAAAAAAGAGGCTTTGTACTGAGTAATGTTATATATGAATGCATTTACATTAATTCAGGCCAGTTCTGAAGCTTTCCCCTAAATTTCTATTGGCTAATATTGGCATTAACCTTTAAAAAGGAGATAAAGCAGTTTTTAAACTAGATAATAGGGGAGAACCGAAAGTAGCCCAAGAGCGCATGGTTTGGAACAATGTATTAAAAAAAAAATGAAGATAGGGCACATCAGCAGAGAGGTTCCAATAAAGACAAAGGTAGCCCAAATGCCCTTGAGTACGTAGCAGACAGAGCTTAAAGATTCCAAATTACCCCTGCCTACCGATAACCAGATTAATATGAATAAAATATAGTCTCTAAAATGCTTGTATGCAAATGCTAAAAGTCTAAAAAATAAGATGGGAGAGTTAGAATATATAGCACTAAATGAGAAGTTAGATATGATTGGCATCTCAGAGACATGGTGGAAGGAGGACAACTAGAAGACGACTGATACCTGGGTAGAAACTATATCGTAATGATAGAGCTGATCAAGTTGGTGGAGGGGTTGCGCTCTATGTTAGAGAGGGCATTGAGTCAAAGGATTAAAGTTTTTCAGGAAACAAAATTTGCTGTAGAATCTCTATGGATTGAAATTCCATGTAAAAAGGGGAAAGCTATGGCAGTGGGGGTGTACTATCGACCGCCTGGCCAGAAAGAACAAATGGATGATGAAATGCTCAAAGAAATCAGGGAAGCTAACAAAAGTTACAACACAGTAATAATAATGGGTGATTTCAATTACCCCGGTATTAACAGGGTCAGTGTTACTACAGGACATGCTAGGGAGATAAAGTTTCTAGATGAAATAAATGACTGCTTCTTGGAGCAGCTGCTTCATGAACAGACCAGAGGGGAAACCATTTTGGACTTAGTCATTAGTGGAATACCAGATCTAGTGCAAGAGATAAGGGTGTTGGGGCCACTTAGCAATAGTGATCAAAGCATGATCACGTTTGATTTAATTAATGGAGGGATGGGTAAGGAAATCCACAGTACTACCTTTTAACTTTAGAAAGAGAGACTATGATAAAATTAGGAGAATAGTTAAGAAAAAACTAAAAGGAGCAGTTGCAAAGGTTAAAGACTTACATCAAGCTTGGGTGTTTTTTAAAAATACTATCTTGGAAGCCCAGGCCAGCTGTATTCCATGCTTTAAGAAAAGTGGAAGTCCAAAAAACTGCCAGCATGGTTTAAAGGCGAGGTCAGAGAGGCTGTTCCCAAAAAAAGCATCTTTCAGGAAATGGAAAAGAGCCAAATGACAACTGGAAACAGCACAAGCACTGGCAAGTTAAATGCAAGGCACTAATAAGGCAGGCAAAGAGAAACGTTGAGAAGAAACTTGCTGTGGAAGCAAAAATGCATAATAAAGACTTTTTCAAGTATATTCGTAGCAAAAACCCTGTGAGAGAGTCAGTTGGACCATTAGATGATAGAGGGGTGAAGGGGGCAGTAAGAGGGGACAAGGCTATAGCGGAGAGACTGAATGAATTCTTTGCTTCTGTCTTTACTGAAGAAGATGTAGGGATGTTACCCATGACTGAAGAGGTATTTAAAAGTGATACTGCGGAAGAATTGAAAGAAATATCACTACACCGGGAAGATGTACAGTATTACAACTATTTGATAAACTGAAGAGTAGCAAATCACCTGGACTGGATGGTATACATCCAAGGGTGTGGAAAGAACTGAAATATGAGATTGCAGACCTGCTATTAGCAATCTGTGAAGTATCATTAAAATCATCTGTAAAACCTGAAGATTGGAGGATTGCCATTGTAACGCCAATTTTTAAAAAGGGTTCCAGGGGTGATCTGGGAAACTACAGACTGGTGAGCCTGACGTCAGTACCGGAAAAAATGGTAGAAACCATCATAAAAAACAAAATTACTTAGCATGTAGATAGTCATGGCTTAATGGGAGACAGCCAACATGGCTTTAGACAAGGAAGATCTTGTCTTACTAATCTGTTATGCTTTTTTTAAGGTGTGAATAAATAGGTAGACAAAGGCGAGTTGGCTGATGTAGTGTATCTGGACTTTCAGAAAGCCTCTGACAAGGTCCCTCAGAGACTTTTGGCAAAAATAAACAGTCATTGGATAGGAGGTGATGTACTATTGTGAATCAGGAACTGGTTAAAAGAGGTGATGTACTATTGTGAATCAGGAACTGGTTAAAAGATAGAAAGCAGAGGGTAGGGCTAAATGGCCAATTTTCCCAATGGAAAAAGGTGAATAGTGGAGTACCCCAGGGATCTGTGCTGGGTCCGCTGCTTTTTGACATATTCATAAATGACCTGGAAAAAGGGAATAACGAGCGAGGTTATCAAATTTGCAGATAACACAAAACTATTTAAAGTTGTTAAAACCTAAGAAGATTATGGAAAATTGTAAGAGGATCTTGATAAATTGGAAGACTGGGCATCAAAATGGCAGATGAAATTTAATGTGGACAAGTGCAAAGTTATGCACCTAGGGAAGAACAACCCAAACTATGGTTACACAATGCAAGGTTCCACACATTGGGAACCACCACCCAGGAAAAAAGATTTAGGCGTCATTGTGGATAACATGTTAAAACCCTCCACCCAGTGGGCAGCGGCGGCCAAGAGAGCAAATAAAATGCTAGGTATCATAAGGAAAGGAATGGAAAATAAAACAAAGGATATTATAATGCCTCTGTATTGTTCCATGATGCGCACCTTGAATATTCTGT
Organism: Ichthyophis bannanicus; assembly: GCA_033557465.1. Classification (NCBI taxonomy): domain Eukaryota; kingdom Metazoa; phylum Chordata; class Amphibia; order Gymnophiona; family Ichthyophiidae; genus Ichthyophis; species Ichthyophis bannanicus. The sequence goes on along the minus strand of CM066043.1, from coordinate 126,172,814 downwards.
GCAATTCTGGTCAACGTATCTTAAAAAGGATATAGCGTTATTAGAAAAGGTACAGAGAAGAGCCACCAAAATGGTAAAGCGGATGGAAGGATACTCCTATGAAGAGAGACTAAAAAGGTTAGGGCTCTTCAACCTGGAAAAGATGGCTGAGGGGAGATATGATAGATGTCTATAAATTAATGAATGGAGTGGAACAGGTAAACATAGATCGATTGTTTACGTCATCAGACTATAAAAAGACTAGGGGACATGCAATGAAGATACAGGGTAACCTATTTAAGACTAATAAGAGAAAATATTTTTTCACTCAACGTGTAATCAAACTCTGGAATTTGTTACCGGAGGATGTAGTAAAAGCTGTTAGTGTAGCTGGGTTTAAAAAAGTTTTGGACAAGTTCCTGGAGGAAAGGTCCATAAACCATTATTAAAGGGGACCCGAGATATCACTGCTTGACCCAATACAAGCACTGGGGAACCTGTGTCTTTTGGGGAAACTACTAGGTACTTATGACCTAGACTGGCCAATGTTGGAAACAGGATGCTGGGCTTGATGGACCTTGGTCTGACCCAGTATGGCATATCTTATGTTCTTATGTACATAGACATCCCTAGTAGAGAAGCATCAGACATGAACTTCAAGATTAATCTGTGCTGTGTTTTAATCACAGTTCCTCTTAGTGCATTTTTCTTTAAGTTTTTTGAGGAAATAAAATTGGCCAATTCAAAGTTCCATGTTAGTCACTGCAATCAAAAACATTAAAGGGCCAATTAACTAAACAATATTTGCTGCAGAAATTAGTAGGGGCGCATACTGTTAGTTGTTTAATGGGACAGTGTGCCAAATGGTTGGAGATTGCGCCTTAGAGTTTTTAATTGCTAGAAAAATTAACTGCTAGAGTAAGTCTCTAACATGGTGCCTAAGGTTATATGTGGAGAAGACATCTATTTTCAGTTTGTTTTATAGATACATTAAGTTCCTATAGACCTTTACAAAACACTAGCACAAATCTTGTAGAAATAGTGCCTACATTGTGGGTGTTGACATTTACAACTGCTCAGGGAAGGTACAAATGTTAGTATGTAATCTATACATGTAAAGTTTTTCCACCCAAACTCCACTTTAGTATGCCAGCTTGAAATTTGATTGTAGGCATAAGTAACAGAGGCAACAGTACTACAAGCCATCAAGAGTGTCACAAACACCCGATAGCACCAGAAAAGGAGCAAAGAGTACCAACAGTGGCAGAACAATTATATGCCACCATGAGAAGGGCAAAATGGTACAAAGAGCGGAATGAACACCTTAGGATTTGGAAGCTACCTAGTGGAAGAACACCAAGGCACTTTGAGAGAAGTTAAACGGCACCGACACTAGCAGGAAGACTCCAAGGCACAAGCAAAGGGAAGAAGTAAGCTAGTGGTTAGGGCAGCAGCCTGGAACCAGAAAAAACAAAGTTTGAATCCCACGGACACTCCTTGTGGCCTTGGGCAAGCCACTTAATCCTCCTTTGCCTCATGCACAAACAGACTGTAAGCCCTCTGAGGACAGGGAAATACCTACTGTACCTGAATGTAACTCACTTGAACTACTACTGGAATGGTGTGAGTTAAATATAAATAAAGTGGCAACAATGCTGTCCAGATGACCCCTAGACAAAATGAGTGCGTTAAAACATCAATACTCTGGCTAGAAAGAACAAAAGAGGACCACAATACAGCAGCAAGAAAGACTAGAAGTACCAGTACTGTGTACATATTTAGGCATGACCTAATTTTGTAAGAAGTACTTTATGCACAAAAAAAGGTTTATAAAATTACTCTTATGGTTAGAGCAGTGGGATGAGAACCAGGCAAGCCAGGTTTGAACCCCACTGCCGATCCTTATGATCCTGGACAAATAACCTAATCCTTTATTACCTGAGGTATTAAATTTAGATTGCACCCCTCTGGGGACAGGAAAATAGCTATTGTACTTGAATGTAATTCACCTTGAATTTCTGAGAAAGGTGTGAACTAAATCCAATTCCTTTCCTTTCATTAAAAAAAAACTTACTCTTTTGTGCTCCCGGCAATCTGGAAAAGCTGGAAGTGGTTCCTGCAGCGCTACAATCAGGTTCCAGAGGGGAGGTTCCAGGAGGCTTTGTCAATGGTTGTGCAGCTGTACTATGTGCAAGACTGGTACTTTTACCAAGACTCGCTACTGACTGCTTCTGAGGTTTCATGGCACTTGGCTTTAAGAGTTGCGTTTGCATTTTTAAAATGTCTCCTACAGGATCAAATTCTTTACATAACCTTTTTGAAGGATTTTTATTTATATATTTTTTCTGTTCTGGACCCAAGGAAGTATGAATCTGGCTTGTAGGCAGGATCTGTGTCGGGGAAGGTGATCTGGGAGTATCCATCACGGGAATGGGAGAATATAATTTAGCTGTATTACAAGAACCATATTTTTCAGCTTCAGTAATTATTACTAATCTTTCATCATCTGTATCACTGCTGCAAGAAGGCATCTTCTCATGAGGACTCTGACTGCATGTTTGCTTAAAGATAGTTTTCATGGAACTGTTCAGCTCCAAATTGCTTACCAGATCACCATCTGCATCTGTCTTACTTTCAATATTGTCACATTCAGTGATGTCAACGGATTCCAAGCCTCTCAAAAATAAGGTATCTTTTGAGCCAGACAACAAAGTAGTACCACTACATGCTGGAAGTTCCTGGTTTTTAACCTCTGCTGTGTTGTTTATCGTAGAGGATAGCTGTTTCTCCATTCTTAACTTTTCTGAAAGAATTTGTTGCATCTCTGTAGAAGCTTCAACATTCCGTCTCCTTGAGGAACTGGATACTGTTCCAAAAGTTTCCAGTTCAGTGACATCATCTTCAAAATCCACATTACTGTCCACAACATTCTCACTTGCTTGATACTTTCTGCTGTCAAAGAACTTAAAGAAACAAGAAAAAGTAAAAAGTAATGAGAAAATAAGTAATCTAAAGGTAAAAGAGGTAAATCAAGCTGTAAATTATACACGGTACGGAGGAAATTCCCTAGCTTGGTTATAGTGAAGCAGATTCAATGGCTGGGGGATGTAACAAAATTGGGTGTACAAGTTCTTCTTGAGGGAGATGTCCTTTTAGCCCTCAACAAGGAAGGAAGGAAGCAAGAAAGACAGAAAGAAAGAAAGAAAGACAGAAAGAAAGACAAAGAAAGACAGAAAGAAAGAAAAAGAGACAGACATCTATGTATAGCAGCTTCAGTTGTAGTCAATATTTTTGGCACCCTTGCAGCTCAACACCTTAATGTCCAATATCTTCTTAAAAAAATGAAATGCCATTGACATGGCTTTGGACTATATATGCACACACATTTGACAAAAATCAATCAAATAAAACAAGACCATTTAAAAAAGGAAATAGTTGGAAATAGTATAAAAACTGGGACATTGCCAGGACATGATTACTGGCACCCTTATAAACAATTCAAATCAGTTTGAACAGAAGAATCACATTCCCATTGCAGTAAAATGAGACACACCTGTGATCAATTGTCAGTACTCACATGACTTGAATCAACCAATGAATGTTGGCTCTAATGTTTAAAATGGCTACATTATTTATTTATTTATTTACATTCTCTTATATACCGCGCTATTCTGCATCAGTGCAGTTTACATAGAACAAACTGAAATTACATTGAACAGGGCATTATAGCTTGGCGATAACTATTTTACAGGGAACATGGGCTATGGAGGGTTAAGACCACAAGGAGCACCTGTGGGACTAGAAACCCCAGTCCTTCCGGCCCAAGGTTGCTGTCCTCTAGTGGGATTTGAACCCCCGACCTTCCGGCCTGAAGTACCTTGCCCCAACCACTCCTCCATTCCTGTTCCATTTTCACAATGGTGAAGACAAGAGACCATCAGAAAAGCCATGGTCTCTAAACATCAAACTTCAAAGGGATACAAGGATATCTCCAAAGACCTTGGGATTCCTTGGGGTTTGCAATGTTATTAAGAAGGTTTCTGCTCATGGAGCTGTCAAGAACCTCATGTGGTGGGAAAAGGATAATTAATCCAAGAAGTCTTTGAAGGGTAGTGGAAAGACACCATATACAACATCCAAAGAGCTTAAAGCTGAACTGGAGCAATCTGGAGTGGTGGTTTCAATCCGTACCCTATGCAGTGCACTAAACAAAGGAGGACTTCATGGGCAAAGGCCAAGGAGGACCCCACTACTCAAAGACAGACATAAAAAGGCATGCCTGATCGTTGCCCAAACCCCCTTGAGAAACCACAATACTTCTGGGAAAATGTTCTGTGAACAGATGAAACCAAACTTGAACTCTTTGGCAATGCACACCAACAATACATTTACTGGCGAAGAAATAAAGCTTATAAGGGTGTATATCGCATATGGTGCAGGTTGAAACCACCATTCCAGGTCAGCCTTAAGCTCTTTGAATGTTGTATAGTTAAATATGGTGGAGGTTCCATAATGTTGTGGGGTTGCTTTGCTGCCTCAGGAACTGGAGGCCTGGAACATATTAAAGGAGTCCTGAAGTCAAAGGACTACCAAAGTATTTTGGAGTGAGTTGTGCTACCTAGTGTCAGAAAGCTAGGTCTAGGTCGAAGATCGTGGGTTCTCCAGCAGGACAATGACCGAAAACATACATCCAAAAGTACAAAAGAATAGCTAAAAAGGAACGAATGGACTGTTTTAAACTGGCCAGTAACGAATCCTGATCTCAATCTAATCGAGAACCTTTGGAAAGAGCTGAAATCTGCCATTGGTAAAAGGAATACTGGAAACATTCATAAGCTGGCACAAATCGCAGTTGAAGAGTGGGAGAAACTCCCAGCAGAACGATGTATGAAACGTATAGATGGCTACAAGAAACATTTGGAGGCTATCATCACTTCCAGGGATTATATAACGATATTAGTGAAAGCTGCCATTAATCCTGTCCAAGTCATATGTAGTTTTTTTCCTAAGAAATTACTACATCTAAATTGCACAAACATCTTTTTTTTTGTTCTATACCTTTAAACATACTATTAAAATATTATGACGACATACAATTGATACCTAAGCTCCACTGACTGATCAATGACTGGGAAAAAGCGTATCACCAAAGCTGTTGTCCCTGTTATAGCTTCTTCATCTGTCCAAACAGAAGTCCCAATGCCAGTTGAAGGACCAGCTCCATGAGCAGGCAGAAGCTCTCAGGAAACAAGTGGAGGAACTCAGAAAGGAGGTGTCGAGGCTGAGAAGCATTCAAGACAGTGAGAAGAACATTGATGAGATACTTCTGGCAACATCCAAGCTCTCCAGGAGAGGAGATGGGAGCATACAGAATGACGAAGGTTGGACACAAGTCACCAAGGCCTGCAGAATCATCAATCCAACTTCACCAGCCCTTGAACTGAAGAACAATTATACATCCCTGCAAGTGGAGGAGGTGAAAGCATCCCTGGAAAGGGAAGAACTAGAGCTTGAGCACCCAAAAGTTGCAGAATCAGTGACCTACAAGGAAGCGAAGGGTAGTGGTGGTTGGTGACTCTGAGAGGTACTGAGGAGTCCATCTGCCGACCAGACTTGGATGTCCAGAGAGGTATACTGTCTCCAGGTGTCCAAATCCGAGATGTTATGGAGAGTTTGCAGAGACTTATCAAGCCCACTGACTATTACCCAATGTTGCTAATCCATGTCAGCAAAAATGGTACACTCAGAGGGATACCTTGCAGTCTCAAAAGTGACTTCATGGTTCTGGGACAGAGGGTGAAGCAGATAGGGACGCTCTTCAATCCTCCCTGTTGAGAGTAAAGGCCAAGGTAGAGAAGCTCGCATCCTGGAGATGAATGCATGGCTGAATGGATGGTGTCATCGAAAGCATTTTGGTTTCATGGACATGGGATGCTGTTCCAAGGGTTGCAGAGCAGAGATGGCATCCATCTGTTCAAGAAAAGTCGACATGTCTTCAGTAGCAGACTGGCTAATTTACTGAAGAGGGCATTAAACTAGGTTCATTGGGGATGGATGAAGAAAGCCCCCTGGTAAGTGAAACATTAAATACCTTTATGGAAATGGGTAAAAGGAAAGCGGTGTGTATAAATGCCCATAGCATGGGAAATAAGATCCCAGAAGTTGAAGCTTTAATGGGAGAGGCTGACTTGGATTTCGTGGCAGTTACAGAAACATGGTTCACAGACAACCATGACTGGGATGTAACTATACCAGGCTATACTTTATTCAGGAAGGACAGGGTAGGAAGAAGGGGAGGAGGCGTGGCATAATATGTAAAAAATAATATTAAAGCTTTGGAACTACAGAGCTTAAAAAGGGAGAGAGGAGGCACTGTGGGTTAAACTAGAAAGAGGGAAAGAGAAATCTATTTGCATTGGCGTGATATACAGACCTCCCTCACAGAAGGAAGAGATGGACGGAGAGTTAACTGAAGACATACGCAGCATTGCTAGGAAAGGGGAAGTGCTACTGATAGGGGACTTCAATATGCCAGATGTTGATTGGCACATTCCTGCTACAGTATCATCTAGAAGTAAGGAGATCCTGGATTCTCTACAAGGAGAACTATTCAGGCAACTGGTAACAGAACCCACACGTGAAGGAGCCATACTGGACTTGGTGCTTACCAATGGTGAAAGTGTTTCTGATGTTATAGTGGGAGATCATTTTGCATCCAGTGATCACCTAGATGGTGTGGTTCAGTATTGGGACTAGGGCTGTTAAAATCAATTCAAAAGCGAGGGTTTTAGACGTTAGGAAAACTAACTTTGCCAAGATGGGCCAATACCTTAGGGAATTATTAGTGGGATGGGAAGAGCTGGGGGATGTAGAAAAACTGGTGGCAAAACAAAGGGGATATTTTAAGGGCAACCAAACTTTTTGTTAAAATAGTAAATAAAGGCAAAAGGAAAACGAGACTGCTATGGTTTTCGAAAGTAGCAGCTGAAAAAGTGAAGAAAAAGAGGGAGACCTTCATGAAATACAAGAGATCATAGAGAGAGGAAGACAGGCATATATATTTGGAAAAACTTAGAGAAGCTAGCAAAGTAGTCAGGAAAGCATAGATTCAAAAAGAGGAGGAAATAGCCAATGCAGTAAAATGGGGGGATAAGACATTTTTCATATATGTTAGCGATAAAAAGAAGGACAAAAGTGGTATTGTCAGACTCAAAGGTGAAGGGGAGGAATATGTAGAAGGTGATGAGGATAAAGCAAAATTGCTTAACAAATATTTCTGTTCTTTGTTCACAGATGAAGAACCAGGAGCAGGACCTCAGAAAACACCCGCAAAAAGAAACAGAAGCGAGGGGCATCTTGAACAATTTTCAGAAGACTGTTTGTGAGAAACTAGCTAAACTTAAAAGTAAACAAAGTGATGAGACAGGATGGGACAGGATGGGATACATCCTAGAATAATGAAGGAACTTGGCGACGTTCTAGCAGCTCCACTGACTGACCTTTTCAATGCCTCAGAGTCGGGAGTGGTGCCAAAAGACTGGAAAGAGGTACATGTGGTCCCTTTACACAAAAGAGGAAGTAAGGATGGGGTTGAAAACTACAGGCCAGTTAGTTTAACTTCAGTGGTGAGTAAATTATTGGAAGCGCTGCGGAAAGAGAAAAAATAGTAAGGTTTCTGGAGTCAAGCAGTTTATAGGATACAAGGCAGCATGGATTCACCAGAGGCAGGTCTTGTCAGACGAATCTGATTGATTTCTTTGACTGGGTGACCAGGGAGTTGGACCCCTAGATGTGTTGTATTTAGATTTCAGTAAAGGCCTCTGACACCGTTCCTCACAGGCGACTTATAAACAAACTGAGCACCCTAGGGATGGACCCTAAAGTTACTGCTTGGGTTAGAAATTGGTTGAGTGGGAGGCGAGAAAGGGTACAGGTAAATGGAGCATACTCTGAGGAGAAGGAGGTTACCAGTGGTGTGCCCCAGGGATTTGTCCTTGGTCTGATTTTTTTTTTTTAACATTTTTATTAGTGATATAGCAGAAGGGCTGTCTGGTAAGGTTTGCCACTTTGCGGATGATACTAAAATCTGTAATAGACACCCAGGAAGGTGTAGATAACATGAGGAGGGAATCTAGCTAAGCTTGAAGAATGGTCTAGAATTTGGCAGCTGGGATTTAATGTTAAAAATGCAAGGTCATGCATTTGTGCTTCAGCAATCCAAGGGAGCAATATAGTATAGGGGGTGAAGTACTTTTGTCCACTAAAGAAGAGCAGGACCTAGGCGTGTTTGTGTCTAATGATCGTAAAGTAGCTAAACAGGTAGAAAAGGCAACAGCAAAAGCTAGAAGGATGCTTGAGTGCATAGGGAAAGGAATGGCCAGCAGAAGAAAGGAGGTGATACGAGTGCCTCTGTATAATTCTTTGTTGTGACCTCATTTGGAGTATTGTGTGCTATTCTGGAGATCGCACCTTCAAAAGGATATAAACAGGCTGGAGTCGGTACAGAGGTGGCTACTAAAATGGTTATTGATCTTCATTATAAAGCATATGAGGATAGACTTAAGGATCTTAATAGGTACACCTTAGAGGAAAGGCAGAATAGAGGTGATATGATTGAGACGTTTAAATACCTCCGTGGCATAAATGTAGAGGGGGAGAGCCTCTTTTGAATGAAAGCAAGTTCTGCTATGAGGGGACATGGGATGAGGGTGAAAGGGGATAGATTCAGGAATGATATGCAGAAATATTTCTTTAAGGAATGAGTGGTGGATCTGTGGAATAGTCTCCCAGTGGAGGGGGTAGACATGAGGACAGTATCTGAATTCAAAGAAGCTTGGACCTCTAGAGGAAATAAAGGGGACTGTTGTAGTGGTTGATATGGAAGGACAAACTAGATAGGCCATGTGGTCTTTTTCTGTCATCATGTTTTTATGTTTAATTGGAATATTTCCAATTCTTTCTCAAGATATTGTACACAACATACCTAAAATGCAAGGGTGCCAATAATGTTGACAACTGTAAATATGTATAAATACTATTTTAATGAAAAAAAAGTAATTTTATCGTGTCAAGCAACACGTCTTCTATTGAAGCGATTTACATGTGGGAATGGGTGACGGATTAGCATGGGTGCAGCAGATCAAAATGCTCTGTAACCGATTTCTCCATTAGCTGCAACACTAGGAGAACTACTTTCTAGGCATAGCAGACTTAATACACCAGTAAATTTTAATTACTCATTCAAAAAATATAGCTGCTAAATAGGAAATAAACAGTAACCACTGTATCAATTCATGACTCCATACAATTCTGCCCACTCATGAGAGTGACTTCTTAGGTAGAAATAACAGAGCACCACAAGAATGTCAGATAGATTTATAATATGTACCATAAATGCAAGCATAAAACATTAGAATGGGTGCCTGTGTTGTAACATCAAGGAAATGGTTTAGAGATGAAAACACAGGGGACGGGAAATGAAATGCAATTAAATGATCAAGGTGAGAGATATTATGGCTTAGGCCACAGCAAGGCATTTCAGCTTTGGCTCCCTTCTCTCCGAGGATAACAGAGCCTCCCCAAACCTGTGCAGGGAAATAACTACAGCTATTGCTACAGCAACTTATAAGGTTGTACCCTCAGGAGAGTTGTCCCTCCAGCCCAGAGGCTATCATGGAGCTTTTGGTCATAAGGAACCACAGTAAGCAAGAGTCGAAAGACGTTAGGATAGGTTCAAATTGCTTTTATTGGAGAAGTCCCCAACGCGTTTCGGCGAGTACTCGGAAGAGCGGGAACCGCTAGCAATCGTTGCATAAATTACGCAACGATTGCTAGCGGTTCCCGCTCTTCCGAGTATTCAACACTTCGCTGCACTGCATGCAAGACATTACGTAAGACGGCGGTTCCGTGCTTTTGAGCTTATATATGAATGACGCTATGCAATACTAGCGCTTCAAAAAGAGCACACCATCATCACTTACCCAAGATATCATAGATATTTAGAATTGGGTTATTCTGCTACCCCCTGATGAAGGCAATACTCGCCGAAACGTGTTGGGGACTTCTCCAATAAAAGTAATTTGAACCTATCCTAACATCTTTCGACTCTTGCTTACTGTGGTTCCTGTTTATTGCAAGAGCGGTGCTCCTTGTTTTGTTTGCTTTTGGTCATAAGAACATGAGATATGCCACACTGGGTCAGACCAAGGTCCATCAAGCCTAGTATCCCGTTTCCAACAGTGGCCAATCTAGGTTACAAGTACATAGCAGTTTCCCCAAAAGACAGGTTCCACAATGCTTGTATTGGGTCAAGCAGTGATATCCTGGGTCCCTTTTAATAATGGTTTATGGACCTTTCCTCCAGGAACTTGTCCAAACCTTTTTTAAACCCAGCTACACTAACAGCTTTTACTACATCCTCCATTAACAAATTCCAGAGTTTGATTACACTTTGAGTGAAAAAATACTTTCTCTTATTAGTCTTAAATAGGTTTCCCTGGGGGAGAGTTACCATCGCAGCCGGAGTAGCAGCGGACAAAGCAGGCTCTTCTCCATGTGGCCCCGACAACACCAGGGGCCTCCTTAAAAGTAGCTTGGTGAGAGGCGCTCACTGTGGGCGCGATCTAAGGGGCAAGATACAAGAGGCGTTGTACGCCCCTTGGGAGCACCAAAGGAGGAGCAGGAGTTCTGCTGTATTCTAGGGACCTCTCCATGGGTAAGTGGAAGAAGCAGCAAGTGTCTGCAGAAAGTGTTATTGGTCTGATGGATCACCATTTAAAAGGTAAAAGTTGGGGTTATTTGCCAGCAGACTATGATTTTCTGACTCTACAGTCCCCTGGAGCATCGTTGATTCTCCGGACCGCTCTCCACCTCCTCCCCCATTTACTACCTCTCAACCTACTCTAGACACTGTGGGGGATGTGTTTCAGCAGAGTACTCTGGTACAAACGGATGGAAAACTGAAACCTGTTATTTGGTCTCCTGCCCCCTGTGACGTTAAGGAAGCATCTGAGTTTCAGGTATCCTTGGCGGACATTTGGAGGGTAGTGACATGGACAGAACAAACTCTTGTGTCCACAGTTTCTCAGCTGTGTGCTTTCTCTTCTGAGATAGTTACTAAGCTGAATTTGGTTGAGGAAATGGTTGGGGGTTTGCTTAATCAGGTTTCTAAATGTGAAAATCAGTCTCTCTCTTTACAGGCTGTTAGTGCATTCAATATTAAGGATAGTTTAGCTATATGAAGACTACTGTTGTATTGTTCTAATTGTTAAGCTCTGTTATCTGTTACTTGTTCAATTAAAACCTGTGCTATGTATTAAGTTGTTATACTGTAAACCACACTGATTTAAAATAGCATGGTATATAAAACCAAATAAATAAATATGAAAATGTGTTTCAGGTTAAAAATATTTGTTTCTTAAATTTTCCTGTGGGTCATTTATTGTCGCCAGAGATTTTGCTGCAAAAATACTTTAGGGAGGCTCTGGCCTTGGCTGGTGCTGATTCCATAGGCATTTCTAAGCTTTATTATTTATCTGGACGGAAGGTTTCCAGTGAATCCTCAGGTGGGTTTGATTTGCTTAAAAGCCAGCAAGACCTTGAATTGACTAACTTTGAGGACTCTCAGGATACTATAACATCCCGGGCTACATTTGTTGTAACCTTTGTTTCTGAACAATACAGAAATTCCATGTTTAAAAGTTATTTTATTTACAAGGTAGCATTGTTTTGTGGTGCTAAGGTACAATTATTTCCTGAAGTCTCCGGGGCCACTCAACTTAGGAGAAGAGCTTTTTTGGCATTGAAACTTAGGGTGTTGGCCCTTGGGGCTACGTTTTTTGTTAGATCCCTGTAATGTAATTAAACATTTACAGGGATACCCAAGTATGTATTTATGGATTCCTTACAATTGGAGGCTTTTCTAGATGAAAAAAAAAGAGGGACATGAGGTTAAAGGGTGAGGATTGGAGGATACAAAATACAGGTAGTATTTAGAGCTGTTTAGGTTTTATTTTTTTTCTTGCTGTAATCTGTTTTCCTTTTATTTTTCCCCCCGAAATGTGGGCTTTGAGATAGTGGCTGTATTTCCTTTTGGCATTGTTTAATTTCTTATTTTATGTTGAAGTGTACCAAATTTCTTATATTTGCTTTGTAAGAATTTGACTGAAAATTGATTTAAAAAAAATTGGTTACCCTGTAGCTTCATTGCATGTCCCCTAGTCTTTCTATATTCTGATGACATTAACAATCAATTTACGTTTACCCATTCCACTCCATTCATTAATTTATAGACATCTATCGTATCTCCCCTCAGCCGTCTTTTCCAGGTTGAAGAGCTCTAACCTTTTTAGCCTCTATTCATAGGGGTATCCTTCCATCCCCTTTACCATTTTGGTGGCTCTTCTCTGTACCTTTTCTAATAACACTATATCCTTTTTAAGATACGGCGACCAGAACTGCACACAATATTCAAGGTGCGGTCGCTTGTTTTATTTTCCATTCCTTTCCTTATGATACCTAGCATTCTATTTGCTCTCTTGGCCGCGCTGCACACTGGGCAGAGGGCTTTAACATGCTATCCACAATGACCCCCTAAATCTTTTTCTTAAGTGGTAGCTCCTAATGTGGAACCTTGCATCGTGTAATTTGGGTTGTTCTTTCCTAGGTGCATAACTTTGTACTTGTCTACATTAAATTTAATCTGCCATTTGGATGCCCAGTCTTCCAATTCATCAAGATCCTCTTGCAATTTTCCACAATCCTCATGGGTTTTAACAACTTTAAATAGTTTTGTGTCATCTGCAAATTTGATAACCTCACTCGATATTCCCATTTCCAGGTCATTTATGAATATGTTAAAAAGCAGCGGACCCAGCACAGATTCATGGGGTACTCCACTAGTCACCTTTCTCCATTTGGAAAATTGGCCATTTAGCCCTACGTTCTACTTTTTATCTTTTAACCAGTTCCTGATCCAGTTAACCAGTTCCTGATCAGGGATGACTGTCTGAGGAGGGGCAGAGGAAATAGGGACAGTGGAGATTATCAAGGGGCAAAATTGAAAGAGAGTAAGTCTTATAGTTCACATAGTTTGGGTCAAAATACAGAGCAAGGAAATACATACATTCTCTTCAGCCGTGTACTCGCTGACCAATTTATCTAGCACTACCGCAGTGAGAAATACAAATGACTTTTTAGACATCAGCAGGTCCAAAGGTACTTCATGAAAAATTTGGTTCTTCTCTCTCACACTCATCTCCTTTTTCGGAAGAGGAGAGTCGATATAAGCAATCTTCATAGACACTGAATCTGATTTGAAAACCAAAAAGTTCAAAGTAAAATGATAGAAAGGCCTTACAAAGTTAATCTATAATTTGAGCACTTATTTTATGCACATACATATATCTCTGGACAATTTTATAAGCACCTAAATGAGTGTGTAAAATGCTGTTCTATATGCTCAAGTCACTTATAAAGAGGTAATTTTATAAAGGCTTTTTCTCACATAAAGGCTTTTTTGAACATGTGTAAGGTGAAATTAGACTTACCTACTAACTGCTGTTCCTTGAGGAACTCCAATCTAGTCCCAAACCTCTGGGTTTTGCTCCTCCTCCAGCTGCTTGGAGACTGAGAAATGTCATCCTTTTGATGACACCGGTATAAAGGCACAGGAACTGCCTCCTCACTCCAGTAACCTATTGACAAAGCAGACTCACTGGAGCAACAATTAAGTAGCAAATACTACTATTAAAAAACTGTAAAAACAACTTAACTAATAACTTGTAAAGAAGAATACTATGTCTTCTTTTGTTCTCCTTTATGTCATAATAGCTATTGACAAACTGCATGGGCCCCCCCTCTCCCCCCCCCCCCTTGTGGAGGATTTGGACCTTATCAGAATCCCCATCTTTTCGAAACAACCCTCCCCCTCTCATGGACCCTAACCTTCAAAGCTGCTCCTTCAGCTTATCTGTGAAATATCTCTTGCTTTTGGCTATAGTCCAAAAGAAATTAGTAGGGAGGGATACGGGACTAGACTGGAGTTCAAGGAACAACAATTAGCAGGTAAGTCTAATTTCACCTTCCTTATCGTCCTTCCAGTCTAGTCCCGAACACCTAGGGATGTAACAGAGCAGTGAAAAAAGTCAACAGGAGGGACCTGCTAGACCAGCCGGAAGCACTGCTGATCCAAAACAGATATCCCTTTCCGCCTGAACATCTAGACGGTAATGCCTGACAAAAGAATTTAAAGATGACCAGGTAACCGCCTTACAAATTTCAACCGCCGGCACCAAATTGTACTCTGCCCATGATGTCGCTTGCGCTCTAGTCGAATGAGCTCTAAGTCCCTCTGGCACCAATTTGCCCTTCAAAAGATACGCTGACGCTATCGCCTCTTTGAGCCATCTGGCAATGGAAGCTTTTGACGCTGCTTCCCTTTTCTTGTTCCCCCCAAACAGAACAAACAATCTGTCTTGCAGAAACTTGCAGTCTTTCGCAAATACTTCTTTAAAGCTCGAACATATAACAGATGTAACTTCCCCGCTGATGTACTCACTGTTTTCCCCAAAAACTGGTAAAGAGACCGCCTGGTTTACATGAAAAGCTGACACTACTTTGGGTAAAAAGGACAGCACTAGCCTCAAGACCACTTGTGAATCACCAAAAACCAGGAAAGGCTTTCTACAAGATAAAGCTTGTAACTCAGATTCTTCGGGCCGAACAAATAGCCACTAGAAACACGACAGTCAGGTCCGTTAACGGCACTCCAGACAAAGGTTCAAAAGGCTCGCGCACCAATGCCTCCAGTACTAAATGAAGATCCCAAGTCGGTACTAGCTGTCTACATGGTGGTCTCAAAAGCGACACCGCCCTCAAAAAATGCTTGATATCTGGATGTCCTCCCATTGCCTCTCCTTTTATCTTACCTCTATAACAGGAAAGCGCTGCCAGCTGTACCCTTAAGGATGCAGCTGCTAAACCTCTCAAATCCGTCTTGCAAGAAAGCTAGAACCTGTGGTACTGAAGTTCTCAATGCGTCAACCTTCCTGTCCACACACCAAGCTTCAAAAACGTGACAGATACGAACATAAGCTAATGAAGTTGATCTCTGCCTTGCCTTCAACAAGATGGAAATCACCGCTGCGGAGTATCCTCTCACTGTCAACCTCGCCCTTTCAAGAACCAAGCTGTAAGCGAGAACGGATCCACCTGAGACATTAGCAGTGGACCCTGAAATAACAGGTCCCTCCGAAACGGAAGATTCCATGGTTTCCCTACCAAGAGCCTCATCAGATCCACATACCAAGGACGTCTTGGCCAATCTGGCGCTATTAATATTACCTGTCCTCTGTGACCCGCTATGCGCTGCAACACCCGACCTATTAACACCCAAGGTAGAAACACGTACAGGAGTTGATCTTGTGGCCAGGGCTGTATGAGAGCATCTAAGCCTGCCGACATCCTCTCCTTTCTTTTGCTGAAGAATCTATTGGCCTTTGCTGACTGGAACGTCACCATGAGATCCATTACTGGCATCCCCCAGCAGCATACCACCCTTTTGAACACTTGCAGATGAAGAACCCAATCCCTGGATCCACCTTTACTCGACTTAGAAAATCGGCCTCCATGTTTTCCCACTCCTGCTACATGTGCTGTCAATAATGCCAGCAGGTGTATCTCGGCCCACTCTAACAACTGTCCGGCCTCAGTTTCCAGTGGCACACTGCTGGTGCCACCTTGCCGGTTGATGTAGGCTACTGCGGTCGCGTTGTCGGAAAACAGCCGAATGACCTTTCCCTGAAGACAAGGCTGAAACACTTGAAGAGTTAGCGTTATCACCTGTAATTCCTACCTGTTGATCAACCAGATCTTTTCCTTATCGGTCCACTGCCCTTGGGCGAATTGTCCTTGGAAGTGAGCTCCCCAGCCCAATAGGCTGGCGTTCGTTGTTAAAGGTATCCAACACGGTAACTCCAACGGCATCCCCTTTTTCAGATGCTCCGGATGCAACCACCATTGAAGAGCCTGACGTGTCTCTGGCATACAGGGCCTGAGACAGGTGGTCCTCCTGGTGTGACCACCATCTGAGCAATGCTCTCTGCAATGGCCGCATGTGGGCTCTCGCCCACGGAACGAATTCGAGTGTCGCCGCCATGGTACCGAGCAACTGTAGATAATGCCAGGCTGTAGGATTTCTTCTGTCCAGAAACTTGCGGACTAGCTTTCTCAATCCTCGTGCCCGCTGCTGCGGCAGAAACACTCTTGCAACGTTTGTATCGAAGAGAGCACCCTGGTTTTCCAGGTTCTGCGATGGTTCCAAACTGCTTTTCGCCATATTGACTACCCATCCGAGACTCTGTAAGAATGCCATAACTCTGGCTGTAGCCGCCTCGCTCTCCACTCTGGACTTCGCCCGATCAACCAATCGTCCAGACAGAGATGCACTAGCAATCTGTCCTTTCATAACGATGCTGCTACTACCACCATCACCTTGGTGAATGTTCGCGGAGCCGTAGCCAGCCCAAACGGTAACGCCTGGAATTGAAAATGTCCCATCAGCACCGCAAATCTTAGAAACTTCTGATGTTCCTGACGAATCGGAATGTGCAGATAAGCCTCCGACAAATCCAGGGACGTCAGAAACTCTCTTTTTCTTACGGCCACGATGACTGACCTTAAGGTCTCCATACGAAAATGCTACACTCTGAGAAAGCGATTTATTCTTGAGATCCAAAATTGACCGGTAGGTTCCTTCCTTTTTCGGCACTACGAAGTATATGGAGTACCGACCGCATCCGTATTGGTCCGGGGGTACCGTTATCACTGCTTTGAGGGATAACAGCTTTTCTAAGGTCTCCCGCACTGCTTTGCACTTGGTTCGCGCTTTGCACAGAGACTGCTGTAAGAATCAGTCACTGCCCGTTGAAACTCCAACGCATACCCTTCTCGGATAACCTCTAGTGCCCACTGATGAGATGTGATTTTGACCCAGGCAGGATAAAACTCTTGTAAACGAACTCCTACAGGTACCTGTCCCACCTGGGTCCTCCTTGCTTCATTGTGACTTTCTAAGACTCGAGGACGAAGAGGCGGCAAAACCTCTGCCCGCTGCTCAAAAGCCTCGAAACCCCCAATTCCTATAGGGGAAACATCTTTGACTTTGACAGAACGGCGGGGACCGAAAGCGATGGAACTCCCTCTGTTGTCCTCTGGTTGTCGGAGCCGTCCACCACTGCTTTTGTTTGTCCTCTGGCAGCCTTCCGCCCTTGGACTCTCCTAAATCCTTCACCAGTTTATCCAAATCTTCTCCAAAAAAGGAGCTTTCCCCTGAAAGGAAGCTTGCCTAGCCTTGCCTTGGAGGACCCATCTGCTGCCCAATTGCATAACCAAAGATATTGTCTTGCCGCTATTACCGATGCCATACTTTGATAAACCTCAAATAAGGTCATAATGAATATCGGCTAGATAAGCAGCCCCTGACTCTATTCTGGCTGCTTCTCCGGTCATCTCTTCCAGCTGTTCTCCCTGAACCCGTTGAGACCAGCAAAGACAAGCTCTCGCTACCCAAGCTCCACAAATAGATGCTTGGATGGACAGCGCATTTACATCAAACACCTGTTTCAACAAGGTGTCCAACTTTCTGTCCTGAGCATCCTTGAGAGCCGTGCTAGCCTCTACTGGAATGGTAGTCTTTTTTTTTTATTAAGTTTTAATCAGTTATACACCAACTAGAAATACAAGACAATCAGAAAGGAAAATATACCGTTATACAAGATCATCTATCATAGGAAACAAAATCTGATATAGTCCACATGACGGATTCGGTAATGGAATTTCACAAAATGAATAATAAAAATTAAAGGAAAATAAGGCAGAAATGCCCACCTAATAGGAGACTAATCAATAACTGAGCATCGCTGAACATCTCAACCAACCCTTCTATCAGCAATAAATTTTTCAAGGTGCGATACATCAGTGAAAATATAAGAGGCACCATCATAGTTTACAACACATTTACAGGGAAATCTAAGAAAGAAAGTAGCACCCAGCTGTAGGACTTGAGGCTTAAGAGCTAAAAAAAGCCTCCGCCTAAGCTGGGTGCTACGTGCAACATCCGGAAAAATATTTATAGTGTGACCACAAAATTTAGACGTTTTATATTTTAAAAAAGCTTTAAGTATTCGTTGCTTAACATCTAAAGATTTCAAAGTCACCAACAAAGTAGCCCGAGTATTTATCATCTGTGGAGTCCTCCAAAAAGGCCGTCAGATTAGAAATCGAAGGTTCAATCATATCTAAACCCCCTTCATCTGAGGACACCTTTTTCACCGCAGAAGGAATATAATACATTTGAGACGACTCAGAGTCACTCAAAAACAAAACTTCTCATATATACTTATCAAACAGAATTTTGGGAGCTAAGAGAGAAGTTTGCGGGAAATTTAAAAAACGCAAATTATAAAGACGAAAATAATTTTCTAAAAGCTTCCACTTTACTATGTAAGATCAAAGAATCCTTAATACCAGCCATGTTCGCAGAATGCAACGGGAGGACCTGGGATTCAAGTTTACTACGTGCTGCATCAACATAAGAAATTTTATCATCAAGCTGCTTCAAAGAAGCAACAGTTTCATTCGAAAAAACGCATAGGGAACTTAAAGTGGAAGTCATTTTGTCATCGATAGATTTAAGGGCTCCCCAAAGATCTTTTAAGGTTACCTCAGAGTCAGGCGAAAGGGTAGGAAGTCCCGAAGAACCTCTGACCCCAATTAACTGCACAGGTTTAGGAAAAAGAATCTCTACGGTATTATGACTCACCTTATCAGAGGACTCCACTGGAGAGAAAGGCAACCTAACAGAAGGCGGAAGAGGAGGAGGGGACCTCCCTCCAGAACTGAGGGAGGCCCCTTCAGGGGATGACTGTGCAACCGGCAATGGCACTAGATGTTTATCCATAGGACCAACAGATAACTTATCCGCCGCCACCTCCGATGTTTTACTCCCAGCCTTTGCCTTCTGTTTCCCCATCATAGAAAACAAAAGACCAAAACGAACTAATCATTAGCCCTCACTCGCCGAAGGGGCACCAAAGGGGCGTGTCGCGCCCCTTTGGCCACGCCCCTTCGGAACACACCCCGCGGACACGCTCCGCGGTCACGCAGACAGATACAATATATAGGGGATGCAGAAGGACCAAGCGGAAGGTGTCCCACCGCTGCCTGCCCGATGTTAGAGGTAAGGAAGCAGTTTCCAGCAGCAGGTTCACAGTGGCAGCAGTCTCCGGGCCTTAGCAGCAGACCCCGGAATGGTAGTCTTCTTGGTAACCGCAGAGACAGCTGCATCCACCTTGGGAGACTTAAACAATTCTCGATCCTGTTCTACTAGTGGGTACAGCTGAGCCATAACTCTGGACCCTTTAAGTCCTGCCTCGGGCATGTCCCATTCACCTTGAATCATTTCTCTAACTACTCTGTGCACTGGAAACGCTCTCCGAGTCTTCTGAAAGGCCTGCAACAAGGGGTCCTCCAACATGGGATCTTCTGCCGGTCCCACTGCCGGCATATTAAGCGCTTTAGGCTTCTGATATGAGCGCAGGTAACTCATCCCTTCTGAATATGCAGACCACCCTAGCTTGGTCGTCCTGCTCTGTGAATTCTCCTTCCAGTTCATCGTTCAAATCCAAGTCCTGATCAGCTTCCTCTGAGTGTATACCCTCAGAAGCCACCGACTATTCCGGTCGCTGCTTTTCGCTCCTGGACTTCTTTGCAGGAACCCTGGTAGCCCCTGAGCTCCGAGGGGTCCCCAGCCTCTTCTCTCCCAGCTCCACTTCAGTGGCACTGGCTGCAAACTTTCTCTGAGCGCCTCCGAAACCCTGCTGTATAAGAGCCACGAAATCTGGAGAGAAGATTGGCGCCAATCCCTCCAGCCCCGGCACCTGAGAGGAGGGAAAATCTGGCATGGAAGAAGTCCCCACCACCGGCTCCAATGGTAAAGCGGGAGACAGCGGCTCCAGTAGGGGCAACGGAGCTACTTTATGCCCCTCTCCTCCGCCTTCTAGGGCTTGCTCCATAGAGGTTGCTTCCTGAACGCAGCCTCTACATACCCGTGTCTCTGACATCGCTCCCCTTCTAGTCCCACAGACTAAGCACTGTGGCCTAGAAGGCATGCTGTCTGAGTGGCTACCTTGAACGACGACGATGCAGGTTCCCAAGGTATATTGAATAGCTGCCAGCAATAACAATTCCTGACTGAACCTGCCTGGTCTCTGTCGAGAACATTTTTTTTTTTCATTAAAACACTGTGGAGTCTTCCCCCAGATACTCCAAGCCCAAATATGTGTAAAAAAATTTGAAAACGAAGCTGTCCCGTCAAACTATATGCTCCTGAATACAGCTAGCCAGCAACGGAGTTTCCTGCGCTGCTGACACGCGGCCTGGCCTGCTCTGTTATAGACACTTGTCTCCCCCTGCTAATTCTGCAGCATTTCGCCCGATCCTGGATCCCCTTACCTTTGGGGCTGCAATCCAACAACTTCTTGTGACTTTTTTGTGCCTTGTGCTCCACTCCCCGCGCTCAGCCGAATCACGGCTTCCGCGTTGGGGAAGACACTGAAACCGGATGAGTAGCTGCAACTGTCCGCTGAACTCTTTCGTCGGCTTTTCGGCGCCAAACGACAGCCCCCTCCTTCAAACGCTGTGGTGTACAAGCTGCCGGCTCCTCACCTATAAATGTGGGTTCGGGGGCCGGAGCCTTGCCCTTCAGAAGCCTGCTTCCCCACTCAGACGAAAAGGTAAATTACTGAAGAACGGGTGAGGGGGGGGGGGGGGGAAGAGAGGTAGCACCTCAGCACAGCTTTCTTTTTTCTTCTTTTAAAGGTGTAAACACCACTTTCCAAATCTCCTAACACTCAGTTCCACTAATCTAAGTTCTATCACTCCTATCATTCTCCTTAATTGTTCCTCATGTGAGCCCCTAACCTCTGGGCTCACCAATCTTCCAGCTGCTTGGAGACTGAGATAACTTGAGTGAGGAAGTGGTTCCTGTGCCTTTATACCGGTGTCATCAAAAGGATGATGTTTCTCAGTCTCCAAGCTGCTGGAGGAGGAGCAAAACCCAGAGGTTCGGGACTAGACTGGAGGGACGATAAGGAAAGGGCTTTTATAAAACTACTCCCTGGGGTTACATGCATACGTTATGCAATCACAAGGTGCATACTTTTAAGCGACCCACATGTAGGCATGTTTTGGAGTAGAGTTTGGGCAAAACCCAGGCAGTCATGATGAAAGTGCTTCCCTTATAAAGTACACGTGTACTTGTGTATTTTACCCGTTAACATTTATGCCTCTTCCCGAGCAGGCTTTTAAATGTCTGTGGCTTCAATCTAACCATGACTTTTGCCAATTTACTGCTACTATTTGTTTTTAGACACATAGGCCATTATGTGTTTTTATAAAAACAGGCATCTATGTGACTTTCATATACAGACAACCCATTATAAAAAATATCCTCCACCTTTCTTTCTGCCCATTGTTTGGCACCTAAATTTAGATGATCAGTTCAACCCAGCATTTGAAGAGACTGATCTCGGTGCCTAGTCCCCAAAATCAGGCATCTAAAACCTTAGTGCTGCCACATCCCTATAAGTTACCTTTTAGTATTTCAGATGTGTATTTCATATATTTGCTGTAAATTCTACTGTGAAACCTACTGACTGAGATGACAGTAGGATGCTAGTGACCACTAATATTTGTTGCCAGGGAACAGTGGCATCCTGTGGTTAAACAATAGTGGAGTGGAGGAGTAGCCTAATGGTTAAAGCATTGGCTTCGGCTGGTCACTTATATAACCCTCCACTGTCTCAGAAGAATCCAAGTTATCAATGTCCCTGTTTAATGTACATTACCAAAGTTTAATGATAAAGTAGTACATAAAAGAAAAATTAACAATCCATCCTTTGAAATCTGTTCATAGTCACATCTAATAGCTTAAATACATTATACTATCATACTTGGTTTCACTTTATTTTAGTCCAAACCAACAGAATGTTTGGGTACCACTCAATTCACACTGTAACCTCCAGACGAAAAAGCAATGTTAACTACAGTGGAGGAGTAGCCTAATGCAGGGGTTTTCAACCCAGTCCTTGGGGAATTCTAGGCCAGTCAGGTTTTCAGGATTCCCAGAATGAATATGCATGAGAAAGATTTGCATGTTCTGCCTTCATTGTATGCAAATCTATCTTATGCATATTCATTGTGGGAATCCTGAAAACCTGACTGGCCTAGGATTCCCCGAGGACTGGGTGGAAAACCTATGGCCTAATGGTTAGGATACTGGCTTAGGAACCAGGAGACCAGGGCTTGATTCCCACTAGCACTCCTTCTGGCCTTGAGCAAGTCACTTAATCCTCCATTGCCTCAAAAGAATCCAAGTTATCAATGTCCCTGTTTAATGTACATTACCAAGTTTAAGTTACAATGTAGACTGCTTTGACTAAATGATAAAGTGCTATAAAAATTTACCTGTTACATTACATAAACTGCAGTCCTTTTTACCATCTCTGTATAAATATAATTCAGAATATCATCTCTAAAGATAGCTTCAAATCTCAGTAATAAAGTAGAAGAATTGTACAGAAGGATGTATAAACAACACTTAACTTGCAAGTTTCTGACTCTAAAGGAAGGATCCTCTAACTGCTGTAAGCTAAAAGAACTTCATCTCTAGCTTGGTCAGTATACAGGAAGAACACCGCTTAACATCTATCTAGTTCCACATACTTCTCAGTCACACACAGAAAAATTATTTGCCATTAACCTTTTTACTTTCTAGGAGAAATTCCTCATCTTATGAGAATGTACATGCCAAAAAGCACAGTTACTCACCTGTAACAGGTGTTCTCTGGGGACAGCAGGAATCAGTCCTCACATATGGGCAACTGTGCCGATGGAGCCCTCGCGGAAGCATCTCCCCAGCTTTCAAGAAAGCCTTTGGGAGATGCCGCCACGCATGCGTGGTCCCCTTCCCGCCCAAGGGTGCCGTCTTGCTCACATGACTAAAGATGGCAAAATACAGCAACTCCACAAGGAAGAGGGGGAGTTGTGAGGACTGATTCCTGAAGTCCTAGGAGAACACCTGTTACAGGTGAGTTACTGCGCTTTCTCCAGGAACAAGCAGGAGGTCAGTCCTCACATATGGGACTCTAGCTACAGGCTACCGTGAACCTGTGGAAAACCACCATCAAACCACGTAAGCCCAAAGGGCAGACTCTGAAAGGACCCCAGTGTCCGGGGAGAACCATCATTCCAGTAGCCTGAACAAGAAGGATTGGAGGACAGGAGTTGCCTAGACCCCGAAGAGATTATGGAGTATGGCCAGGCTAAAGGTGCGGTCCTGTCAGGACTCCCTCTCTAGGCAGTAGTGAGCTGTGAAGGTGTGGACTGAGGACCAGGTGGCAGCCTGGCAGATGTCTGTCATGGGGACAGAGCGCAGTTTGCAACAGAGATCACCATAGCTCTGACACTGTGTGCCGTAACTCATGCTGCAGCGGGAGCCCTGCCTGTTCGTAGGTGAGGGCAATGCAGTCTACCACCCAGGTGGACAAGGTCTGCTTGGTTACCGCCTCCCCGAGCCGACTGGGGTCATAGGAGATGACAAGCTGGGAGGTCCTCTTACAATCCAAGCTATGGAGGATGCCCTTTCCACGAGGCCATGGAAAGAAGGTGGGGAGCACCCCCTCCTGGCTGAGGTGGTATGACACCACCTTTGAAAGGAATTCAGGGTGCATGCAAAGCACGACCCTGTTCTTATAGAACCTGGTGTAGGGTGGCTCTGCCACCAAGGCTTGAAGCTCACTGACCCCGCAAGCAGATGTGAGTGCCACCAGGGAGACAGCCTTCCATGAGAGGTACCGTAGATGGCAAGAAGTCAGGGGCTCGAATGAAAGTCCAGTGAGCCATGACAATACCACATTAAAGTCCTATTCTATTGGAGGTGGGTGGATGGGGGGCTTAGAGAGCAGGAGGTCCCATAAGAACCGGGTAACAAGGGGCTGCGCAGAGAGGGGTTTGCCCTTGATAAGGTGGTGATGTGCCTGAAAGAGCACTCAGGTGCACCCTGATGGAGTTTGACGAGTCCAGCCTGCAAGAGATGAAGTACTGTAGAACCATCTGCAGTGGGAAGGAGAACGGGATGAGCCATTGCTCTGTGCACCACACTGAGAATCTGCGCCACTTGAAGGCGTAGGTCCGCCTCATGGAGGTCTTATGAGAAGCTAGGAGGACTTTCTCCACCTCCCGAGGGAGGTGGAAGGGAGCCAAGGCTACCAGTTCAGCAGCCATTCTATTAGCACCAGAGACACCAGGTTGGGGTGAAAGAGGGAGCCGCCGTCCTGCGTCAGTAATCCCGGGGCATTCCCCAGAGGGTCTCGGGGATCTGTTGATAGGCAGAGCAGCAGTGGGAACCAAGGCTGCCTGGGCCACCAGGATTAGAGACGCCTTGTCCCAGAGAACCTTGAAAAGGGTCTTGGTGACCAGTGGTGTAGGCGGGAAGGTGAACAAGAGGCCCTCTGACCATGGGATGAGGAAGGCAACCGCTGCCACCTGGCACGGGTGAGGCTGGCAAGAGCAGAAGCGGGGCAGCTGAGCAATGGCCGGGCTGGCAAAGAGGTCCACTCGTGGGGTGCCCCAGAGGCAGAAGAGCCGTTGGGCTGCCCTGGGGTTTAGCCGCCATTCGTGTGGCTGTAGGACCCTGCTCAGTCTGTCCACCAGGGCATTATCCTGTCCAGGCAGATACACTACTCTTGGGAGTATTCCTTGATTGATTGCATACGAGCAGAGGGCTATTGCCTCCTGGAAGAGGGTGTAAGACCCTGTGCCTCCCTGCTTGTTCAGGTAGATCATCACAACCTGGTTGTCCATCTAGACTAGCACAGACTAAAGCTTTCCACCATTGCCTACAGCACCAAGCACCAGGAATATGGCCTGAGCTCCAGCAGGTTGGTCTGTTGCTGGCTCTCTGTCTTGGACCAGTTGCCCTGCAAGCGGAGACTCCCGCAATGGGTCCCCCACCCTTCAAGGAGGCATCCATGGTAAGGACCCGCTGGGGTGCTGGATTCTGGAAAGGCATGCCTGCCTGTAGGTGCTGTGTGTCTTTCCACCAGCTGAGCGACTCCGCCAGTGGGCGGGTTACGCACACCCTGTTCTGAAGCCGGCCTGTGGCCTGTGTCCACTGGGAGCAGAGGCCCCACTGAGTTGCCCTCATATGAATGCAGCATGAACATGGACTGTCGATGCCATGGGGACAACATGGACTGTCGATGCCATGTGGCTGAGTAGACTGAGCAGGGAGCGAGCCAACAGAGTGGCGGTGCTGTATCTCTGTGGCCAAAGCTACGAGGTGACTTGCTCTGTCTAGAGAGAGGAAGGCCTTGGCCTGAAGAGTGTCCAGTCAAGCCCCTATAAACTCCAGACTCTGTGCAGGAGTCAGGTGGGACTTGGAGTGGTTTATCACAAACCACAGGTATTGCAGGACATTGATGGTGCGTGCCATGGCCTGCTGCACCTTTGCGGCTATATCCTCCTTTAAGAGCTAGTCACCCAGAGAGAGGAAGACAAAGGCGCCCTGGAGACTAAGGAAGACCACCACCATTGCGAGGTATTTGGTGAAGATTCTGGGTGCAGAGGCTAGACCAAAGGGCACTGTACTGGTTAGTGGTTGTCCACGACCATGAATCTGAGGTACTGCCTGTGGCTGGGATGAATGAGGATGTGGGTATACGCATCCTTTAAATCCAAGGAGCATAGCCAGTCTCCCTGCTGGAGGTATGGCAGCAATGTTCCAAAGGAGAGCATCTTGAACTTCTCTCGCACCAGGAACTTGTTTAGGTTTCGCAGGTTTAGGATGGGCCTTAGGCCCCTGGTTCGCTTTGGGACTAGGAAGTACCGTGAATAGAACCCCTTGCCCCTTAGCTGATGGGACACTGGTTCCACGGCTTTGTCCATGAGACCACCTGAAATTTCCTGCAATAACAGGACCTGATGCAGGGGAGTCCAAGAGGGCTCTCATGAGAAGAATGGGAGAGGTGCCTGGTCCAGACAGAGAAGGTAGCCTTCTCTGACTACCTGGCGTGCCCAAGCATCAGTGGTGATGGCAGGCCACCGGTGGGCAAAGTGGACCAGATGTCCCCCTGTGGGCAGCTGACCTGAGGGTGGAAAGGCTAGGCCCTGGGAGTCAAAAGCTCCACACAGGCTGTATGGAGCTGATGCTGGGGGGCTTGGGGTCCTTCTGCTTGAAGGGGTCCTGACCTGCTCCTTTGGCATGATGACCCTGCTGAGGGGCTGGAGGAGCCTGATACTTCAGGTATCTCCGATAAGCCTGACCCTTCCTCGGGTAGGAAGGCTTTTTCCTCAGGGTGTTCCTCCTGGGGAGTTTAACAGTCTTCTTGTAGAGTCGAGTCCTTGCCAAGAACTCAGACTATCTCCATTGATCTCTCTGCCATGGGTTTGCTAAAGAGATTCTTTCCTTGGCATAGACATCTATGAACTTGTCCTGAACCCATTGCTCCAGATCCGAAGACTGCAGCCACGCCAGGCATCAGGCACTGATGCCCACTGTAGCTATCCTCGCTACTGACTCAAAGTAATCATAGGCCACCCATGTCAAGTACGTCGAGCACTAATCGCTGGAGGTGATCATTCCAGAGGCCAGCAGAGAACCCAGTAAGATCCTTCATCAAGTCTCAAAGGTACATGCCTATATAGAGCTGGTCTGCTTGGATCCAGCAGGCAAGCATCGAGCCCTGGTAATACTTCCTACCAAGGCCATCCAGGATACGGGCCTAGGAGCACTGAGGAATGTCTCTTTTGGCTCTTGAGCCGATGCTTAGCTGACTCCACTACCATGGGAGTTATGCGGCAACTGCGGCTTCCTGAAGCTGGGGCCTCGCCAGACTCAGTATATCGAATCATGTCGATGGTTGACTATGGGCACCGACACTAGCATCTCCCGCATGCAGAGGAAATGTTTTGAGGATGGTGGGGATGGGAGCTGTCAGTGCCTCCTTCGGCAGAGTATCTTATTGGAGAATCTCTAGCTCCTTTGTGTGAGGATCCTCCTCTGACTCAGTGGAGATTGCCAATACCCTCAACATGTCCTGCACGAACTCAAGGAATGAGGTGTCCTCAGATGGTGACCAACAGAGTTGCTGGAGGGGACAAGTCCAATGAGACATTGTGGTGTTTTCTGGTGTCCAGTGATGCCTCGTCCTCAGACTCCCAGTCAGAGTAGTCTGTGGAGGATTCAGCGCCAGGCTGGGCCTGCGGGGCAGGAGCCAGGTTGGGGGGCCGATGGACCACAGTGGCTTTGTGGCTGGAGCTGCAAGCATTCACCGGTGAGGATTCTGTTCCTGAGGAGTGGGACCATGAATGAGACCTCTGCCAAGGATAGAAAGTCCTTGATGTCGAGATCCTGGGGGTCTGGGTGGATGAAGTGGCAGAGCTGGACATCAGTGCCTGCTGTTTGGTGAGAAAGGCAGACAAACTGCGCTCCAAGGCCACCATCCTGGTTGTCCACTCAGGTGTTGCAGCCTTCGATCTGGACACCAGGGTTACCATAAGAACATAAGATATGCCATACTGGGTCAGACCAAGGTCCATCAAGCCCAGTATTCTGTTTCCAACAGTGGCCAATCTAGGTCATATGTACCTAGGTCCAGCGCTGGCAAGGAGATGGAGTTCTTGACAAGGATGGCCTTGGGTATCTGATGCCAATCACCAGAGGCCTCCAAATCAGTCCCGGGGACCTTGGCCAGCCGCTCAGACTCCTCGGATCCTCTGTGCGGGCTGCGGGACCTAGCACGGGGCTTGTCTGTCTTGTCCGAGCCCTGAGAGCAGTTTGAGGATTTCTTCTTCTTGTGTTCCTGCTCTGGGGAAACCTTGTCAGAGGCCTCACGGCCCCAGTCGGTAGCCGAGGGATCACTATGCAACTCCTGGGATTTGGATGGGGCCCTGGTGCGTGGTGTCACTGGGGACTCCAGGGCAGACTCTGACCTTTTGAAGATCTCGTCATGCTTCTACTGACGAAGTTTGATGGCCTTAGCAGACATCTTTCTGCAAATGATGCAGGTCTCCAGGTTGTGGTCAGCACCCAGACAAAGAAGGCAAACATGTGTCAGTGAGGGACATATTTTTAGTGAACTGATTACACTTTTTAAAGCCGCTGGCCCCCGGCAAGGTTGAAGACCCAAGAAACGGTCAGCGGGTGAAAAAAGGCATGAATCCACACCAAGGAAAAACGGGTCCAAGACGCGATGCTGGGGCAAGCGAACTCTGAGGCAGGAAAAAAACTGGTCGCAACCGGAGAAAATAACACACACTTTGCTGAGAAAATAATCAACTTTTTCTGGGAAATTAGATACACGTCTGGTGGGCTCCGTGTAAAAAAGGAGACTGAGCGAGGATCACGTGATGTGGTAAGCCCGGCTGGACGCTGATCGCCTGGGCTCCGGACCTCTAACCCCTGTACCGGTATCTCAGAGCCGTTTGTTGGGGGCGAGCAGAAAAAAACCCTGCTTCCCGAAGTGTGGTGAACAGGGGAGGCCACTATTCCATCTCGTTTGGCAGCGGAGCCGATGGCATCGGCGATGAAATCGAGCCGGAGGGAGAAGGAACGGGCAGTGGGCCCGCAAAAGATGGCGGATCCGCCATCGCCGAGTGCACCTTCCACAACCTTGGCTTCTGTCGAGGAGATATCAGCAGCGGTATCCGGAGCTTTGTCGGGGCAGTTCGATGCCCTTCATGGCAAGATGGACATTTTGCAGAGCTCCGTGGATGGCCTGGGCACGAGGATGCAGGCTGCGGAGGACAGAATTTCACACACGGAGGAGGAGGTGCTCACTCTAACGCGGGAGCTGGGAAAGGTGCAGGCCCTGCTCCGGGCGCACGATGCCAAGATTGACGACATAGAGAATCGTTCCCGGAGGAACAATTTAAGATTTTTGGGGGTGGCCGAGCGGATAGCTGACAAAGACCTTAAATTGTTCGTGGAAGCCCTCTCCATATCTTTGCTGAGTGATGCGGAGGAGGGAAGACACATACAGCTTGAGCGAGTCCACCGAGTCGGAGCTCGGCCGGTGGAGGGCCGTCGGCCCTGGATAGTTCTCGCCAAATATCTGCAATATCCACAGAAGGAGGCTGTCCTGAGTGCTGCTAAAAAAGCAGGGGCGGTTGAACACGACGGAATGAAAATACGAATTGCACAGGATTACTCTCTTGCCTTGAGTCAGCGCCGGAAGGCTTATGCACCCTTGTGCCAGAGATTAATTGAGGCCAAGATTCGCTTCTCCGTGCAATACCCGGCTCGGTTGCACATTGTGCATAACGGTGTGTATAAGGTCTTTGACTCCGCGAGTGAAGCGGGCCCCTACATAGACCAGTTGCGGAGCGGGGATGGAGGATCTGGGCCTGAATGATGTGGTGGGCCTGCTATGCAGTGTGGAGGAGCCCTGTTTTACCCCCTGGCTGAGGGGGGCTTTTGGACCAGCTTGAGTTCTGTTCCGGGGGGGGGGGGCCTCGGCGGCCTGCTGACGGGATATCCCCCTACCCCCTGAAGAGTTCTGCTATGGGGGGGAGTGGGGGGGGACAAGTTGTGTTTTTGCGGGGTCCCCCTTTGCCGCTCTCTGCTTCCTGTGTAAGACCGGAGCCTTTTACCTGTGGCGTCGGATGAGAGCCTGCTCCCCATGTTGTGTTCGGCCTGCAGGACCGGCACCACAGCGGCTGGTTTAATGTGGTCGCTGTCGGTGCGTCGGAGATGCCGCTCCTGCCTTATTCCTGGTGGACTACCCAGGAGATGAGAAATTGCTCAGCCCGGTCTTGGGCCCCCCTTCTTCCTGCACTGCCGGGTTTGGTGGCGTGAAGGGAGGAAAGAAGAGGACGTCGCACCTGTGGATGTACAGGACATTGGGAGGGTTGTTAATTGTATCCGGGATGGTATTAATTAGCATTATGTTTGTGGAGGGTATGGGGTTGTTGTACCTGTTTGTTGGGGAATGAGAGGGTGGGGGGGAGAGTAGGGTAGGCCATTTGCGGTAGTGGACTGTGGGAGGTGAGAGGGGGGGCTGCAGGACGGGGTGTAGCATGGGGGGGGGGGAGCGGCAGCAGGATAAGCGAGTAATGTATGCCTATAACAGTGAGAGGGGAAGGGGGTCTGGAGCACATCAAGCGTGATCCCGGTAAGAGGGAAGTGGGGGAGCGACAGAGAAGGATGGGGGCTCAGAGGGAGGGGGGGTGGGGCGGTAGGGGGGGAGGGAGGGGTGGGGGGAGGCTGGGGAGGAGGAGGGGGGTAGGGGGATCCAGAACACAGAGGAACTCTTGCTGGTTTTTCGGAATAGAAGCTGGGAGCCATCTATTGATCACGGGGGGACTTCAGGCTGGGGTGGTCCCGCCCTACTTTCACTACATGTTGGATAAATATAACTTGTTTCCCTATAATCCCACTTAGGGTTGTTTCTTGGAATGTGTGCGGTGTCGGTAACCCCATTAAGAGATATAAAGTGCTGCAGGCTTTAGCCCGGCTGAAATGTGATGTTGCTATGCTGCAGGAGACCCACCAGACGGCCGAAGAGCATGCTAAATTGCGGAAGACTTGGGTGGGGCAGAG
The DNA here is from genome assembly GCA_033557465.1 of Ichthyophis bannanicus. Lineage (NCBI taxonomy): Eukaryota > Metazoa > Chordata > Amphibia > Gymnophiona > Ichthyophiidae > Ichthyophis > Ichthyophis bannanicus. Next base: position 126,142,177 of record CM066043.1, on the reverse strand, counting down.
TTGGGGTGCCCCGGCCAAGGGGAAAAAGGGTGGAGTGGTCATTTTGATTAGCAACCAGGTTCGGTTTGAGTTGGAAAAGCAGTACTCAGACCCAGAGGGTAGGTATATTCTGCTGTATGGCTGCCTCGAGGGACCTGTATGGACCCAATGTGTTGGATCGGGAGTTTTATGCCCGCTTAGCCTCCCGGGTGGAGCAGTTGCCGGATGTTCCATTGATTATGGCTGGAGACTTGAATGGGGTGCTGGATATTGAGCTGGACACTTGTGGAGGTGGGAGTGACAGAGTGCGAGCCCCGACCACTAAGGTGTTGCGGGGGCTATGCCATCATTTGGGGATGGTGGATCCTTGGCGGCTGTTGCATCTGCTCGAAAAAGATTTTACACACCAGTCGAGAGCTCATGGCTCTAGTGCTCGAATCGATTACGTGTTGGTCTCTGAAAGACTCTTTGCGCGGGTTGGAGACGCACAAATAGGCCCCCTGACGGTGTCCGATCATGCCCCGGTCTGGGTAGATCTTTCATGGGGGGGGTCCGGTTACTTCATCGCGTGTTTGGCGATTTCCAATGGGGTTATATTATGACGCTAACTTCCGCGATCATCTTGTATGGTGTTGGAAGGACTTTATGGTCCATCATGAGCAGCACCAGGACGAACCGGAGTTGCTCTGGGAAACGGCAAAGGCCGTGCTGCGGGGCAATGTCATCGAATATTCTGCAAGAAAGCGTAAGTTGCTGGCGGCACAAATTGTCCAATTGGAGCGGCAGGTGGTGCGGGCCCGGCGGCGCTGTGCTGGGGATCCTAGCAGGGCTCATAAGCGCAGCCTTTGGGAGCTGCAAACCTCTCTTAATGAGCTGCTCCACCAGCGTGCAAAGAAATCTCACATGTATTATCGCTATCAATTATACCGGCTTGGCGATAGACCTGGGAAATTGTTAGCGAGATGCCTGCAGGGCAGCCGGGGGGGCTCGGATGATTGCCGCGCTCCGGGATGAGCGGGGTTGCTTGCAGAGGGAGAATTCGGCCATAGCACGTACATTCCGTTCCTTTTTTCAGCAGTTATATGCGAGGAGGGAGGGGTCCCTTACTGAAATGCAGAATTACTTACGGGGGGTACCGTTGCCCACCGTGACGGCTGATCAACGGGCTTATTTGGACGCCCCGGTCACGGTGGAGGAAGTTGGTGGTGTCATTCACAGAGCTGCTTGCTGTAAAGCACCCGGCCCTGATGGTTTTGGGGCAGAGTTTTATAAGCTGCTGGGGGATCTTGTGCCCCCCGCGTTGGTGGCGCTGTATCATTGTAGAGTGGCGCAGGGGACCTTCGCGTGGGGCACCAACCATGCGTATATCACCTTAATCCCTAAGCCCGGCAAGGATCCCACTCAGGCGACGTCTTATAGGCCCATCTCTCTGTTGAATTTTGACCTAAAAATACTGGCTAAGGTCTTGGCGGATAGACTTGCCTCGGTCTTGGGAGACTTTGTGCATGATTCTCAAGTTGGCTTTGTCAAGGGGAGATATGCGGTGAGGAACATACGGAAAATCTTGGCTTCACTTGAGTGGGTGCGTGAAAAGGATTTATCTTCGCTCTTGGTTAGCTTCGATGCGGAGAAAGCATTTGACCAGGTGCATTGGGATTATTTGAAGTATCTTTTACCGTATTATGGCCTAGGGGACTCCTTCTGTAAGATGGTGAATGTGCTCTATGCGGACCCTACAGTGGGAATTCTCTGTAATGGGGTGATCTCGGAAAGTTTTCGTTTAGAGCGGGGTACCCGCCAGGGATGCCCACTCTCCCCTTTGCTCTTTGTGCTGACCTTAGACCCGCTTCTGCAGCGAATAGAGGAGTCCCCGGGTATTTTTGGCGTACGTATTGGGTTGCATGAGTTTAAAGTGGCTGCTTTTGCCGACGATATGTTGGTCCACCTTACGCGGCCCCAGCTATCACTGCCCCGGTTACTGGAGGAGTTCTCCCTTTATGGCAGATTCGCAGGCTTACATCTTAATCTGGACAAGTTGGAGGCTTTGGATGTGGGGGGGCGGTTGCAAGGGCACTGGCAGGGGAGTTTTCCGTTTCGTTGGGCTGCAGAGTCCTTTGTTTATCTAGGTATCTTGCTGACTAGGACGCCATCTCTGCTTTATAAGGTCAATTTTGAGCGAGTTCTTTCTCGGCTCCGCGCGCAATTACAGGCGTGGGCACCCCTGCCGCTGTCCCTATTGGGTAGAGTGGCTGCTTTGGGGATGGTGGTTCTCCCCAGAGTGCTTTATTGGCTGCAAACTTTACCGGTGTGGTTATTGAGGCATGACTTGAGGCGTCTGGAGCGGGAAATTTGTGTGTTTCTTTGGAAGGGCGCTAGGGCGCGTATACCGTTGGCTAGGATGAGAGGGGGGTGGCACGCGGGCGGTGTGGTGGTTCCGGATATTTGGCAGTATGCGCTGGCCTGTCAGGCCCGCCACCTCGCCGACTGGTTGGGGGATACTGAGGTGTATACACCCCGAGCTTTTGAAGAGGCCTTTGTGGCCCCGTACACTCTGGATGCAGTATTGCATTTAAACCGCCTAGCTTTGCCGGCTCGCCTGACAGGCAGTGTCTTGATGCGGGCGCCGTGGCGTACGTGGCAACAGATTAATAAATATTGGGGACGTAATTCTGAGGTTTCCAGTTGGTTGCCTCTACGGGGCAATGCTTCCTTCACCCCAAGTTCTGACTCGGTTTCCTTTTGGCGCTGGGAACAGTTGGGGATAACGCGGATTGGGCATGTGGTCGATCCGGATGGAAGATGTAAGGCATTGGGGGTGCTTTGTCGGGAATATGGCTTGGAACTAGGGAAGTCGGTTTTCGCTTACGTGCAATTGTCTCACTATGTTGGTTCACTGTCGGGGCGTGATTTGCATGCGGAGCGTTCCGCACAGATTCTTGAATTTTTTGCCCTGGGGGCGGAGTCTCCCCCGACTATAGCTCTGTTAAAAGGGCGGTTGGATTCCCTCGACTCATCTATTGATTATTCGAGGGTTGAGAATTCCTGGGCAAGAGAATTAGGTCGGGAGATGCCCCCCGGCTCTGTCCGGGACGCGTTGGGGCAGATTGCGCACTTGGTCGAGGGGGCCCGGTGGCGTGAGATCCAGTTTAAATGCATTCTTCGAGCCCACTTCTCTCCACGGCGAGCGCTGAGGAGTTGTATCGCAACTCATGGGGGGTGTCCCAAGTGTGCCTGTTCTTTAGCGGATCTGGGTCATATGTGGTGGGGTTGCCCTCTTGTTCGCCGTTACTGGTTGCGCATTGGGGAGTATATTGGTGGTCTGTTGCAACAGCGGGTCTGCTGGACGGGACCGTTGGTGGTCCTCGATCAGTTGGGACCACTCCACCCTAAGGGACGCTGGGAGAGAATATTGGTGCGGAAGGCCTGTCTGGTGGGTAAGGGTCCGATTCTTCACCGGTGGAGGGAACCTACGGCTCCCACGTTTTGGGAATGGCGCAATAGCCTGCATCAGTTTATGCTTATGGAAAGGAGGAGTGTGCAGCGGCACCCCCGGAGGTGGGCCACTTTTTTGCTAGTTTGGATGCCCTATATTCAGGGGCTGGGGCCTAGATCCCGTAGTGAAGTGCTTAAAATGGGGTAGTGGTGGGTGGGGCGGAGTGTTGCTCCTTGGTATGGGTTCCTGTGGTGTTCTGGTTCCTGGGGGGGGGGATTGGGGGGGATTTGGGTACTTTGGTGTAGCTAGGTATTGTTCAACTTATTGTCGCTATACTCCTTGGGCGGTGGACAAGACATAGCCCTGTCCGGGAGGTGCCATTGTATAATACTGATGGTTGTTCTGTACCAATGGCCCTTGTTGGCCGTTTGTTGTTATTGTCTTATATGATATTAATAAACAGATTTGGCAAAAAAAAAAAAAAAAAGAGACTGAGCAAGATGGCAGCCTTGGGCGGGAAGGGGACCATGCACACATGGTGGCATCTCCCAAAGGCTTTCTTTGAAAGCTAGGGAGATGTTTCCATGAGGGCTCCATCAGCACAGTCACCCATATGTGAGGGCTGACTTCTGCTTGTTCCCGGAGAAATTCAGTATGGTTAGTATTCATGCCAGGACCTCATTCAGTTAGTGTTCAGAAGCTGAATCAGTGCATGTGCTTCATTCATCCCCATTTAAGTCTAAGAAAAACTTTTTTTTTACAATATAACAGTTTCAATCAAACTAGCTTGAAACTTGATGGCAGGCATCGGTAACCAAATTAAAAGCATTACGAGCCATCAAGAGTGTTACAAACACCCCATGGCACCAGAAGAGGAGCAAAGGGCATTAACAGTGACAGTAAGATTACCACAAGCCACTATCAAAACGACAGTGGTACAAAGAGTGGAATGAACACCAAGGCATTTTGAGAGGAGTAAAATGGGCACAGATACTGGAAGGATGACTGCACAGCAAAATAAGTGGGTTAAAGAAGTATTAACTGGCTGCATTGCCCAGGAACACCTGAAAAGAATCAACACAGCACCTCAATCAGCTGCAAGGCACAGGAACACCAGAGAAAAGCTAACACAGCAGGAAGATAGGCTGAACAGCTCCTACGCCCAATAGAAACGCCCAAAAGCACTTAAGAATGCACTCTAGTCATTCATAAAAAGATCAGTATCTCTTCCCAAAGCACTTCGAATGGACCAGAAAATGTATGTTCTCATAGTGGAGTTAGGCCAACAAATATAGTAATGGAAATTTGAAAAAAAACTTTGAAGTGAGAGCTGAAGCTTTGTCAACAGTGATAGGTTGATAGTGTCCCCCCCCCCTGCAGCACTGGGTTCAGGATTTCTTGAGGACAGGTTGTTTGAATTGCAGCATAAAGCCAGTGACAGAACATCGAAAAAGAGCTAATAGCAGGGAAGCCAAAAAGGAAGGCTGTACCACCCAAGGTGACATTTTACTTACAGGATAATATCCTCGAGTCCTGCTATATCAGTCCAGACAAGTGGGTTGTGTTCCTCTACTAGCAGATTGGTGGAAACAAAGAACCAATGAAAAGTCCAGATTTCAATGACATTACTTCCATGTCTCTATAAGCCTCAGCTGCCAGAAGTCTCTTCAGTATCTGTCCCAAAGCACATTGGAGAACATGGCAGGCCTCACACAATTTCAACATGGACAACAATGAGCAATCAAACAGTAGAGAACTATGTACAGGAATGCATAAAGAGAAGACTGCTCATAGAATATGAACCTGCAGAGCCAAATATAGGAATCATAGCAGACCTAAGGGTACCACATCAAAAGAATAGAGCAAACAGTTCCAGGGGAAGGCCCTGGACTGGTCTTGCAGGACTCAACAACAGGGCATTATCTGGTATTTAAAATGTCACCTTCCATGTAGTCCTGCTAGACCAGAGAAGTGGGACATACCAAAGCTATGCCTCCACGGGGGGGTGGGGGGGGGGGAACACAGCAGCTCGCATAACCTTAGAGGCAAAGGACATCCAAGCAAAAATGCTTGACAAAAGTGGAAGGGATGCCAACGTTGCTGCCCAACAAATGTCTGCAGGGGCTACAGAGATCCACTCCACCCTCAAGGACACTTTTGCTTAGGTAGAATGGGTGCGCAAACCCTCCAGAAACAGCTGGTTCTGCAAGGATCTGCCAAGGCAATGGCTTTCTTAACCCAGCGTCCCAATGTAGACTGAACCGTCATATTACCTTGCATGGGCCAGCAAATAGCACAAAAAAGATGGTCTTACTTACAAAAGGAATTCGTAACCTCCAAGAACCAGAGAAGCCCCCTTTGGACATCCACACCATTTCCCCTGACACTGTTCCTTAGAGAAGGGGGGCAGGCAAAACGCCTGGTTCGCATGAGAGGGAAAAACCACATCAGGGAAGCAGGAAGGCACAGGCCGAATGGAAAAGGCCTCCTCAGAAAAGACAGGTAAGGATCTTGGTAAAACCGAGACTGCAGCTCAGAAAAACCACCTTGTGGAACAATTGCAACCAAGAAAACTGTTGAGTGGCAAGTCCTGCAGAATAGCACACTTCAATGGCACAAAGGGCTCCAACATCAGGGCTCCAAGCACCAGACACAGATCCGAGGAAGGGACCACAGACCATAGGAGAGAATGCAGACACCGAACGCCTCTGAAGAGAGCGTGAAACATCCAGGTGTATGGCTAGAGACTTACCAGCCAATGGCCCTCTGAAACAGGGAGCTAAAAGAAAAAAAGACCCTTCTCCAGACAGTCCTGCAGAAAAGCCACAGAGATGGCATCTTGGCTGCCTCAAGAGCCAGCTGCTGTGAGCCGCACCAGCACTCGAGGCACCAGACCCACACTTACAGTGGTGTGCAAAAGTCTGGAATTACTTGTGAGTTTTGCGTTTTTTGTACTTTAATTCTTTTTTAAATTTTGCGTTAGCCCAGCATATTCATCTTTCCACCAAGTTAAAAGGGATACATTTGGCTATTAGAGTTTACTTTTTTGCATTCCTTGCTTCCAATTTAAATACTTTACAGACACTGGGAGATAGCTACTGAGATTTTTGTGGATCCTGTGTCAAAACTGGATCGAGATTATCCAATATGCACATATTATTTCTTACAAATCAGGAGGATGGTTTCACTAACCAATCACAATGCAGAAATCTAGCCAACAGTGCAGCTATAAAAACACGCGGAATTTTTGAATTTCATACGCTTTCTGGATCGACCATGAAGATGACTCGGACCCTGACGTTGGAGGAACGTGTTCGTGTGTCCTTTATGAGCGAGGAAGGATTTTCAAGCCATCAGATAGCCAGGAAGGTTTGCTGCAGTCATAGCGCTGTTAAGATTGTACAGAAGAAGAAAGAAATGGGTTCAGTGGTGGACAAGCCTCGTTCAGGTCATCCACGTGCATCAACATCATGCCAGGACCGCGCACTACGATGCATTTCACTGACTAATTGTAAGCTGACCTCTCCTCAGCTACTTCAAGAGTGGTGAGACAAGAGTGAGGTCAGTGTCAGCTCATCAACAGTTCGTTGCCGGTGCCTGCAGTTTGGTCTCCAGGGCTGCAAAGCACGGAATAAGCCACTGATGACTGACATACAAAGGCGCAACCGGATCATGTGGGCGAGAAAACACAACCTGGTCGACGGAAGTGCGGGAAAAGGTGCTATTCAGCGATGAAAGCACCTTCTGTCTGTTTGATAACCAGGCCCACACCTATATGAGGAGATTTCCTGGAGAGGAATTCAAGCCTGAGTGTCTCAACCTCACTGTGAAGCATCCTTTGAAGGTCTTGGTCTGGGGCTGCATGGCTGCCAGTGGCGTTGGACGTCTTCACATCGTCGATGGAATGGTCAACGAGGCCAGGTACATCACCATGCTGCAAAAGTGCATGGTGCCATCAGCACACCAGCTGTTTCCTGGCCAGTTCCTGTTCCAAGATGACAATGCACCCTGCCATCGCTCCAGACAGGTGTTCAGCTGGAAGCAGCTGAACATAAACTCAATGGACTGGCCTGCCCAGTCTCCAGATCTGAATCCAATCGAGAACCTGTGGCACAAGGTGGGCCTTGGAAATATGCAAGAGGCATCAGACATCAAAGCGTGAGCTGATTGAGTCACTCATTGCAGCTTGGAACCGTGTTGTCACCAACGATCACCTTGTCAGATTGGTTCATTCAATGCCGACAAGGTGCAGTCAGGTGATCAAGAACAAAGGGTGGCCCATCACAACTGAGCCATCACTGACACATAAAAACGGCCTTTTTCAAGGCCACATACATTAAATTTGAAGGAAACCTGGCATGCGTACATAATATTTTAAAGCATACTTACAATAATATATTGCTGGCCAAAAATGTACATTACGCGATTTTCACAGAAAATCTATCAACAGGACAACTATGGGGAACAAACCCAGGAAATAAGGGCCAAACCAATACGAAAAGTTGGCCCTAATAGCCAAATCTATCACTTATCATGAGATACACAGAAAAAGCCACTGGGAGGAAAAAGAAATTAAGATGTGAGGTCATGAAGTTGAAAAAACGTCAAATTTACAAGTGATTCCAGACTTTTGCACACCACTGTATGTCAGGTTGGCAGACCTCCTCTGGGTTCTGAGCAGAGTGGAACAACACTGCCTGATAGTAGCCTGTACGCGCCAATCTTCTCCCTATAGGCACCAAGCCGTAAGTGAAAAGGGAGCCAGGTCCTCCAGGACAAGCATTCCCGACACAAACTCCGAAACTGAGGCAACACATCACACTCTCCTTGGCCAACCCAGCACCGCCAGAATAATCCTTCTCAGATAGCGTCACAAGTACCTGGCAGGTACCCAAAGTCCACAGCTTCCACAATGCTTGTCCCGGGGTAAGCAGTGGATTTCCCGGGTCCTCTAATAATGGTTTATGGACCTTTCCTCTAGGAACTTGTCCAAACCTTTTTTAAACCCAGCTACACTAACAGTTTTTACTATATCCTCCGGTAACGAATTCCAGAGTTTGATTATACGTTCAGTGAAAAAATATTTTCTCTTATTAGCAGTAAATGGGTTACACTGTAGCTTCATTGTGTATTTCTAGTCTAGTCTTTCTACTTTTTGATGGTGTAAACAACTGATCTACATTAACCTGTTCCACTTCATTCATTAATTTATAGATTTCTATCATATCTCCCCTCAGCCATCTCTTTTCCAGGTTGAAGAGCCCTAACCTTTTAAGCCTTTCCTCAGGGGTATCCTTCCATCCCCTTTACCATTTTAGTGGCTCTTCTCTGTACCTTTTCTAATAACACTATATCCTTTTTAAGATACGGAAACCAGAATTGCACACAATATTCAAGGTGCGATAGAACCATGCCATTTCCTTCTCTCCCTCCCAAAGTGACTCCAGTCTGTCTGAACATGCACATTTATAATAAAGAAATGAATGGTGATTTGCATGATGTGCGATCATGTGCATTCAGTTACTTATATCGGGACTGAACCAAAAAGGTCATGATTTACCACCGTTTACCATTAGTTGTGAAATTAATGCATATTCCTACCATCTTGCACTCGCACAATAAAAAGTACAACTTTGCTCAGCTGCATTAGACAACTGAAAAGATAGATGAAATAACCATCTCAACATCCAAAAGCACAGTATAGAGATTACAAAGAATAGGGGTAATTTTATTATTGAGTTATGTTTGCATATAGACAGTATACATATGCAAAATTATGCTTATAAAATCACCACGTATATTTGTATGCACAATGACAACAAAGCACATACCTGGATAGGACTCTGGAATAGGCATGTTCGAGGTGGATTTTGGACAGAGCATGAGCAGAGTTGCAATTTACACATGGTGTTTATAAAATATACAATTTCATGCATATTATATGCACATATATGTATACCAGCTGTATAGCGTCACAATTTCTCTAGCCCTTCAGGAGCAAATTTATAAGACTAATAAATACACGTAGGAACCTATATAATAGGCTACAAATAAACCACTCCTTCACCTCCTAAATTAAAACTAGTGACCTGTTACAAAATTACTCTCACTACATCCAAATAATCCTTAGACTACATTAGTTTGAAGAAAACAAAAAAGAAAACTGCTGCATTTCTTAATTACATCATGATTTACTAGAATTTTTCTCCAGACGCAGAATGAGAAAGGCGGCTTTACAATCAGTCTTTTAGTTTTGATCATTAAGAAAAGCCACACCTCATATTCAGTTTATGGTTCACTATTGCCATCAGGTGGGCAAATGCTTTCCATTGCAAAAGAAATAAAAATATTGAAAAAAAATTCTTCCATTCCAAACAGTTGCTATGTATGTAATGAATCAGAGCTTCTCAGTTCATTCATCTTTTGATAAATATTGCAACTTGAAACCTTTTAGTGGTATTTTTCAATTATTTTTATTCTGACATGTACTCTAGAACCTAAAACAGGTCATATCTATAGTACCATCCAGAAAGTCCACACATATTTTTCACATTCTGCTGTCTAAAAAATACAATTCAAAATGCATTAAAGCTTGTTTCACTGACCTAAAATAATCTAGAGTCTTGAAAAAACTACAGAAATATTTAAAAAGTAATTTAGAAGAAGCAAAAAGTCTTGATTGCATAAGCGGTGGAGTAGCCTAGTGGTTAGAGCAGTCACCTAATGACCAAAGAGACCAGAGTTCAAATTACACTGGCATGCCTTGTGGCCTTGGGCAAGTCAAAGTCACTTAATCTTCCACTACCTCATACAAACTTATCTTGTAAGCCCTCTGGAGACAGGGAAATACCTACTGTACCAGACTGTAACTTGCTTTGAGCTACTATTGGAAAGGTGTGACCTTAATACTAGATAAATATGCCGTCACACTTCTTCTCATAGCAAAACCAAATTAGCTCAGTTTTCAAAAAAATTACCCTAATAAAATACATAGAAAGTTAAATAGAGCCTGCCTGTGTCCAATCACAGTAGCTGAGCTGATCTGAGCACTCCTGCATGAAATATCAAGTTGTTTTCCTTTGCATGAAGTAAATTTGAACAAATGTCTGAACAGAGAGCTGCCAAAAGATCTTGAGTTTCACCTGGAAATAGAGATCTTGGATTCTCTGCAGAAAGACCTCAGTCTCTCAAATTTACTGCTAACACTTGGTGTAATACTTGCATTGTGCCAATGAGAACCTCCTTCTGGAGTTCATAAGATTTAACATGTATAGGCAATGTATCAAGGTGCACTTGGAAATTCTTCTTAGTTAAACCGGTGGCACCCAATAAGCTAGTAAATATCTGCATCTTTTTGCTACATTTTCTTGTTACTTGAGGATCTTCTTCCTCTCAATGTGATTCACAGAACCTGCTTGAAACCGACACCTCTATAATCAATGCCATTCTGGTGGTTTTCTTCCATACCACTAAGGCCAGTTTCCTTGCATCCAGCTTTTTAATTGGTTGGAATGAGTTTATCCCAGGTGATCATAATCTGTTCATTCTCCATAATTCTCTAGGGTTGTGGTCCCAGTGCTTTTCCAGTGTACAGCAGTGTTGTGTCTACAGAGTTTCTACTGGATGAGATGCGCCATTAGCGGAGACTTGAAAAAATGCTGACTGCTCAGCAATTTCAAAATGACTCCACAAACATGGCCTGTATAGGAGGAGAGCAAGAAGGAAGCCACTGATGAACAGAAGCCATATGATGTGCTGCATAGCCTTTGCAAAGAAACACTTAGGGCACACTGCACGCATGTGGGAGAAGGTTTTGCGGTCTGATGAAAGCAAAATAAGAACTTTTTGATGTCAATGATAAAGTAATGTGTGGCATAACTCATTGGACATCATCCTGCTTATACCATCACTACAGTAAGGCATGCTGGTTGCAGCATCATATTGTGGGGGTGACAAAAAAGCATATGGAAAGCATTACAGGCAGACCATGGAAGAAAACCTGTTTCAGTGTACCACAGACCTGGGATGGGGAGAATAACAAAACAAAAGCAGTGATCTTTATCTTTATTTGGGTTTTTGATAATCGCTTAAGCTGAAGCATTAAAGCAGTGAACAACATAAAGGGATGTGGAAGAGGGAAAAGGAAACAAACACCATTATCATATAGGACAGGAGAGAGAGCAGGTAGAAGAACTAAAAGCAGTAAGAGAAGGATAGGAAGGGGGAGAAGGTATTTGTTACCAGAGGATGTAGTAAAAGCTGTTAGTGTAGCTAGGTTTAAAAAAAAGATTTGGACAAGTTCCTGGAGGAAAGGTCCATAAACCATTATTAAAAGGGACCCAGGATATCACTGCTTGACCCAATACAAGCATTGAGGAACCTGTGTCTTTTGGGGAGACTGCTAGATGACCTAGATTGGCCACTGTTGGAAATAGGATACTGGGCTCGATGGATCTTGGTCTGACCCAGTAAGCACAGTTACTTACCTGTAACAGGTGATCTCTGGGAACAGCAGGAATTAGTCCTCACATATGGGTACGTCGGAACCGACGGAGCCTGCGCGGGAAAGCTCCCCAGCTTCCTAGAATGGAAGCTTTTGGGACCTCCCACTGCACATGCGCGCTGCCTTCCCGCCTTCCTGAACAGCTCTCCTCAGTTTCGAGTTTATAGCTGAGACAATAGAGAGAGGACAGGAAGACAGATAGATAGAAGATACAACTCCTAGGGGAGGTGGGTGGGTTGTGAGGACTAATTCCTGCTGTTCCCAGAGATCACCTGTTACAGGTAAGTAACTGTGCTATCTCCAGGAACAAGCAGGAATAAGTCCTCACATATGGGGACTCCCTAGCTGAGATGCCTGGGAGATCCCCCTCCAAGGGTTCGCCATCTTCGTATGGATCTCAGGCATCCATCCTGGGAAGGTGGGCAGGAGTTGTCTAAGAATGGAACAGGTGTTTGAGGACAGCCTGGCCAAACAAGGCATCCCAGCGGGAGTCCTTGTCCAAACAGTAATGGGCTGTAAAGGTATGAACCGAGGCCCAGGTAGCGGCTCGACAGATCTGATCAATAGAAACAGAGTGCAGATGAGCCATAGAAGTTGCCATGGCTCTCACATTGTGAGCTGTGACATGGCCTTCCAGAGAAATGTTTTTACTCTGGTAAGCAAAGGAAATACACTGAGCAATCCAATTAGAAAGTGTACGCTTGGAGACTGGAAGTCCCAAATGTGAAGGATCAAAAGCCACGAAAAGTTGAGAAGACTTTCGATGTGGCTGAGTCCTATTAAGGTAAAAGGCTAGAGCTCTTTTACAATCCAGAGTATGAAGGTTCCTCTCTGCACTGGATGCATGAGGAGCCGGAAAAAAGACAGGTAGATATACCTCTTGATTAAGATGAAAAGGCGAGACCACTTTGGGCATAAAGTGGGGATTCGTCCTAAGGACCACCTTGTCATGATGAAATCTTGTATAAGGTGGATTAGCCACTAGAGCCTGCAGTTCGCTGATGCGGCGAGCGGAAGTGACTGCAATTAGGAATAGTACCTTCCAGGAAAGAAATTTCAAGGAGGTAGAAAATAACGGCTCAAAAGGTGGCTTCATAAGCTGACCAAGCACTAGATTCAAATCCCATGCGACCGGGGGGGGGTCTGATGGGAGGTTTAGTGAGAGTCAGGCCTCTCATGAATCTTGCAACAAGAGGATGAGAGGAGATAGGTTGTCCATTTATAGGTTTCAGGGATGCTGAAATAGCACTTAAATGGACTCTTACAGAATTCGTCTTAAGGCCTGCATTGGAAAGATGCAGGAGATAGTCTAAGAGGGAATTCAAAGGAAGTGCCAGAGGGTCAAGGCCCTGCTGAGCACACCAAATGGAAAAACGTTTCCATTTGAAAGCATAAGACCGCCTCGTGGAAGGTTTCCTAGAGGCATGAAGGATATCTTTCACAGGTTGAGAAAGATTAAAGTCTTGAAGACTTAAGCCTTCAGTAACCAAGCTCGGAGATGTAGGGATTTGGGGTTTGGGTGCCACAAAGTCCCCTCCTCCTGAGACAGAAGGTCTGGTGCAGCTCCTAAGTCCAGGGAGGATCCCTGGGAGAGCTGTAGAAGCAGAGGGAACCACACTTGGCGTGGCCAGTGTGGAGCTATGAGGATCATAGAGCCGTGATCTCTCTGGAGTTTGAATAGAGTCTTGGGAATCAGCGGAATGGGTGGAAAGGCATATAGGAACGCCTGACCCCAATGGAGGAGAAAGGCGTCCGTGGCCTGAGCTTCCTGACACGGAGTCCTGGAACAGAACCGGGGAAGTTTGGCATTCCACGGACTTGCAAAGAGGTCTATGTCCGGGGTCCCCCATTCCTGAAAGATTCTGCTTATCTGGTCCACGTGTAGGGACCACTCGTGTGGCAGCAGAACTCGACTGAGCCTGTCTGCTCGAGAGTTTTGAACTCCTGGAAGATACACTGCTAGCAGATGAATTTGGTGCTCTCTGGCGAAGGCCCATAATCTGAGAGCTTCGTTGCAAAGCGACAGAGAGCCCGTCCCTCCTTGTTTGTTTATGTAAAACATGGCCACCTGATTGTCTGTCTGAACCAGGACAGTCAGGTTGGCAAGGAGGGTATAGAAGACCTTGAGGGCAAGGTAAATTGCTCGCAGTTCCAGGAGGTTGATATGAAGGGTGGCCTCCTGTGGAGACCAAGTGCCCTGAGTGGAGAGAGTTAGCAGATGGGCTCCCCACCCCAATTGGGAGGCATCTGTTGTGAGGGTTGCTTGGGGTAGCAAGGGCTGAAAGGGAGCCCCCAACAACAGATTCTTGGTGGATATCCACCAATGGAGGGACCAAGACAGACGGTTTGAGGTTTGTATTTGGTCTGAGAGTGCTCCCGACGCCTGAGTCCACTGGGTGGCCAGGGTCCATTGAGCTGCTCTCATATGAAGACGAGCATAGGGCACCACATGTACTGTGGAGGCCATATGGCCCAGGAGGCGTAGCATTTCCCTGGCTGTCAAGTGAGTACTGGACTGGGCTTGGGAGGCCAAGCTCAGCAGACGCTGACCCCGAACCAGTGGAAGGTAGGCTCTTGCAGTGGTGGTGTCCAACTGGGCCCATATGAATTCTAGAGACTGAGTAGGGCTGAGTTGAGACTTGGGAAGGTTTACCACCAGTCCCAGATACTGCAGAAGGCTCCTTGTGCGGTCTAGGGAAATCTGGGCCTGCGACTGAGTTGGAGCTCGAATGAGCCAGTCGTCCAGATATGGGAATACGAAAATCCCCATGCTTCTGAGAAATGCGGCTACGACTGCCATGCATTTGGTAAAGACTCTTGGGGCAGAGGCGAGACCGAAGGGAAGTACTCTGTATTGGTAATGACTTCCCCTGAACAGAAAGCGAAGATATTTTCTGTGGGATGGATGGATGAGTAGATGTGTATACGCATCCTGCAGGTCTAGAGAACAAAGCCAGTCCTGACTCTGAAGGTATGGAAGGAGAATGCCCAAAGAGAGCATTTTGAATTTCTCCTTGTACAGAAATTTGTTCAATTCTCTCAGATCTAGGATTGGTCTGAATCCCCATGTCTTATTTGGAATGAGAAAATAGGGGGAGTAGAAACCTGACCCTTGTTGATGAAGAGGAACCTCTTCTATGGCCCCTTGGGCAAGCAGAGAAGAGATCTCCCGATCCAACAGGGCTAGGAGAGGAAATGGAGAATTGAAGGGTCTCACCATGTGATGAGGAGGAAGGTTGGAGAAATGAAGTTTGTAACCCTCTCGGATGATAGAGAGGGTCCATTGCTCTGTTGTGATTTGTTCCCATCTGGGAGCAAAGTGAGCTAACCTTCCAGGTATGGTGAGAGGTTCTGGTTGGTCCAGAACCAGGAATGGCAAGTTCTCTAGGGGCAAGTCAAAACCCCTGAGGGGGTGGAGCCTGTTGAGCTGCAGTAGCTGCTGCAGGCTTTGCTCTTGCTTGTTTCGTTTGCTGACGTTTAGCCGCAAAACGAGGTTGAGAAGATTGCTGGCCAGTATTGGAAGCATATCTGGCCTTCTTATAATAAGGCCTCTTGAAAGACTTCTTAGTGGGAGTAGAAGTGGACTTAGAAAGTCTCTCTAAGGTGGCATTTTCAGCGTCCATTTGAGTGGCTTTAACTTGCCACTCTGCACCGAATAAGTTCTCACCTGTACAGGGCAGATTCCGTAAGCCATCTAGAACCCAGGGTTCCAGATCAGAAGCCTGGAGCCAAGCCAGACGTCTGGCTGCAATAGCAATGCCAGAAGCTCTGCTGGCTCCCTCGAAGGAATCAAAGGCAGCTCTGTTGGAGAACTTAGAAACATCTGAAAGTTGTTTCACTACAGAAAGGAAGTCCTCCTGTTTATCCTCAGGGATAAAGGGGGCAAAATGCCGCACTTTCTTGGCAAGTTCCCCTAGGAACATGCCCATATAGAGGCTGTAGGAATTAATCCTGGCTATAAGCATACTAGCCTGGAAGATTTTCCTACCAAAAGAGTCCAGTGTCTTACATTCCCTTCCTGGAGGTGTAGAAGAGTGCCTTTTAGTACTCTTGATCTTTTTCATTGCAGACTTTACCACAATGGAGTGGTGAGGCAATTGAGTTTTCTGAAAACCAGGAGAAGGAGGGACCCGATACATGGTGTCCAACCTACGGGAATAAGGAGACAGAGTTAAAGGGTTCTCCCAGAAATCCATCAATTGTTCCTGAAGGATTTCATGGATAGGCAGGGTAACTGCTTCTTTAGGAGACTTAGAGTATCCTAAAATATCCAACCTTTTTGACCTTGGTTCCCTTTCAGAGGAGGTAGTGATAGAAAGGCCTTTAGCCATTTCTAAAATAAAGTCCTGAAAGGACAAATCCTCTGGAGGAGACATTCTCCTTTTTGGAGAAGAAGGTTCCTCAGGAAGGTCAAGGGAGAGCTCTGCAGACTCATCAGAGGAGCCAAAATCCTCAGAGGAATCGGTGTATTCTCTAGTTTCCTCCAACGCACGATACGCATACCGATCGGTATCGACATCGGGCGTACCGGGTATGGAAGCGGTATGGAGCGAAAGCCCATATGGTACCGACTTGCGTTTAGAAGAGGAAGGCCTGGGTTCCGGCATGGCGGACGATACCGGAACCGGGCCCGGAACCGCTGGAAGCGGTACCGATGGCGTTGCAGCTTTAATGAAAGCCATGACGGCCTGCTGCATGGATTGGACAGTATTGCCCATAGACGCCACGGCTGCCTGGATGTCGGTACCGGTATGGGCCGGTACCCCAGAGCAGTCCAACAGGTGATCTGTCGAGGCCGTGCCATCGATGTCAACCTGTAGCCCCTGAATTGGCGTTTTGGAAGGCAGAGCTTCCCGCCGGGGCTGTTTGGCTGGGGCAGGGTCCTCAAAACTAAGAGCCTCTCGATGCTTTGAAGGAGATTTGCCCTTTGAGGACTTGCCCACAGAAGGTTTGGTTACCTGAGATCCATCCGGAGATGATGACCTGGATGACTGTGATGTTGGATTCTCTGAAGCAAACAGCACATGGAATTTGTTGGCCCGGTTCTGCAGCCCACGCTTAGACATTTGGGAGCAGGAAGGGCAGTCCGGAATGGAGTGGTCAGGCCCCAAACATTTAAGACACCATTCATGGGTGTCTGTGACTGATATTACAGCAGTACACTTGGTACACTTCTTAAATCCAGGGGCTGGCTTCTCCATGTGGAGAATTCAAGTAGGCCTGAAGGCCTAACTGAAGTGACCAAGTGCTGAAAAATAATAAAAGAAAAAGAAAATAATTTTTCAAGAAAGAAAAAGGAAGACCGGCGATACCGGTATCGGTATGGGAAGGCAGGTACGCGGTCTAAAGAAACAAAACAAAAAACTACAATTTCTTCAGCGGTGACAGGATACACGACCTGCTGGCTCCGCGGAAAAAGAGAAACTGAGGAGAGCTGTTCAGGAAGGCGGGAAGGCAGCGCGCATGTGCAGTGGGAGGTCCCAAAAGCTTCCATTCTAGGAAGCTGGGGAGCTTTCCCGCGCAGGCTCCGTCGGTTCCGACGTACCCATATGTGAGGACTTATTCCTGCTTGTTCCTGGAGATTGGCATATCTCATGTTCTTAAGGGGAAGGGGACACAGTGGGGAGGGAAGAAAAGCGAGGGGACCTGGGTGAGTCATGAAGGGGAACTAGTGGCATGAAAAGTTAAACTGAAAAGGTGGGTTTTAAAGCAGCCTTAAAGCTAGTGAAAGAGGGTTCAGAACGAAATGAGTGAGGGAGGGAGTTCCAAAGAGAGGGACCCAGAAAAAAGAAAGCAGAGTGTCGTGTACGCTCGAGATGGGCTTAGGAAACAGAGGGAAGGGCAAGACGATAGGTATGTATTGAATATAGGAGACGATGAGGGAGTGTGAAAGTGAAGGAGGTCAGCAGGATATTGCGGAGTAGAGGTATGAATGGTTCAGCGGACGAAAGTATTTATCTTGTACTGGGTCCAAAAGCGAACAGGCAACCAATGAAGACTAGAAAGAAGCAGAGAAACATGCTTGAAGTGAGAGGAGAAAGTTAGAATATGTGCGGCTGTATTTTGAAGTAGATGGAGTCTGTGAAGGTGATATTGAGGAACATTGGCAAGAGTGATATTACAATAATCAAGCCTTGTGATTACGAGGGAAAGGAGGAGTATGGTCAAAGCTGGAGGAGAGAGGAAAGGACATACTGAATGGATCTGACGTAGATAGTCAAAGGACCGGCGGGAGATAGAAGTGATGTGTTCTGTGAAAGATAGAGAAGAATCAAGAATTACTACAAGATATCTGAAAGAAACCAGGGGTATAGGGATAGATGAGAGGCTAGGAGTCAGAAGAGGGGAGGGGGCATCAAAGGTGATCCAAGTAGCAGAATATTTGGAGAGGTTCAATTAAAGGAAATTTTCACACATCCAGAAATGGATGCGGTCCAAAACAGTAATTTAGGGGGGGCAATAACGGGAACTGAGGAGGATATATGGTGGAGGATATCATCTGCGTAGTAATAGGCAGAGATACTAGATTGCTGTATTAGAAGAGTGAGGGGAGCCAGAAAAAAAAGTAAAGATGAGAGGGGACAGTACAGAGCCTTCAGGGATTCCACAAGAGGGGCATAAAGGGGGAAGCAGAAGAGGAAGACTGAACCGAGAATGAACATGTAGTGAGGAAAGATCAAAACCATTCCAAGGAGGTGCCTGGAATACCGTGATCAGTGAGATGTGTGATAACAGTGCGGTGATCAACAAAATCGAAGGCCAAGGACAGATTGAGAGAAACAATAGTGAAGTCCCTGTGATCGTGAACAGAGTGAAGTTTGTTCAGGAGAGAGAGGAGAATAGACTCTGTACTATGCTTCCCTGAAGCAAGACTGACGTGGATGAAGAGCATTGGTGGAGGTGAGATGAAAAGACAGCTGTGCAAAGACGAACTCCTCAAGAAGTTTGGAAAGGAAAGAGATTAGAGATAGGTCGCCAATTTGTAAGAACTGAGGGATCAAGGGAGGGCTTGTTTAGAATGGGGCGAACTAGGGCATGCTTCCAAGGAGAGGGAAAACAACCAGTAGAGAGACTAGAATTAAGCATTGAAAGAATAGGAGGAAGAAGAGCGAGGGAGGGCTCAAGCAGCCACTTAGAAGGCAGTAAATCCAGGGGGCAGGTTGTCTTTCAAGAGAATGAGATGATGTTTAACAGTTCATAAGATATGCCATGCTGGGGCAGACCAAGGTCCATCAAGCCCAGTATCCTGTTTCCAACAGTGGCCAATCTAGGTCATAAGTACCTAGCAGTCTCCCCAAAAGACACAGGCTCCTCAATGCTTGTATTGGGTCAAGCAGTGATATCCTGGGTCCCTTTTAATAATAGTTTATGGACCTTTCCTCCAGGAACTTCTCCAAACTTTTTTTAAACCCAGCTACATTAACAGCTCTTACTACATCCTGCAGTAACAAATTCCAGAGTTTGATTATAAGTTGAGTGAAAAAATATTTTCACTTATTAGTCTTAAATAGGTTACCCTGTAGCTTCATTGCATGTTCCCTAGTCTTTTTATATTCTGATGATGTAAACAAATCGATCTACGTTTACCCGTTCCACTTCATTCATTATTTTATAAACATCTATCATATCTCCCCTCAGCCGTCTCTTTTCCAGGTTGAAGAGCCCCAACCTTTTTAGCCTTTCTTCATAGGAGTATCCTTCCATCCCCTTTACCATTTTGGTGGCTCTTTTCTCTCTTCTAATAACGCTATATCCTTTTTAAAATACGGCGACCAGAATTACACACAATATTCAAGGTGCGGTCGCACTATGGAATGATACAGAGGCATTATAATATCCTGTGTTTTATTTTCCATTCCTTTCCTTATGATACCTAGCATTCTATTTGCTCTCTTTGCCGCCGCTGCACACTGGGCCGAGGGTTTTAACATGTTATCCACGACGCATAAATCTTTTTCCTGGGTAGTGGTTCCCAATGTGGAACCTTGCATTGTGTAACCAAAGTTTGGGTTGTTCTTTCCTAGGTGCATAACTTTGCACTCGTCCACATTAAATTTCATATGCTATTTTGATGCCCAGTCTTCCAATTTATCAAGATCCTCTTGCAATTTTCCACAATCCTCTTGGGTTTTAACAACTTTAAATAGTTTTGTGTCATCTGCAAATCTGATAACCTCACTCGTTATTCCCTTTTCCAGGTCATTCATGAATATGTCAAAATGCAGTGGACCCAGCACAGATCTCTGCTGTACTCCACTATTCACCTTTCTCCATTGGGAAAATTGGCCATTTAGCCCTACCCTCTTGCTTTCTATCTTTTAACCAGTTCCTGATCCACAGTAATACACTGCCTCCTATCCCATGACTTTTTAGTTTTGCCAAAAGTCTCTTGGAAGTAATTGGACGGAAGGATGACCAGGTATGGAAAAAGGGTGGTGCTAAGGACTATGAGGAAGGAGGCCACAAGGGAACATGCGAGAGAGGGGATGGACAGGAGGGTAATGCTGAATGGAGGGACAGGATCTTGTTAGAAAAAAGGTCTGCGAGGCTAGTAGGATCTGGGATCGAGGAAGAAGAGACACATGGGCGAGAGAGACTGGAAAACAGAGTAAAGTGGAGGAGTGGAGGAGTGGAGTGGAGGAGTGGCCTAGTGGTTGGGGCAAGGTACTTCAGGCCGGAAGGTCGGTGGTTCAAATCCCACTAGAGGACAGCAACCTTGGGCCGGAAGGACTGGGGTTTCTAGTCCCACAGGTGCTCCTTGTGGTCTTGGGCAAGCCACTTAACCCTCCATAGCCCATGTTCCCTGTAAAATAGTTATCTCCAAGTTATAATGCCCTGTTCAATGTAATTTCAGTTTGTTCAATGTAAACCGCACCGATGCAGAATAGCGCGGTATATAAGAGAATGTAAATAAATAAAAATAAATAAATAAAGTTGCTGGAATGAGTTGGAAGAGGTAGAAATCAGATTGGGAGAAGTAGTTCTGTTTGGCTGAATGGATCACGGATAGATACTCTCTTTGACATTGACGGAAGATGCGGAGGTTGTCGGAAGAGGGCCAAGCACACCAGATATGTCTGGCACAACAGAGATGAGCACAGTAAACACGTGGTCCTGGATAATATACTAAGGGTGGCGAGTGGAAGAATGAGGGACTGAGACAGGAGGTCCAAAGCAGTGGAGAGGGTGTTGTTCCAAGTACGGGCCTGTGAATCAAGGGACAGCAGGGAGAAGTCCGGGGGGCGGGGGGAAGGGAGAAGTTGGTCGGCTGATGGGAAAAGTGAGGGTTGTGAAGAGAAGAGGTGGGCAGGCAAGACGAACAAGACAACTGTAGAGAGAAAATAATGCAATGGTGGTCAATCCAGGGAAGAGGGAAAGATGAAAGACATGGGAACATAAGGCGAGGCCAAAACAGTGATTAGGAGATCCAAGGTGTAACCTGCTGAATGGGTAGGGAAAAGAACATGCTGCGTGTGGGAAAGATCCTCTAAAAGGGAGACGAAGGCCCTATCCTTAGACCTGCTAGGGGGAATCGAGATGAAAAATGAAATCTCCAAGCAACAAGGCATGAGGTAGGACAGGGAATGCTCAGAGAAAGTTAGGAGGAGATTATCCCAACCTTGTGATGAGAGAAGAAACTGGAGGGGAGGGTCCGAGTCCAACTGGAGGAAAATAGACTTGCGATAGTGAATGGCAGGGGTATGAATCTAAGCAAGAACATAAGACATGCCATACTGGGTCAGACCAAGGTCCATCAAGCCCAGTATCTTGTTTCCAAAAGTGGCCAATCTAGGTCATACGTACCTAGCAGTTTCCCCAAAAGACAGAGGTTTCACAATGCTTGTAACTGGGTCAAGCACTGATATCCTGGGTCCCTTTTTAATAACGATTTAAGGACCTTTCCTCCAGGAACTTATCCAAACCTTTTTTAAACCCAGCTACACTAACAGCCTTTACTACATCCTCTGGTAACAAATTCCAGAGTTGGATTACACGTCGAGTGAAAAAATATTTCTCATCTTAAATAGTTGACCCTGTAGCTCCATTGCATGCCCCCTAGTCTTTCTATATTCTGATAATGTAAATAATCCATCTACGTTTATCCGTTCCACTCCACTCGTTAATTTATAGACTTCTATCATATCTCCCCTCAGCCGTCTCTTTTCCAGGTTAAAGAGCTCCAACTTCACTGGCCCATTCAAAGTCCAGACCTGAATTCAACAGAAAATCCATGGCATGATTTGAAGACTACAGTCCACAACTCATCTTCAACCAAGTTTAAAGAGCTCAAGCTATTCTGTCCAAATAAACTGGCAAAAACTGCACAATGTAAAGTTGGTAGACATACCCTAAATGACTATGGCTGTTAGTGCTTCAAAATTGGCTTCTAACAAGTACTGAGTCAATTGGTGTGAAGACTTATGTAATCAAGAATTTTGGAATCTTATTCTTTTCAAACATATCTATAATTGAACTTTTGCATTATTTCACTTATTTTGAAAGCATGAATTATGTTGTCTAACTCCTACTTTAATGCATTTTGAATTGTAATTTTTTTTAAACAGCAGAAAATAAAAGCACAAAGGCGTTAAGATTACAATGCAGTATATTTGTATAGGAAAAAGTAAGTAATACGCAGACTTCCAAAATTGTGCAATAAAATGTCCTTCATTCTATGCAGATTAGTAAAATGAGTAGAATATAACCCTCTCCCCAAATCCACTAAAACATTTTTTTCAGCATGACCTAAAGAAAATGCTATAGACCAAACCTACTTCAGGCCGTTTAATTTTTTCTAGTGGCTATGCTGATGCTTTTAATTTAAAAAATGTGCACACTTATATTTGGTATCATTGCCCTGAATCTGTAATGAGATTTTAGTCACAGCTGTTCATTATGGTCCCTAACCAGAGCACTAGCATAACAAAATACTATAACAGAACCTTTAGTGAATGCAGATGATAAACTATTGCTTAAAAAACAAGTGGAGAAAGCATATGGAACATGGCTCATGGAATTATTTCCAACCACTCTGTGTTTTTGTATGTGTCTGACCTGAAGCAATGAGGAGAAAAGTGGTTTGAATGGAGCTGTTCCCAAACATTGCATTACGGCTTATAGATTATTTAAAAGCTTGATAAACCGCCCTTCGAATCAGAACAGACAATTTGAAAAGGAACAATGTTTCCATACTGTAGCAGATGCATCTGCTTCTGCCACACAAACACACAGTGCCATTTTTTTTGCAGACCATATTTCACTGGAACCCCTGGCCTGATTTGGTCCATTTTCAAACTCTTGTCTTTTCACTGGTTTTACACTCCCATTCCTAATTTGATCCCATTTCATTCGATTTTTGGAGTGTTATTTTGCCTGCAAGAGGCAGATGGAAAGACATTCTTGACTCTTTGGGGGTAATTTTATAAGGAGCCCCACATTTTAAGCCATAAAGTATGACCTACATTTAAACATACGCTTATAAATGGCCTCTTATAAAATACCAACCTGCATAAAATTACACGCATCCACACTGTAAAGACAAGTAGGCAACCTATTTGTCTTTATAAAACAGATTTAACATAGGCCTTAAAATATGTGCTTTAACAAAGTACTTCCTTATAAAATTACCCTCTTTATGTACTTAATATTTTTACAATACCTGTTAGATTAGGAAGAACAAACACACATTCTGGGCAAGATTATTTATATCAGCTCTGATTGGAACAAACACACAAACTATGACAAAAAGTTAAAAATGTCAACTAAAAATCTTTTTATCTAAGACACATACATCATAATCACAATAGTGTAAAAATATACAGATCTCTCTCTCTGACAAACTTACCTTTAACAGGAAGCATTTTAACACAAACTGGTATCTCCCACTGTTCTTTGTAATTCAGTCCATGGTTATTCAAAAAAGCAAACAAAGACTGAGCAGTTAACACTATCTGGGGACGGTACTTCACTGAAAGTTTTTCAACATTTGGATCAGATCCGATATCCTATTAAAAATAAATTAAAAAAAGCTCAAAGTTATCTAAATATTCATTGAAATGGAAAATCAGCACAACCTAATGGAGGTCAATTTAAAAGTTTGGCATGACATTTACATGTGTACATGGCATACATGTGGGTTCAAAGGTGGTGGGTTCCAAGTAGTCCAAATAAACCTATACTTGCATTCCCAGCCTTGAATGACATATATCTATATCTATCTATCTATCTATATATACACACACACACACACACACACACACACAGGGAGGTCCAAAAAAGGTGAGAACATCTCGTAGCATATAAGTTATTTAAAAATTCAAAAAGACAGATGTAAATGATTGACAAATTAAAAAAAAATAAGATGGCAATCAGAAATTGTCGAAATAAAGACGTTATATAGCTAAAAAAGGTAAATAAGTAAACTATTTAAGCTTTTAATTTACGAGATGTTCTCACTTTTTTTGAGCCACCCTGTATATACACACACACACATGAGGTGTGACAAAAAAGAAACGAGACTGTGGCAGCCATGCCCATGACTCAATACCAATTGGCTAATCGCTTATGTCACTGTGTTGTGCAACATCTCACCACTATTCTGCTATAAATATTTTTCATCTTTCACTCTGGTTTTTTTTCACGTTTTTTTGTAGCATATTGCTCCATCGCTTTGTCACGCAACTGGAGGTGGCAGAAATATGGAGCAAAGAATCAACTTGAAATTTCTGGTTAAGTTGGAGAAGGGCCCAACCGAGTGTCTCCAACTTCTCCAAAAGGCTTATGGAGAAGATGCAATGTCAAGGCTACGCGTAGTTGAGTGGCACAAACGCTTCAAGACTGGCTGCAAGGAGGTGGAGGATGGCCCTAAGTCAGGACGGCCTTCCACGACAAAGACGGCTGAGAACATTGACAGAGTGAACCAGATGGTGCAGAGTGATCGCAGACTGACGGTGCGGATGATAGCTTAGGAGCTCAGCCTGAACAGGAAGTCAGTGCAGACCATCTTGGTGCAGGAGCTGAGGACGAGGAAGGTGCGTGCCAAGATGGTGCCTGCCCAAGCTTACATCACATGACCAGAAGTAGCACCGGGTCAATGTTTGTCGAGACTTACTAGAGAAGATCGGAGAAGATCCAGAGTTTGTTGGCCGAGTCATCACAGGAGACGAGACTTGGGTCTTCCAGTACGACCCTGAAAGCAAAAGACAGAGCCTGCAGTGAAAGACTTGACTGTCACCCAGACCCAAGAAGGCGCACATATCCAAATAAAGGATCAAGGTCATGCTGATCGCATTCTTCGACCAGAAGGGAGTGGTCCATCATGAGTTTGTGCCTGAGGGTGAGACAGTCAACCAGCACTTCTACCAGCAGGTCCTCAATCGACTCCATGACCGGGTTCGGCGCAGCAGGCGGGCTCTATGGAGAGACAAGTCGCGGCTGCTCCACCACGACAATGCGCCCGCACACACCTTGCTCAGTGTGAGGCAGTTCTTGGCCGACAAACAGATCACAGCTCTTGACCCCCTCCTTATTCCCCAGATCTTACACCGTGTGACTTCTGGTTCTTCCCCAGGCTGAAGACTGTGCTCAAAGGAACTCATTTCACCTTTGTAGAAGAGATCAAGGCCACTGTGACGAGGGAGCTGAGGGACCTCAAAGAGGAGGACTTTACCAAGTGCTTCCGTACATGGCAGAAGCGAATGCAGAAGTGCATTAACTCTGGGGGGGATTACTTTGAAGGGGAGAATGCATAATTTCTCTGTAGATTTTGTAATAAAACATTTATGGGTCAGTCTTGGTGTTTTTTTTGGTCACACCTCGTATATATATATATATTTTAGAGATTTTGACCAATAGCTTTTACACCCCCTCCGAGGAACATCTACGTGATAGGAAAATGCTTATTTCAGCCAGTGCTTTAGAAGAACATTTCAAGGGAGCAACTGCGTTTAGCCCTCTAATATTTTAAGTTATTTTTATAAATGTAAACATTTCCTTCTAGGGGTTCGGATCCTTAAATGGCCATTCTTATGTGTATAATTTTCAGAGTTATGGCTATTGCAAGTGCCAAAACTTACATGTGTAAACAAAAAATCAATATTTGCACATACAAGGGGCTGAGTGATGCTTCTTTTTTTGTAAGCATGTATGTTTATAAAATGCTTGCTCCTACTGCATGCTTAGGGAAATGCATGAGTAATTCCCATAGACTTATATGTATGTTACAAAAAGCTCTGCATTCAGTGGATCTTTTGTAAAATAGGCTGGAAATAATAAACATCCCAACTTAAACATGCCATTTCCAATCTGAATTCCTTATGTAAAACGGGATTTCATGTAAGATACTAGTTCTATAAACCTGGCATCATAAGGTAAGTTGTTTATAGAACTAATCGAGCTTTCACTTACACAGCACCTACTTTGTGGAACCAACTGCCTGCGGACCTAAGGTCAACTTCTGACTTGAAAGACTTTAGAAAAAAAAAAAAAAAGCTAAAAATGCACCTCTTTCAAGAACTATTCAACCTGACCTAAACAATAAATAGAGACAAAAGAACCATTCCTCAATTTATAATGTCAATCACTAACCTATGAACTATCACAAGCCCAAGCATAAGGCTCTTCTCACATAAAAGTGTACATATGTATAAATGTTTATTCTTATGTTGAAATTACTCTGTAAATTCTAATGATTCTCACATGAAAATCAAATGTAAATTTAATTTCAGCACAGTTGTAACCTTACTGAAATTTAAATGTAAATGTACCAATTCCTACCATATTTAGTTATGTTTGATGTGTAATGTTATCCGCTTCTGATCGCTGGAAGTAGCGGTATACAAATGCAAATAAATAGTAAGCAAAGAATTGTGGTTGCCCACTTGAATATGTAGAGATGAGGATTAGTTTGTAGATAGCACATTTTCTTTGACTAACTTCCTACATCTGTAACCAGATATTGAGAATGAATCCTCTCTCGTCATCAGATCAATGAAAAAATGGTGTGGTTACTCTTGGCTATTTACACCCAGTGTAATCCAGATCTTAGATTCATGCTTTATGCCTTTGCAACTCAGTAAATGGAAAAGGGAGGGAGAGGCTGAAAGTGGTGATAAGACAGCAAAAACCTTTACAAATAAAAGATAAATATCCTTATCAGATATGGCTCTATCATCTATTAAGTCCTTTTGTGTATTTTTCAAAGTGTTTGGAAAACTGCCTCGAATTTTATGCCTTTACTTAATTCCAAACCTCAACCCATTTATCCTCTAAGGAACATCTCTGCTCACCATGGATAAAATCACATGCAAAGGCGTATTATGGAGATAATTTTATGACATCACTAATGTGTGTATGTGGCAGTTTATACACATTATAAAATTCCAACTGGTGTAAAAGAAAAAAAATATCCATACCTGTCAATTTTCTTTCCGTGAATTCTGCTAGCAGTGTCCAAACAAGTGGGTCATGCTCCCCAGCCAGCAGACCACAGCACTTTTAAGTTATGCCATCATGTGTATAAACACTGGTGCAGACCTGAGAAAAAGCATAGTTACTCACCTTTAACAGGTGTTCTCCAGTGACAGCAGGAATCATTCCTCACATATGGGTGATGTCGGTGCTGACTGAGCCCGCGCAGAGCATTTCCCCAGCTTTCAAAGAAGCCTTTGGGACATGCTATATCAAATGCGTGGTCCCCTTCCCGCCATCTTCCTCAGTCAGATGACATAGCTAGGACAGCAACAGAAAACTAAACAAGATAGGAAGGCAACTCCCAGGGAAGGAGGGAGGGTTGTGAGGACCGATTCCTGCTGTCCCTGGAGAATGCCTGTTACAGTTGTGTAACTATGCTTTCTCCAGGAACAAGCAGGAAGTCAGTCCTCACATATGGGACTCCCTAGCTCCAGGCTGCAGAGGACCGAACCACAACCACACCAACAGCAAGCAAGGTGGATAGCCGTGAGTTGCAGAAGGCGAGTCACCCAATGAGAGCCTCTACAAGACCCTAGTGCACAGCAGCACTATCACTCCAGTAGCCTGAACGCAGAAGGGTTGCAGGGAAGGACTTGTCTACACCCTGAGAATATTAAGGAGTACTGTCTGACCGAATGCATTGTCCCTGCGTGACTCTCTCCAATAGTGAGCTGCGAACGTGTGAATCGAAGATCATGTGGCGGCCTTGCATATCTCCATCACCAGCACCGAGTGCAGATTGGCCACGGACGGGGCCATTGCCCTCACGTGATGCAATGTAATCCAGTGCTCAAGGGAGAGGCCAGCTCACTCATAAGCAAGGGTAATACAGTCCACCACCCAATAACTCCAGGTAGTCCCAAGCCCTGAAAGCTGCTTTCCATGAGCTACAGAAGCAGTTTGTCCATCCATTCTGGAGTGAGGAACACCCTACACAAGTGGGTGTTGAGATAGGCTTCCAAATACTCCAAGCCCTGGGAGAGAAGCAGGTTGCTTCAGGTGTAAAACACTCAATCCAGCCTCTCAAACCACTAGATCGCCTGGGAGATATTTGTTCTCGACTTCTCCATGGAGAGATTACTCAGCCAGTCATCTAGATATTGGTGAACCCAGATTCCCAGCTTGGACAGGAACACCACCACTACTATCATGATCTTTAAAGAGGGTGCAAGGAGCTGTGGCCAGCCCAAAAGGAAGCGCACAAAACTGAAAATAATGGCCAAGGATACAAAGGCGGAGGAACCGCCGATGTTGCTCCTGGATAGTGATATGGAAGTAGGCCTGAATTGGTCCAAAGACGTTCGAAACTTTCCTTGACAGTCCAATGCAATGATTGACTGGAAGGTCTCCGTGCAGAATTGTGGTACTCATAAAAAACTTGTCATTGACTGCCTTCAGGGTCCAGAATGGGTCAGAAAACCTTTCCTTTTTGGGTACCAAAAATAAAAAGGAATATCATCCCAGACCTTGGTCTATGGAGGGCATAGGACAATAGCCTGAAACTGCAGGAGGCACTGAAGATCTTCCTTGACCGCCAAAATATTTGTTTAAGCATTTAGATGTTAGGCATGGACTGGCCTTGAACCAGTGCCTCGTGCTCTCTTGGCAGAGATAACCTCCTTTTGGATCTTCTTCAGGATATATATCTAACATTCAAGTGACATACCTTCAATCCTGAACTTCTATTAAATCTCACTAAACTTTGTGCATTCTCAACTTTTGTTGAGTGGAGCCTGTGATAAGGAAGCTTATCATAGCTCAGGAAGGGGCTATAGAAAAGGTGAAGTGTCTCTGAACAAGCAACCTGTCAGTGCTGGTAGAAATGAGAAAACAGAATTTTGCCATAAAAGACTACCAGTCCCAGAATGCACCAGGTTTCCCACAGCCATGAGAGGAGCTGAAGTGAGAAAACGTGTGTTCAATCAAAAGGGCTATGAGGTAATCCCCAAGCACTCATTGCAAAGGGCAGGGCTTGATTCAGCACAGCTGCGCTGTGCTAGGATGGAACACTCATCTCAAACGGCAAGGCCTGATTCAGCACAGCTGCGCTGTATTAGGGGGGGAGCACTCATCTAAGCAGAATAAGAGTAGAGTTTATTCTACAGATGACCATCTTCATGATCACCTTGGATATCCTGAGAAGCAGCTTGAGCTTGATCATCAGTTTCATCTGAAGGATCATCAGAAGCAGAAGCCAAACCGGACGGACAGAGAGGGAAAGAGACCCTTTGGAAGAAGGAAGAGAAAAGCCTTTGAGAGGTCTAGAAGAGTCCAAAGCAGTACGTATACTGGGAGGTATTCCAAGGGCCAGCATACGCCATTGGACTGGGGAAAGCCAGAGGAATGGTGCTGCAGAGCTAGGAATCACCAGAGGCTACCTGTGAGGGAGACGGCTGCACGTGGAAGGGACCCTGAGACCCATGCCAGAAGGTATGTGAAGAGAGATCCAGTGTCCAGGGATCTGGATTGGAAGGCTGGACATAAGAACTGGACTACATACTGGCCAGGCTATATAGAGAGGAACTCTAGCAGCAATGGAAGCTCAGGTATGAACACTGATCTATGCCCTAGCTATAACCTTGAAAGACAGCAGGGAAACAAGTATTCTCCTGAAAATGCTCCATTGAGAGCTTCATCTGTGCCAATCCATGATATTGAACCCATGCTTGTTGAACAAGGGGGAATAATAGCAGATGAGGATCCTGTTTATATGGACTGCTCTCTATCTAAACTCCGTTGGTAACTTTCTGTTATAAAGTACAGCAACCATCACAAAGAAATACAAATTTGTTCTTTAATCTACTCAGAAAAGCTCCTGAAGCAGGATTTGACTCACACAGTAGAAAGCAAGCCAGCTAAAGGGGTTTCAGCTGGATAACTGCTAGCAATTAAGCCTTACCTAATTGCTTGTGAGCTAGGAGAGAATCACTTCTGTATCTATGTGGGAAGTAATCAGAGGTTAACCTGAAAAGAACAGTTTGTTTCTTGTTTTGTGGCTCTTCATTTGTTGTTTTCCTGATTTTGACTTTGTTTTTCCAAGTTAACACTGAAAGCAAGTAACCTAATTTATGTGCTACCAAGCATATCTGTGTTGGGAGAAATAACCCCATAAATAAATATCTTATTGGCTTTACCCAAGAGCACAACTAAATTATTGTCAGCAGCTGTGTCTGGTGTGAATGAACTACATTGCCCACAATACCTTGCAAATCATATAGATATATGCACTTGCCAAGAGTGTGAAGATTCTCACCCAGGCAGCCGTCTGACAAGCCCTAAAGCAAAAGTAAGGTATTTCAATTTGAAACACGATATGGTGGTCCACTGAGATCGCAGTCTGCTAGAACGTAGTAAAGAAAGCTTATTTGGCGAATGAGTTTTCTGATAAGGAATATTGATCCTTGATGCTGCAAAAGCTTTTTAGTTTTTAATGCTTAATAAAATGGACTTATGGATTGATAGCAGCTGATAGCAGCTCTATTAAAAATAAGTCTGACAAACAAATAATAGAATACACAAAGTTTAGTGGGATATAATAGAAATTCAGGATTGAAGGCGTCTCTCTTGACCAGAGAGCCACAAGTTGACGTCACAAAGTCATTTCAAAGA
Organism: Ichthyophis bannanicus; assembly: GCA_033557465.1. Taxonomy (NCBI): domain Eukaryota; kingdom Metazoa; phylum Chordata; class Amphibia; order Gymnophiona; family Ichthyophiidae; genus Ichthyophis; species Ichthyophis bannanicus. The sequence continues at coordinate 126,111,182 of CM066043.1, read as the reverse complement.
GGCTCTGCAAAAACTCCTTTTCATGGACCCCAAGGACCCACTGGTCCGAAGTGATATGGGCCTCTAATGAGTAAAACAGATGACTACCTCCAACCATCTAGTCCCTTAGAAGGCTCCTGATGGATCTCATTTTCAAGGGCTTACCAGTTCCCAAGGGAGCTCCTGTTGAGTCTCAGGAATACTGGGACCCCTGACCCTTCTTAGGCTTAGAAGCATAGGAAGAAACTCTGACCCTAAACCAGCTCCTCGTTCCACACTCAGCCCTACATGAAGCAGCCTTCGGCCCTCTGAATCTATCCTCTGGGAGCTTGTGAGCGATCTCTACCCCAGACCTCACACCAACTTCTTCAGGGTTTTCCCAAAGAGCAACTGGTCTTTGAAGGGGAACTTGCTGAATTGCAGCTTAGACATGGCCTCAGCAGAAAAATCCTGAGCCACAACCATCTCCAGGCTACCATAATCACAACCATGGATTTAGAGGAGATCTTGATTAAGTTGTACAGGATAACAGCTACAAATGATGCTCCAGATGCCAAATATGCCATCTCTGGACTGCCCAACAACTGCTGGATCCAGTGTAAAAGTGCTTGAGCCACTTTACCTGCACAAATGACTGCCTGAGTGCCCAAGGGCGAGTGCCCTTGAGGAGGGCTTCCACTCATCTGAGTCTCCCTTTAGCACTGCACTTCCACCTGAATGATCATGCACATCACCAATGCTGTGAACATAGCATTCAACATAGGGACCCTAAACAGCTGTTCCATCTCTCCTTAGAGTAGAGGATACAGCCAAATCAGCACCTTAGTATCCTTCAGCCCCAGCTCCGGTGTCTCCCACTGAGAGAATACAAGCTGCTGCAAGGGCTCAGGGAGGGAAAGAAGCTAGAGGGACTTTGCAACTCTCACAGGATGGGGTCCACTTGTGAAACCTTCATCAAAAGGGGTTCATTTCATTTATTTGATTTATCTGCCAATGTCTATTTAGCGTAGTTACTCACTTGTAACAGGTGTTCTCCAGGGACAGCAGGAATCAGTCCTCACATATGGGTGACATCGGCGCCAACAGAACCCTTGCGGAAGCATCTCCACAGCTTTCAAAGAAAGCCTTTGGGAGATGCCACCACGAATGTGTGGTCCCCTTCCTCCACCCCCCCCCCCCAAGGGTGCCATATTGCCTCATTCGCATGATATAGCTAAGACGGCAAAAATAAAAAACATCAAGGAATCAACTCCACAGAGAGGAGGAAGGGTTGTGAGGACCGATTCCTGCTGTCCCCAGTTACAGGTGAGAAACTACGCTTTTGCCGGGAACAAGCAGGAAATCAGTCCTCACATATGGGATTCCCTAGCTACAGGCTACCGAAAGCCCATAGAAAAACGGATGCCCCCAAGGGGAGCTGTGAGCAGCAGCAATTGAGTCCAAGAATACAGACTCCAGAACAGCCTTTGTGTCTAGTGAGGAACCAGTACTCCAGTAGCCTGAACACAGAAGGGTCAGAGGGTAGGAGTTGCCTAAAGCCCTGGACAGATTATGGAGTACAGCCTGGCCGAAGGCACTGTCCCATCAGGACTTCCTCTCCAGGAAGTAACAAGTTGCGAAGGTATGGACCGAAGACCAGGTGGCAGCTCGGCAGATGTAAGTCATCGGGATGGAGCGCTGGTTTGCCAAAGAGGCCTGACGCTGTGCGCCATGACTCGGCACTCCAGTGAAAGCCGAGCCTGCTCATGGGCGAGGGCCATGCAGTCCGCCACCCAGGTGGACAGAGTCCACTTGGTCACCACCTCCCCCAGCCGATTGGGGTCATAGGAAATGAAAAGCTGTAAAGCTTTGCAGTGGCCCTGGGTATGTTGAAGGTAGAAGGACAGGGCCCTCTTACAATCTAGAGTATGGAGGACGGCCTCTGCCCTGCTGATGTGAAGTCATGGAAAGAAGGTGGGGAGGCATCACCTCCTGACTGAGGTGGAATGGGGATGCCACCATCTTTGGAAGGAATTTGGAGGTTTGTGTGCAGCATGACCCTGTTCTTGTAGAACCTGGTGTAGGTTGGCTCTGCCACCAAGGCTTGGAGCTTGCTGACCCTGTGAGCAGATGTGAGCGCCACCAGGAGGATGACTTTCTATGAGAGATACTTCAGGTGGCAGATAAGCCAGGGGCTCAAATGGTGGTCCAGTGAGCCGTGATAACACCACGCCGAGGTCCCACTCCGCTGCTGGTGGGTGGATGGGAGGCTTGGACAACAGAAGACCCTGCAGGAAGCGGGTTCCGAGAGGCTGCACAGAGAGCGGCTTGCACAGAGGGCAGGAAGGCATACAGAAGGCTCTGACCACGGGAGGAGGAATGGGGTCCCCCAGAGCCAGAAGAGCTGGATTGGCACGCTAGGGTCCAGTTGATGTAGAACACTGTGCCCCGATTGTCCGTTTGGACCAGTGCCGACTTGTGCTGCAGACAGTGGCAGAAGGCCCAGAAAGCCAAGAATATAGCCCAGCGTTCCAGGATATTGATCTGCTGCTGGCATCCTGCCTTGGACCAACTACCCTGAGTGCAGAGTTCTTCGCAATGCGCTCCACAGCCCAGCAAGGAGGCATCTGTAGTGAGGACCCTTTGGGGGGTGGGGGTCTGAAAAGGCATCCCACCTTGAAGATGCTGTATGGCTTGCCACCAGCCAAGGGACTCTGCCAGCTGGTGGGTCAGTGACACTCTTGTCTCGCAGCCAATTAGTGGCCTGTGTCCACTGGGAGTGGAGGCACCACCCTCATATGAAGATGGGTGTCCAGGGTAGCATGGACCGGGGAGACCATGTGGCCGAGTAGGCGCAACAGGAGGCAAGCAGACACAGAGGGTCGGTGCTGTATGTCCGCAGTCAGTGTCCTGAGATGGTCAGTCCTGTTCAGAGGGAGGAAGGCTCTGTCCTGAATAGTGTCCAGCCTTGCCCCAATGAACTCCAGACACTGTCAGGAAGAAGTGGGACTCGGGGTGGTTTATCACGAACCCCAGATGTTGCAGGATGTGGATGGTGCGGGCCATGGAGTGTCCCCATTTATGAGCCAGTCATCCAGGTAGGGAAAGACGAATACCCCTTGGAGATGAAGGTAGGCTGTGACTACCACCAGACATTTGTTGAAGACTCTAGGGGCAGAGGCCAGGCTGAAGGGCAGTACCCTGTACTGCTAGTGGCCACACCCCATTATGAATCTGAGATACTGCCTGTGGCTGGGATTGATGAGGATGTGGGTATAAGCATCCTTCAGATCCAAGGATCATAGCCAATCTCCCTGCTGGAGGTAAGGCAGCAGTGTTCCAAGGGAGAGCATCTTGACCTTCTCCCTCACCAGGAACTGGTTTAGGTCCCGCAGGTCCAGGATGGGCCAAAGGCCCCCAGTTCTCTTGGGTACAGGGAAATAACAGGAGTAGAACCCTTTGCTCCGGAGATGCTGGGGCACCAGTTCCACCACCCTGTCCTCGAGGAGACCTGCGAGTTCCTGCAGTAGTAGATCCCAGTGAAGGGAGTCCTGGGGGCTCTCCTGGAAAGAAAGGGGGAGGTGTCTATGCCAGGTGGAGGAGGTAACCCTTCTGGACCACCTAGAGTGCCCAAGTGTCGTGCTAATGGCTGGCCACCGATGGGCAAAGTGGATCAGACGTCCCTTTGTGGGCTGCAGCCTTTCCACCCCAGGTGGTCTATGACCAAGGAATCAAAAATTCCCCATCAGGCTGGGCCAAAGTCAGGGCTGGTGCCTGGGGCTTGAAAGCCTTCTGCTTATGAGGGCCATGCCAGTCTCTCTTGGCCTGCTGACCCTGCTTGGGAGGCCTGATACTGCGGGTAGTTTCTGCAAGCAGTTCCCCTTCCTTGAGTAAGGGAGTTTTTTTAATCAGGCCCTTCTGTCAGGGGAGGGTAGAAGTCTTCTTGGGAGAACCTGGTCCTCGTCATGAACTCCGTCTCCAACTCAGCAGCCTTATTGGTCATGGGTTTGCCGAAGAGATTCTCTCCCTGGCAGAGGATATTGACCAATCTTTCCTGAACCCACTGCTCCAGGTCAGATGACTGTAGCCTAGACTGGTATCGGGAACAAATGCCCACCATGGCTACTCTAAGTGCTGACTTGAAGCCATCACAGGCTGCTCGAGTCAAACTTGTAGCACTCATGGACAGCTTTGACCAGGTTCCGGGACTGTTGGAGGGGCTCTTCAGAGAGACCAGTCAAGAACCCAGCAATTTCCTTCACCGGGTCCTTTAGGTACATGCCTATGTACAGCTGGTATGCCTGGATCCAGTCCTGATAGCACTTTCTGCCGAGGACATCCAGGGTGCGGCCTCCCTACTGAGGACACAAGGCGATGGGCCCTGTCCGGAGGAAGACATTGGCCTGGATAGTGCCCAGCAGTGCCCCTACAAACTCCAGGTGTTGTGATGGATGGAGATGGGGTAGTGTCTGATGAACTCCAGCAGGTGCTCCAGAATGAGGTTGATGTGGCCGCCACCCGATGGGCTTGATGAGCCAGTCAAGATTAACACCCCCTGGAGTCACAGGAAGGTGGCGACCATCTCCAGGCACTTGGTGAACACCCTCAGGGTGGAGGTCAGACCGAAGGGTAGGACCCTCTACTAGTGGTGGCAGCCTCCTACCATGAAGCAGAGGTACTGCCTGTGGTGGGGATGGATGATGTGTGTATACGCATCCTTTAGAGCCAATGAGCATAGCCAATCTCCCTGCCTGAGGAAGGACAGCAATGTTCTAAGGGAGAACATCTTGAACTTCTCCCTCACCAGGAACCGGTTGAGGTCCCGCAGGTCTAGAATGGACCAAAACCCTCCAGTCCTTTTGGGCACCAGAAAGTAGTGAGAGTAGAAACTCTTGCCCCTGAGATGGGAGGGGACGGGCTTCACTGCCCTGTCGGTTAGAAGACTTGTGAGTTTCTGCTGAAGCAGGTCCCAGTGAAAAGGAGTCATAGGGGGCTCCCCTGGAGAGAAGGGCGGGAGCATCTGTAGAGAGATGGAAGAGATAACCCTCCTTCACCACCTGCAGGGCACAGGTATCGGTGGGTATGAGACCCCATCAGGTGGCATAAAACACCAGATGCCCCCCTGTGTGCTGTAGGGCCAGACCTCTCGGGGGAGGAGAAGCTATGCCCAATGAGGTCTTGGGCTTGGGGGTCTTAGGCTTACAAGGGTTGTGCTCTTGTCCTTTTGCCTGCTGGCCCTGTTGGGGAGCTGGGAAGGCCGAGTACTGAGGGTAGTTTCTATATGCCTTCCTCTTCTTCGGGTATAGGGGCTTTTTGCCCAAAGCCTTCCTTTGGAATCGGTCAGCAATCTTTTTGGAGAGCCTGGTGCTGGTCATGAATTCTGACTTCAGCTTGACAGCCTTGTCAGTCATGGGTTTTCTGAAGAGGTTCTCTCCCCAACAAGGGACATCAACCAACTTGTCCTGCACTCATTGCTCCAGGTTGGAAGATTGTAGTTGCACTAATGCCCACCATGGCTACTCTAACTGCCATCTTGAAGCCTTCATAGGTCGCTTGAGTCATAAATTGAGTACTCTTTGACAGTGGAGGTCAGGGTCCAGAACCGCTGCAGAGAGACCAGCTGAGAACCCGGCAAGTTCCCTCACCAGGTCACCCAAGCACATGCCCATATACAGCTGGTAGGCCTGGATCCAGCTGATGAGCATCAAGCCCTGGAAGCACTTCCTGCCCAGGGCATCCATGGTGCAGGTCTCCCTACCAGGGAGCACCAAAGAGTGTGTCTTCTGGTTCTTGAACTGATGCATGGCCGACTCCATCACTATGAAGTTATGAGGCAGTTGAGCTTTTTGGAAGCAGGGGCTCCAGCAGACTCAACATATTGAGTCCAGTCATCTGCTCACAATGGGCACTGAGGTCATAGGGGTATCCTTCCATCCCCTTTACATTTTGGTGGCTCTTCTCTGTACATTTTTCTAATTCCGCTATATCCTTTTTAAGATATGGTGACCAGAATTGCACACTAGATTTCAAGGTGCATATCTTAAAAAGGATATAGCGGAATTAGAAAAAAGTACAGAGAAGAGCCACCAAAATGTAAAGGGGATGGAAGGATACCCCTATGAGGAGAGGCTAAAAAGGTTAGGGCTCTTCAACCTGGAAAAGAGACAGCTGAGAGGAGATATGATAGTGGTCTATAAACTAATGTATGGAGTAGAACAGGTAAACGTAGATAGATTTTCTACGCCATTAAAATGTAGAAAGACCAGGGGACATGCAATGAAGTTACAGTGTAACCCATATAATACTAATAAGAGAAAATATTTTTTTCACTCAACGCATAATCAAACTCTGGAATTCGTTACAGAGGGATGTAGTAAAAAGCTGTTAGTGTAGCTGGGTTTAAAAAAAGGTTTGGACAAGTTCCTGGAGGAAAGGCCCATAAACCATTATTAAAAGAGGACCTGTGAAATCCACTGCTTGTCCCAATACAAGTATTGTGGAACCTGAGGCTTGTGGGGAAACTCCTAGGTACTTGGGACCTAGATTGGTCACTGTTGGAAAAAGGATTTTGGGCTTGATAGACCTTGGTCTGACCCAGTATGATATATTTAATTTTCTTATAACTCAAAGATCTCAATATGCATACTTTAAAGGAAAGATGGGAGGGGGGGAAATATGATAGAAATATTTAAATACCTCTGTAGCATAAAGGGACAGAAGGAGAACCTCTCAATTGAAAGCAAGATCTGCAATAAGGGGACAGAGGATGAGGGTGAAAGAGGACAGACTCTGATGTGGAAATATTTCTTTATGGCAAGAATGATAGATGAGAGAAGTGTCGTCACTGGGACCACGGATGGCAGATTCTAAATAATAAGCTGATAAATTAAGCAAGAGGCTCACCTTTTTTCCTGCCCACAGTTAACACGCTGCTAGGGATTCTGGCAGTGATGTCAGTGTAAAAGCGGTTGACAGAATTTCGGTCCCCTTATGCTGGCACGGAGGCTACACACGCTGCCAGGAAAGATTCTAAAATGGCCACTGGGAACTCCAGCGAGTCTGAAGCGGAGGTGGATGCCGAATGGGGTGCTGGAGCAGTGGGGACGCTTGAGGCCTGGTTGGGGGACCTTAAGGAGGACCTAAAAGCTGAACTATCTTCAATGAAAACTGAATTGAAGGAGGCAGTTGGTATGTCTTGAAGTGGCAACACATGGCAGCGAAGGGGAAATGGCTGAAAAGACTAAGGGCCAGGGAGTCCATGAAACAGTCTGGTGAGACGGTTGGCTGAATTCAGGAGGTTGTGCCTGGGAATCTGGGCGCACTGCAGGGTCCAAGGACTAACAATGTTAATATGCTACTTTGCTTCTTGATTGTTTATGTAATGTTATAGAGGTGGTTTGCGGGAGATATGAAGCAGCAGGTGATGGCAGTGGGGCAGATAGATATGCTAGTAGAAGGAGGAGGTTGGGTTGATTGGGTTTAAAGGGGGGGGTTTGTTTAGGATGTGTAGTTGGAGGATGAGGGGGAGGAAGGAGGGGGGAATGGCAGTGGGAGGTGTTCAGTTCGGTGTGCGATCTAGCGAGGAGACGTCACTTCTGGAGCAAATACTCCCAGTGGAAGGAGTCATTACTAGGCGGGGGCAGGGGGAGTGGAGTGCATGGAGGGGAGAGATGAAAGAGACAAGAGGGTATGGATTGGTTCCATAAATGCTAAAGGGCTTAAAGCCCCCTTTAAATGGCAGCTGCTTTTCTGGGAGGCGGACTGGTTGAAATTTATTTATTTACTTAATTTTCTTATATACCGCGCTATTTGTCATCAGTGCGGTTTACATTGAAACAATACAACAATTGGTCAGATATAACAGACCTATTACAAGTAACAGGAAAATTAACATGGAAGTAAACAGGGAAATCATTTATATTTCTAGAAAATACATGTTGGATATATAAAATCTATACAGTTAGTTAGGGTAGGTATGAGGTTAAAAGGATGGGGGAGGGGAAGGGGTGTTTAGGTGTTTGAAGTGTGCGATGAAAAGGTGGTGTTTAAGGGCTTTTTTGAATTGTTTGATGTCTTTAATTGCTCTGATATTGGGAGGGAGTTTGTTCCAACATCTAGGAGCATAATTCGAAAAAGCCCTATTGATGGATGATTGATTAGCTTTTAAGGAAACTTTTGGTATAAGTAGTGTGTCAACAGCTGGAGATCTCCTGGACCTGTTATTTGTTGTGTGTATGATGAGATCAGAGATGGAATCTGGAGAAATATTATTGAAGGCCCTAAAGGTGGTAAGGATGGCCTTATATTGGATTCTACAGTTTATTGGTAACCAATGAAATGGGATGTAATATGCATACAGGAGACAAGCTTATGCAAGTGGGATGAGGGATTATTAAAGAGGGTGCAATATCCCTTGCAGTACTTTGGGGAATCAAGAGGGGGGGGGAGAGGGGATAGAAATTTTATTCCGACAGGGGTGTCCCTTCCAAGTGCAGGGGGTGGTTCAGGATAGAGAAGGGTGGGTGTTGATCCAATGGGGCGAGGTTTTGGAGGAAGCGATCACTGCCATGACAGTGTATACCCTGAATGGGAGGCAGGTGCCCTTTGGAAAGGGGGTAAGGGTTTTATTAGAGGGTGCAGTCCAAGGCAAGCTTTTCCTAGCAGGGGGAGGATTTTAATTTGGCTTTGAATCCTGAGTGGGATAGGCAGGTTGGGGGGAACGAGGGGGGGGGCGCAAATAGTGAGGGGGATACTGAAGGGATTTCATTTGGTGGATGTATGGAGAGTTTTGAACCCTATCATGAGTATACATTCTATTCCCATTCACATAACAGCTACAGCTGGATTGACTACATGTTAGTGGATCAATCATGGGAACTGAGGGTGGACAGGGCAGAAATTGAAAATATCACCTGGTCGAACCATGCCCTGGTCTGGCTTGAAGGGGGGGGTAGGGAAATTGGGGGAACACACTTTGATGGTTGATTGAGAGCTTACTTGGGAATGCTGAAATGGTAAAAGATGGGCAGGCTTGTATCTGCAAGTATTGGCAACTCAACGATAATTTATTTATTTATTTATTTATTTATTTAACTGTATTTATATCCCGCTTTTCACCGGGTCAAAGCGGTGGAACACATAACAAAGGGGGGGGCGATCAAATGGGGGAGGCCATCACCAGGGGCTCAACAATGATGATTTTGGGTGAACATAGAGACTGACAAGATAGCATAGTTCTTGGTCCAGAGTTCTTGGAATAGATGGGGGATTCTTATTCAGAGATGTTCTCGGAATAGGATGGTTTTTAGCTGCTTTTTGAATGATGGTAGATCACCGTTGTTCCTGATGTGGTAATGGGGCGATTGGGGATGTGGCATTATGGGAGAGGATGAAAGCGGTGGTGCGGGGGCGACCAGTGATGTGAGTCACATGCCTCAAAAAACAGAGAGTTGCAAAGGAGGAGGAGTTGCAGCAGGAAATTAAGGAAGCGGCAACAGCATACCGCTAATGTGGTACGAACAGGGCTTGAGGCACTTGAACCAACTGCGCATGGAGATGCAGAAAATTCCATTGGAGACTATTGCATTTCAGCTGCAGAGAGTGAGGCAGAAATTCTACAAGCTCAGGGATAGTTATGAACTTGGAAACTGATGAACAGGCGTGTCAGGCCAATATCGTGCAGATCAAGGGGGCACAGGGTGTGGTTCTGCAGAGTGAAAAGTTTATTGGGGCTCATTTTCAGCAGTTTTACCAGGAACTATATACTCAATAGCTGGAGATTACCAAGGTGAAGGACAGCAGTACTTGGCGAGAGTGGAGTTGCCGGAGTTAGTGGGGGAGGCTAGGGAGCAATTGGAAGGGGAGATAAGGGTGGAGGAGATTAGTAGTGTCATTAAAGATGTGGCTAGTGGGAAGGCCCCGGGGTTGGATGGGTTGCCAAGCAGTTTTTATAAGGTCTACATGGGGAAGGTGGTGGGTATGTTGGGTAGAGTGTTCAGAGAGAAAGGGAGATTGTCCTCCGACATGCTCATGGCCGGGATCACGGTCCTCCCCAAAGAAGGATAGGATCCCATTCAATGCGGCTCCAACTGTCCCGTTTCACTTTTGAATGTGGATGTGAAATTTTGACATGTGCTAGTTAAACGGCTGGCTCGGTGGATGCCTAGCTGGTGGAGGTGGACTAGACAGGGTTTACTGGGGGTGTCAGGCCTCGGATAATATCCAGAGAGTGTTGAATGGGGTGTGTGTTGCCCAGCAGGCCCCTGGGGGAGATGTTACTCTTGATTGATGCGGAAAAGGTATTTAATAAATTGGAGTTCTTATTCTTGGTGCTGCAGCGGACAAGTTTTGGGCCCCGATTTGTGAGTTGGGTACAGGCACTCTATAGAGACCCACGAGTGCACATTAAGATTAATGGGGGTACTCTGAGACCTTTGGGATGGAGAGAGGGATAAGACAGGGCTGCTCTATATCCCCACTAATGTTTGTGCTGGTAGTAGAGCCTCTAGCACAGGCCATATGGGCGAACGAGGCTATCCATGGGGTGGAGGCAGAGGGCCAGCAGCACAAGATATCTCTGTTTGCCAATATCATCTTGTTTCTGGTGATGGACCCAGAGCTTACTTTGCCAGTGGTAGTGGAGGAGCTGCAATGCTATGGGATGGTGTCGGGATCAAGATGAATCTTGACAAGACGAAAGCTTTGAGTATCACAGTGGGTCAGGGCACCTTGGGGCGCTTGCAAATGTGCTACCCTTTCCAGTGGGCTAAGGAGGTGATTAAGTATTTGGAGGTGCGTATAACAGAAAACTGAGCTGCTGTATAGGGCAAACTACCCAGCACTGTGGCGGGCAGTAAGGAAAGACCTGGGGGGGTTGGATGGGGTTAGAATGGTCATGGCTAGGGGCAGGTGGCATGCTTCAAAATTAACATTCTTCCTAGGGCGCTTTATTTCTTTCAGGCTCTGCCAGTTATGGTTCCCATAGTGGATCTGAGGGAGTTGCAGATGAAAGGTTTTCAATTTATTTGGAAGCGTAAGCCCCTGAGGGTGTTTTGTATCGGCCCCGGGAGGAGGGAGGATTGGGGTGCTGGATTTTCAGGCATATTATTGGGTGGCACAGCTTCAGCATATTCTAGATAGGAGGGGGGGGAGGTGAAGAATTTGGGGTGGCTGAAGCAGGGGGGTTGGGGAGGGGGTTGGAATGCTTGCCTTGGATGCGAAGAGAGGAAGCGTCAGGGGGAATCTTTTTCTGGGGCATGTTCTTAGGGTTTAGGATTGGGTGTGGTGCCGGGTTGGGGGCAGTGGAGGGGGGCATTTTTCTGTTATGCAAGCCTTACACTATACCCGTGAATTTCAGCCGGAACAAGAAAAGAGGGTGTATAGCCAGTGGGACTGGGCAGGCTTGAAATGGTTCTATCAATTCATAGATTTGGGGGGTGGGTACCCTTTGCAGACTTACAGACAAGTTTGGGCTTCAGTCAGCGGACCTGTTTCAATATGGACAGGTCATTAATTTTCTAAACTGGACATTGGGGTGGGGGGGGTTGAGTTGAGACCTCTCAGATTTGGAGATCATGTGGTATGGGAAGAGGGAGGTCCTGAGGGTTAATCTCAGCCCTTTATAAGGCAGTGAGGGGCTCCACTTGGACTAAACACCGCTATATGGTGGAGTGGGAGCAGGAGGCAAGTTAGGAAAGAAACAATGGAAAGCCACTCTGGATAAGGTCTGGAGGGCATCTCTATCAGCTGCAATTTGAGAGAATTGGTATAAAGTGGTAATGCGGTGGTACTACACCTGCTTCGGCTACACAAGGTGTTTCTATCAGTTTCTAAGGAATGTTGGAGGAGATGGCTCCTTTTTCTATATCTGGTGGACCTGCTCCAAGGTGGAGAATATTTTGGAGAGTGGTCAAGAGCTGGCTAAAACAAGTGGTGGGGTTAGAGGTGGAGGTTGATCCTTATATCTTTCTCTTGAACTGGTGGGGGCAAGGAGGCAGATTTTGGCACATCTTAGCGCAGTCAAGTATGAACTTGTTTACCAATGGAAAGAACTTGAACCATTCCTGATAACATTGCGTAGAGAGGCTGTAGTATGTATATCTTATGGAAAGGTTGACCACATTGCGCAGACAGTGCTTGGATAACTGAGATGGAATGGAGGGGGTTGCGGAATATTTGCTTTGGGTAGGGTGGGGTTTAGGGTCCGATTCCTTGTATAATGACAGTAGCCTTTTGGTGTATTGGTGGTTGTTTGATTCTTTAATAAATATTTAAATTTTAAAAAAAAGTGGTAGATGCGTGGAATAGTCTCCCAATGGAGGTAGTAGAGACAAGGACAGTATCTTATTTCAAGAAAGGAAGGGAAAGAGACAGAAGATCTCTAAAGGAAAAAATAAAGGACTATAGTACTTGATATGGAAGGGCAGACTAGATAGGCCTTATGGTCTATGTTTTAAATATAGAGTTTGTAGCATAAGAGTAGCAGTACATCATCTCCTCTTTATCTGCATAAATCCACTTAACTGTAGTTAATCCTCTTAAAGTTTTCATTAATTTCTGTGGTTTATCTCCTGCCACAGCGTGTCCATGAGCATGCTCAACATGGCCTTTATCCATGGCAGGGATGTTACCTGCATCTGCACTATCACTACCACCAGTGATAGTGCAGATGCAGGGACCTAGGCGTGTTTGTGTCTGATGATCTTAAAGTAGCTAAACAGGTAGAAAAGGTGACGGCAAAAGCTAGAAGGATGCTTGGGTGCATATGGAGAGGAATGGCTAGCAGAAAAAAAGGAGGTGATAATGCCTCTCTCTAAGTCTTTGGTGCAACCTCATTTGGAGTATAGTGTGCAATTCTGGACACTGCATCTTCAAAAGGATGTGAACAGGATGGAGTCGGTGCAGAGGGTGGCTACTAAAATGATTAGTGGTCTTCATTATAAAGCATATGAGGACAGACTTACGGATCTTAATATGTACACCATAGAGGAAAGGCGGGATAGAGGTGATATGATTGAGATGTTTAAATACCTCCGTGGCATAAATGTTCAGGGAGAGAGCCTCTTTCAATTGAAAGCAAGTCCTGCTACGAGGGGACATGGGATGAGGGTGAAGGGAGATAGATTCAGGAGTGATATGCGGAAATATTTCTTTACGAAAAGAGTAGTGGATCCGTGGAATAGTCTCCCAGTGGAGGTGGTAGAGATGAGGACAGTAACTGAATTCAAAAAAGCATGGGACAAACACAGAGGATCTCTAAAGGTAAAAAGGGGACTGTTGTAGTTGGTGATATGGAAGGACAGACTAGATAGGCCATGTGGTCTTTTTCTGTCATCATATTTCTATGTTTCTATTAATCATCATTAGCCCTAGTGCAGAGGCTACAGGTGGGCAACTTTTTATCCTGGGTGACATGCAGCCATTATTTATTTTTCTTCCCCTTCCCTACCATACTTAAACTGTAGCATCGCCTGGCTGGGATTTAGTATAGATTTTGTACAATGGGGTCACCATGTGAAGGTAACCCAGCAATACTTGGAGAGGGAACTATATTCTTTTCCTCTAAGAAATGCACAATAAATTCACCAACTACAGCTAGCAAATTTTATGATGCACTTCCCTTTGACGCCTATGCAGGAACTGCAAAACCTTAGCACAAGTAAGTAAAGGTTATAATGTTTTAACAGGAGTTAGTGTCAGGGAGAAGACAGGCTAAAAAACAAGAATAAGGGAAGCAAAGAGGCATAATACACATCAGTAACAAGGAGGTGCCGTTTCAATGCCATTGGCTTGTAGGTGGTATATAAATACTAGAGGATAAAGAAAGAAACTGCAAAGTTGTGCCTTTTTCCAAGACTATTCTCCACCTACTGGAGCAAGACCAGTGAGCACTATATTCCAACTCTGCAGACTACAGAATTCATCATGTTGAACAGCAAGCATGCTACTTGCCTTGTGTTGTTCCCCGGCTCTCTTCTCAGGGGATGAAAAGGCTGATACAGTTGTATAATCTACAGACAGCTGTAATTCAGTTGGCATGACAGGAAAGGATACTTTAACAAATCTTGCAGTCCCCTAAAGTTGGAGAGAAATGCTACATCTTTAATTATATTTGTATTTTCATATAAAAATTCATGCATTTTAAAAAGTTTCAAAAATATGCAACTCAAAATTTATTCAAGCTATGACTAGCCTCTCATAAAATATAGATTTTGACACGCTGCATGGCATATCTATGGAATACGGAATGTAAATTCCAGACCTCAAAATAACTCAACATAAAGAGTAAAGATAATCAGTAAAATTAATGATACTGGGACCTATGTGCTACGCATTTTTCCTCATTAACACAAAATTGTTTTAATCCATAGGCTCCATTAAGTTCTTCTGAAGTAAGGAAGTGGAACTTCACATTTTTTTGAACATAGTATGAGTTGAAAATAAGACAGTTTGCGCGTCAGTTTCCTCCTAGTTCTACCATGTTTTCTGCACTGGCGTTCAGTCATTACATACATTCCAAGTGCACACTCTCAGTACTCCACTGAAAAAACACAGGGAAGCAAAGGGAAGGTATCACTGCACAGACTGGATCAAGGACACAAAAACACTGAACCAACGGAGCAGTTACAGTTCATGCTGTAACTGCCAATGTAGCAATCAGAAAATGGCAAAATGTGTCTGATAACACCTCAGCTTAGGAGATCCACCAACAACATGCCAAAGTAGAAAGCTATTGTAGACTCTCAATGTGTTGGAAGATGGAAACAGGTAAGTATTATACAAGCTGGATTGCCCTCCTAATCATAGGGATGGTAAAAGTTAATGCTTCCACTTCTTAACAGAACGTAAAAGAAAGCTACCTCATGGAGGTCACGTGATGCGGACAGGGTAGTGGTCGCATCTTGAGTGTGCTCCGTTACCCCCAACCCAGACCGGCGAATTAATTTCGTACAAGACCGCAATATCCAGACGGGAGTGTGCCCCCGGTGTGTTGGATCATCTGTAGAATACCACAGTGTGGTTTCTTCGGCGAAAGACATGGCGACTGCGGCCAAAGCAACGAGGCGAGACCGGGAGCGGGTGACCGGCACGAGTAAAATGGCGGAGTCAGTCCCGTCGCCTGGCTCGCCCAGACCCCCCGTCTCTCTGGATGAGATGTCGGCAGCAGTAGTAGTGGCCCTGTCGCCTCAGTTTGAAGCCTTACATGACAAAATGGACGGGCTGCGCTCCTCTGTGGATACCTTGGGGAGCAGACTACGTGAGGCCGAAGATCGCCTGGGACAAGCGGAGGAAAAAGTGGAGGGGCTGGTATCAGAGGTGGCAGGCCTAAAGGCCCAACTTGGCCTGCAAGAAGCAAAGCTCGATGACCTGGAGAACAGGTCAAGACGCAATAACCTTCGATTTATGGGGATCCCAGAAACTGTCTCGGACAAGGAGCTGAGGAGCCATCTGGAAGAGTTAATTTTGCATATATTGGGCGATGTTGCACCTGGAGAAAAATTGAACATTGAGAGAGTGCATCGTGTAGGTGCCAAACAGACCCGAGATATTCGTCCCAGAATTGTGCTCGCGAAGTTTTTATGTTACCCACAGAAAGAACTGATCTTACGGGCCGCTCGACAAAAGGGGGAAGTTGTTTATAATAATTGCAAAATCCGCGTTGCGCAAGATTATTCCGTAGCGCTGAGTCGGAAGCGTCGGGATTATGCCCCCCTCTGTGAGAAGCTCATCGGCGCTGGAGTCCGGTTATCCGTTCAGTACCCTGCCAAACTGCATGTGATGCATGAAGGGGCTCACCGGGCTTTTACAACGGCTGCGGAGGCTGAAGGTTATGTGAACTAGCTCTTGGCTCGAGAGCAGGCAGCGGCGGCGTCTTCATCATGAAACCTAACGGAGTTGCCGGTTTATGATGTTTTGGGAACATAGACTGTGACATGGGATCTACCAGGCTTGTGGGTTTGGAATAGGGACATTGTAGCCAAGCTACTTTGTGTCCCTTGAACTGCCTTGATCGCTACAAACTTGCCATGCTGTGAACGGTTAACATTGTTGCAAGTTATGCATGCCCCATTAATTTCATTTGCTATGGAGGTTGCCTGTTTTTCTTTTTCTTCTTCTTTTTTGTACCATTGTATTTTTCTGTGTATCTTTTTATTTTTTATTTTTATTTTTTATTTTAGTAGTACGGCTAAGTTTGGGGGAGGGGAGATCTCCGAAGTATGGAGCCTCTCAGACAAGGTTTTTTCCCCCATCTCTTAGCCTTTAAATGTGGGCGTGGAGAGTGGTGGCGTGAGTTTTTAACAGCCATCCCTGCCTAGTAAGTGCAGCCCTTTTTGTTTTTCCTTGTCGTCTGGTTTTTTTTTGTTTGGTTTACCCGGTTGCTTTTACCGTACCAGCAGCCACGATGCTGGCCAGTGGGTTTTTTTTTTTTTCTTTCTTCTTTTTCTGTAAAGGCACTGTGGCCAGGAGAATAACGGCAGGCAATGCGGGCGGAGGGAGCGTCTGTGATTTGATGGGGCATATGGGAAAACGCGGGGCAGGGCCTGATCATGGGGTAACTTTATCTGGATAGTCCTTGTGCGGTGGAGGAGGGGATTCTCCAGCGTGAATATATCTGTACCCTGTTTCGCCGCGTTGCCTGCCTACGATTCTCCCCTCTGCTCCCAATAGTGGGGGTCGAGGGGAGGCCCCGGGTGATTAGGTGCGCAGGATGAATAGTACCTGTGGGTGTAGCGTCAGGGTGCCTTCTGGGTACGCATGATTCCGGGGCGCTTCCCTTCTCCTCCCTTCTCCCCCCACTTTCGTTATGATGTTTGGAGGGAACGTTACGGGGATTGCTGGGGGAGGCATGGGGGGTGGGGCGTGTAAGTGGCCCACATGAGACTCGCTGGGGTTGGTGGATGGCCCGGGAACTTGATGTTGGGTGGTCTAGCGCTCTGGCACTGCCGAATATCAAGGGTTGTGGGTCCAGGAGGTAACCTATTTCTATAACGTCTTACTTGTGGTGGGCTGTCACTCCGGGATTAAATAGCGGCAAGGCAACTCTGTGCCCACGCGACACTGGTTTTTTGGGTTGAACGCTATTAAGATATTGTTAGTAGTGGGTATGTTCTAGTTGGGGTGTGTTTGTTTATCGATACGGAATGCTGCACTTCCTGCTATTATGAGTACTACAGCGGGGAATGGTGGTGGGTGGGGCTGGGCAAATTGCGGTAGGTTAGTACTGCACAGTGGGGGCTTAGTGAGGTCTTGGGCCTTATGGGAGTGGGGTCAGCTGGATACGTGGGGGAGGGCACAGTGTGTAATGGGAGTATCGGATTAAATGCAGGATTGTGAATTGATACAGGCGGGCGACGGGGGGGGGGGCGGTCGCACTCAGAGGGGCCTCTGTGGGGCTTTCTCTGGAGTGGGTGGGTGGAGAGAGCCATGAGGGTTAAAGGAGGGGATCAGGGAGGAGACGGGGTGCATATAAGGTAATGGAGTGGGGGGGGGGGTTAGATTCGGGAGGGGAGGGGGCCTTGGGGGGGACTAGAGGGAGGGGGAGGTTATGGGTGGGGAGGGACCACTGGGCCATAGGTGTTGGGGAGCTCGAGATTCTTATAGTTAGCAGGGGTGGATCCCAGGCTGGGGGGGGTTCACCTAGGGAAGGTCTGGAAGATTGGATTACTTACTGAGGTGTACTATGTTCTAAGCTAATGCTTGTTTCTTGGAATGTGTGCGGGATAGGTAACCCGGTCAAACGCTATAAGGTGCTGCAGGCTCTGGCTCGACTGCAGTGCGATATTGCTTTCTTGCAGGAAACTCACCAGACTGCTGCGGAACACGCGAAATTGCAGAGAGTTTGGGTGGGGCAGTGCTTGGGTGCCCCGGCGGTTGGGAAAAAAAGGTGGAGTGGTCCTACTGATTCATAAAAGGCTGCGCTTTGAGCTTGTGCAGCAATATGTAGATCCCACGGGTAGATACCTTTTGGTACAGGGCAACTTGGAAGGGAGGTCCGTGGTGTTGGGTAACTTGTATGCCCCGAATGTTTTGGACAAATCCCTTTATGCCCGCTTGGCCTCCAGGATTGAACAACTACCGGATGTTCCTCTGATACTGGCGGGAGACTATAATGGGGTGCTGGATATTGATTTGGACACCTCCATGGGTGGGCGAGAAGGTTGGCGGGTCCCGGCTACCAGGGCACTTCAGGATTTATGGCGCCGGTTGGGGCTGGTGGATCCGTGGCACCTGCTTCATCCTTCGGAACGCGATTTCACTCATCAGTCGCGAGCTCATGATTCCAGTGCGCGAATTGATTATGTATTGATTTCTGAGAGGCTGTTCGCACAAGTTGGGGAAGCAGAGATTGGCCCAGCAGCGGTATCGGATCACGCACCGGTTTGGGTGGACTTACAGTGGGGAGGCCCTCTTAACTTGCAGCGAATCTGGCGGTTTCCTCTGGGGCTGTATACAGATACCGAATTCCATACCTATCTTGCCCAGCGATGGAGGGAGTTTATTGACATCCACGAACAACAGAGAGGAGCCCGAACTACTATGGGAAACAGCGAAGGTGGTCTTACGCAGTGATATTATTGCCTATGGGGCGCGGAAGCGAAAATTAGTAGCGTCACGAATAGTCCACCTGGAAAGGCAGGTCGTGAAAGCCCGGCGGCGGTGCGCGGGGAATCCCACAGGGGCTAATAAACGATTACATTGGGAACTGCAGGCATCTCTTAATGAACTGATCCATCAAAGAGCAAAGAAGTCTTTGATGTATTATAAATATCAGCTTCACCGTTTTGGAGACAAGCCGGGGAAGCTTTTAGCGCGGTGTCTTCGGGGCAGTAGAGGGTCTCGTTCCATAGTGGCGCTACGTGATGAGCAGGGCCATCTGCATAAACATAGACAGGAGATAGCACAAGTATTTCGTTCTTTCTTTCAAAAGCTCTATAGGGGGACTGCAGGCTCCACGACATTAATGGAAAAATATCTCCAGGGGCTGCGGCTGCCTAACCTAACTGCGGAACAGCGGTCAGCCCTGGATGCACCAGTAACAGAGGAGGAAGTCCACAAAGTTATCCTGGTGGCCAGCTGCTATAAGTCGCCGGGCCCGGACGGGTTTGGGGCGGAGTTTTATAAGCTCTTAGGTGAACAAGTTGCCCCGGTGTTGACTGCGGTATACCGCCAGAGGGTAGAACAGGGGAGCATCGGGTGGGGGACGAATCATGCATTTATCATCTTTTATCATCATTTATCATCACCCGGTAAAGACCCCACGCAGGCGGCTTCATATCGACCCATCTCGTTACTGAATTTTGATCTGAAAGTGTTGGCAAAGGTGTTGGCTGACCGGTTGGCCTCCGTGCTGGGGGGTCTGTTGCATGAGTCGCAGGTGGGTTTTGTCCAGGGACGACATGCAGTGCGGAACTTGCGAAAGATTTTAGCTTCTATAGAATGGGTACGTGCCTGCGACGAACAATCATTGCTGATCAGCTTCGATGCGGAGAAGGCATTCGACCAGGTCAATTGGGACTATATGAAATTTCTTTTGCCCCAATATGGGCTGGGCGACTCCTTTATTAGGATGGTGGAGCTGCTGTATGCAAACCCTATGGCTGGCATTTTATGTAATGGAGTGCTGTCGGAAAACTTTAACTTTGAGAGGGGGACTCGCCAAGGTTGCCCGCTCTCTCCACTACTGTTTGTGTTGACACTGGATCCGCTGCTGCGGAGTATAGCGGAGTCCAACGATATTCGTGGTGTTAGTATCGGGTCTTGTGGTTTTAAAGTTGCTGCTTTCGCGGATGACATCCTTGTCCATTTACAAGACCCTCAGCAGTCGTTGCCGTGTTTGCTGGCCGAATTTTCTCGTTACGGTGACTTCGCGGCGCTGCGGATTAACCGAGAGAAATCGGAAGCCCTGGACATTGGGGGTCAGCTTCAGGGGCGTTGGGGAGGGAGCTTTCCCTTGAGATGGGCCGGGGATTCCTTTGTCTATTTGGGGATCGAGCTAACTAGAGATCCGTCGGCATTGTATAAGCGGAACTTTGAGCGCATCCTGTCTAGGGTTCGCTCACAGCTCCAAGCTTGGTCCCCCCTTCCGTTATCTTTGTTGGGTAGGGCGGCGGGATTGGGGATGGTGATATTGCCACGGGTCCTCTACTGGCTACAAACCTTGCCGGTTTCGTTATTACGCCGTGATCTGTTGCACATAGAACGTGAGTTTCGCGGGTTTCTTTGGAGGGGGGCCAGAGCACGTATACCGATGAACCGCCTGAGAGGGGGGATGGAGATCTGGGGGAGTGGGTGTGCCGGATCTCTGGACCTATGCTCTGGCCTGCCAGGCCCAGCACCTGGGGGATTGGCTGGGTAGTACCGAGGTGTATACCCCGAGGGCACTTGAGGAGGCCCTGGTGGCGCCGCATTCTTTGCTGGCGGCCTTACATCTGCGGCGTGCGGTTTTGCCGGATCGTGTGACCAACAGTGTGTTGGTCCAGGCAGCGCGGCGTACCTGGCAGTGGCTGAATAACTCGTGGGGATGTTCGCCGGAGATCTCGAGTTGGCTGCCGCTGCAGGGCAATGCCCAATTTCCTCCGGGATCGGATTCGATTCCCTTCCGTCGGTGGGCGCAGGTGGGGATACAGTTGTTGGGACATGTCAGACTTGGAGGGGCGGTGTAAGCCTCTGGCGGTGTTGTGTCGGGAATAAGACCTGTGCCCCGGAACTTCCCAGTTTGCGTACTTGCAGCTTTCTCATCATGTGGGCTCAGTGAGGGGACGAGAACTGAGGGGGGACCATTCCACGCGGATATTAGAATTTTTTGCTCTTGGGGCAGAGGTCCCACCTACTATCGCAATTTTCAAAAAAGCATTGTCGCCTTTTGTGACACCGCCGGATTATTCGGCCGAAGAAGCTTCCTGGGCGCGGGAATTGGGGTGGCTCCGGGCTCGGTTCGTGCCGCACTGGGCCATGTCGCTCAGTTAGCGGAAGGCGCTCGTTGGCGGGAAATTCAATTTAAATGTATTTTGCGAGCCCATTTCTCCCCGAGGCGTGCACTGCGTAGTCGCCTTACTGCTTATGGTGGGTGTCCGAAATGTGCCTGTACGTTAGCGGACTTGGGCCATATGTGGTGGGGTTGTCCCCCCATACGTCGCTATTGGCTTCGGATAGCACATTATCTAGGTGGTTTATTACAGCAGCAGCTTTGCTGGACAGGACAATTAGTGGTATTGGATCAGTTGGGACCACTCCACCCGAAGGGCCGTTGGCAGAAACTACTGATACGGAAGGCATATCTGGTGGGGAAGAGTCCAGTGTTGCGGCGATGGCTGGAGCCTGCGGCCCCTTCCTTCTGGGAGTGGCGTAACGGGTTCCACCAGTTTATGCTTTTGGAAAGGAGGAGTGCGCAGCGTCACCCCCGGAGCTGGGCCTCTTTTCTTTTGGTGTGGACACCTTACATACAAACGCTGAGGCCTAAATCTCGCAGTACCATTCTGTGCTTGGAGTAAGTGCTGAGGGGTTCCTCAATGTCCTATGATATATAGATAGGTTAGGTCCCTATGGTCTCGGGAGGGTGGGTGGGGGGGGAAGAGGGGGGGGAAGAGGGGGGAGGGAGGGGGTTAGGTAGGAAACTGATAATTTTTATTTGTACCATTGTTAACCCTCGGGCGGTGGACAAGATACAGCCCTGCCCGGGGTATGTCTGCTTATTATGCCTGTAAAATAGAAAACCGACACCGTTTGTGTAATTTTGTATTTTACTGTGTGGTTTCAATAAATAAATCCTTGAAAAAAAAAAAGAAAGCTACCTCATATCCTCCTAGCTGGCAGGAAGTGTGATTATCTAAGCAGAAAAATGTTGCATCTCCCTGTATTCAGAAAGCAAGCTACGGAAATGCATTCACCAATGCACTGCAAAGAATTGTAAAGTACTGTGTTTATAATGCTTAAAAGAAATAAAAGTTGCTCTCATGGCTTGGCAAGTGAGTGTTTAAGGAAGATGATCTTGTGAGACTGTGATAAGCAACCCTCTGCAGAACATGTGAATAACATCTTTACAGTGCATTACCAGTGTCAGAAGACATTTCTCCAGTTTTAAGGTTAGATCCGTGCTAAATTTTCCTCCCATGATACTGGTGATCTCATTGAGAGTGTAGAATTCGGGGTAGTTCTTCACATATTGCAGGCAAGCATTTAATAATTCCTAAAACAAAACAATACATACAAAGATTAAGAACAGTCTGGAAATTAACACAGTCATTTTTAACGCAGCAACAGCAGAAGCAGCAAGATATGTTTTAATTTAAAAGCTGCATTTGGAAAAGATTCATTTTTGAAGACTGTTCAATTTTTGGTTGATTTTCATTCCTTGTTTGAAATGAAGATCCCACACTGCAAACTACATGAAAAAGGCACTGCACAGCATTCAAAGCTTGATTCTCTACCAGTGCTAGAACTCAAACACACAAGAGATGGGGGTGGGGTGGGGGGGGGGGAAACCAAACCAAAAGGAAAATTTACCAACCAAGTTACTTACTTGTAGTAGGTGTTCTCTGTGGACTGCACGATAAAGTCCTCACATATGGGTGACATCACAAAGGAAGCCTGGCATGGGAAACAGCTTTCCACCTTAGGATTCTTTAAGCTTTTGAAAGATTACACCATGCATGTACATCACTTCCTGTCTGCTGCTACTGCATGGGACCACCTCGGTCTTATAAAAAAAGCTGAGCGCAGAATATAATTCCAGGGAAGGGGGGAGGTTATGTGAGGATGTGCATCCTATTGCCCAAGGACAACAGTTGCTACAGGTATGTAACTTTGTTTTCTCAGAGAACAAGCAGGATATCAAGTCCTCACAACATGGGATTCTCTAGCTACAGGCTGCATTCAATAGAAAAAGGGGAAAATTATGAACATACAAAGCACTTCTGCAGGAAGAAACCAAAATATTGTTTTTGGGGGTGGGGGAGAGGAGACAAGCTTTTTTCGTAATATTTCTCTGTCTTTTTGTTTTAATTTTTAGACAGGATCCTGGAAATTAAAAGAAAAAGGCCTATGGGATGGAGTTGGATTCTACTCCCCAAAGATACAGTATTCTGGGAGACAGATTGGCAAAACCTACTGTCTCATCTTAAATCTCTCTCTAGACAGCAGTGGGATGTGAATATATGGACAAGTCCATGTCACAGATCTGCAAATTTCATCCAGGAAGGCTGATCAAGTAGGCTACCAACACAGCCACAGCTTGACCTTTAAGAGTCAAGCCTGCCTGGGCATAAGTGAAGGAAAGGTAGTCCACTGAACAATTGGATAAAGTGCGGTTTTTGATGGCAGTCCTCAGTTTGTTCAGGTCGAAAGAGATAAAAAGCTGGGTGGACTTTCTAAGGGCTTTAGTCCACTTAAAATAGAAGGCCTAGGACTTCCGGTGACGTCATCGGGTTGCATGGCGGTGTAGCGGTTAGCTCCACTGCCATAGGCCTGTAAGTGAGGGGGAAATACCCCTAAATGTGCAAGGAGTGAGGAGGTCAGAAGGTGGGGCAGTGGCGGAACACCCCTGGAGGGGGGAGAAGAGGAGAGGGTCCAATCCCGGTGTGCAGGCAGACATGAGGAGCAGTTGAATGCTGCCGGGCCTGAGAACGGGAGGAGTCGGAGAGATGGCGATGAGAGCAAGGCAAGAGGGCCGGTGAGTGCTAGAAAGCGGTGATGGGTGCCGGGATGAGAGAGGAAGTGGCAGCCGTGGGGGAAGCAGAGACTGCGAGGGAGCCCTTGCCGCAAGCCGAAGGAGCAGAGAAGTGGCAGAGAAGGGGAGCCACGCAGCAGCCCGGCATGGCGGAGAAGAGTGCAGCGGTGAGAAGGAGCACACAGGGGAGAGACCAGAACGCAAGTGCTGGCTACTGGAGAGTGACAACGGCGGCAAGCAGTGCTGGTGCTCGGGACTGGAAGGGAATACAGGCACGGAGGAACAAATACAGACGGAGTGCAGGGATTGTGATTGCTGGGCCAAGACACAAAGGGCCAAAGAAAAGGGATCAAGCAGCAGATTGGAGACGGCTGATAGGACTCAGAAGGCAGCAGCCGAACAGATACAATTGTCACAAGTGTCTTGCTGCATTGCCTAGCAGCGGATAGGCAACCTAAGACGGAAGAAAAAAGGAAAAAACACTCCTGCCCAGGGGCGAGACAAGGAATACAGCGGAGGAGTACAAAATAGGGGGGGGGGGGAGCCCCTGAAAATTACTAGAGGAACAAGCACCCTGTCTCAGGGGGACTATAACTTCCATGGATAAAACAAAAGGGGGCCAGTCTGCCAAGAAGAAGCTGGCGGAGTTTAGATCCTCATATGCCCCACCAAGAGGAGGGAAGGAGGGGGAGAAGGAAGGCAGATCAGCGCCGGATCGCCTCACAGAGCAGGAGGAGGAGATGGAAAGGGCCTGCAGTCCAGAAGGGGCTACAACGCTTAAGAGGTGGCTAATAGAGATGAAAGAGGAAATCAAGATGGAGATAAGTGGCGTCAAACATGAATTAAAAGTGTCAGACGGCTGCCTGGGTGAGAATGTTCACAGTCTTGGCAAATGCATATATCAATATGATTTGCAAGGGATTGTGCGAAATGCAGTCCATTCACACCAGACACAGCCACTCACAATAATTAGTTGTGCTTGAGTGTAAAGCCAATAAGATATTTATTTATGGGGTTATTTCTCCCAACACACAGATATGCTTGGTAGCACATAAAACAGGATACTACTTGCTTTCAGTGTTAAACTTAGAAAACAAAATCAGGAAAACAGTTGAACTTGTCAGGCAATCAAAGCAAAAGAATAAAGACCTGGTTGGTAACAAACTGGTCTTTTCTGTAGGCTTTAGCTAATATTTTCTTAGCAGTGTATCAAACAACAAGCAAAACCCACAAAGAAGGGAAAAACTGTTCTTTTCAGGTTAACTTCTTATATCTTCACACATAGACTCAGAAGTGATTCCCTCAGAGCTCACAAGCAATTAGGTAAGGCTCAATTGCTAGCAGTTACCCAGCTGAAACCCCTTAGCTGGCTTACTTTCTACTGCTTGGCTCAAATCCTATTCAGGAGCTTTTCTGAGTAGATTAAAGAACAAGTTTGTATTTCTTTGTGATGGTTGTTGTACTTTGTAACAGTAAATTACCAAAGGAGTTTAGACAGAGAGCAATCCATATATTCACAGCCTGTATCTAAGACCGCTCCCCCTTCTTCAACAATCATGGGTTCAATATCATGGATTGGCACAGAGGAATTTCTCAATGTAGCACTCTCAGGAGAATACTTGTTTCCCTGCTGTCTTTCAAGGTTATAGCTAGGGCATAGATCAGTGTTCATACCTGAGCTTCCATTGCTGTTAGAGTTCCTCTCTAAATAGCCTGGCCAGTATGTAGTCCAGCCTTCCAATCCAGATCCCTGGACACTGGATCTCTCTTCACATACCTTCTGGCACGGGTCCTAGGGTCCCTTCCAAGTGCAGCCGTCTCCCTCACAGGTACCGTCTGGAGATGCCTAGCTCTGCAGCACCACTCCTCTGGTTTTCCCCAGTCCAATGGTGTACGCTGGCCTTTTGAATGTCTCCCAGTATACGTACTGCTCTGGACTCCTTTAGACCTCCCAAATGCTTTTCTCTTCTTTCTTCCAAAGGGTTTCTTGCCCTCTCTGTCCGTCCGCACTGGCTTCTGCTTCTGATGATCCTCCAGATGAAACTGAGGATAATTCTGAGGATCTCCCAGATGAAACTGAGGATGAGGATAATTCTCTGTAGAATAAACTCTACCTTTATTCTGCTTAGATGAGTGTTCCACCCTAGCACAGCGCAGCTGTGCTGAATCAGGCCCTGCCCTTTGAGATGAGTGCTTGGGGATTACCTCATAACCCTCTTGATTGAACACACCTTTCCCCACCTCAGCTCCTCTAATGGCTGTTGGAAACCTGTTGCATTCTGGGACTGGTAGTCTTTTATGGGAAAATTCTGTTTTCTTATTTCTACCAGAACTGACAGGTTGCTTGTTCAGAGTCACTTCACCTTTACTGTAGCTCCTTCCTGAGCTATGATAAGCTTCCTTATCACAAAAGAGACCATACAATCATTGCGACCGGACATAGTGGAAATGGGGACTCAAGTAGCGGAAATGGAGGATCAGTTGGAGCGACAGGAGGAAGTCCTTGAGGAGTTAGAAAAAGGATGGGAGGAAGTGAAGCGTGTACAAGAAGAGCAGCAGAGGAAAGCAGAAGATTTGGAGGACCGCTCCAGAAGATGTAACATATGAATACGAGGTCTACCAGAGGAAGCCAAACATAAGAACTGTGATGAAGTGACTGCCAAAATATTTCAATTTCTTTTGGTAAAAGATGACCCGGCGGAGGGAAAGGCAGACGGAATTGTACAGATTGAGAGGGCCCATACGGTTCTGGGGCCAGTCAGAGAGAATAAACCACAAGATATTGTGGTGTGTTTAAGCTCGTTCAAAACTAAAGAAAAGCTGCTGAGAGTGGCGAGAAAGGAGCGACAGTTCATATGGGAAGAACACAAATTGGAATTGTTCCAGGACCTGTCTCTGGGGACGCTCCAGCGCAGAAGAAACCTCTAGGAGGTAACGGCCTATCTGAGGAGGGAGGGACATGAGATACAAGTGGCGGTTTCCTTTTGGACTCTTGATAACAGCCCATGGGAGGTCAAGAAAGGTGCAGTCGTGTGAAGAAGCTTGGAAAGCACTTAAGGAACTGGGCCTCACAAACTTGCCGGAAGGTGGGAAAAGCCAGCCTGCAACAATGCCAACATCAGCCGTCTACAAGAGAGACAGCTTGAGATGACATAGAGCACCGGCGGAGGGCAGAAGGCTGGAGAGAATGAACAAAGGGAGACAGGCAACGCAAGTGGCAGAGAATGGAGCTGGTTGAAGTGGTGGACTGTGAAATGTAAATGATGTAGCAGTTATGTAGGGGGGGAGGGGGAGAGGGGAATGTAGAGGTGGCAAGGGGGGAGGAAGGGTAGGGAGACAGGTGAGAAGAGAGCTCCTAGGGTATTAAGGCAGCTCTGGGGTGGGCAGGAGTAGGATGGGGCAGGATTGGGGGGTGGAGGAGATTTGAGCAGGGGGAGAGGAGAAGCAGGGGTGAAGAGGGATGGAGGGACACGAGACAGGTAGCAGTCCGATAGTCACAGTCATGGAAGTCAAGTCTTCCTTGAGGGGAGAGGGGAAGGGGGATGGTGGTAGGGTGGAGGGCGGGGAGGGGGTGGGGGGAGGGCGGGGAGAGAAAAAAGCAGGGAGGAAGGGGGGAGTATTGTTAGGTTGTGATTTGAAAATTGTCACGTTGAATGTGAAGGGGTTGAATTCACCCTGGAAGAGACAGAAATTATATAAAGAATTAACAAGGCACAAAGCTGCGATTGTAATGTTGCAGGAGACACATTTGCTAAAAAACGTATGAATCGGTAGTGCAAGCTAAGGGATATAGAGGCTGCATTTTTGCCTCAAACTTAAGGGAAATGAAGAAAGGTGGGGTGGCTGTTCTCATCAGTGAGGAGTATAAAACAGAAGTTCAGTCTGTGACAAGGGATGGGGGGGGAGATACCTACTATTGCGGGTGAAAATAGGGGAGGAGTGGTTTTGTGTGGTAAATGTCTATGCGCCCACGGGGTCCCAGAAAGATTTTTGGGAGGAGATAAATGAGCAGGTTACTTTAATAGGGGGAAGGAGCGATGATTTCTGGAGGGGACTTCAATATGCCCTGGGAGGTGGGGAGAGACACGATGGGTAAGAGGGAAGGGCGAAGGGCGGATAGACAGAGATATCATAGGTTTGTGAATGAAAATGATTTGATAGATGCCTAGCGCTTGATGAATCCAGGTAGGCGACAGTTTTCCTTCTTCTCAGCAGTTAAAGTCTAGCCTTGAATACGTGCCGTGATCTGTTTAGGGAAGGAGCTGGCGGGCAGGATAAAGGGAGGAGAAATTGAGCCCATAACGTGGTCAGATCATGCCAGTGGTAGTACAGGTAAGGGTGTGGGCTGAAAGTAAAGGGGGGCAATACTGGAAACTAAATGAAGGCTTATTGGAGGATGCTAAGGTGGTGAGAGAGATGGAAACTTAATACCGGAGTATTTTGAAAAGAATGGGGAGGGAGAGGTAAAAGAGGGGGTAGTATGGGATGCTTTCAAAGCAGTGGTGAGGAGGGTGTTGATAAAGTGGGCAGCACGGATAAAAAGGGAAAGGGAGGAACAGGAATTGCAGCTAAGGCACCAACTAATGGCTCTGGAGGAAAATGATGCTCAGGGAAGTAGTGGGCAATATTGGGGTGCAGTATTGGAGGCGAGGGCTAAATTGAATGCGTTGGAGGCGGAACGGGTAAGGCATCACCTGCAACTGCTGAGGCAGAACTTCTTCGAAGGGGGGAATAAAGCGGGGATGTATTTGGCACGGCGGTTAAAAAAGAGAAAGGAATGGAATAGGATCATACAGGTTAGAAGCGGGCGGGGGGGGGGGTGGTACGGGATGATCACCAGATTAGAGAAGAGTTTGTAGCGTTCTATCAGAAGCTATATGCTGCTCAATCAGAGCGACAAACGGAGGCTATCAATAACTATCTGGGAGGAGTGGGGTTACCAAGGTTGGAAGAAGGGGAACAGCAGAATTTAGACAGGGAGATTGGAGCAGAGGAAGTGATACAGGCGATCAAGGATATGAAGCTAGGAAAGGCCCCAGGTCTAGACGGGCTGACAGCGATGTTTTATAAGAAATTTGGGGGTCTGTTAGTACAACCCTTAACAAACATATTCAATAGGCCAAGGTTTGGGGAGAAGTTGGCGGACACGATGGGATGGGCAGGCATTACCCTTATACACAAGGAAGGGAAAGACCCGCAGGAGTGCATGTCCTATAGGCCAATATCGCTTTTAAATATTGACGCGAAGCTGTTGGGAAAGATATTAGCAACGAGGCTTAACAAAAGTACTGGGTAAGTTAGTCCATGATGACAAGCAGGTTTTATACCGGGACGGGACGGCAGGTGGCAGATAATATCAGGAAAGTACTAAATGTGATTTGGAAAGCACGCCGCTCAAAAGACCACGTGCTGTTGGTGTCGCTTGATGCTGAAAAAGCTTTTGATCAAGTGTCATGGAAATTTTTATTTTCTGTGTTGGAGGCCATGGGGTTCAGGGCAGAGTTTGTGAATTGGATAAAAGCTTTGTATGTGAGTCCTAAAGCATGTATGAGAGTAAATGGCGGGTATTCACGCTTTTTTTCCTCTAGGGAGGGGAACTCGGCAGGGCTGCCCTCTATCGCCACTGCTTTTCTCGCTCTCATTAGAACCTGACAGCGCGGATAAGGGCGAGTCAGGACATTAAGGGGGTAAGGGTGGGACAAAGAGCATTGCATATCACTTTTTGCAGATGACATACTGTTAACGATCACAAGACCAGGGGAAACGTTGCCAGCAATAATGAGTGAGATACAGGCCTATGGGAATGTGGCGGGGTTCTGGATCAATTGGGGGAAATCAGAAATATCAAGTTTGGTAGGGGAGGAGGAACTACAAGTGGGGAGGAGGAACTACAAGTGGGGATGCAGCAGCGCTTTCCTTTTAAGTGGGCAAAGCTGTCAATTAGGTACTTGGAAGTGCAGGTGGGGAGGGCACTGGAAGACTTCTTTGAATTAAATTATAAAAAGCTCTTAGGGCGAATGGAGATACAGCTGAGGGGGTGGAGCAGAGGATATTACTCTTGGTTTGGGCGGATGGCGACTGTTAAAATGATGTTGCTTCCCCAGTTCCTGTTCTACGTTCAAGTATTACCAATAGTGATACCGAGAAGAGTATTGAGGAAGGTACAAAAACAAGTGGAGGGTTTTATTGGGGGGGGGGGGGTGTAAAAGGCCAAGGGTGGCGGTGAGGACACTGCAAGTTCAGGGAACGGAGGGAGGGATGGGTTACCTAATTTTACATTGTACTACAAAGTAGTGCAGATGATGGCGGTGTATTCATGGTTATGGGAACCATACAAACAATGGGTAATGATGGAAGCACTGGAA
Source organism: Ichthyophis bannanicus (assembly GCA_033557465.1). Taxonomy (NCBI): domain Eukaryota; kingdom Metazoa; phylum Chordata; class Amphibia; order Gymnophiona; family Ichthyophiidae; genus Ichthyophis; species Ichthyophis bannanicus. Next base: position 126,081,194 of record CM066043.1, on the reverse strand, counting down.
TTTGGCCCCGGAGAGTTGGAAAGGGTAGTCGGGGGGGAGAGAGGGGAGACAACCTCTTGCTGGGGCACACCTTAAATGTGTGGCAGCAGCATAGGCAGAGGATGGTGAGGGATAAGAAGTGGTCACATACAAAGTCCTTTCAAGCATGTTATGAAGAGGGAGTAGGCATAAGTAGAGTAGTTCTAAGAAGATGGGCGGAGCAGGGATTATGTCGGGTGTCACAGATACTAGTAGGGAAAGAGGTAAGGGGTTTTGAGGGCATATGAGATATGTATCAGTTGCCGGAAGCAGATAGGTATGCGTATGTGCAAATGGGGTCTTTGATTAGACAAAGGAAGCAGTGGCAGGATATCGGGGGGGGGGGGGGGAGTTTCATGGTTTGAAGGGGCATGTTTGGGCTCCTTGTGGCAGAAGGGTATGCTGTCTAGAATATACAAAGGGTTAATTGTGAGGGGAGCGGGGAAACTTAGTTATATGGAAGCGTGGGAAAGGGATTTGGGGGTGCAATGGGAGGTGGAGGAATGGGAGGCAGTGGCGATGGGAATAGCTAAATTCTCTATAGCCACGTCGCTGTGTGAGAATGGGTTCAAGGTACTGTGTAGGTGGTATCTCACATCAGAGCAGTTGCATAAAGCGGGGGTAATGAAGACGAATGAATGTTGGAGGCAGTGTGGTTCAGGGGGAACATGGATGCATATGTGGTGGTCCTGCCCAGTGGTTCAAAAGTATTGGGGGAAAATTGGGGATAACATTAATAAAATTGTGGGATCACGTATAGAGCTTACTCCTGAAATGTGTCTCCTGAAAAAGAAGGATGGGAAGTGGGAAGGAGAGTGGGGCATCATATGGTATTGTATCACGGCTGCTAGATGCGAAATAGCATGGTACGGGAATAGGAAATGTTTACCGTCTATGGATAGTTATGCTAAGTGGATGTCAGAAATACATCTTATGTACAAAATAACGGGGGGAAAAGAAGGGCAGAGGGGACAAATGGCGAAACGATGGCAGGGGGTTTGGAGATGGTTAAGGGAGCATATGTGGAAGGATGGAGCAGTAGAGAATGGGGTTGGGGTGAGAGTAACTGTTATAAGATGAGATTTTCGTTTATAGGAGAGGAGTAGGGGGGAAGGGAGGTAGGAAGGGAGGGAAGGTGGGGAGGGAGAGGTTTATAAGTTATAAGTTGGTAAGCTTAAAGCATAGGGCAGGATGGGGTAGTGGGGATACTAGAGGTGGAGGAGGTGGCACTAGGGATAATGAAGGGCAGGGTTGAATATACATGTAAATGCTTACTGTAACTAATTGTTGGTATAAGTTGTGTGTGAAAATTTCAATAAAGTTCAAGTAAAAAAAAAATATATATATAGAAGGCCTAGATTCTCTTGCAATGTGATTTTATCTTTTTGGGCATGAGACCTGGGGAAAAAAATTTAGGTAGGACAATAGACTGATTAAGTGGAAATCAGACACGACATTTAGGAAGGATCTTTGAATGAGTGCGCGGTACTAGAGCTTGGAGCTTGCTCACTCTACATCCTTTAGTTACTGCCATCAAATAAACAATCTTCTAAGTCAAGCTCTTCAGTTCACAGGTATCAAGCCACTCAAAAGGGAGCTTTAGTCAGCTGGGTTAAAACAACTGAGGTTTCATGACACTGCAAGAAGCTTGATGTGAGGTGCTTTAATAAAAGAGACTCACATAAACCAAACAACTAAAGGCTGTACAGTGATGAGTTTACATTCTATATTGCACTCAGGTGTACCCTAACAGTTTTTAAACCTGACTTGAACAGTTTTTTTGTGAGTCAAGGAAACCTCTTCCATTTAGTGTAAACTCTCCTGGAAGCAAAAATAAACTTGTGAGGCATTGTCAGACATGTTCAGGGAATCCTTTTTTCCTTTAGAGATTCTCTGCGTATGACCTATGCTTTCTTGAATTCAGATACTGTCCTCATCTCTACCATCTGCACTGGAAGATTATTCTGGAAGATTATTTCTGCATATTACTGCTGAGTCTATCCCCTTTCAACCTCATCCTATGTCTCCATGTAGCAGAGCTTGCTTTCAATTGAAAGAGGCTCTTCTCCTGCGCATTTATGCCACGGATGTACTTAAACATCTATCATATATCCTCTATCCCACCTTTCTTCTAAAGTATACATATTAAGATCTTAAATCTGTCCTCATATGCTTTATAATGAAGACCACTAAGCATTTCAGTAGCCACCCTCTGCACCGACTCCAACCTGTTTATATCCTTTTGAAGGTGCGGTCTCCAGAATTGCACACAATACTTCAAATGAGGTTGCACCAAAGACCTATACAGAGGTACTATCACCTCCTTTTTTCTGCTAGCCATTCCTCTCCTATGCACCCAAACATCCTTCTAGCATTCGCAGTCGTCTTTTCTACCTATTTAGCTACTTTAAGATGGTCATGTATGCAGAATGCTCTCTAGGAGGAAGACATCCAAGGCTAGTTTGCTGTGCATCTCTAGAGAAGAGTTGGATACTTTTCTGTTCTAAGGAATGGTGAAGAGTTCTTTCAAGAGGCTATCACAATCTCAAAAGATTCTTGGAGCTCCTACATTCAGGAACCACTTGCATGGTTCAAGTACACAACTTAATTTTCTACCAGGTAAATGGCCTTGAGAATCACCCATAAGAAATGGCCCAGTTTCACATCCTGACAGTTTCCCAACAAATGAAATAAAAGCTTCTTCCTCCCTGCATGCTCATGTAATACATCACAACTTGATTGTCTGAACTAGAACAATTTGGTTGGCCAACAGATCTTTCAAAGCCTCTAGAAAGTTCAATATTGCTCTCAATTTCAGAAAATCTATCTGATGAGGTTCCTTCTGGGTAGACCACAAACCTTGTATGTGGAGTCCATCTATATGGGTTCCCCAGCATTGTATGGACACATCTCTCATGAGCACTTTGTAGTAAAGCAAATTTGGAAGGAGGCACTCTTTGCTAGACTGAAATTAAACAGCCACCATGACAGAGAACACCAGAGAAGTCCTGTGACATATGATATCTTGGATTCTGCAAGCAGCTAGAGACCACTGCATGCTCAATGTCTATTGTCTCATTTTGAGACATGCCAAGGGAATTACATACATCACTGAGACCAAATGACCTAACAGGTTTCATGCCGATATCTGCTGACTCCTTTGAATTTCTTCCACTACAGACACCAAAATGGTAATCCTGTCTTGTGGAAGAAAGGCCTTTTTTTGAGTCATATCTAGTAGAGCTCATATGAAATACAACTGAGTTGATCGACTTTAGTGGGATTTCAGATAATTTATGATAAACTCTAGTAATTCTAACACCCAGATGGTTGCGTGACTAGATCTTTGAGTCCCTTCCTGAGAGGAGCTCTTAAATCAGCCATTCAGTGAGATAGAGGAAACATGTGCACTCTCAGTCTGCATAGAAAGCTGCGACTACTGCAAAGCATTTTTTAAAGATCCAAGGAGCTGACACAAGGCGAAAGGATAGAACATGATATTGGTAGTGGCATTCCCCCTATTAACACTGTGCTCCAGTGAGGTGCCTTCGATGCACTCTGGCCATCCAATGTTCAGTGTCAGTGTCTATGAAGACGAGGTTGAATCTTTTCTCTTTTTTGGGTGGGAATCGGATAATATTTACTCCTGATGGCCTCTAATGTCACTGTCAATGGTGATCAATGCTCTCTAAGTGTCAATGCATTCCTAATATCTGATGCAGCTCTTGGGCCCATGAAGACCGATGTTTCCAAATGCTGAAGTCGATGGACCAAACTTATAGGCACAAAAATTAATTTGTGCTGCTTTCCATGATCCTCGAGTCCTCTCTGACATTTGTGAACACAAATTATGAAAGGGATCATGGTTGAGTCCCACAGACTGCAAGCACTAAATTATGAGTATCCATCACAGATATGGCTTTGCCACACCAGGTGTGCTTTTTCAACCTGCTGGAAAGTTTCTTCTGAGACACGTTGTCAAAAGAGACATTTTTAGTAAAATCAAAAAATTTGATTTTGAAAAATATATCTGACTGGGTCCCCAAAACCTCTGACCGGGTCCTCAAAACCTCTGATCGAGACCTGTTCTGGGCAGATGCAAAAAAAAAAAAAAAGAGGAAATTTAAAGATGTCCAAAAGGATGCTAAAGAGAATCAATACACGGGGCTGGCCCATCCACTAGGCAGCCACCTAGGGTGGCAGACCTTCTTGGGTGGCATGGCACACATGGCCTGTCTTCTTCCTGTGTTAAGCCACCCCCCCTCCCCCGCCCTGCTGCAGCTGATATTCCGACGGTGGGGTCAACTCGGTGGTAGCAGCAGACCATGTGCTTCGGCACACTGGGCCTGCTGCTTCTGCCCCCCCCCCCCCAAAGTTGTGTTGGAAGGGTCAGAAAAGGCAGTCCATGTGTGCCCAAGCACATAGCTGCTGCTGCTGCGGAGCCAACCCAACCCTGCTGCCAGAATCAGTGGCGGGGAGGGGGGGCAGTAGTGTGGCAGAAACCTTTGGGCCAGCCCTGCTGATACTGCATGGCAGCAACAGATTCAGAAAGCAGAGTGACAACCCCCCCCCCCCCCCCCAAATATCAGGGGAACATATGCAACATATCCAAATAGGTGGTGTTCTAATGAGAGCCTGTAGTTATGTGACCTCTCAGCTCTGGGAGAAAGTGAAGACTCGGGTGGTCTTATGTGAAAACGGCAGGCAGGGATTGATGAACTTGTTAAGTGACGCCTTTCAAGAGCTTTAAAAAGAATCCTAAGCTGGAAAGCTGTGTTTCCACATTGGGCTCTGTCGATGACATCACCCATGTCATGAAGACTTGCTATTCAGCTTTTCCTCAAAGAAAATATTGAGAGGAACTGAAGATGAGAGAATATGGCAGTCATCCCAAAAACACCGAAATAAATTTATTTAACAGGTTTTTTTTATCACTATCATTTTAGTCAAACTGGTTTAGTTAAACTTGGTAAAGTACATTAAATAGGGATACTGATAACTTTGATTCTTCTGAGGCAATGGAGGGTTAAGTGACTTGCCCAAGGCCACAAGGAGTGTTAGTGGGAATTGAACCTGGGTCTCTAGGGGCCCGATTTTCGAAAGGCATTTACACTGTTTACAGCCCTGTGAACCATGTAAATGCCTTAAGTCTGGATATTCGACAGCACATACAGTTAGTGCTGTTGAATATCCCCTGCTAACTCCCCTACGCACTCAGATGCTATCCGGATAGCATCGGGGTGTTGGGGGCATTCCGGGATGGAGCAGAGGGGGTGACAAGCGCTAACCAGCAATCCCCAGATATTCAATGCCATTACTGCGGTACTGAATATACGGGTTAGAGGTCGGCAGGGAAAGCCATGCACTGATGAGGCACATAGCCCCTTCTAAGATGCAGCTGACTCAATATCAGGACCTTGGTTCTTAAACCACTGCTTTAACCACTAGGCTTCTCCTCCACTCCAAGAAGACCTGAAAGAACACCCTCCTTTACACTGAAGAGACCAAAGACAAGACTGAAGAAGCAGCAGAAAGGGCAATGCTTTAAAAATGCTTTAAACTAATTTATTTAAGAGGGTCCGTATCAGTCCTGTATACGCCTGAAGGTCTACAACATGCAAAACAGTCTGCCTCATGGCAATTTGTGGTAATCTTTCTCATAGGGATCTAGCACTAATAAGGTCTATACCTAAACGATTTATGTAGGTGAACTCGTAGTTTCTATTGACATAAATTTGGTGCTCTCTGGGTCAACTTGTTTGTACAAAATCTTAGTGTAAAGTATATGGACAAAAATGGGGGTGGTACTTGATAAATGGCAAGGGCAGGCAGTAGGATAGTACCATACTGAATAGACAAATGGATCTGCATAAATAGCTTTCATTAAAAAATTGAGAACTATATCTAGATCTCTTACCCACTCAGTATTTTTCTGAATATGTATCTTGCTGTCTCTTCTTTTTAAAATATGCCTATTTTCTTAACCCTGCACTTGTGCACATATTTCAACTTTCAGCTTTATGTCACAATGTTTTACTTTTCCATTTTTGCAGAATAAAGGTATACCATGTGTGTTATGTCTTGGCCTCTGGATTTACAAATCTTTTCTTCCTCCAAGATCATGCCATTCTTGCTTGCCCTGCACATGCCATCTGGTTGGGTTATGCTACAACAGGGAAACCTGGATTGAGGAAATGTTCGTACATAAACAGAATTTCATAGAAATTTCTGTGGAAATGTTGTCCTTGTGGCTAGGAACACCTGGATACACATTACATCTATGACCTGCTCTCAAGCTGAAGTGACACTGTACTTCAGTCTGAACAGGGCTTTTACTAATCTGCTCTTTGATTTTGGGTCACAAAAGCTGCATGGCTGCTGTGTACTTCCTGCTGTTCTAGCATCACACATCCAGTATTAAGAAAATGCACCTGATGCAGCCATCCTCAATGCTCTGCTGTATTAGTCTGATGCTTGCCTGCAGTTCTTATGGACTCTGCGACAGTTGTCTGATCTATTGACTGCTCTGGGACTCACTTATTTCCCTTGGGCTTTGAAATTGACAGATTCAAACTTTTTAGCACCATTTGTCTGGTTTCAAACTGAATTAGACTACAGCGGATAGGGGGTGTAAAAGCTGGGGGATGAGCTCAGAGAAAGAAAGAATAGGTGAAGGATGGTGGGGGCTACAGAGAGACTGGGGGAAGGTCTCACAGACAGAGAGAAAGACTAGGGTGGCATGGGAAAGAGGGAGAGGGACAGAGAGATGTCGGGGTAGAGACTGGTGAGGGCAGGGTGCGAGGGTTGTGGAGAAGCCATAGATATACATGTAGCTAAAAACATACGCTGCCTAAAGTATAGCTATAAAGGTTTACCAAGAAGCTGTAGTGTAGATAGTATGCTCACTGGGGGTTGTGGGAGGGACAGGAGGAAAAGGGTTACTTCTGTTGCCACTGCAATGGCACATAAGGGCCTGATTTATTAAACTCTCTTTTCCCCTAGAAAATGGGAAACTGTAAATCAGGCCCTAAAAAGGAGCGGCAAAACACCTTGGAGGGAGGACAGTGCATCATGACCTAGGTCTTGGTGGCCTGCACCTAAATTTTTGAACTTGATGCTAGATTCTGAGAAAATTTGTCAAGGCCTGCTTAATCCATTACCCTCCATCCATTCTAGACAAATCAGCAGTAATGGGACATTTTTCAAAGACTGAAATATCATCAGCATAAAACTGGAAGTGTAACCCAAGTTTCACAACATACAAAGAGATGCTAAATACACATTAAGGTGGAAAACAATACAGAGCCTTTTAGGACTCTTGCTATGCAACTGGGAGATTTTCTCTGGAAAAAACAAAACAAACCAGACCACCTTCTGCTTATGGCCAGTAAGATGAGAACCAAGCCAAAACCACTCCCCATGCCCTAATCAGCCAGACACTGTACCAAAATGGAAGGAGTGACAGTAGCTTTGAATGCCTTCAAATTAAGATACAAGTCAGTACCTTTTCTCCTCAGGACTGCACAAAATCTCATTCAGTAATGAAACACCAATAAAGTTTCTGGGCTATGCCCAGGCCTGAACCCATGCTGTCATGGATATAGAATCTGCTGCTCTCTACAAAGTAATGAAACTCTCTCCATACTCGCTCCTCTATAAGCTTGACAAAAAATGGAAGGGGAACAGGCGGCCTATAATTGTTAGGGTCATCCACTTTCCCACCGGAATCCTTAAGAATTGGTGTGCCCACTGCCCTTTTCAACTCCTCTGATAAAGAGGCCCATGGAAAAGCACACAAGAATGGAAGCAATGGATTCCCCAAGTGCTTTGATCACAGCAGTAGAAAAAGTATCCAATGGACGCCATGTGAATCTCATGGCATAAATCAAACAAGATACATTGTCCACTGAAACTTCTGTAAACATATCCCAACTTGATCCAATAATGGCAGGTAAAACAGGGCCTACCCACAATATGGCTTACTGGTATGCCATATTGCAGTGATGGCTAACCTTTTTGAGCCCGAGTGCCCAAACTGCCGCACAAAACCAAAGAATTTCCTCAAAGTGCCAGCACGTCAATTTGCATAAATATTTGCATAATGCTAACATACACTAACTTTTAGTAAACATGTCTCTTAATGAGTGTATGGATAAAGACAGACTAAAAGATTTCTACATTACTATAATCCAGTGCCAACCGCCAGGCACATTAGGAACTACTACAAACACTGCCCATTTAGAACCAATAGCAAACCCGCCGTATCCTAACAGCACTACCAGGACTCACAAAGCACCACACCATACCTATCAAAAGGCAACACTGCAAATATTAAACCAATACATTTCAGACAATAACAATACATGACCTACTGGGGAAAGAGAACAAGTGGCAATGTCAAAAAGGAATTACATAAACAAACAGAATACCTCAGCTCAGTTGCAATTGCTCCAGCCACTTTCTTCTGGTTTCTTCATGTTTTCTGCTAACTCTCCATCATCTGCTGTCCATTTGTCCTTTCTTCTCTCTTCTAGTTTTTTTTTCCATTCTCTCTCTCTACATCCGCTTTAACATACTAATCTTTCTCCTTTTGCTCTTTCCTCATTCCTATTTCATCCACTCAAATTTTACCCCTCCATCCTCAATCCCCACTTACTCTCCCAATACCCGGCCAATTGCAGATTTTTTATCCCTCCCACACAAAATATTTTTCCCCTCTCCATTTTACTCTCCCAGCCCCATCCCATTCTAATCCTCCCCCAACATCAGCTCCCTTCTAGTTCCAGCCTCACCCAGCATCCATTCCCTTCTAGTCCCTGCATCAGCCCATTTCCAGTCCTAGCAACCCCCCAACCCAATACCAGTCCTAGCCCCCCCCCATCAACTCACTTCCAGCCCTAAACCCCCATCACCCCCATTTCCAGACAGCCCCCATCAGCCCACAGCCCATTAGCAGTCCTACCCCCCCAGCCCATTAGCAGTCCTACCCCCCCGCCCGCCCGCCCATTAGCAGTCCTAACCCCCCCAGCCCATTAGCAGTCCTAACACCCCCCCTCCTGCCCATTAGCAGTCCTAACCCCCCCCTCCTGCCCATTAGCAGTCCTAACCCCCCCAGCCCAATAGCAGTCCTAAACCCCCCCGCCCCGCCCATTAGCAGTCCTAACACCCCCCCTCCTGCCCATTAGCAGTCCTAACACCCCCCCTCCTCCTGCCCATTAGCAGTCCTAACCCCCCCCTCCTGCCCATTAGCAGTCCTAACCCCCCCCTCCTGCCCATTAGCAGTACTAACCCCCCCTGCCAATTAGCTGGCCTCACCCCCCCTCCTGCCCATTAGCAGTCCTAACCCCCCCCTCCTGCCCATTAGCAGTCCTAACCCCCCCTCCTGCCCATTAGCAGTCCTAACACCCCCCCCTCCTGCCCATTAGCAGTCCTAACCCCCCCTCTCCTGCCCATTAGCAGTCCTAACCCCCCCCTCCTGCCCATTAGCAGTCCTAACCCCCCCCCCCTCCTGCCCATTAGCAGTCCTAACCCCCCCTCCTGCCCATTAGCAGTCCTAACCCCCCCCCCCTCCCCCTGCCCATTAGCAGTCCTAACCCCCCCCCCCCCCGGCAAATTTTTTTAAAAAAAAAGCAGGCTCTGGCTGCTGCCGCGGCAGATTACAATGTCCCGCGGGGCCCCCTCCGCCCGCTAAGCCCCTCTGCAAGGGCTTTCAGATTCGCGAGGGAGAGCGTCTCCCTCGCGTCTCTGTTAAGCCCGCAGGGGCTAATGGGAAATTTCCCATCAGTCCCTCGCGTCTAAAGGGGCTGATGGGAAATTTCCCATTAGCCCCTGCGGGCTTAACAGAGACGCGAGGGAGACGCTCTCCCTCGCGAATCTGAAAGCTCTTGCAGAGGGGCTTAGCGGGCGGAGGGGGCCCCGCGGGACGCTGCATTCTGCCCTTGCCGCGTCCGCGGCAGCAGTCAGAGACAGCTTTTTTCTTTTTTTTGCGGACCTATTGCCCGCGTGCCAGCTGCAAGGCCTTCGCGTGCCACAGCTGGCACGCGTGCCATAGGTTCGCCATCGCTGCCATATTGTGTCAAATGTCTGCGTGAGTGCCCCTGTGAGCAACAGCGACCATCACACAGTGTGGTTTGAGATAAAAGCCATGGTACAGGCCAATCATAGCAAACTCAAAGTCCTAAATTTTAAATACATTGACTTCAATAAAATGGCAGAGTACTTAAAGGAGGAGATGACGGGGTGGAAGGAGATAAAGGAAGTGGAATTGCAATGGGCTAAACTAAAGAAGGCAATAAATGGGGCAACAGATAAATATGTAGGAAAAGTAAATAAAAACAAGAGAAGGAAACCTATTTGGTTTTCCAAAGAGGTGGCTGCTCAAATCAAGGCAAAAAACACAACTTTCGCAAAATTCAAAAGCTTGCAAACAGAAGAACACAGAAATGAATGCAGGATCCAACTCAAAGAGTCTAAAAGAGTAATAAGGATAGCAAAATCAAAGGCAGAGGAAAGGATGGCTAAAGATGTTAAGGGTAGCAACAAAACTTTCTTCAGGTATATTCGGGAAAGGAAGAAGATCAGAGTTGGAATTGCAGGACTCAGAAGTGCTGGGAAAGGACTCGTGGAAAGTGACACTGAACAAGCGGAATTGCTAAACAAATACTTCTGCTCTGTTTTTACTAAAGAAGATCCTGGAGATGGACCAGCTGTGACTCCCAAATATAAAAATGGGAATGAAGTAGATACCACACCATTCACAGAAGACGAGGTGTTAGAACAACTTGCTAAACTGAAAGTGGACAAAGCCATGGGACCGGATGGGATACATCCTAGGATACTGAAAGAGCTCAGAGAAGTTCTTGCAGGACCGTTAAAGGATGTCTTCAACAGATCCTTGGAAACAGGAGAGGTTCCTCAGGACTGGAGAATGGCTGATGTTGTACCTCTACACAAAAGTGGTGACAGGGAAGAAGTGTCAAACTACAGGCCCGTGAGCCTTACCTCGGTGGTGGGAAAAGTAATGGAGGCGCTCCTGAAAGAGCGAATAGTGCACTTTCTCAAAACCAACAGGATGCAAAATCCGAGGCAACATGGTTTTACCGAAGGACGGTCTTGCCAAACAAATCTGATTGAGTTCTTTGACTGTTTGACCAAGGAACTAGATCAGGGGCATGCAATGGATGTCATCTACCTGGATTTCAGCAAAGCCTTTGATACTGTTCCTCATAGGAGGCTTGTCACCAAACTCAGTAGCTTGGGGATGGGTCCCAAGATGGTAAACTGGATTAGAAATTGGTTGACTGACAGACGACAGAAGGTGATTGGCACATGGAGCTCACTCGGATGAGAGAAATGTAATTAGCGGGGTGCCCCAGGGTTCGGTCCTGGGTCTGGTACTGCTCAATGTATTTGTGAGTGATATTGCTGTAGGACTGAATGGAAAAGTCTGTCTTTTTGCAGACGACACAAAAATTTGCAACAGAGTGGACTCCCCCGAGTGAGTGGTTAACATGAGGAAAGATCTACAAAAGCTGGAAGACTGGTCTAATGCTTGGCAACTACGATTTAATGCAAAAAAGTGCAGTGTCATGCACTTGGATAGCAGAAATCCAAGGGAAATGTACGCGATAGGGGGCGAGAGGTTGGTATGCACGGTTCAGAAGAAAGACCTTGGTGTGATTATCTCTGATGATCTCAAGGTGGCAAAACAATGCGACAAGGTGGTGGCAAAAGCCAGGAGGATGTTGGGCTGCATACAGAGAGGGATTACCAGCAGAAAGGAAGAGGTACTTATGCCACTGCATAAGTCACTGGTGAGGCCTCACTTGGAATACTGTGTTCAGTTTTGGATACCATATCTTTTATTTATTTAGCTGTATATATATCCCGCTTTTCACCGGGTCAAAGCGGTCAATTGGGAGATACATTTAACACGAGGGGATATGACACACATACGCTAATACTTACAGGGAACATGGGCAATGGAGGGTTAAGTGGCTTGCCCAAGACCACAAGGAATGCCTATAGGACTAGAAATCCCAGTCCCCCCGGCCTGAGATTGTTGTCCCCAGGTGGGACCTGAACCCCCGGCCCTCCGAACTGAAGTACCTTGTCCTAACCACTAGGCCACTCCTCCCAATAGATGTAAAAAGACTGGAAACTGTTCAGAGGAAAGCGACCAAAATGATTTGGAGCCTGCGTCAGAAGCCTTACGAGAAAAGACTTGAAGACCTAAATATGTACACTTGAGGGACAGGGGAGATATGATTCAGACCTTTAAATACTTAAAGAGAAATGATGAACAAACAAACCTCTTCCAAAGACGGGGAAGCTGTAAAACTAGAGGGCATAACATGAAGCTGCAAGGTGGTAAATTGAAAGACAATATCAGGAAATATTTTTTCACTGAAAGGGTGGTGGATGCTTGTAATGCCCTCCCAAAGGAAGTGGTGGGGGCAAACACGGTGATGGAATTCAAAACAGCATGGGACAATCACAGTGGATCCCTTTACAGCAATAAGATAAAAACAAAATAAACGGTACCATGTAACTTCTGAACCATAACACGTCTCAACAAATAGGGGTGTCCTACATGGAGTGGTGGGTTTACCCCTAAACAAAGACATGGGGAGGGGTGGCCTGCACAGAGTGACAGGTGCACCTACTCTTGCCATCTTGCTGGGCAGACTAGATGGACCATGCTGGTCTTTATCTGCCGTCATTTACTATGTTATTATGGTATATTTATCTAATCAAAAACCCGAGTCAAACCATCAGCCATTGGATTCAGGTATTTCCTCTCACTACCTAATAGTTTGTAGTTTAATAAAAAAAAGTTTTGATATAGCGCCTTTCCTTGTTATAGCAAAGTGGTCTACAGTAAAATTGAGGATAAAAAGCGTAGTTACTCACTTGTAACAGGTGTTCTCCAGGGACAGCAGGAATCAGTCCTCACTTATGGGTGACGTCGGCACCGACAGAACCCGCGCGGAGCAATTCCCCAGCTTTCAAAGAAAGCCTTTTGGATTGCTACCACACATGCTTGGTCCACTTCCCGCCCAGTCAGGTCCCTTAGCTCGAGCCCTACCAAACAGATGGCAAGGGAAGGATAAAAATTCAGCAACTCATCAGGGGAGGCGGGAGGGTAGTGAGGACTGATTCCGGCTGTCCCTGGAGAACACCTGTTACAGGTGAGTAACTACGCTTTCTCCAGGAACAAGCAGGAAGTCAGTCCTCACTTATGGGACTTCCTAGCTACAGGCTACCGAACCTGTAACCAAAAAAATGCCTCCACGAGGCCGTAAGCAGAAGCCGAAGACCGAAGGAGCCCGAGTCCTCGGGGCAAAGCCCTCGGTAGCCGTGAAGAAGGGTCGGAGGACAAGAGTTGCTTATACCCCAAACAGATTACGGAGTACAGCTTGGCCGAAGGCGCTGCCCCAGTGGGACCCCCTCTCCAGGCAGTAGTGGGCAGCGAAAGTGTTTGTAGAAGACCAGGTCCCCGCCTGGCAGATATCCATCAGGGGCACGGAGTGCAACAAGGCCACCAAGGCCGCTTTGGCTTGGATCCCGTGTGCTGTGACTCAACGATCCAGAGGGACGCCCGCCTTCGCATGGGCGAAAGCAATGCAGTCCACCACACAAACTGAGAGAATGCGCTTAGTGACTGCTTGCCCCGGTCTATTGGGATCATAGGTCACGAAAAGCCTGTCAGACTTGCGATAAGTCTGGGTACGCTGCAAATAAAAGGTGAGGGCCCATTTGCAGTCGAGAATGTGGAGGGCCGTTGATACCTGGTCAGCGTGGGGCCTTGGGAAGAAAGTCAGCAGCACTCTCTCTTGGTTGAGATGGAAGTCCGAAACGACTTTAGGCAGGAATTTAGGGTAGGTATGGAGGTCCACCCTGTTCCAATAAAACTTGATGTAAGGGGCCCAAGCCATGAGCGCCTGGAGCTCACTGACTCGGCGGGCCAAGGTCAGCATCACCAGGAAGGCCACCTTCCAGGACAAGTGCTGGAGCAAACACGTCGCCATCGGCTTGAAGGGTGAACGGGTGAGCTGCGTGAGTACCACATTTAAGTCCCATTCCACCAGAAGAGGACGGATGGGCGGCTTATATAGCAGAAGACGCTGCATAAAGCGAGACTAACGGCTGCCCCGAGAGGCGTTTTCCCTCAATGATTAGCCGAGATGGTGCTCAAATGAACTCTGACAGAGTTCAACATCAGCCCTTCCCTTGAGAGGTGGAAGAGGTACTGGAGAACCCACCGAATTGGACACGAGAAGGGGTCGATCTGGTGCACCGAGCATCAGACAGAGAAGAGTTTCCACTTAAAGGCATAAGCCTGCCTAGTGGAGTCCTTCCTCGAGGTGAGGAGGATTTCCTCAACCTCCTCCGGAAGGGCCAGAGAGGCTAGGGAGACCCGTTCAGCCGCCAGGCCGCGAGGAATAGGGAAGTTAGATTTGGGTTCAGCACCCGACCCTCCTCCTGCATTATTTATTTATTTATTTATTTTATTTAAACAAGAACTTATATACCGCAGCTTCCATAGATCAGCTGCGGTTCACAGATAACAACAGTCAACAAAGCATAGTTTGTTTTACATATAACATCAGATAACTATAAGCAATATAAAGTAAACAGAATAATGTTAAACTGAATGGCACAGAACAGTGCAACTTATATACATTATTTACATATAGACATTATTTGGGGTATAATCATGGAAAGAAGTTCAGATTCAGATAGGGAGAGTTTTCTTTTTATGTTGTAGTGAGATGTCAGACAAAAATTGGTTAGCCTTTATCTAATTCTTTTGAGTGGATGTCTTTACTATTGTAGTGTATTGTGAAAAGATGGGTTTTCAATTTTTTGCGGAATTCATTAATCTCTGTTATCATTCTTAGTTCTTCTGGGAGGGAATTCCAGGCTATTAGGGCTGCATGGGAGAACGCTCTGTTGTTTGTTGATTTATTTGTTTTTATGAAGTCTTTGGGGGTTTTTAGTTTATTTGAATGACGTTTTCTTTGAGTAGGTTTTGAGTGTTCTTTAGTAATTAATTTACTTAATGTGTGTGGTGCCATATCGAATAGAGTTTTAAATGTAGTTATCAATGTTTTGTATATTATCCTGCTTTGAATTGGCAGCCAGTGAAGGGACTCTAGTATTGGTGTTATATGTTGATGAGAATGTGTTTTCGTTATTACATTATTTCGTTATTACATTAGTAGACCCCTGGCAGAGCCCAGGGGAACCGGAGGCTCCGTCAACAGCCGGAGCAGGAACCAAGGCTGCCGAGACCACGAGGGGGCCATGAGAATCAACGATGCCCCATCCCATTGAGCCTTGAATGGAGTCCTCGCAATGAGGGGGAAAAGAGGGAATGCATAGAGAAGACTGGAGGACCAGTCCAGGAGAAATGCATCAGGGCCCTCCCTGCTCGGGTACAGCACAGGGCCACAAAAGCAGGGGAGCTGCGTGTTCTGGGGGCTGGTGAAGAGGTCTATCGCCAAAGTCTCCCAGCAGAGAAACAGCCAGCCTGCTACTCTGGGATCCAGCCGCCATTCGTGGGGGCAAAGGAGTCTGTCTGCCAGGCCATTCTCCTGACCCAGGGTGGTACGTCGCCCTGAGGGATATTCTCTGTTGGGCACCAAAAGAACAGATAAGGACCGCTTCCCGGCAGAGGGAACGTGATCCTGTGCCTCCCTCCTTGTTGATGTAGAACATCGCTGCACGGTTGTCAGTCTGTACTAGAACCGACTTCCCGCTGAGGTGTTCCTCGAAGGCCCTCAGGGCCCACCGAATGGCCTAGAGCTCGAGCAGGTTTATCTGCTGCCGAGACTCCTTGGGTGACCATTGCCCCTGCATGCAGAGAGGTCCGCAGTGGGCTCCCCACCCCAACAGGGAAGCGTCAGTGGTCAGCACCGCATCGGGCCATGGGGCCTGAAAGGGCAATCCCTGCAGGTGGTTGTGGGGGTTTTGCCACCAGCTCAGGTACAAGCGGAGGTCGGGAAGAACCCCGACGGGGTCCCTGAGATGTCCGAGGGACTGGCTCCATTGGGCACTGAGACACCACTGAGCTGTCCACATGTGCAGGTGGGCATGAGGAACCACATGTATGGTCAAGGCCATGTGGCTCAAGAGACGTGGCATGGACTGAGTGGTGACCTGGTGGTCACTTTGGATGTGAGCTGCCAGAGCCCGGAGGCAGGTGGAGCAATCCACTGGCAATTAGGCAATCGCCTGCTGAGTATCGAGGCACGCCCCAATGAACTCGAGAGCCTGCACCGGCTCGAGGTGAGACCGGGTAGTTGACCAAGAACTCCAAGCTCTCCAAGAGGAGGACAGTGCGTGACATCACTCGCCGAGCCTCCTCAGCTGAGGAGCCCATAACAAGCCAGTCGTCGAAGTAGGGAAAGACCGGCACACCCTGGCACCAAATGTAAGTGGTGACCACGACGAGGAACTCTGAAGACCCGTGGGGCGGACGCAAGGCTGAAGGGCAGCACCCTGTACTGGAAGTGCTCTCCCTGCACCCTGAAATGCAGATACTGCCTGTGTTGGGGGTGGATTAAGATGTGGGCGTAAGTCTCCTTTAGATTCAAGGAGCATAAGCTAGTCGCCCTGCTAGAGGAAGGGCAGCAGCACACCAAGAGATAACATCTTGAATTTCTCCTGCAACAGGAACTTGTTTAGCCTGTGGAGGTAGAGGATGGGCCGCAGACCCCCCTTCTTTTTCAGGATGAGGAAGTACTGGGAATGGAAGCCCCAACCTCGAAGGTGGTGAGGGACCTTCTCGACTGCCCGTTGGGCAAGGAGAGAGTGCAATCCTCGCTGCAGCAGAAGCTGGTGTGTGGGGAGTCGAGGAGGCTCCGCTGGGGAGAAAGGAGGTGGAAGCCTGTCGAAATGAAGGCAATAGCTGTCCCGGATGACTTGGAGGACCCAAGTGTCCGAGGTGATGGGAGCTAACGATGGGGCGAAGCGGAACAGGCGTCCCCCAACTGGCTGCTGCATTGCCGGAAGGTGAGGTGCAATGCCGATGGCGTCAAAACCCCTGAGTGGGTTGCGGGGGAGCCGATGTTTGAGCCTTTGGTCCCTCTGGCTTACGATGCCCCTGGCCAGACTTTCCCTACGCCAGGGTGGTCGTCGTGGGGGTAGCTGGATATGGCAGATAGCCTCTATACTGGAGACCCTGTCTAGGGAAGAAGGGCTTCTTGGTTGGCTGCTTCTTCCGAGGCAGGGTAGAGGTTTTGTGGGAGAAACGGGTCCTGGTGATGAATTCCGTCTCAATTTCCGCAAACTTCTCCTCCATCGGCTTGCCAAAGAGCTGCTCACCGAGGCAGGGCATGTCCAGGAGCTTCTCCTGCACCCATTGCTCCAAATCAGGAGGATTGGAGCCATGCCTGGCGGCGGGCCCCAATACCCGTGGCCGCCACCCGAGCTGATGTCTCAAAGCCATCATAGGTGGCTCAAGAGAGGTACTTGGAGCAGTCGGAGGCTGACTTTAGTAGGGCGCAGAATCTGTCGATGGGCTCTCCTTCAAGGCCTGTGGAAAAACCCCCAAGTTCCTTAGCCAAATCGCGCAGGAATACACCAATGTACAGTTGATATGCATGGATGCAACAAGAGAGCATGGAACCTTGGTAGGCCTTGCGGCCCAGGGCATCAAGGGCTCTCGACTCTCGGCCGGGTGGTACCCACGAGTGCAATTTTTGGCTCTTCTGCTTCCTCATGGCCGATTCCACCACCACCGAGGTGTGTGGGAGTTGGATCTTTCGGAAGACTGGCCCACGCTGTACCTTGTACATCGTGTTAAGGTGCTTGCTCATGATGGGAACAGAGGCTGCGGTCTCCCACATACGGAGCAGCAGCCGAGATAGAAACGGCGGTACAGGCACAGTGAGGGATTCCCTGGGCAGGGACTCGTACTGAAGAATGTTGAGTTCTTCAGCATGTTGATCCTCCTCAGCCTGAGTGACCAGGTTAAGGGCCCATGCCCTGTCCCAAATGAACACCAGGAAGGTGGTGTCTTCGGGTGGCGAGCGCCACTGGAATGCAGGCAGCAAGTGTTCTGACAGAAGATCCCGGTGGGTACGAGTTTCTGGGGAGGTGTCCCTATCGGACTTCCAGTCTGAGAAGTCGGTCAAGGAGTCTGAGCCGGGCAGGGCAGGTCACCCTGTCCGATGACCGATGGCCTGGTGCCAGAGGCCCTGGATGATTTCGCTTCCGAGGAATGGGAGGGCGAGCGAGGATACACAAATAGTAAGAGACGAAATCAGGAATGGATGGTTAACGGATGTTTATTCATGAAAAACCCCAACGCGTTTCGGCGCGTACGCCTTCTTCAGGGGGTGTACAGCTTAAAAACATAAAACAAATTTGAATAAGTATACGCATAAATAATAAAATAAAAAGCCCCATATAAATATTCTTGAGAATGTGCATATATACAAAACATCACATAATTCAAATCAAAACTTCCATAATAAAATCTGTGTTCCAAACGCAGGACATAGAGACATAAAACCGTAAATTAATAAAAAGTATACATACAAACGTATCAACTGAAAAAATATATTATAATCTTAAGAGTAGCTACAGTATTATTTGTACATACTAATACCATGTGATGGTATTTGGCTCTCATATAGAATTCAATGCAGCCTATCATAGTGCAAATAAAGATCGATCTTTGATAAAATCATGCTATCCTCAGGTTGTATCAATATGTAATGTAACTTTCTCAGAAAACAGTTGTGTAATTAAAATAATTAATATAATATAAAACACTCATGCGCTTGAAAAAAATGACATGATAGTGTGCTAAAACTAGTAGCAGAGACATAACTAATGTACCTAACTCATAATATATATTTTTTTATATTTATAGAGGGATATATCCTAAGGAGAAACTGACCTGAGCCAATGGACTCAAGTGGTTATACCATCAACCTGCAAAGTTCAGGAAAATCCTCTGCTACAACACTAAAAAAAGAAAAGAAGAAATACTGATGCTTCATGATATAATAAAACGAGTGTGTTGAAACCGTGCCAAGCGTTTCATCATATCTTAAAGTGAAAGTTATGCTGTCAGTCCTACCTTTAGAGTTGAGGAGAGCACTGTCAGAAATTCTGCTTCAGAAACGTGCAAAGAAAGCCTGACTGACAAACCGCTGAGTTATAACAACGCCAAAACTCGCGCCAAAAGGGGAGGAGACTAAGTGGTGGGTGGAGCTATCATTCGCGAAGAAAAAACTCAGTAACTGGTCTTACAACAGTGAACATACTAAAAATCTAGAGAGTATTATATCCCGTGTTATCTCTCGGAGAAGATTCCATATTATACATATACTGTAATTCAATAACTGCAATATTCAGGGCCATATTACATCTAAGAAAACAAACAATGAGCCAAACTATGTATATAAGAAATAATATGAATATGCAATAAGTTAACTATAAGCCTACACAAAAGATTAAGCCTACATAAGAAACTAAATAAAAGCTGCATAAAAAATTATCATAGCTAAACTAAAGCTCTAAAAGCGGGCGCGCAATAATATGAGAGAATAACTGACTAAGAGGTACTTGATCTGTCCTGCACCGATTGCATTACTTTGCAGAACTAACTCCGTATAAAAGCTCGTTGGCTTCTGACGGTCACTGCAAATGAAACCTGTTGAAAATGTAAATATGAAGGACAGGATATTGACTATATACATTGATTTCCTAAATAATGTCTCTGTAAATTTTTAAAGATCTATATACATATATACACACATTTATCTATATATCTATATATATATCTATATCTAATATATATATATATATATATATATATATATATATATATATATATATATATATATATATATATATATATATATACACACACACCACTATTTATTATTCGTATTAAAACAATAAAAAGTAGAAGCTAATAATCTAACCAGAAAATTGATTATTTTCTCGCGAGATTGCTATATGACATTATATAAATTTATGGTAACTGTATGCTTTATCTTAGAATCTGCAGTAGAAGGCACCTTAGAATAATGATGTTAATGTTAGCAGAGATGAAATTAGTGCTGTAATAAAACGCCCAAATAGGTGTCTGCACACACACAACACTTCTGCTGACTGATATAAAGAAAAAGTGCTTAAAGAATTATTTATCTATAGAAACACGGAAAGATCTGTTTCCTGATTAAGACCATTCGGTTCCATACTATTGAATTCATAAATATATCGTTGCTCAAGTTTTAATAAGGCCTTATTAATATCCCCTCCTCTCCAATGTAACATAGCTTTTTTTAAAAACCAAGTACTTTAAATCACTGATTTTATGACTTGCTGAGACCCAATGCGAAACCAGAGGCTTATCTGGAATTTTCCTCTGAATACAGCTCCTGTGCTCGACGATGTGTATGAACCTCTTATGGTTTTCCCAATGTATACCAGATTACAGGGACATAGAATTAAGCATATAACATTGGACGTCTTACAGTTTGTATAATTTTGTAAATATACTTTATGTTGAGAAATAGGGTGAGTAAAACTGTTTTAGCAATAATGGTATGGAGACAGACTGAGCAGTTGCCACAACCAAAATGATCCTTAATTCTTGGTGCAGGGTTACTTATCGTAAGGGCTGATGGTACTAAAATATTAGCCAGATTTGGATTCCTCTTATATGCTATCATAAGTTGTTTGGAAGTAAACTAAGGTAGAGAATTGAGAAGATATTCTTGTCTTAAAATATTCACAATTGCTTTAGAGAGATGTGTAAACGTGAGAGCACAATTTTATCTGTATTTATGTGCCGATCTTTCTTTTTCAATAGGGAAGAATGTTCTATCGCACAAGCTCTAAAATACGCTTTTTTGATACATTTTTGTGAATAACCACGTTCTGTGAATCTTTTGTGCATCTTAACCGCTTGCTGTTCAAAATCGGTGTCTGTTGTACATAGTCTTCTTATTCTGAGGAATTGACTAATTGGCAAATTATTTTTGAGAGACATATTGTGGCAGCTGTCATATTTCAATAGAGTATTGCGATCTGTTTCTGATAAAGGTCTGTAATAAATCCATCATCATCCTTCTTGATCATTATATCCAAATATGGAATACTATCTGAACTAAAAGTCCCTTCAAATTGTAAGTTAGGGTCCAGTGTATTAAGCCAAACAAAAAAGTTATGTAGCAACTGTTCAGTACCCTCCCAAATTATGAGTATATCGTCGATGTACCACTTCCATAGAAGAATATTGGATTTGTAAGGATGGAATGTTAAGTATTGTTTTTCAAAATGAGCTACATATAAATTTGCGACATCTGGTGCCATGGATGAGCCCATGGCTACCCCTTTGATTTGTTTGTAATAAATTCCTCTAAAGTTGAAATAATTTTCCATCATTACCAATGTTGCTAGCTGTGTTAGGAAAAAGGTAGGAGTGCGGACCGGTTTTGACCTTTGGGTCAGGGTATTGGCTAAGACTTCTATAGCTGCTTGCTGGGGAATATTCGTATATAATGAGCTGATGTCGAGAGTAACCAGCAAGAGGCCTCTATGATACCCTTTAAATCCTTGTAAGATATTGATGACATGTGTAGAATCATGTACATATGATGGTATTTTTAATACAAATGGTCTCAAAAAAATGTCCAGGAACTTAGAGGTTCTAGTAAGGATCCTATAGCGGATACGATCGGACGTCCCGGTGGATTTTGAAGCGACTTATGGAAATAATGTAATGTAGCAATCTCGCGGGAAAATAATCAATTTTCTGATTAGATTAGCAGCTTCTACTTTTTATTGTTTTAATACGAATAATAAATAGTGGTGTATATATCTATATCTATATAAAAAGATCTTTAAAAATTTACATAAACATTATTTAGGAAATCAATGTATATAGTCGATATCCTGCCCTTCATATTTACATTTTCAATAGGTTTCATTTGCAGTGACCGTCAGAAGCCATCGGGCTTTTATACGGAGTTAGTTCTGCAAAGTAATGCAATCGGTGCAGGACAGATCAAGTACTTCTTAGTCAGTTATTCTCTCATATTATTGCGTGCCCGCTTTTAGAGCTTTAGTTTAGCTATGATAACTTTTTATGCAGCTTTTATTTAGTTTCTTATGTAGGCTTATTTAATCTTTTGTGTAGGCTTATAGTTAACTTATTGCATATTCATATTATTTCTTATATACATAGTTTGGCTCATCGTTTTCTTAAATGTAATATGGCCCTGAAAATCACAATTATTGAATTACAGTATATGTATAATATGGAATCTTCTCCGAGAGATAACACGGGATATAATGCTCTCTAGATTTTTAGTATGTTCACTGTTGCAAGACCAGTTACTGAGTTTTTTTTCTTCGCGAATGATAGCTCCACCCACCACTTAGTTTCCTCCCCTTTTGGGGCGAGTTTTGGCATTGTTATAACTCAGCGGTTTGTCAGTCAGGCTTTCTTTGCACATTTCTGAAGCAGAATTTCTGACAGTGCTCTCCTCAACTCTAAAGTTAGGACTGACAGCATAACTTTCACTTTAAGATATGATGGAATGCTTGGCATGGTTTCAACACACTCGTTTTATTATATCATGAAGCATCAGTATTTCTTTTCTTTTTTTACTGTTGTAGCAGAGGTTTTTCCTGAACTTTGCAGGTTGATGGTACCACTTGAGTCCATCGGCTCAGGTCAGTTTCACCTTAGGATGTATCCCTCTAAAAATATTAAAAAATATATATTATGAGTTAGGTACATTAGATATGTCTCTGCTACTAGTTTTAGCACAGTATCATGTTGTCATTTTTGTCAAGCGCATGAGTGTTTATTTTAATTACACAACTGTTTTCTGAGAAAGTTACATTACATATTGATACAACCTGAGGCTAGCATGATTTTATCAAAGATCGATCTTTATTTGCACTATGATAGGCTGCATTGAATTACTATTTGAGAGCCAAATACCATCACATGGTATTAGTATGTACAAATAATACTGTAGCTACTCTTAAGATTATAATATCATATTTTTTCAGTTGATACTTTTGTATGTATACTTTAAACTGTACACCCCCTGAAGAAGGCGTATGCGCCGAAACGCGTTGGGGTTTTTCATGAATAAACATCCGTTAACCATCCATTCCCAATTTCATCTCTTGCTTTTTGTGTATCCTGGTTGGTGTTGCAAAAGCGCTGCTCCTTGTTGTGTTTTTTCCATGGGAGGGCGAGCAAGACAGACGTCGAGGACCCTCACGAGGCCCGCAGCTCTCGGGGGTTTCCTGGACAGATTTAGGTTCCCAAACGAGGAACCCACGTTCTCTGGGTGCGAGTCAGCAAAGCTGGCCGTGAGTATCTGCTGGGAAGCAATGAATGCAGAAACACTGCATTCCAGCGCCAGCATGCGGAACTCCCACGCAGACATGGGGCCCTGCGACACCGATACCGGAGTCACCAGATCAGGCGTCGGAGGAGAGGGGGTCCTCACTGGGACGACCCTCAGGAGACCGGGCGCCTTTGCCGGAGGCCTCCACTTCCATGCGAGGTACACCTTGTGGGACCGCTCCTTGTCAGACTCTTGGGAATGCCGAAGGGGGCTAAGCGACCGGGCGCGGGAGCGTTCGCACTTGTCAAGAGCCCCGGAACAGCGACTTCGAGGCCTTCTTTTTGCACCGCTCCATCTCAGGGGACCCCTGGTCAGAGTGCTGCCGGGAGCACAGGGCCGCAGGGGGAGAACCCACCGGAGGAGAGACAACCGAGGGCACCACCGGGGACTCCGAGGAGGCCTTTTGGAAAATGTCTTTGGACTTCTGCTTACGACTGAGCAGGGCCTTAGAGGACATTTTCTTGCAGAGTGAACAGAGCTCTGGGTCATGGCTGGCTCCCAGGCACCACAGACAACAGTCATGAGTGTCCATAAGCGACATGTTCCTAGAGCATATATCGCATTTTTTGAATCCTGTGGCCATGGGGGCAAAAATGTCCCCTGCGAGGTGAAGACCCACGCAGCCAGCGGTTAGAGAAGAAAAAATGGCGCGAAGTCCGTAACGAAAAAAGAAAAAAAAAAAAAAGGGGGAGTATCCCCGATATCTCTAAAAATAAATAGAGCAGGGGAAGGAGGGGTAGAGGACCGGTGCAACCAGAAAAAAAAAAAAAGAGAGCCTGTTAAGGCGAAAATACAAAACCTTTTCCGAGGGACGAGGTGTACATCCAAAGGGCTCCGCGGAAAAAAAAAGACTGAGCAAGATGGCACCCTTGGGCGGTAAGAGGACCACGCATGCGTGCTAGCAATCCCAAAGGCTTTCTTTGAAAGCTGGAGAATTGCTCCGCGCGGCCTCCGTCGGTGCCGATGTCACCCATAAGTGAGGACTGATGCTTACTGTCCCTGGAGAATATAATTTTCACAGTAAATGCTTCACAATAGAAAACAGCATGGCTGTCCTTAATATAGGAGAAAGCCTTGACCAAAAATATCCAAGCTTAGAACTATACAGACTATAAATTGCAGCATAGGACAAATGAGCCTCATTTGACCAAGATTTTCTCCAGAGCTGCTTCAGCACATCTGAGCTTATGTTTCAGTTCACATAACGTTTCACTAAACCAAGGCACATAAGCAGTTCTTCATAGTAGAAGTAGTATTACCTGGAACTGTGGAACACTGATATTAAAGTATTCCAAGTGCTCAACAATGATTCCAGTGCTGACCTGTCTGAAACTGTATCAGCATAAGGCCAGTTATCGCTGAGGGCATTCACGTCAAGTTTAGGTTGGACTTTCCTACTTGGCCATAACAAAAACAGGAAGAAAAACTAAAAATCAAAAATATGTCCACTATCCTCAGAAGAAGAAACTATGAATTGCATGTACTATAGCGATTCCATTGCTGATTTAAAAAAAAAAAAAAGTGTCTACATTTTTAATCTACTGGCTTGAAAGCTGCCTCCTCCTAAGTGCACCTTCACTGCAACTCACTGACCAGCAGCAGCTTTCTTCCCTCCTTCTCTAGGCTTAGTTACAATGAATAAGGAACCCACACGTAGATTCCGAACAAGCAGCACTGCAGACTCAGCCAAGGGCCCTGTGCCAGCATCTGTACTTTTAAAATAAATTTTAAAAGGCTCTTTATTTTTTCAGATGCAACAATTAAAACAGCATAAAGCAGTTGCACCTAGTAAGTTGCTCGTTTATGTCTGTATAGCAAGTATTCGTTTCGTTTCACAATTTAAAAAAACATGACAACTTATGCAAAGTCAATGTCAGCATTCCTGGAACTGCCGAGAATCTGGAAGGGAATCATTTAAGATACTACCAGCTCTTCTTCAACCAAGGAAAACGACATTTTGTCTCATTTCCAAAATTCACTGGTTGAGCTATATATGCACAGCTTTGTATCCCATTTTTGAAAAAGATAAGCTTACAAACCAGAAAGCCATTTAAGTAACGTATAAGAAAAAAACCCTCTCAACTAACAGTAACATAGTAAATGATGGCAGATAAAGACCAGCATGGTCCATCTAGTCTGCCCAGTAAGGTGGCTAGAGTTGAAGACCTGCACCTGCCACTCTGTGCAGGTTACACATCCCCCCTCTATGCTCCAGATCAGGTGACCACTATTTATGACGTTAAAGTTTGCTTTGACTCCATCCTCTTTCTAGGTAGTGATCCTCTGTGTCTGTCCCATGTCTTTTTGACTTCAGTCGCTGTTTTTGCTCCCACAATTTTCCTTCAGGAAGGCAATCCAGGCATCCACCACCCTTTCCATGAAAAAAGTATTTACAATCCATTGACTTCCAGAAAAAACACTATCCTTTCTTTCAGCTGTGTCTACATTACTTTTCCCACCACCAAGGTAAGGCTTATGGGCCTGTAGTTTTCCAGCTCTTCTCTGTTTATTTATTTACATTCTCTTATATACTGCGCTATTCTGCATCAGTGCGGTTTACATTGAACAAACTGAAATTACATTGAACAGGGCATTATAACTTGGAGATAACTATTTTACAGGGAACATGGGCTATGGAGGGTTAAGTGGCTTCCCCAAGACCACAAGGAGCACCTGTGGGACTAGAAACCCCAGTCCTTCCGGCCCAAGGTTGCTGTCCTCTAGTGGGATTTGAACCCCCGACCTTCCGGCCTGAAGTACCTTGCCCCAACCACTAGGCCACTCCTCCACTCCACTTTTGTAAAGAGGGACATGTCAGCTTTTCGCCAATCCTGCAGTATCTCCCCAGTCTTCAGGGAGCTATTAAACACATCTTTAAAAAGGTCCTGCCAAATCCTCCCCGAGCTCCTACAGTATCCTGGAATGTATCTGATCCAGTCCCATGGCCTTGCCCACTTTCAGTTTTGCAAGATGTTCATAAACATCTTCCATGAATGGTGTTACATCTACTCCATTCCCCTTGTTAACCTTTGTCAGTCACGCATAACCCTTCACCGGGATTCTCTTTTATGGGCAGGGAATTAGCAATTCGGCTTTTTCCTTATCACTTTCCACAAATCAATCCTCAGCATCTTTGAGTCTTACAATTACACCTGGCCTTTCTCCTTTTCCCAATATACCTGAAAAAAAAGTCTTGTCACCTTGCTTCACGTTTGTAGCCATTTTTTTCTTTCATGTGAGCTTTTTCTATCCCGATTTCTCTCTTTGCCTCTTTCACTTTTATCTAGTATTCTTTTCTGTGTTCCTCTTTTTGTGATCCTCTGAAAACTGAACGCTGCGATTTTTACAGCTACTTCTTTGGAGAACCAGATCGGTTTCTTTTTTCCTTTTATATACTTTCCTTACATATAGATCTGTTGCCCTTGTTATGGCCACTTTCACTTTAGCCCACTGCCTTTATCTCCTCCTGCCCTGCCAGCTCCTTCTTCAGGTACTTTCCCATTTTATTGAAGTCAACATTTTTGACTTCACGGTACTTCTTTTCCCCAAGTCCCCTACATTTCAGCTGCTTTAATACTGTTTCTGACAGAGGGCTACTCCTCCTCCTCTCCTATTCTCTTTTCCCTCCTAAATAGATTGAAATAAACCACACACAATATATCCAGGTATGGCAATATCCCATTCATGAGACTCATTAAACCATGCTTCTGTAATTGCCACAATGTCCAAAGTCTATTTACACCATCAGGGCTTCCAGGTCAGGAACTTTATTACCTAGACTGTGAGCATTTGTGCTCATTACCTTCCTGCAGATTTTGGTAGGCTTGCTTCTATTTTGAATTGTTTTCATTCCTGACTCCTCTTCCCCTTTGATATTGAGTTAATATAAAGACTCTTATCATTAATGTAATATACATTTGCAGGGGGTGACATCCTGAACTTCTTTTCTATCCATCATCCACGTTTCATAGTTTAAATGGCCTTTCTACATATTGCTTGAATTTTACACCTAGGATCTTTTTTCCTGCTACACAAAGATGTAGACCATTGTTACAGTGGAGCCTCTTGTTCCATCTATTGCCAGCTGCCTACATATCTAAAGCCTTCGTGCTTACACCAGGTTTAGAGCCATGCATTAAAGATAACTGTGTGATGCAGCGCCTCTTCCTCCTTATTGTGAGCAGACAGAATTTCCGAGAGTGCTATAGTGTTAACAATGGGTTTAAGGCACTCTCACAAAATCTGAAGTCTCTTTGTATTGCAGAGATACTCCTAACCAGATCATTTGTTCCCACTTGTTTCTGCTTGCATTTAATTCAAGGAACACAAATGCTACTGAGCTTACTCATGACACTGATCAATTACGTCCTCTCTTATTAAGGGGCCATCATACTTTTTTTTTTATTTAAAGAAAGAGGTAACATATAGACTATTTATTTTTAAAGGTCTAATGTAGCCAATCCTTGCAGCCTCCC
Organism: Ichthyophis bannanicus; assembly: GCA_033557465.1. Classification (NCBI taxonomy): domain Eukaryota; kingdom Metazoa; phylum Chordata; class Amphibia; order Gymnophiona; family Ichthyophiidae; genus Ichthyophis; species Ichthyophis bannanicus. The sequence goes on along the minus strand of CM066043.1, from coordinate 126,053,302 downwards.
TAGCACCTCAACGGTATTTCGTAGTCTCCAATGTATCATACTCCTGATGGTAGAACACCAACAAATTTGACTTAAAATGTCATTATAAAACTTTTAACATGCTCCTCGACATTCATTTTCCTAGTAAAGTATGAAAGGAGACCCAGAGAGTAACTATATAAAGAAGCAACTTTATTATAAACAAATAAGTCTCCTAAAAAGGTGATGTGAGATTCCGTGCATTACCTCCGTGTAGCGACATGCATCTGCAGTGATCATGTTATAATCTTCAGCACAACTCCTTGCAGCATTTTGTGTGTACTTGAGAAATTCTTCAACTTCACCACTTATTGCCGATTTCAAATTCTTTAAAGAGAAAGAAAAGAAAAATGTCAGCATCCAACTTGCGTTTCTCTTGCCACAAGCCAGACATATGATCAGTATATTTGCTACATTTTTAAGGCAGACTCAAACCTCTCCCTGGGCTATAGTAAACAATCAAGGTAGTTAAAGAGCCCTATTCCAATTTTCCTGTACAAAATGCAAGTAGGTATAAAAACAGAACAATGTAACAATGGCCCATGTAATCTGTAACTTCAAAACCAAATTAAAATTCAAAGTATACTACAAGTCAAGAATATGCAAATACAAAGGAAGAAAATAGCTAATAAGAGCACTGAAATCATTCTACTCCATGCTTCACAATAATACCCCTAAACACTGAGGGGCATGTTTACTAAGAAACATGCCAGTAGTAGTGCATGTTGGCGGCCAAAAGGACAGAGAATGCCAGGGACTGTGTCTTACAGATAACATGCAGTAACAACCTCTGCATTGAACTACTAAATGTGGCCAATAAAGCAGAGCAGTTAACACCTCCTCAAGAAATGTAGATGCACTGTGCATTATCTGCCAACTGTTCTGTGCATTAATTGCATGACAACCTTTCCCAAAAATGCTTGAATGCCTTCAAACACACAGGTTTTGCAGTTATGCATTTTAATTTTGGCTTGTGATGGGGTCTATGGAATGTTACCCATCCCTCTCCAAAGGCAGCATCAACAATCCCCTTTAAGAGTCTATATAGCCCAGGAGTATAGGACTGGGGAACATGGTTCATGGGAAGATGTTACGAACCCAGCAGGCTGCAGAAGAGAGAGAGAGACCGTGGCACCAGAAGTTCTTCCAAGGCAAGCTGCGCAAAGGAGTTCTGAGGTAGGAACTTTAACAGGGGCTGGAGAAAGAGCAGTGAGAACCAGCTTGTAGAGGTTTAACAAACTGGGACAGAATAAAAACTGTTTTTGTTTTCCCTGAACTGCTGTCCAGCCTGTGTTTGAAAGAAAACCCTTCCCACTGCACGCCACACTACCACCTGGTTATCACACGGTAACTTGGTACACTATGGCCCTGGGCAAGTCAGTTAACCCTCCCCATTGCCTCAGGCAGAAACTTAGATTGTAAGCCCTCTGGGGACAGGAAAATACCTACTGTACCTAATCATAACTCACTTGAACTGCTAATGAAAAGGCGTGAGCTAAATGCTCCTAAAAATTTAAACATGAGCCCAAGTACACCTTTTCAAACTTATTTTTTGTTTTGTTTTTGTTAATTTTACAAAAAAACTGTCTATAGCAACTGTTTTTTTTACAGTTTAACAAGCATACAAACAATTGCATCCATAAATAAGAGGGCCAGCTCACCTATTTTCTGTGGAGTGGGGGGGAAGGGGCGGGGGAGGCTGGTGTTTATTATATATGGATACAGTTTTTTTCCATGACTGCATACATGTGTAAATTGTAGAACATTTCTAATGCAAGCAGGCTAGTTTGGAAATTTAAGAAAAAATAAAATAAATAAAATCTGGCTCCAGCAAAGATTCATGCAAAGTTCACAATTTCTTTTTCCAAGTTACACGCCTTAAAATATTTCATTTTTTAACAGATCCTTCATCCATTCATGTCAGCCCCCCCTCTCCATGTCAGCCCTCTCCCTCCCTCCATCCATCCCTCCATGTCAGCCTCTTTGCAGGTTCCCTGCCCCCTCCTCCCCTCTCCCTAGATGCCTGCTGCTGCCCTGCTGTTCTACAGCCGCGGCTCCCTGTCTCTTAAGGAGCCGCGGCTATACCTGTAAAACCGTTGCAGAGCTTTCCTGTCTCTCGACGGGCTCCGTGCAGCATTGTCCCGCCTCCAAAGGAAGTGGTAAAGAACTTCCTTTGGAGGTGGGACAATGCTGCACGGAGCCCGTCAAGAGACAAGAAGGCTCCGCAACGGTTTTATGGCATAGCCGCGGTTCCCTAAGAGGCAGGGAGCCGTGGCTGCATTAGAAGGGACTGGGAGGCGGGGAGTTTGCCGCTGCCGAAAAGCGGACTCGGCAGCAGCAGCAACTTGGGTGGTTTTTTTTTTTTTTTTTTAAACAGCGGAGTGAGGTGAGGTGAGCCGAGGCGACCCCCACTAAATCCTCTGGCAACCCCCGTGGGAGTCACGACCCACAGGTTGAGAACCGCTGACCTAGAATGTACAGGGCAATGCCATTCCTGCATTTATTAAGAAAGGCAACCTAATTATAGAGCTTTTAATTTCTAGTATCCACAAGTTTCACATCCCTTTTCCAACTAAATTATATCACTGGGCTTGTCTTGTTTTCTAAAATTTTGTGAAACAATTTTTTCCTTGCTGCTAACAATAGTTTATTAACAACGATATGCTAGAATTCCCCCAAATTTATGAGACAAGCAAACATAGTACGATGCACAGAGGCATAGCTAAAGGAGTTTTTGAATAAATGAGTACGTCTACCACAGTGGAAGAAACTTGTTTCTACTGCCACAATCCTTCCAGCATATAGAACAGGGGCTATCCAACTTCATTCTTGGAGGGTCTTCAGTCTCATACATATTCATTGTGGTTATCCTGAAAACTGAATTGGGTCTATTGTATGCAAATATCTCATGAATATTCATTAGGTACATTCTGGAAACCAAGCTAGATTGTGGGACACCAGGACTGGAGCAGAACACCCTGATGTAGAACTTACTTTATGTAGATCAGTTTTCTCCAATCCTCGCAAGACATTCTAGCCAATTCAGTTTTCAGGATAACCACATTGAAAATGCATGAGACTGAAGACCCGGCATATTCAAATCTCTCACTCATGCATACATACTGGGGTAATCTTAATTAAGTGGTAAGATGCGTCTCAAAGAGAGAGGCCTGGGTGAAACTGCTGTAAATTATAGTTTTCCCATAGTTAGGTGGAATCTTTACAGATTTTTCTAATAAGACCACTGCAATGTGTAGTGAAAAAACATTTAAGTACCTCTTTATACATTTGCAAACATTGTTACAGGGAAAGAGGTGATGGAAGTCATCTACCACTTCCTTCGAAGTTTTGAGCACTTAGCAATGAGAGATGGAGGAAGCCAAGAGGCGAGCATCCACAGGGCAGCGTGGAGCCAACTAAGGCCAAAAGAGGGGCAGTGGGGGCACAGCGACCAAGGAAGTAAAGGAAGAATTCACAATAGTACAGGCTCGTACAGGGGCAGAGTGGAAGGTCCTGGCACTGTTGAACTGTGGATTTCAGTAGCCCGAAGCCTAGAGAGAATGCACATCTCAGCTTTGGCTCTTACTCTACAGTGACCCAGAGCAATGCTGGCTTGCAGAAATTACAGCAACGTAGAGAACAGGGGAGAGGAGACTTAAAAGAAAGCCAAAGAGGCGAAGAATGGGCATTTGCTAATAAATTAAACACATCTTGAGATTACTCTTTTTATTGATTTATTTAGCTATTTTTATAGACTGCTTTTCTGAGAGTCAAAGCTGTGAATATAGAAAGGAATCCTGGAAATACTTACATAGAACAAGGATAGCTTTAACTTGTAGAGATGAGATCAAGGTATATGGATTTGAATCCAACCTGAAATTTCAATCAGGATGGGTTAACAGGGTGGGGTAAATTAAGCATTAGCTTAACGTAATACAGGGTAACTTGGAGAATAAACATAAACATTAACTTAAAGTAACTAGAAATAGTACTAGGGGCAATATACACGTGCCATAAGAGATGGGCCTAGTTAAGAGGTGTTCTGGATGAGTTGGAGTTGAGAAGATTAGGCACGGGAAAGGTGTGGGTGCCTGAGAGGAGAGTGGAGGAGGGTTTCAAGCATTACTGTGAGGTATTCAAAGAGGTGCGTCTTAAGTGTCCTCCTGAAGTCCTTAAGGATGGATATAGATTGCAAGTTCTCAGGCAGGGAGTTTCAAACGGATGGTGTATATAAGGAAAAGGCTCTGTTAACGGTGGACTGGTTGCTCTTTACTTTTAGCTTTGGGATGCTAAGATATTTTGAGCATTTGCTTCAAAAGGATATAAACAGGATGGATCTTAAAGTAGCTAAACAGGTAGAAAAGGCAACAGCAAAAGCTAGAAGGATGCTTGAGTGCATAGGGAGTGGAATGGCTAGCAGGAAAAACGAGGTGATAGTGACTCTGTATGTCTTTGGTACGACCTCATTTGGAGTATTGTGTGCTATTCTGGAGACTGCACCTTCAAAAGGATATAAAGAGGATGGAGTCAGTACAGAAGGTGGCTACTAAAATGATTAGTGGTCTTCATTATAAAGCATATGAGGACAGACTAAAGGATCTTAATATATACACCTTAGAGGAAAGGCAGAATAGAGGTGATATGATCGAGATGTTTTAATACCTGTGTGGCATAAATGCACAGGGGGAGAGCCTCTTTTGATTGAAAGCAAGTTCTGCTATGAGGGGACATGGGATGAGGGTGAAAGGGGATAGATTCAGGAATGATATGCGGAAATATTTCTTTATGGAAAGAGTGGTGGATCCATGGAATAGTCTCCCAGTGGAAATGGTAGATATGAGGAGAGTATCTGAATTCAAAAAGCATGGGACAAACACAGATTATCTCTAAAGGAAAAAAGGGGACTGTTGTAGTTGTTGATATGGAAGGACAGACTAGATCGCCAATGTGGTCTTTTTCTGTAATCATTTTTCTATGTTTCTATGTCTAAGCAATGCTTCTTGGAAGGCATCCACAATCCTTCCAGATTTGCAGAAGGAATACTCCAATCTATGTCTGCTAGATTAAAATCACTCAATATGATCACTTATCCCTTCATAGCTACCTTTGCAACTTCAATGACCAAGTCTCTATCCATTTCCTCAGTTTGAGTTGGAGGCTTGTAGACTACACCAAGGTGGAGGATAGTGCCATCACCTCTAACACAATCCCCAGTGCGTCTTCTTTTCCCCATGACCCCTGAATTTCTGAAGATTTAATATAGCTTTTGACTGCCTTCTTTATTCTTTCTAAATAAATTATAGTCAGCTATGGCTATATCCCATTCATGCAAAGCGTTAAACCATGTTTCTGTAATGGCCACAATGTCCAAGTCCATTTCCACCATCAGGGCTTCCAGGTCAGGAACTTTTGTTGGCTAGACTTGAGCATTTGTGCTCATTGCCTTCCAGCAATTGTTGATTGGCTTGTTTGTTTTTTTGGATGGATTTTATTCCAGATTCCTCTTCCTCTTGTCATTTGATGCATGTATTAATATGACAACTATTAACAATGTTATGTATTTGTTGGGAGTGATGTCCTGAATTTGTTTTTTCCCTCCATCACCCCCTTTCCTTAGTTTAAATGCTTGCCCACATATTGCCTGAAATTTTCATTTAGGATCCTTTTTCCTACCACAGAGAGATGCAGTCTATCAACATACTGTAGTAGAGCCTCATATTGTTCCATCTATTGCCCCAGTTGCCTATATATCTAAATCCTTCTTGTTCAGACCAAGTCAAACTCCCTGCCTCTCTTACCCAGAAAGTGGCAAGGAATTCTTTGTGGAACTAGGGTTCACCAACTACTCTATGAGTGCTGCCTTGTATCAAATGCATGACACCGACAGTAAAGTTATTGCTTATACCAGCAAGGCTTTGACGGACGTGGAAATACTTAGATTGTAAGTCGTCCTTGTTGTCCACTGTTTGCGTTCTCCAGCACTTCTGCAGTTACATCCAAGGTGAGAGATTAGTTGTAGAAACCCCTCACCAACCCATCAATTTTCTATGCAGCGATCGGATAAAATCTGGACAAAATTTCCAACAGTCACAGCATCTCCTAGACCTTAGCTCTTCAGGGATGGCCCCTGGAAGCAAGGTATGCTCAGAACCACAGAAATGATGAAGCACAGGGCCTGGCGGAGCTGCATGACTGCACTGCCAGTGCACCATTGGTGGACAATGCTGAACCCAAGATGGAGTCAGTCGCACCTGGGCCAACCCGTCAACATTTTTATAATGAGAACATCTGCAGGGACTTCTCCAAGGTATATATGGACGGTTGCGCCCACCGTCGAGAGCCTAACCATGACCTGGCCACAGGAATAGGAGTGGTTTGTGATCAGAATCACCCCTGTATATTTGGGATCCAAAACAAATCAATATTCCAAGTTAGCTGCAGCCTTGGCAGATCTCCAATCTGCTGTCCAGGGAGGGGTCTGCGCATTAACAAATCTATACTGACTCCAATTATGTCTAATACAATTTTGTCTCCCACCTCTCTAGTTGAAAATCAAACAATATGCTGAATTCCAAAGGAAAACCTGTACAACACAAGGAAATAATTCTGGCCTTAGACCGAGTAGCGCATGAAAATGACATGATTGTCTACTGGAAGGTGGTGAAAGGCCATGCCTGTGTTAACAATCCTGACAAGATTGGGAATGACCTGGCTGACCAGCTTGCCAAGGAAGATGGAGACCTTTGGCAATTGGAAGCTCCCTTAGACAATCCAACTATGTCTGTCAAAGCAGTCACCCGGCAGCAAGCTCAACAGCTAGCCACCCCACAAGTGGTACAGTGGTGTGGTGAGATAGAAACACAGAAACATGATGACAGAAAAAGACCACACGACCTATCTAGTCTGTCCTTCCATAACAACAACTACAACAGTCCACTTTTTACCTTTAGAGATCCTCTGTGTTGGTCCCATGCTTTTTTGAATTCAGTTACTGTCCTCATCTCTACCACCTCCACTGGGAGACTATTCCATGGATCCACTACTCTTTCTGTAAAGAAATATTTCTGCATATCACTCCTGAATCTATCTCCCTTCACCCTCATCCCATGTCCCCTCGTAGCAGAACTTGCTTTCAATTGAAAGAGGCTCTCTCCATGAACATTTATGCCACGGAGGTATTTAAACATCTCAATCATATCACATCTATCCCGCCTTTCCTCTAAGGTGTACATATTAAGATCCTTAAGTCTGTCCTCATATGCTTTATAATGAAGCCCATTAATCATTTTAGTAGCCACCCTCTGCACCGACTCCATCCTGTTCACATCCTTTTGAAGGTGCGGTCTCCAGAATTGCACACCATACTCCAAATGAGGTCGCACCAAAGACTTATACAGAGGCATTATCACCTCCTTTTTTCTGCTAGCCATTCCTCTCCGTATGCACCCAAGCATCCTTCTAGCTTTTGCTGTCGCCTTTTCTACCTGTTTAGCTACTTTAAGATCATCAGACACAACCACGCCTAGGTCCCGCTCTTCTTTAGTGGACAAAAGTACTTCACCTCTTATACTGTATTGCTCACTTGGATTGCTGAAGCCCAAATGCATGACCTTACATTTTTTAACATTAAATCCCAGCTGCCAAATTCTAGACCATTCTTCAAGCTTAGCTAGATCCCTCCTCATGTTATCTACACCTTCCTGGGTGTCTACTCTATTGCATATTTTGGTATCATCTGCAAAGAGGCAAACCTTACCTGACAGCTCTTCCGCTATATAACTAACAAAGATGTTAAAAAGAATCGGACCAAGGACAAATCCCTGGCGCACACCACTGGTAACATCCTTCTCCTCAGAGTGAGCTCCATTTACTTGTACTCTTTGTCGCCTCCCACCCAACCAATTTCTAACCCAAGCAGTAACTTTAGGGTCCATCCCTAGGGTGCTCAGTTTGTTTATAAGTCGCCTGTGAGGAACAGTGTCAAAGGCTTTACTGAAATCTAAATACACCACATCTAGAGCTCTCCCTTGGTCCAACTCCCTGGTCACCCAGTCAAAGAAATCAATCAGATTTGTCTGACAAGACCTGCCTCTGGTGAATCCATGCTGCCTCGGATCCTGTAATCCGCTGGACTCCAGAAACCTCACTATTTTCTCTTTCAGCAGCGTTTCCAATAATTTACTCACAACCGAAGTTAAACTAACCGGCCTGTAGTTTTCAACCACATCCTTACTTCAGCTTTTGGCACTACTCCTGACTCCAACGAGGCATTGAAAAGGTCAGTCAGTGGAGTTGCTAGAACGTCCCCAAGTTCCCTCAGTATTCTAAGGTGTATCCCATCCGGTCCCATCGCTTTGTCTACTTTAAGTTGAGCTAGTTTCTCACGAACACAGTCTTCTGAAAATTGTTCAAGATGTCCCTCGCTTCTGTTCTTATTTGTGGGTGTTTTCTGAGGTCCTGCTCCTGGTTCTTCATCTGTGAACACAGAACAAAAATATTTGTTAAGCAATTCCGCTTTATCCTTATCAGCTTCTACATATTCCCCCCCTGCACCCTTGAGTCTGACAATACCACTTTTGCCCTTCCTCTTCTCACTAATATATCATGAAAAATGTCTTATCCCCCCATTTTATTGCATTGGCTATTTCCTCCTCCTTTTGAATTTTTGCCTTCTTGACTACTTTGCTTGCTTCTCTAAGTTTTTCCAAATACAGATGCCTGTCTTCCTCTCTCTGTGATCTCTTGTATTTCATGAAGGCCTCCCTCTTTTTCTTCACTTTTTCAGCTACTTCCTTCGAAAACCATTGCGGTCTCCTGTTCCTTTTGCCTTTATTTACCATTTTAACAAAAAGTTTGGTTGCCCTTAAAATACCCCCTTTCAGTTTTGCCCACTGTTTTTCTACATCCCCCAGCTGTTCCCATCCCACTAACGACTCCCTGAGGTATTGGCCCATCTTCGCAAAGTTAGTCTTCCTAAAGTCTAAGATCCTCAACCTTGGAATGTATTCTAACAGCCCTAGTCCTAATACTGAACCACACCATCTGGTGATCACTGGATGCAAAATGATCTCCCACTACAACATCAGAAACACTTTCACCATTGGTAAGCACCAAGTCCAGTATGGCCCCTTCACGTGTGGGGTCTGTTGCCAATTGCCTGAATAGTTCTCCCTGTAGAGAATCCAGGATCTCCTCACTGCTAGATGATACTGCAGCATGAATATGCCAATCAACATCTGGCACATTGAAATCCCCTATCAGTAGCACTTCCCCTTTCCTAGCAATGCTGCATGTCTTCAATTAACTCTGTCCACCTCTTCCTCTTCTGAGGGAGGTCTATATATCACGCCAATGCAAATAGATTTCTCTTTTCCTCTTTCTAATTTAACCCACAGTGCCTCCTCTCTCCCTTTTAAGCTCTGTAATTCCAAAGCTTTAATATTATTTTTTACATAAAGTGCCACTCTTACTTCCCTTCTTCCTATCCTGTCCTTTCTGAATAAAGTATAGACTGGTATAGCTACATCCCAATCATGGTTTTCTGTGAACCATGTTTCTGTAAGTGCCACTAAATCCAAGTCAGTCACTCCCATTAAAGCTTCAACATATGGGATTTTATTTCCCATGCTACGGGCATTTATACATACCACTTTCCATATGTTGCCCCTATTACCCATAAAGAACTCTGGGATAGGGAAGGCAGCGTGAGCCAGCCAGGAGTTGAACCTAGAATCTTCTGATCCATAGTCAGATGCGTTATCCATTGCGCCACTGGCCCCATACAATCAAATCAAACACAATCATGCTATGATCACTACTGCAAAGTGGCCCCAACACCCTTATCTCTTGCACCAGATCTTGTGTTCCACTAAGGATTAAGTCAAAAATGGCTTCTCCTCTGGTCAATGTTCCCTCTAATTTTCTGTAGGCTGTGTGCGCATAAAATATCAGCTGTGTGCAGCTTTTGAAGGAAGGTTAAATTTTTGTGCGCCACATAACGACACTCGGAGTTATATACTTTAAAATTTGACTACACGTCAGAATACAGTATGTACACCACATTGATTTTAATCAAATTAAATGAAAATAGACGATTACTAATTGAAGCGGGAAATTTCTAGTAATTACAATCATAACTTTTAAATTTTAAGACGTCTGTGTTTTTTTCTATCAGAATCAGAGCCGTAATTTTTGTGCGCTCTGTTGTAAAGTATGTGCGCTTGCTCGACGAGGTGTGTGCGTGCGCACACGCACACAGCTTAGATGGAACAGTGCCTCTGGTCGGTTCATGAACCAGCTGCTCCAAGAACCTGTCGTTCTCCAGTCCTCTGGGACCACTCCAAACTCCAAAGCAGCATAGAAAGAACATCCCCAAGTTCCTTCAATATTTTCGGATGTATCCCATCCGGTCCCATTTCTTTGTCTGCTTTTATGAATACAGTCTTCTGGAACAATTTTCAGATCTCCGTCACTTCTGTTTCTATTTGTGGATGTTTTCTGAGGTCCTGCTCCTGGCCCTTCATCTGTGAACATAACAGAAATATTTGTTACTTTGCTAGATTCTCTTAAGTTTTTCCAAATATAGATGCTTGTCTTCCTTTTTCTGTGATCTCTTGTATTTTGTGAAGGCCACTCTCTTTTTCTTCAGTTTTTCAGCTTCTTCTTTTGAGAAAAGTGGCCCCCTTTTCCTTTTACATTTATTTACCCTTCTAACAAAAAAGGTTTGCTGCCCTTAAAATATCCCCTTTCAGTTTTGCCCATTGCTTTTCTCCATCCTCCAGCTGTTCTCATCCTGCTAACAACTTCTTGAGATATTGTCCCATTTTGACAAAGTCAGTTTTCCTAAAGTCTAAGGCCCATGCTTCCGAATGAATTTTATCAGCCCTAGTCCTAATACTGACCCACTCCCTCTGCCACTATGACATCAGAAACAATTTCTCCATTGGTAAGGATCAAGTCCAGTATGGTCCCTTCACATGTGGGTTCTGTTACCAGTTGCCGGAATAGTTCTTCCCTGTAGAGAATCTAGGATCTCCTTACTTCTAGATGACACCGCAGCAGGAATGTGCCAATCAACATCCAGTATATTGAAATCATCTATCAATAGCACTTCTCCTTTCATGGCAATACTGTGTATGTCTTCTGTTAAATTCCCGTCCACTTCTTCCTGTGAGGGAATTCTGTATAATCACACCAATGTAAATGGATTTCCCGTTCCCTCTTTCTAATTTAACCCACAGCGCCTCCTTCCTCCCTTTTAAGCCCTGTAATTATATATCTTTAATATTATTTTTTTACATATAGTGCCACTCCTTCTCTCCTTCCTGAATCAAGTATAAGCCAGTATAATTACCTCCCTGTCATGGCTGTCCATGAACCATGTCTCTGTGACCGCAACTAAATCCAAGTCAGCCTCTTCCATTAAAACCTCAGCATCTGTGATCTTTTTACCAAAGCTATGGGCATTTATACACACTGCTTTCCAGATATTGCCCCTTTTACCTATTTCTAGAGAGATACTTAATAATTTCACTTACCTTAATATTTCACTTACCTGGTGGCTTTCACACATCCCAAATCATCTTGTTTAAAGTCCTCTTCAGTAGCTTAGCCAGCCTGCTGCGAAAGACACTTTGACCCTTCTTAGACAGATGGACGCCATATCCACTCTGCAGCCCTTGGACCATCCCATGGTCCAGGAAACCAAAATTCTCCCGATACCACCATCCACGCATTCATCTCCAGGATGCGAGCTTCTCTGCCTCGGCCTTTATCCTCAACAGGGAGGACTGAAGAGGACACCACTTGTGCACATATCTGCTTCACCCTCTGTCCCAGAGCCATGAAGTCACTCTTGATATGCTCAGAGGGATAGACCTAGCAGTATCATTTGTGCAGACATGGATGAGCAACCTCTGATAATAATCAGTAGGCTTGATGAATTCTCAGCAAAATCTCCATAACATCTCAGATTTTGGTACCTGGTAGACAGCACACCTCTCTGAACATCAAGTCTGGTCAGCAGATGGATGCCTCAGTACCCCTCAGAAGAGTCACCAATCACTACTACTTTGCTTCCTTGTGGTCAATGATTCCGCAGCTTTGGAGTGCTTGAGTTCTGATTCTGCAGGCTCTGGTGACTCTCTTCATTCTGTAGCCTCCCATCTTCACCTTTGTCAGAGAGCCTGGATGTTTCAAGAAGCATCTTATCAATGTACTTATCACTGTCTCGAATGCTTCTCAGCCTCACCACCTCTTCTCCGAGCTCCTCCAGTTGTTTCATAAGGGCTTCAGCTTGCAGGCATCCTGCACAAGGAACTGGCCCTTAACTGGCATCAGGTTCTGTCTGGACAGAAGCAGAAGTTGTAATGGGGGCAACAGCTTTGACAATGCAATTTTTCCCAGCTATCGTTCATTTGGTGAAGCTTTGGTACCTGTTGAAGTAAAAGAGAGAGACCTACCAAAGTCCCTAACTTTTCCTCAGCTGTCCTTTGAGAAAGAACAGTTGACCTCTTTTGCGTGTGCTCTAACAGCGCTGTTCTATGTCCTTGAGTGTAGCTAATTGCGGAATTGCCCTATAAAGCAAGAATTCTCACATGGGGTGAGTAGGGAAGGATCTAACACCCGATGAGGTCAGTGGCTTCAAAAAGCTTACTCTGAATGGAAAGCTGGAAAAAAAACCCAACAATATACTAACAGGCCGAGTATTACCCAACACCACAAAATTTCCCCTTTTGCAATACAGAAAAAAGGCATTAGCTTTTAAAAATGAAGACCAAACCAGTTTAAAAGCTCTTAGGCAGAGAGCTTATATTTAAAACCCACACAGTATTTTGTTTAACCAGTTTTATATACCACCTTTTCCTTCAATCAAAGTGGTTTACAAATAACTAAGTGGTGTACATCTATGGGGTCAGGGGTGGGTACTGGAGGAGGTATATGCATCTAACTATTTACAATTTATTTATTGAGACAGTTATCTTGCCTGCATTGGAGACCCTATTCGTCCTTGGAGAAAAAAGAAACACTCTATCTCCACCCCCACTGCGCCCCAGCAGTAGACTCATAATATACATTTTGTGCTTTAAAACTATAGCCTATAAGTATAGGTTTGGGCATTGAAGATCTCCTTCCACAATTGGCTTTTGCAGTGCAGGCCACTCTTATTGTGCAGCTCTCACCTTCTGAAATATATTTCAACTTCAATTTATTCAGCTTTATAATGCAAGCTGGAAACTGTGTGGGAAACAAACTGTCAGTTTACTTAAGTATAAATCTCAGGTGTCTAAAATTTGCCTAGTCATTGACAATTTCTTTAAAACAATCAATAACCTAAAACTGTGAGTCATGATTTAACCTCATGGCATGCCTCTTCAGTTTCTTGGCTGGGGGGAATTAACACCAATAAAATGTATTGCTCCTGCTCAAACTCCTATTCCTCTTCACACAGCTCCCGATTGCTGTCCTGAGGTCATTCTTCCGGACTATTCAACAGTTCATTACGCGTTTCCTCTGGCAGAACCACAGACCGCGTATCAGCTAGGTAGTTTTGACTAGACTTAAAATTTCCAGGTGGTCTTGGGTTCCCTGATCCCGAGTTATGTTATAGGTGCTCCTACTTACGGATTATACTTCTGTGGGCATCTGCACAGGATGGTGATTGTATTTGATTGGAAGGGACGTGGATTGCTCCAATTCCTTTGGGAAAAAAATCTTGGATTGTGTGTCAACTTGGCATATCTCAGCTCTTTTTGATAGATCTATGTTGCTTACAAAATCACATCTCGAACAGGTGTGAGAGACTTCATTGTCGAATTTCCAATATTTGCAACTCTCTCCTTGTGGATTGTTTATCATCAGGAATGCGATAGCTTGCCCACCTTGCCTGTGGGAGCGGATACTTTTTGACTTGCCGCGTCTCCAATCAATTACTTTTAGCGTGACTTTAATCGGGCGTTCGCCTCTGATCTCCCTTGCCCTTCTGGGGCTCGCACCCCATGGAAGCACTGGGCATCAATCTTACCGTCCAAACCCAAGGACATTTGGACCAAGGTCTATTACTACTCATATTCATGCTCCATTTCCCTCACTCTTCCGGTATTCATTGGGCAGATGATCCATTGTCTTGGAGGCTTTGTGGATAGGCAGGAGATTTTGAACATATGTGGTGGGCCAGTCTGCTTCTGCAGCAGTTTTGGTTATTAATCTACACATTTGTCATTCAGACAAAAGGCATGCAATTTGACTTTAATATTGAAACGTACTCCCAGAAGAAGTGTCTTCAAGTCATGCATCTCGCATTTCTGCATCTCTTCTGTTGGCAGCTCGGTCAGCCATCGCATGCTTTTGGAAAAGAGTTAGAGTGCCCAACTTTGATGAATGGTTGGCCAAGCTGTGGGAGATCTATCGTTTAGAGAAATTAACTGCTATGGTTAAGGGTCATCCATTTGGTGGGGAGGAGATATGAACTGGGTTCTTCAGAAAGTGAGGGATTGAGAGTGCCCTGAGGGGGGTTGGGGTGTGTGATCTCTGGTAACCCTGGTCTACTGGAATCTGACTCTATACCATCTTCTTCTTTCTCTTCTTCTTTGATATACGCGCATATCATTGTATCTAGCATTGGTCCTTGTCTTACATAGTAACATAGTATATGACGGCAGATAAAGACCAGTATGGTCTATGTAGTCTACCCAGCAAGGCAGCAAGAGTAGGTGCACTTGCTGCTCTGTGCAGGTCACCTCTCCACACGTCTTTGTTTAGGGATGCACCCACCGCTTCATGTAGGTCACCCCTATTGGTTCAGATATAAGAGATATTTATGCTTATTTTGATTTTATCCTGTTGCTATAAAAAGGGATCCACTATGTCTGTCCCATGCCATTTTGAAATGTCAGTGTTTGCCCCACCACTTCCATCGGGAGGGCATGCCAAGCATCCACCACCCTTTCAGTGAAAAAGTATTTCCTGCATTGCCTTTCAGTTTACCCCCTTGCAGCTTCATGTTATGCCCTCTAGTTTTACAGCTTCCCCATCTTTGGAAGAGGTTTGTTTGTCCATTAATACTCTTAAGTATTTAAAGGTCTGAATCATATCTCCCCTGCCCCTCCTCTCCTCCAGGAGTGTACATATTTAGGTCTTCAAGTCTCTTCTCATCTCTTCTGACGCAGGCTCCAAATCATTTTGGTCGCCTTCCTCTGAACCACTTCCAGCCTTTTTATATCCTTCATGAGATATGGTCTCCAAAACTTAACACAATATTCCAAGTGAGGTCTCATCAGCGACTAGTACAGTGACATTAGTACCTCTTCCTTTCTGCTGGTAATTCTTCTCTGTATGCAACCCAGCATCCTTCTGGCTTTTGCCACCACCTTGTCACACTGTTTCGTCACCATGAGATCATCAGAAACAATCACACCGAGGTCTTTCTCCTGGTCCATGCACATCAATCTCTTGCCCCCTATCGCATACAATCCCCTTGGATTTCTGCTTCCCAAATGCATGACACTGCACTTCTTCACATTAAATCTCAACTGCCAAGCATTAGACCATTCTTCCAGCTTTTGCAGATCTTTCCTCATGTTCCCCACTCCCTGAGGGGAGTCCACTCTGTTGCAAATTTTGGTGTCATTTGCAAAAAGACAGACTTTTCCCCATTCAGCCCTTCAGCAATATCACTCACAAATATATTAAACAGTACCAGTCCCAAGACCGAACCCTGGGGCACACCGTTAATCACCTTCCTTTCATCCGAGTGAGTTCTGTTTACTGTCACCCACTGTTGTCGGTCAGTCAACCAATTTCTGATCCAGTTCATCATCTTGGGACCCATCCCCAAGCTGTTGAGTTTATTGATAAGCCTCCAATGAGGAACAGTATCAAAGACTTTGCTGAAATCTAAGTAGATCAAATCCATCGCATGTCCTTGATCTAGTTCTCTGGTCACCGAGTCAAAGAACTTGATCAGATTTGTTTGGCAAGATCATCCTTTGGTAAAATCATGTTGCCTTGAATCATGCAACCTGTTGGTTTCAAGGAAGTCCACTATTCACTCTTTCATTACATTTCCCGCCACCGAGGTAAGACTTACTGGCCTGTAGTTTGTCACTTCTTCAATATTACCACTTTTGTGGAGAGGTATCACATCAGTCCTTCTCCAGTCCTGTGGAACTTCTATCTCCAAGGATCTATTAAAAACATCCTTTAACGGCCCTGCAAGAACTTCCCCGAGGTCTTTCAGTATCCTGGAGCCCCTCCTTCCCCCTTCAGCCTGCCAATCAGCATCCAGCCATAACGGCTGAAAACCGCCGCTTCAGAGGCGTGCCCGCATCTTGCGGGCCCGCGCCTGAGGGCCTCGCCAGAGGGTCCTTTGGCATGGCCCTTAGGCGTGAGTCCATGGCGTCTGATCTGAAGTTTACATTAAAGTCGTGGACTGGATTATCATGCTTGTATTTCGTGGTAACCTGCTGTTCTCTTTCCTTCTCCTTCCCTTATCTTTTTAACTATTTCTGTCCTATCTCATAAATGGCACTCTTTTCATATTTTCTTAAATGATATAGTATTGTAAACCACTCTAATGCCTCGGCCTGAGCAGTATATCAGATGTAATAAACCATAAATGTAATAAACCATTCCATCTGGTCCCATAGACTTGTCCACTTTGTTTTGCAAGTTGTTCTAGCACATCATCTTTTGTGAATGGTGTGGTATCTACTCCATTCCCATTTGTATATTTCTCAACCACAGGAGGTCCTTCTCCAGGATTTTCTCTAGTGAAAACAGAGCAGAAGTATTTGTTTAGCAGTCACTTTTTCAATGTCACTTTCCATGAATCTGTTCCCAGCACTTTTGAGTCCTGCAATTCCACCTATCATTTTCCTCCTCAACTGAATATACCTAAAAAAAAAGTCTCGTCGACACACTTCACATTTTTAACCATCTTTTCTTCTGCCTTTGATTTTGCTATCCTTATTTCTCTTTTAGTTTGATCATGCATTCTTTTCTGTGTTTCTCTATTTGCGAGCTTCTGAATTTTGTGAAAGCTGTGTTTTTTGCCTTTATTTGTGCAGCCACTTCTTTGGAGAACCAAACAGGCTTCCTCTTCCTCTTGCTACACCCTTGTATTGTACTGCTACATCCTTGTATGGTACTGCATTGTATGGTACTGTTTTGTAATGTATATTTTTCAGGCAGATGTGTGGAGGGGGGAGGAGGGATGGGGAAAATTGGCCTATAGGTGGTTAATGATTTGGGGGAGGCAAGGTGTGAGCTTAGATGGCGGCCTTTAAAATGTCAAAATTTTGGAATTTCTGAAACTATAAAGCTTGATAGGTTTGGGGGGGGGAGGTAGATAAATCACCATCTTAACAGTTTCATTGTTGTTTGGTACTGTAGAAGTACTTTACGATGTAGATTATCTGGGGTGTAATGCTTTAGATATTACTCGTGACCCGACGATATGTCATTCACCAATTTAGTTATTGTCATCAAATGTACTTTGTTGCTTGTTAATGCTCATGTCAGAATCACCAAACCAACTAAAGATGCTTATTCTAACCTGTCCAGAAAACAGACCTCGGCAAAGTGGAAATAAAAATTCTCTCGTTACCAAACGATTACAGAACTTGTAAAGCCTCCACTACAAAGAGCTTTTTCTCTCTACGCACCAATCTTATGGAATTCTCTGCCTAAAGTCTTAAAGGACACTAAGGGGCATGTTTACTAAACCGGGCTAACGGTTAACCCGGGCTATCTGCCACTGGGTCCCATATTATTCAATGGGACCTAGTGGCAGATAGCCAGGGTTAACCGGTAGCTCGGTTTAGTAAACATACCCCTAAGGATCCAATTGCTTTCCGTAGACTATTAAAGACTCATTTGTTTAAGGAACATTTTGGGGAGGCATCCACTTAATCTGTTTCTATTTTAGTTTTTCATGAGTTTCCAATATCTATATCTCCTGTTTAAATTTAAAGGCATTTTTTTAAAACTTTAAATT